>JAGIQG010000016.1:68219992-68819992 GCA_024679065.1 Sphyrna mokarran
AAGTGACATTGGCATTCCTGCCCACTCTATTCCTGGCACAGGAATTGGCGAACATACTTAAACAATGGCGACTTTTGCTGATTCAGAAGTTGCAGACCAGTACAGGTGTACAAATCTTAACAGAACTGCCCAGCCTCACTTCTTCAAGAAAGAGTGGGATTGGGGTGAGAGGCTGTTCATCACCTTCATACTGTTCAACAGAAAGAGGAATCTCTGTCCAAGATTTACATCCTCTTCGCCAAGAACGTGGAGAACACTCATAAGAGAGGCAGGAACATGGGAGGGGAGAAGTAGGATATGTAAATAGTTAATGACAACAATGGGGAGTGGGGGGTGGGTGGGTGTAATAGAAAGGGTTAATAACTATTGTGCTCATAGCAAATATACATCATCAGTGATGTCAGATCGTGTATGACTGGAACTCAGAGGGTGATGATTCCGAAAGGACTCTCATGTTGATCTATTCCTGTACACTGTTGTACATAGTTAAGAAATGTTTGGACAGTCTTGCATGTCTTATTTCCAGTTTTCTGTGGTAATCACATCATGGGACCATTTATGATGGTGCAGATTTGCTAACCACAAGCCCTGCTCTCCTCTCAATGCTTACTTTGCTCATTCCAGCCAGGAGAAGTGTTCTTTATTAGGAGGGAGAGATAGAGTTTGTCACGATTAGCACCGCACACTCAGGCTGACCAGATGTTCGAGTCTTCAACATAAAGAGAGGTCCCATGATGCTTCACATGGGTATTATAAAACACAATGTGACACTGAGATATGGGTCAGATATTCGGTCAAATGTCCAAAAGCTTGTACTCAGAGCTTTGTCTTAAGGAGTGTCTTAAAAGAGGAAAGTGGACTGGAGAGGAGGAGATATAGGAGGGATTTTTGGTTCTTGGCAACTCTAAGGCACAGACACCAATGATGGAGCAATTATAATTAGCGATGCTCAAAAAGCCTGATTTAGAGAAGCACAGATGTATTTGAATTAGTTTGATTTATTGTTGTCAAATGTATTGGGATACAGTGAAAAGTATTGCTTCTTGTGTGCTATACAGACAAAGCATACTGTTCATGGAATACATAGAGGAGAAGCAAAGGAAAGAGTGCAGAATGTAGTGTTACAGTCACAGCTAGGATGCAGAGAAAGGTCAACTTAATGCAAGGTAGGTCCATTCAAAAGCCTGACAGCAGCAGGGAAGAAGCGGTTCTTGAGTCAGTTGGTAAGCGATCTCAGACTTTTGCATCTTTTTCTCGATGGAAGAAAGTAGAAGAGAGAATGTCTGGGGTGCGTGCAGTCCTTAATTATACTGGCCGCTTTTCTGAGGCAGCAAGAAATGTTGACAGAGTCAATGGATAGGAGGTTGCTTTAAGTGATTGATTGGGCTACATTCACGACCTTTTGTAGTTCCTTGTGGTCTTGGGCAGAGCAGGAGGAGCCAGACCAAGCTGTGATACAAGCAGAAAGAATGCTTTCTATATCGCATCTGTAAAAGTTGGTGAGAGTCATAGCGGACGTACGGAATTTCCTTAGCATTCTGAGAAGGTAGAAAGTGTTAATGAGCATTGCCAGAAATCCTCGTGAGAAAAATCATCCTTCTTCTGTTTGACCATCAGATTCATTCTCCAAAGTGACACTGACATTCCTGCCCACTCTATTCCTGGAACAGGAATTGATGAACGTACTTAAACAATGGTGACTTAACAAATCCCTCAACAAACATCCCACAACATACCTGATCTTACTGTTATAGATTGTGCGAGATGACTGCATGCACACATTTTTTATTCTTTCATAGGATGCTGGCATTGCTGCAAAGGCCAGCATTTGTTGCCCATCCCTAATTGCTCTTGAATGGAATGGATTGCTAGACTGTTTCAGAGGGAAGTTAAGAGTCAACCATATTGCCGTGGTTCTGGAGCCACACGTAGGCCAGACCGCGTAAGGAGGGCAGATTTCCTTCCCTAAAGGACATTGGTGAATGAGATGGGTTTCTACAACGATCAATAATAGTTTCATGATCATCACTGTCCACAGTACAACTAGAACTACATCTCAAAAAGGTCCTGATTGGCTGTGAAGTGATTTGGGATGCCCAGAAAGCGTGATATAAATGCAAGTCATTTCTTTCTCTCTATTGAATATATAGATTCATAGAGGTTTACAGCATGGACACAGGCCCTTCAGCCCAACTTGCCCATGCCATCCTTTTTCTAACCATTAAACTAATCCCAGTTGCCCGCATTTAGCCCAAATCCTTTTATACCCATCGTATCTATGTAACTGTCTAAATACTTTTTAAAAGGCAAAATTGTACCCACCTCTACTATTACCTCTGGCAGCTTGTTCCAGACACTCACCACCCTTCGTGTGAAAAAATTGTCCCTCTGGACCTTTTTGTATCTCTCCCCTCTCATCTTAAATCTTTGCCCCTTAGTTTTAGACTCTCCTTTTTTGGGAAAAGATATTGACTGTCCAGTTTATCTTATGTCCCTGATTATTTTATAGCCCTCTACAAGGTCACCCTTCAGCCTTCTACGTTCCAGGGAAAAAAGTCCTGGTTTATTCAAAGTCTCCTGACAACTCAAACCATCAAGTCTTGGTAGCATCCTAGTAAATCTTTTCTGCATCCTTTACAGTTTAATAATATCCTTTCTATAATAAGGTGACTAGAACTGTACACAGTTGCCACAATTTGAGGCTGTGTAAATCCAAACTGTTTACACCCTGGATCTGGCACTAAGTTCAGCCAGAGGGAGGAGTGAATGTGTTGGAGACAAAAACTTATCAATAACAAGGTGTCAGCACGTTAAGGTGTTTTCTAAGCTGCTTGTTTATGCTGTAATCTATCTCATAAAACCTGGTGCGGAGCCTGTTCCTCAGGTGCTAGTGTGTGCGTGTGATAGATAGCCTCTTGCCTCTCTGTGTGCTGCCTCTCACTGATCCTCAGGTTAGAGCTGCCTCCCTAGTCTCTGGGCTTCCAGTGTCAGGATACTGCCCCATGGCAGTAGACAGTGAAACAAATTTAAACTATGGAAGCTGACTGGATGGGGAAATTACTTTGACACTGTGTACAAGTCTGTACAGGATTAGGAATGTGTTCTACATTGAGCGCTTACCTATGCCCTGAGTGATCGATATGGATTGATTGACGTTTTTGGGGGCAGCAGGGGACCCCAAAACAGGGGTGAACCTGTTTTGGGGGTCAGCAAGGCCCAGGATCACTTCTCGCCAGCAGCAGCTAATTGAGTTGCTCAAGCTGTTGACCCAATTAAAGACAACCTCCCCAAGTGTTGCAAGCCAATCAAGGGGGCTGACAGCTCAGCAGCGCCACTGGGGACAGTGGTCATTTTTGGGACTGCATTTGCAGGTTAGGAGTGTAGCAGTGTTCGCGCACACTCAGGGTTGGTAATGTGGTGTCTGGGGTGAGGACGGGGATGGGGGGGGGGGGGCTCCGTTAAGGGTATGCGCCCCATTTACCAACCGCTCCCTGGGCTGAAGGGCAGTCAAGGAGAGCCACCTGAGCCATGAGTTTACCTGAAAGTTTCCCCACACGGTCAAAGGCATCTGCCTTTGTTCTGATGGAGTTGGGAAGAGACCAGTGATTGACAACTTGAGTAACTTGATTGGGCTCTGAGTGAGTGGGTCAATTGCAATACTTCCACTGCTGGAAAAATGGTGTGACGTTATAGAATCATAGAACCCCTACAGTGCAGAAAGAAGCCATTTGGCCTTTCAAGCCTGCACCAACAACAATCCCACCCAGGCCCTATCTCTGTAACCCTACATATTTACTCTGCTAGTCCCTCTGGCCCTAATGGTCAATTTAGCACAGCTAATCCACCTAACCTGACATCTTTGCGACTGTGGGAGGAAACCGGAGCACCTGGAGGAAACCCACGCAGACACAGGGAGAATGTACAAACTCTAAACAGACAGTGGCCCAGAACTGAACCCCAGTCCCTGACCCTGTGAGGCAGCAGTGCTAACTTTTTTCACCATGTCGTCCAAGAAGATAAAGGACACATGACAAATTGCTAGTCGCCAGACCTTCCACCTCCCTGCGGTCACCAAAGGACTGGTAAAATTCATCCCAGGGACAGGGTGGAGGATCCCTGCTCCTGATCCCTTATTGTGACTCCAGCTGTGAAAAGCTTCTGTGAGGACATGGCGGACAAGGGGGAAATCAATTGTGAAACTTCCACTATCGAATAGGATGTGGACATTCATAGTCTCAATTCAAGGAGCCTCTCACATGAAGTCTGTGGAAGCAAACCCCAGACTGAGGGGCTACCTTCTGGACACAGGGGAGAGAACTGAGAAAAGAAGCAGAAATTGGCTTGCAAAGCGAGTTAAGTGTACATAATAGCTTCCAGATTTTAGAAATGATTTTATTGAGAAAATGAGGTATCCATTGACAACATAACTGATCTCCTAAAATTGCTGCATAATCGTAAAATTATATCAAGAGTTATATTACTTGCACGGGACCAGTACTGGGGGGATGGGGATGGACGGTGGGGGCAGACGGTGGGGGAGGGGAGAGAGGTATGGGGAAACTGCACAAGGAAAGTACAATGGGGCAGGAGGGTGGGGGGGGGGGGGGGGAGGGGGGGGGGGTGATATTTTCTCCTTTTCTGACCAGATCTTGTCTTGAAGAAGTTGTTACTCCCAGGAACCCCAGCTTAGTATGAGTATTAATAGATAGGGCACATCGGTCAAGATTTTAGCAATGCCACCAGAGAGATCAAAAGGAATGTTACGTGGGGAGAAGTCTCCAGGATCTGGGGTGGTTCCCCTTGGAGCAAAAAGGAACAATTTAATTGAGGCATTCAAAACCACCAAGTGTTTTCACAGAGTCAAAGAGGAGGAAGTGTGTTTCATGGCAGCAGAATCAGGGACCAGAGGACACCTAGTTCAGGTAAATGCCAAAAATTACCAAAGAATTTTACACCATGAATTGTTGTGGTCTTGGAAGCACTGACTGAATGTGTGGTGGAAGCAGATTGAGTAATAACTCCCAAAAGAGAATTGGGGAATTATTCGAAGGGAAATAACTTCGGTGGGTGGTGTGAATGAGCAGGGAAGTGAAACTGATCAGATTGGACTACCACACTGGGCTGATGGGCTGAATAGCCTCTTCCTGAGATGTATGGCTCTTGTGATCTGAAGTCATTTTGAGAATTTCAATTAAATTTAGAAACAAAACCTTCAAAGAATAGAAACGGTGAAACGATCAGACAGGCCAATAAAAACAACCCCAAATGGGTCACACACATCAGAAACCAACTATCCTTGGGGAGGTGTTGGCCTAATGATATTAAGGCTAGACTATTAATCCAGAAACTCAGCTAATGTTCTGAGGACCCAGGTTCGAATCCCACCACGGCAGATAGAATTTGAATTTAATAAAAAATATCAGGCGTTGAGAATCTACTGATGACGGTGAAACCACTGTTGATTGTCTGAAAAGCCATCTTGTTTGCTGATGTCCTTTAGGGAAGGAGATCAGCTGTCCTTACCTGGTCTGGCCTACATGTGACTCCAAAGCCACAGCAATGTATTTGACTCTCAACTGCCCTCTGGCAACTAGGGATGGGCAATAAATACTGCCAGTGACACCCATGTCCCACAAATGGACAATTCTTAGCTGGTCTGGGCCTATAGGTGGCTCCAGACCCCCACACCAAGGTGATTGATTCTCAACAGCCCTCTGAAGTGAGCTAGTAACTCACAAATCAATACTGGCAGTTCAAGAAGGCAGCTTAATACCACCTTCTCAAGGGGCAATTAGGGATGGCCAATAAATGTTGGCCCAGCTTCTGATGCTCACATCAAATGAAGGGAGAATTGAAAAGTAACTGCTACTTCACCTGATATTATCTGACACGTTGCTGACTTTGACAGTGATCGAAGTGGGGGATTCCCAGCATGAAGTTATTCCTCTTTTTAGTTGCCTGTACTTTCCCTCCTGATGTTCAGACAGATAATCAGTTTTCTCAACTCACACTTTGGTTAAAATTCAGCAGTTTTTAACCTGCGCTGCTCACAAATCACCTTGTGTGCTGTTCGAAACCCCTTTCATCTCCATTCAGAGTTGTGTAAAATGTGGGGGGGATGGTGGGCGAGAGGGACAGGACTGTGCCTGTAAGCGGAGGTGGGGGCAGGGAGGGCAGCTGATTATTAGGAAAATCATTCTCAACAAAATGTCTGAGATACCATCTTCAACGTTCCCAGCCCACACTCATTTCATCCAATTCTCTCATGTTCCTGCTGATGTTTGTTTTACCACAGAAGAGAGCTGGAAGGGGCATGGTCGTTTTGGGATGTGGGGAGGGGGGTACATGGACAGTAATGAGAATGGGAGTGTGGGTTGAAGGGTGCGATGGGTGATCGCTGTGGGGATGAGGGTGGGGGTGTGAGATGAGGGTGGGAGATGAGAATGCGGGTGTGAATGATGAAGGTGAATGTTCTCGGTGGGAGTGGGTTAATATTTGGGGATAATTCAATGATACCAGGGCAGAGGGAGTTCAGTAATGCAGAGAGATTGGAGACGGTGAGATTGTTCTCCTTGAAGCAGTGACAGCTCAGAGTGAACAGAGATATTCCAGGAGGGGTTTTGCTAGATGGGGATAGTTTTGCTATTTCCATCACAAGGTGAGTCACTGACTCGAGGTCAGAGATGTAAAATAAATGGGAAAATCTCAATTGAAGGAGTCAATATGTAATTTCTTTACCACCTGGAAGGTTGTTGACATCGGATACCAGGCAACTTTTAAAAGGCAATTGAAGATGATTAATTGGAAGGATTATAGAGCTCAGTAGAGTGTGGGATTAATGTAATAACCTCAGCAAGACCCATGAAGTGGGCTTCTTGGAGTATGAGCTCCCTAATTGAGGTAATGACTGCCTTCCCAATCAGCGAATCTCGCCCATATATATATTGATGTATGTCAAGGTTACTGATTCTCTGGATTCCGACTCTGTACCTGAAGCACTCTGAGGACCGGAGGCAAGTTTGTAAATAAAGGGAATCTGGTGAAGGGACACCAGCTTCTGCGGAGTTACCTCAGATAATTCTCACAAAGAGCCACCAAAGGTTATGATGGGCCCAATAATCTCCTCCATGCTGTTAGGTTCAATGACTGCCAATCTTGCTGTGGCCCAATGTATTCTCTCCAGGGCATTGACCTCAGAAGGTGTTGGCAAGCCAAGCTGGTGAGTGGTGAGATTTTGTAATTAACTTTGGCCAGAAAAAAAAGCCCTCAGCCAGGCCCATCAGAGTATCATTTATAAAACTAGATAATCACAACTGCCTCCAGAGGCAAGGAATCTCTCCATTCCTTCTCCAACAATGGAGATCCTTCCACATCTTCAGCAGTCTGGGGTTAAAGAAAACCTGTCCAATTCTGATAAGGCAGCACATTCTCCAACTTGTCAAATCCCTCAATAACCTTCCGAAATCCTCTTAGTGCTTCTTCTTGCAGAGTAAGGACAGGGTTGACAATTGCACAGTTAGGGGTGGCACTGTGATTAGCATTGCCACCTCACAGAGTCTGGGTTTGATTCCCGGCTTGGATCACTGTCTGTGTGGAGTCTGCGCGTTCTCCCCGTGTCTATGTGGGTTTCCTCTGGGTGCTCCCAGTTCCTCTCGCAGTCTGAAAGACATGCTGGTTAGGTGCATTGGTCATGCTAAATTCTCCTCAGTGTACCCAAACACGTGCCGGAGGGTGGCGACGAGGGAATTTTCACTGTAACTTCATTGCAGTGTTAATGTAAACGTACGTGTGACACTAATAAATCAATGTAATCCTTCAGCAAGCTATTTGACTCACTTGTCCCAATATGTTATAGTGGCATGGTAACAGACTGATTAGCACTGCTGCCTCACAGTGCCAGCGACCCGGGTTCAATTCCTGACTTGGGTCACAGTCTGTGTGGAGTTTGCACATTCTCCTCGTGTCTGCATGGGTTTCCTGCAGGTGCTCCAGTTTCTTCCCATAGTCTGAAAGACATGCTGGTTAGGGGGCATTGACCCAAACAGGTGCCAGAATGTGGCAACTAGGGGAATTTCACAGTAATTTCATTGCAGTGTTAATGTAAGCCTTACTTGTGACACTAATAAATAAATTTTACTTTAATACGTGTTTAGCATTGAAACCTGTCCAGCAGCACTCCTGTGACACACACTGGGATGGTTTACTACCTCTAAGGTGCTACCTAAATGCAGATAGCTTATGAGCGGGTAGAAAGCAGCAAACAGAATGCAGGGCAGCATGTATAAGTTTCATGTGAAATATAAATTCCCAGTGCCCGGGAGGCTGGAATCAGATCCCACGCATCTCCCTCTATGGCACGAGTCCAAGTCCCTTCCGGATCACCAGCATCCCTCCCCTGAGTCTTCCAGGAGACAGCCTGAGGGATACCAGCATGAAATCCTCCCCACAGCCTGATTATCCTTTGATAAAGATTTACGATGAGGGTTTACTGTTCCGACGTTGTCAAAGAAAATCCAACCAGTCTATTTAATAAAGTGTTCCCACTTCTTAACTCTTGCCGGAGTTTAGAAAGAAATTTAAATGTGACTTTGACAGAGACCAAATAGACCCAAGGTGGAGTCACGCATCCCATGCTGAGTGCGACAATTGAAGGACAATTAAAACAATTGAATATATTTCCCAATGCTAAATGTTTATTAGACTCTGTGCTGGAATAACCTGTCACTTCACACTGCTTCACATTTACTTGTGTCACAAGTAGGCTTACGTTAACATTGCAATGAAATTACTTGAAAATCCCCTAGTTGCCACATTCCAGTGCCTGTTTGGGTACGCTGAGGGAGAATTTAACATAGCCAGTGCACCCTAACCAGAATGTCTTTTATGCCTGTGGAAGGAAACTGGAGCACCCGGAGGAAACCCATGCAGACACGGGGAGAACGTGCAGACTCCACACAGACAATGACCTAAGCTGGGAATCGAACCCAGGTCCCCGGCACTGTTAGGCAGCAGTGCTAACCACTGTGCCACCTGCTAGCTTGAGATTGCTTATTGTATCAATCCCAGGGTTTATAGGATATGAGCAATTGCTCTGAGCAATGCACCAGTCAGACTTTCATAGTGAGTGAGTGTTCTTCTCAGCAATTCTAATCTGTCGTGCACTAAACTGACTCAGTCCTGGATATGCTGACATGCTGACTTCCTTCACCAGTTATTCTTAAACTCCTGCAAGTACTCAGCTGCTCTTTCTTCTTGGAAGTTTTTTTTCTGTAACTGTGCTGCTTATTGCCACAAGGGCTGGGAGCTGTCACACATAAACAAACAGTAACTTGTGGAACATTGTGCTCATACGCGCTCATCAAACTCATCTGAGGGGTTCCAATGCCAGGATTCAGTCAGAAAGGCCACAACCTCATTTGGTAAAATCCATTTCACCGACAGTCGCTGATTTCAATGTGCTTTCTGGATCTGTGAACAATTGACACACTGCTGCCACCTGCTGCTCAAAATGGCTTTCACACTGACACAAAAATAGAAGCAAAACACTGCAGATTCCCACAGTTTTGAAGCAAAAACACAAAATGGTAGCAAAACTCAGCAGGTCTGGCAGCATCTGTGTACAGAGAAACAGGGTGAATGTTCTGAGTCCAATCTGAAGTGGGCAGCACGGTGGCACAATGGTTAGCGTTGCTGTCTCACTGCGTCAGGGAGCTGGGTTCGATTCTGACTTCGGGTTACTGTCTGTGCAGAGTCTGCATGTTCTCTCTGTGTCTGCGTGGGTTTCCTCCAGGTGCTCCAGTTTCCTCCACAGTCCAAGACATGGCGATCAAGTGCATTGGCCACGCTAAATTCTCGCTCAATGTACCTGAACAGGCGCTGGACTGTGGAGGTTTTTCACAATAACTTCATTGTAGTGTTAATGTGACACTAATAAATAAACTTTAAGTAGAGTCCCATTGGAATTGAAACAGAGGGTGGAATTTTTCCACCACAGGAAACGTAGCGAAAGGGGAGGTGGGGGTGGGGAGTGGGCCATGCAAAGATGGATTGACCTCAGGCAGGATTTTCCGATTCTGGGGAGGAAAATCCCTTTAAATGCCAGATGTGACCAGATGCTGTGCTTCTCAAGAATACTCATAATAACTGTCATTCGTTATTAATTGCATCAGGAGCAGGGGGAGAGGTGGAGAAGATATCTGTAATATTCACAGAAGTGCAAAAGTATCGTGCTCGCATTCCCAGTGCGATACTGCACTCCTAGGCAGATGGTTCCAGTATTAACCATACACTGGGTGAAAAAGATTTTCCTCATTTCATGTTGCTTCTTTTATCAATGATCTGTATCCTCTTGTTCCTGATCTTTTCTCGAGTGGGGAATAGCTTCTCCCTATTTGCTCTATCCTGCCCCCTCATGGTTTTGAAGATCTCTATCAAATCTCCTCTTAAACTTTGTGCAACTGAAGGCACAACCAGCAGAGGTGGAGAAATCAAAATTAGACATTTCTCAGGAGGCCAGGATTGGAAGAAACCTTTGGATGTTTGTGGGTTTGATGGAAATTATACTGATGGCGAGGGATGAAAACATAGAGGAATTTCAAATCAAGGTTTTTTCTGTGCAGACACAATGGAAATATTTGCTTAATTCCTGGATGATGAGGACCCGGAGAAAAATTGCAGCACAGAACGAGGTCATTGAGCCCATCTCACCAACTTTTACAGATGCATAGAAAGCATTCTTTCTGGTTGTATCACAGTTTGCTATGGCTCCTGCTCTGCTCAAGACCGCAAGGAACTACAAAAGGTTGTGAACGAAGTCCAATTCATCAGGCAAACCAGCCTCTCATCCATTGACTCTGTCTACACTTCCTGCTGTCTCGGCAAAGCAGCCAGCATAATTAATGACCCTATGCAACCTGGACGTTCTCTCTTTCACCTTCTTCTATTGGGAAAAACATACAAAAGTCTGAGGTCACGTACAAACCGACTCAAGAATAGCTTCTTCCCTGTTGCCATCAGACTTTTGAATGGATCTACCTTGCATTACACCCTAACTATGACAGTAACACTACATTCTTCACCCTCTCCTTATCTTCTCTATGAATGGTATGCTGTGTCTGTAAAATGTGCAAGAAACAATTCTTTTCACTGTATACTAATACATGTGACAGTAATAAATCAAATCAATCCAGGCCAGCCCAGGGTGCTCAGGTGCCCTTTCTAATCTCACCTTCCTGCACACAGCCCATAGTCCTGTTGCTTACACCACATAAGCTGCAGATTCAGGGACTTTTAAAAAGAGTTTTGGTCTCTCCCTCCACCACCCACTCAGACAGCAAATTCCAGACACCCACCACTCTCTGAATAAAGTTCTTTCCCATGTCCCCCCTACACATACTGCCACTTATCTTGAATCTGCATCCACTGGTTCTCAAATTCTCCATCTAGGGAGATAATTGTATCCCGTACTTTCTATCTTTTCCCTTCATAACTTCATACACCTCCATTAAGTCAACCCTCAGCCTTCTTTGTTCCAAGGAAAATAATCCCAACCTCTCCAATTTCATTTCATAGCTACACTTTTCTAGGCCTGGCAACATTCTGGTAAATTTCCTCTGCAATTGCTATTGATAGCAATATTGGTGGCATGGTGACACAGTGATTAGCACTGCTGCCTCACGATGCCAGGGATCCAGGCTCGATTCTCAGCATGGGTCACTACCTGTGCGGGTCTGCATGATCTCCCTGTATCTGTGTGGGTTTCCTCCGGGTGCTCCAGTTTCCTCCTACAGGAAGCACAGGAGCAGCATGTTCTGCTATTTGAAAGAGGAGCATTTTCAGGTGATGCAGCAGGACATAGATAGGCTGGTAGCTTGGGCAGACAGATGGCAGATGGAATTCAATCCTGATAAATGTGAGGTGATGCATTTTGGGAGAAAGAATGTAGGGAGGAGGTATATGATAAAGGGTAGATCTATTAAGAGTATAGAAACGCAGAGGGACCTGGGGGTGCAGGTGAACAAGCCTCTGAAGGTGGCAGAGCAAGTGGAGAATGTTGTGAAGAAAGCATATAGTATGTTAGCCTTTATAGGAAGGGGTATAGAGTACAAGAGTTGGCCTTTAATGTTGCAGTTGTATAAAACATTGGTTAGACTTCATTTGGAATACTGTGTCCAGTTCTGGTCGCCTTACTACCGGAAGGACGTGGAGACTCTGGAGAGAGTGCAGAGGAGGTTTACCAGGATGCTGCCTGGTATGGAAGGTTTGAGTTACGAGGAGAGATTAGGCAAATTGGGACTGTTTTCCTTAGAAAGACGTAGACTTAGAGGAGATCTAATAGAGGTGTACAGGATTATGAGGGGTATAGATAGAGTAAACAGGGTTAAGCTTTTTCCTAGGATGGACTCAAATAGCATGAGGGGTCACGGGCTTAGGGTGAGGGGGGTAAGGTATAATTTGGATGCTAGAGGGAGTTTTTTCACACAGAGGGTGGGGGGGGTATGGAATGCGCTGCCAAGTAAAGTGGTGGAGGCAGGTACTCTGGAGTTATTTAAGAAATACTTAGATGGGCACATGAACAGAATGGGAATGGAGGGGTATAGAAAACTGATTTAAAATAGGGATCATGAGCATTGGGAGTCCCTGGGAAGTGTGTAAATAGATGATGATATTGATGTACTTGTTTTTATCCTACAAGTGCTTTGGTCCACCTTGTTGTCTAACGAGGGGCATACACGCGATGGGTCGTGAGAGGGCTGCTCTTGGACTTTTTTTCAAGAGTATCCTAGTGCTTCACGTCATTAGTGTACGCTTGACCTGGACCATTTGATGGGCAACACGACAGCTCAGTGACTATCACTGTGCTGTGCAGATACATGGATTTGGGCCGGTGTCTGTGGGAGTTTGCGCATTCTCCCCGTGCTTGCGTGGGTTTTCTCCGGGTGCTCTGGTTTCCTCCCACGTCCCAAAGATGTGATCTTAGGCTGATTGGCAAAACAAATTCTCCCTAAATTGTCTCAAATTTGTTTTTTTAATCCATAGATCTATAAACATGGACAGGGATCGCGGGTCGAGGTGGGAACATCGGGGTGGCGGCGCAGACTCGTTGGGCCGAAGGGCCTGTTTCCCGTGCTGTTTTTTTATTTGTTCTTTGATGTGTAGATTAGGTGGACCAGCCATGCTAAATCCACTCTCAATGTCCCAGAATATGTGGGTTAGTGGGATTAATATGTGGAGTTACAGGGATGGAGCAGGGGTGAATCTATGTCAGAAAGTTGGTGCAGACCCGATGGGCCAAATGGCATCATTCTGCACTGTAAGGATTCTATGATCTTGATCATTCATGCTCAGGTTTAGAATCTAATGCTGTCGTTGAGTGTGTTTGTGCTGCTAGGCTAGCACACACTGTGAACTGGAAGTAACCACATGAAGTTATACTGAGCATTTCAGTAGATCAGAGGGAGTGTTGGAGCCCTATTTAAACTGGAACAAGTGTGTCCTCTCAAATAACAGAACATGCTGCTCCTTTTACCCTGTGTCTTCCTCTTCTGAAGTTCTTGTACTGACACAATGAGCAGGGATTTCCAGGAATTTTTAACGCACACAAACAGGTTGTATGATTTGACAAATCTTTGCTATATTTATGTCACATATAAATCCTCTTACGTCAGCCTAATTCTCCTCCTGGGATTGTGTGGGGTAAGGCAGTCAACATTTTACTCTTCACACTCCCTGAAGGATTTGGATGAGGACTTGAGAGACTGTTCCAACCTCCAAGGAGAAAATTTGACAGATCCCCCTTTCAGTTTTCGGATGAGGTGTTAAACCAACTCCCTGTTTGTTTTCTTCGGAGTCTGAAACTCTCCCCGCCAGGAACCCGGGTTCGATTCCCGGCTTTGGGTCACTGTTTGTGCGGAATTTGCACGTTCTCACTGGTTTTGTGTGAATTTCCTCCAGGTGCTATGGTTCCTACCCAGACTCCAAAGGGTTAGGTGGATTGGCCATGCAAATTGACTCTTAGTGTCAGGTGAATTAGCAGGTGTAAGTATGAAGGATACAGCAATAGGGCCTGGGTGGGATTGTGGTTGGTGCAGACTCGATGGGCCAAATGGCATCTGTAGGGATTCTATGATTCTACAAATGGGGAGTCAATGGAGAACTTTCAAGCTGGAGATTGATAGATTTACATCAACAAGCAGCATCATGTGTCATAAAACCAAGTGAATGGATGGAGTGAAGTGCCTGATCAATTTGGGGTCTGATTGAATAGTGAGACAGTATCGAGGAGTTGAATGGCCTTCCCCTATTTCTACGTTCTTTACATTGGCTATCAAAGTTTATTTATTTATTTACTTGTTATTGTCGTAAGTAGACTTACATTAACACTGCAATGAAGTTACTGTGAAAATTACCTATTTGCCATACTGCGGTGCCTGTTAGGGTACATCGGGGGAGAATTTAGCACGGCCAATGTACCTAACTAATTGTGGGAAGAAGGCGAAGCACCGGGAGGAAACCCACGCAGACATGGGGAGAACATGCAGACTCCACACAGACAGTGACCCAAGCCAGGAATTGAACCCATGTCCCTGCCGCTGTGAGGCAGCAGTGCTAACCACTGTGCCACCCTCACTCTGTCAGTGCTTTGATAATGCAATCTACAATGTGTGACTATTGAGCTTCTCCTGCAGTTTTGTTTAGCTGCTCCAGTGTATCCATTTCTCTGCAACTCAATCACCATCTTTCTCGTTTCCAATACCTTCCAGGATCAATGTTCCTGACATTATTCTCTTTCCCTGCTCACACAGCTCCTGGAATCCTTCTGTATATTCTGCACCCCATAAACCCACTGTTTCCCCATCCTCTGCCATCCTGGGGATAGTCACTGTCAGGTTACACCATGCAATGTGTAATTCCATGTAAATAAAGGATCAGCTCCCAAGCGAGGTTAAAAATGCACATTTAGAAATTATTTTTAACAATTATTTTCAACAACTTTGACCCATGAATCCTGTCCTCCATCTTGTATTTCCCCTGTGCCTCCTGCACTCCTATCCCCCACCCACTGCTAGAGTCTGTATCTTACATTAAAACATAGAAGCAGGAGTGAACCTGCTCCACTATTCATTTTGATCATGGCTGATCCTCAAATTCAATATCCTGATCCCCCTTTCCTCCCATATCCCTTGATCCCTTTTATAGAGTTATATCCAATTTCTTCGTGAAATCAGGCAACATTTTGGCCTCAATTACTTTCTGTGATAGTGAATTCCATACATTGACCACCCTCTGGATGAAGAAATTTCTCCTCAGCTCAATTCTAAAAGGTTTACTCCTTAACCTCAAACTATGACCCTTAGTTCTGGACTCCACTGCTATTGGGAACATTCTTTCTGAATCTACCCTGTCTAACCCTGTTAGTATTTTATAAGTTTCTGTAAGAACTCTCTCACTCTTCTAAACTCCAGTGGATATAATCCTAATAAACTTAGATTTTCCTCATATGACAGATCTGCATCCCAGGAATCAGCCTGGTAAACCTTCGCTGTTTTCCCTGTACAGCAAGGACATCTTTCGTCAGATAAGGACACCAAAACTGCACACAATACTCCAAGTGTGGCCTCAGCAACACTCTATACAATTGCAGCTAAACATCCCTATCCCTATACTCAAATCCTCTCGCCATGAAGGCCAACCTATCATTTGTCTTCTTTACTGCCTGCTATCCTGCACACTTACTCTTAGTGACTGATGCACGAGGACTCTAAGATCTCGTTCAGTAACCACTTCTTTCAATTTACACCCATTCAAGTAATAATCTGTCTTCCTATTATTGCTACCAAAGTGGATAACCTCACTTTTATCCACATTATATTGCACCTGTCATGCAGATACCCACACGCTCAGCCTGTCTAAATCACGCTGAAGCACCTCTGCATCCTCCTCAGAGCTCACCCTCCCACCCAACTTTGTACCATCTGCAAATTTGAAGATAATTCATTCTGTTCCCTCTTCCAAATCATTAATATATAACGTGAGCAGTTGAGGTGCGAGCACAGATCCCTGCAGAACCCCTATTTTCCAAATGCCGAGTTATGAAATCCTTGATAATAAACTCCAGCAACTTGCCCAGTATCGATGTTGCGCTCACTGGAATACACTTCCCAGTTTCCTTTCTACCTCCCTTTTTGAAAGCAGATTTACACTAGCTACCCTCCAGTCTGTAGCAACTATTCCAGAGCCCAAAGAATTTTGGAAAATAACCACCAACAGATCTGCTATTTTCAGGGCCATTTCCTTAAATATTCTAGGATGAAGATTATCCCAACAATTTCCCCAAAACCATTTCTCCACTATTGCTGATTTCTTTCAGCTCCTCACTAAAACATGTTTCTCTCAGCACTTCTGGTACATTATTCATGTCTGTCTTTGTAAAGATTGAAGCAAAGTACAGATTTCATTCCTCGGTCATTCCTTTATTCCCCGTTATGAATTCTCCTGTTTCTGACTTTTTCTCTTTGTAAAAGTTTCTATAAATATATAGTCAGTTTTTTATGTTCCTCGCTAGTTTACTTCCATACTTTATTTTCCCTTCTTAATCAATCCCTTGGTCTTTTGTTGAATTTTAAACTGCTCTCAATCCTCAGGCCTATTGCTTTTTCTTGCCAATTTGTATGTCTCTTCCTTGAATCTGATCCTATCTCTAATTTCCTTTGTAAGCCATGGTTTGGCCCCAATTCCCTTTCCACTCTTCCACTAAACAGCAACAACTTCTGGAATTTACCTATTTGTTCTTTAAATGCCTGCCATTGCCTGTCCACTGCCTTTTCTTTCAGTAATGTTCCCCAGTCCATCATGGCCAATTCATATCATCATTGTTATCTTTAGTGAGATTCAGGACCCTGGTCTCAAAATCAACTTCATCATTATCCACCTTGACCAAGAATTCTACCATATTATGGTCACTCGTTCCCCAGGATTCTGTCACAGCCAGATTGCCAACTAATCCTTTCTTGTTGCACAACATCCAGTCCAAGATGGCCTGTTCCCTTGTTGCTCCAGAAAACCATCCCATATACACCCCAGAAATTCCTCCTTTACTGTACTGTGACTAATTTGATTCTCCCAATCTATATGCAGATTAAAATTGACCATAATCACAGATGTCCCTTTCTCACATGAATCTCTGATTTTCTGTCTAATGCTTTTCCCAACATTACCACGACAGTTTGGTGCTCTGTATACCATCCCCACCACTATTTTTTGCCTGTTGTTGTTTCTTAACTTGACCCATACAGATTCCATATCATTTATGTTAATATTTTTACTCAATATCATGTCAATCCTGCCCAGGTGTAACCTGTTGAGTTTGTATAGGTCCCAACTTCCCTAGATTCAGTCCCAATGCCCTAGGAATCTGAAACTCTCCCTCTCACACCACCTTGTTTACAGGATTTGACTTCAGACAGTGCTGACCTTTATTCTGTTATTAACACATTCTGCTATTTTCCTTTTAGATAGCATTGAGTTTTATTCTGTTATTAACACCTTCTCTGGACCCATGATTTTTTTTTCCTTTATTCCTACCATCCCTACTCTCTTTGCCTTTTGTTCCATGACATTGTTGTCACTTAGGCTGGAATTCTTCTGCCAGTTATGCTGGGTAGGATTCTCTGCCCTGCTGATAGTGCACAGCCTGCTCCGGGTTATCCTGCTGGGAAATCCCATTGGCAGCGGAGGGAGCGGAGGATCCAGCTGCCAGCGAACAGTGTGCCATGTCCCACCGATGGGAAAGACACTGAGGGGAAGGTGGAAAATCTCACTTTTAATCTCCCCACACTCTAACCTATCCCTGAGCTCCTCTTTTCTCCATCTGAACCTCCCCGCTTTTTCAACAACACAAAACCCATCACCAGTCTACCTCCATCCATTCCGAGGAAGTTATATTGAACTCAAAATGTTTCTCCCTCCACAGATTCTGCCAGACCTGCTGAGTTTTTATTATAAATTGTTTTTCTTTTTTGTAGAATTTTATCTGCACTTACTCATTAATCCAGTAGAGGGAAGCAGAGCACCACCTCATTGCTTTAAACAGCACTCACATTTCTACATGTATGTGAAGCTTTCCTCTCCCAGGTTCCTCTTCTGGAGGCAGTACTGTTTAAAAAATCCTCTAATATTTTACCAAGTCATTCTTCAGGTGTGAACTCAGCAAGTGTTTTTGCCAGCTATTTGACCAGGGGAGGATCACAATCAAGATTTGAGTAATGTTCACACAGGTCATGTCTGCAGAACCAGACAGTGACAGAGACTCTGTACTCTTCAACAAGGGACATACATTAGTTACAATGCACCTCCCTGCAGCCAGTGTCTCAGCCTCTGTAGATACAACATTAGTGAAAAAGCTGCGGGAAATACCATACCTCTGAATACAATTACACAACAAATTAATATATAGTTAATAAAACACACACCTTACACACATCCTCACATACACACTCATACATACCCACACACACACACCCACACACCAACCCTCACACCCACACACACCCTCATACATCCCCTCTCACATACACACACACTCTCACTCACTCTCACACACACACCCTCACTCACTCTCTGGTAAACCTCCACGGTTAAGTTGGAGGGTGAAGAGTCTGAGGTGAGATTTCTGGCCATTGGTGACAGAACATTGATTAAACTCATTAATGGACACCCACTATCCTCGAGACCACAGCTGTGTATCGCTTCCTCAGGGGTTTAACAGGAACTGTACAATCTCCTGTGTCCCCAGAAGGTTCTTCAACAAAACCTGTCGAGTTTGGACTGTAAGGTTCTGCAAGGTAGAATGTGGGGGAGCAGCTTGGAACGTGCTGGAAGAGTTGAGTCTGGAGATAACAATGGCGAAGGATTCAGCAGCTGATAGGCTGGGCTGGGGGATTGGTTACAGAGCTGGAAGGAGACAGTTTGAGTGACAACATGGAGAGAAGATCAGCAGCTCACCTCAGGGTTAAGTGTGAATAAACTGGTTTAATCTCACACTATTGATAGAGAGAGGGAGGGAGAGAGAAGGGCAGGGAGGGAAGGGGAAGGAGATGAAGAGGGAGAGGGAGAATGAGAGAGAGAAGGAGGGCAGGGAGGGAGGGGAAGGGAGATGGAGGGAGATGAAAAAGGATGGGGGAGAGGGAGAAAGGGAGAAAGTGGGAGGGGGAAGGAGAGAGACGGAGGAAGGGAGATGCAGGGAGAGGGAAAAAGAGGGAGGGGGAGGGAGAGGGAGAGAAGGAGGGAGCGAGCAAAGGAGGGGGAAATGGAGAGAGGAAGTGGGAGGGAGAGGGAGGGAGGGAGGTAGGAATAATGCAATGAGCTTAGAATGGAAAGCAATGGGCCGTTCTCCCAAATTACAACCCACAATCTGAAAATAATGCTTCCTAATGTTGTCTCTGGTACTTTTGTCATCAAGCTTATAGCTGTGTTCTACCATTACCGACCCTCCATCTACTGGAAACACTTTCACCTTACTTACTCCATTAAAAACCAATAATGATTTTGAACACAACTATTAGGTCTACTCTTAATCTTCTCTTCTCTCGGAAGAACTATCCCAGCTTCTTCAGCCTCTTCAGATCACTGCAACCCTGGGATCATTCTGAGAGATCTCTGTATCTCTGCAAAACACGGACCTCTGCATTCACCAAACTGCAGGGAGGTTCTTAGGCTGAGGCCTACTCAGTGTTTTGGAAAGATATGGTGATTGTGCCTCATGTCTGTACGCGGTTTCTCCCTTAATGAAGCAATGGCTGTGATTTTCTGGCAATTCCAGCCAGTGGGATTTTCTAGACTCCCTGCTGGGATTCGAACAAGGAGTGTGGAGTAGACAGTTTAAAACACTGTGGCTAAAACATGTTACACAATCCAGTGTCACCCCAATGTAGATCTGAGGTACAGAACGTACAGGACAAACTTCACCTGAAGCAGGTTATTTATTCTGTCAGGAAAGGATGAAACAAAGATCTTTTTTCCCTTGAACTTTTCTTAATCATCTCAATTAAATGTGAATGTGTCCTTGAAAGTCTCTAACTGACAGAGATCAAAAGATACCATCCAGGACAAAGCAGCCCCGCTTGATTGATATCAAATCCATAAGCACCTGTTCTCTCCACCACCAACACTCAGAGTAACAATGTGTATTATCCACAGGATGCACTGCAGCAATTCATCAAAGATCCATGGTGGCACAGTGATTAGCACTGCTGCCTCACAGTGCCAAGAACCCATGTTCAATTCCCAGCTTGGGTCACTGTCTGTGTGGAGCCTGCACATTCTCCCTGTGTCTGCGTGGGTTTCCTCCCAGGTACTCCAATTTCCTCCCACAGTCCAAAAGTCTTGCTGGTTATGTGCATTGGCCGTGCTAAATTCTCCCACAGTATACCCGAACAGGCGGTGGAGTGTGGCAACAGGGGATTTTCACAGTAATTTCATTGCAGTGTTAATGTAAGCCTATTTGTGACACTAATAAATAAACTTTACTTCAGAAAGCACCTTCCGAACCCACTACCATTTCCATGTATAAAGGACAAGGGCAGCAGATACATGGGGAACACCATCACATGTAAGTTCCCCTCCAACACTCATCCTCCTGACTTGGAAATATATCGCCGTTCCTTCGCAGTCGCTGGGTCAAAATCCCGGAATTCCCTTCCTAACAGCACTGTGGGTCAACCCACAGCACATGAACCGAGAGATTCAAGAAGCACATCACCATCTTCCCAAGAGCAACTCGGGATGGGCAATAAGTGCTGGCCAGCTAGCGATGCCTATACCCCATGAATATTTAAGACAAATTCAGAAAGTTTATGGCCTCTTTCTGTCCATAAATTCTCTGCTGCTATGCCACCAATGAGAAGGAAGTTCTTTGTGTCAATATGAATACTTTAAGCTGCGAGTGATTCTGTTTGCTCTCTCTCGGGGTCCAGTCGGATGATTGAAAGATCCTCTTCCACCAACACCCCTCCTCCCCCAGCCTTCAAATAGTCCATTTGGCTCAATCTGATAGAGCAAAATCTCTCACCTTTGACCTTTGACACGTACAGTGCCATCACAGAAACAACAAAATGTGGGTTTAATGTCACAAGTTGGGGGGTTTTATGGCCAGTGAGGTAGCAGCAGTCAAACCTTCACTTCCAGGCCTATCAGATTGGTTTGAATCGTGAGGCACTGGGAAGGCGGCGGAGAGAGAGAGAGAGAGGGAGAGAGAGAGAGAGGGAAAGCCCCAAGGCTACTGTTAATGTCACTCTGCACAGAAATGGGCAGTGACAGGGGGGAAAGGCAGTTGTCCCAGTTCACACTCTGCCTTAATGATGCTGTCATGTCTCAGCTGGGGTTTACAGGGTACCCCCAGAGTACCACCGCTGCAGAAATCAGACTCTTTTGTAATAACAAAACTCAATGTAACCCCTTTACTGCCCCAATGTGACTCACAGGAGAGTTACTGCCTAAAATTTAACGCTGAGCCTCAACAGGAGATTTTAGGACAGTGGGTAAAACCTCAGGATAGGTTTAAGGAGCATCTTAAAGTAAGCAGGAAAGAGAGAGAGAGACAGGGAAAGAGAGGTGGAGGAGTTTACAGAAGGAATTTCAGAGTCTACAGCACAGTGAATTGTGCTGGAATTTTACCGTCCCGTGCCACAGGAATCAGAGCATTCGAACGGCGGGAGCTGGGAAGACCCATTGATCTCGGGTGGGATTTTTACGATTTCAGGACAGCGAAGTTATAAAGACCTGTTCCCAAAGACACAGCCACCACCAATGGAATGACGAAAATCAGGAATGGAAAAGAGGCCAAGGATTGAGTGAATGCAGAGAATGGGTGGCACAGTGGTCAGCACTGCTGCCTCACAGCATCAAGAACCTGAGTTCAATTCCCAGCTTGGGTCACTGTCTGTGTGGAGTCTGCATGTTCTCCCCGTGTCTGCATGGGTTTGCTCTGGGTATCCTGGTTTCCTCCCACAGTCTGCAAGACATGCTGGTTAAGTGCATTGGCCATGTTAAATTCTCCCTCAGTGTACCCGAACAAGCGCTGGAGTGTGGCAACTAGGGGATTTTCATTGTAACTTCATTGCAGTGTTACTTCTGACACTAATAAAATGAACTAAACTAAACAAAGATACCCAAGGGAGGGCAAAACTACGGAGGGATCTGAAAACAAAGACATTTTCCTTGAGCCCCAGCTCCAAGCTCTGTGCTCCACTAATGGCTTATCTCCATTTCCTCAACTCCATTTTCCCATTCTTGTTCCTCATGAGTCTAAAAACAACAAAAAGCTGTCTTCTCCAGGTTAAAAAACCCTGAATATCCCACAGAATTCTCTAGAAGAATTCTGTCACCCTCACGACTACGGAGGCACAAGGCTAAAAATGTAGGAAATATTCATCAGGAAGTTAACCTTTGGCTGGAAAGTCTAAATCGAGATTTCAGGATCAGAGTTCAGTCATGTAGTATAGTGGCCAGGGCAGCATGGTGGTTAGCACTGCTGCCTCACAGTGCCGGGGACCAGCGATCATTCTCAGCCGTGAGTCACCGCCTGTGTGGATCTGTACATTCTCCCTGTGTCCGCATGCGTTTCCTCCATTTTCCTCCCAGAGTCCAAAGATGTACTGGTTCAGTGGATTGGCCGTGATTAATTGCTCCTTAGTGTCAAAGGATTAGAAGGGTAAATGTGTGGGGTTACAGGGATAGGGTCTGGATGGGATTGTGGTGGTGCAAATTCAATGGGCCAAATGGCCTTTTTCCGCACTGTAGGGATTTTACAATACTATGAATCTATGTTGGAGCGAGGTGAGGAGAATTGTTCTCACTCAGACCATGGTGAATGTTTGGAATTCTCTATTCCAGTGACAGTTGTGGAGGCTGAGTCTGTTCAAACGATAGACTCTTTGGAACTAAACAGATTGTGGGATATGGGAGGCGTTGGACAGGAAAATGGTGCAGAATATTAGCCAAGATCTTACGGACTGACAGAGTTAGCTTGTGGTCAGGTAGTAGATGACACCCCCTCTTCTCCTCACTCAGTGCATCAAGCAGCATCACCAAAAGTAAATGTGGTGATTGTCCCTTTAAGGATTGTGTGATATGGTAGCATAGTGGTTCAAATGCCCTTGAATTGGTGGTGATGAACTGCCTTCTTGAACCACTACAGTCCATGTTAGTGCTGTTTGGGATGAAATTCCAGGATTTTGACCCAACAGCAGAATTCCCACAGTGCAGAAAGCAGCCATTCGGCCCATCAAGTCTGCACTGGCTACAATCCCACCCAGGCCTTATTCCCATAACCCCATGTATTTGCCTTGCTAATCCCCCTGATACCAAGGGGCAATTTAGTATGGCCAATCAACCTAACCCACATATCATTCGGACTGTGGGTGGAAACCAGAGCACACCGAGGGAGCCCACGCAGACATGGAGAGAATGTGCAAACTCCACACAGTCAGTCACCCAAGGCTGGAATCGAACCTGGGTCCCTGGTGCTGTGAGGCAGAGTGCTAACCATATTTCCAAGTCAAGATGATGAGTGACTTGGAGGGGAACCTCCAGGTGGTGATGTTCCCAGGTATCTGCTACTTCTGTCCTTCCAGATGGTGAAGGTTGTTGCGGATTTGGAAAGTTCTGGTGTCGGATATTTGTTGAGATGCTGCAGAGTGTGTTATGTACTTGCCATGAATATAAACTCAGCCTGGGGGGAAATTATTTTGAATAGAATCGATGTTTCATTTATCCCGTTAAGAATGTATTGCTCACTCTTTGTTCCTATCTGATTTATACCAGCATTCCATCTCCATCTTACAGGAATCTCACCCAATGATTTACCTTAAGAATCACATTCCCTTTTAATTCAGATTTTAGATTCAACCTGGAGTGCAGTTACAAGTGGTGTATCTCAAGGATCTGTTTTGGGGCCACTGCTGTTTGTCATTTTTATAAATGACCTAGATGAGGATGTAGAGGGTTGGATTAGTAAATTTGCTGACGATACCAAAGTGGAGGGAGTTGTAGACAGCGAGGATGGATGTTACAGTTTGCAGAGGGACGTAGATAGGTTGCAGAGCTGGGCCGTGAGGTGGCAAATGGAATTCAATAAGGATAAGTGTGAGGTGATTCACTTTGGTAGGAATAACAGGCATATGAAATATAGGGCTAATGGAAGGACCCTTAATAGTGTTGTCGAGCAGAGGGATCTTGGGGTACAAGTACATAGCTCTTTGAAAGTTGGCATCCAGGTTGATAAAGTTGTTAAGAAGGCGTACGGTGTGTTAGCTTTTATTGGTAGAGGGATTGAATTTAGGAGCCGTGAGGTTATGTTACAACTGTACAAAACTCTGGTGCGGCCGCACTTGGAGTATTGCGTACAGTTCTGGTCGCCGCATTATAAGAAAGATGTGGAAGCATTGGAAAGGGTGCAGAGGAGGTTTACCAGGATGTTGCCTGGTATGGTGGGAAGGCCTTATGAGGAAAGGCTGAGGGACCTGAGGTTATTTTCATTAGAGAGAAGAAGGTTACGCGGTGACCTAATTGAGGCGTATAAGATGATCAAGGGATTGGATAGGGTGGATAGTGAGAGCCTTTTTCCTCGGATGGTGATGACCAACACGAGGGGACATAACTTTAAATTAAGAGGTGGTAGTTATAGGACGGATGTCAGAGGCAGGTTCTTTACACAGAGGGTGGTGAGAGCGTGGAATGCCCTGCCTGCAGCAGTTGTGGACTCGCCTACTTTGGGGGCATTCAAATGTTCGGTGGATAGGCATATGGATGATATTGGAATAGTTTAGGTTAGAGGGTCCACTGGCCGACGCAACATCGAGGGCCGAAGGGCCTGTACTGCGCTGTAATGTTCTATGTTCTATGTTCTATTGTGTTTGAACAATTCCAGTGATCACATCATTTTCCCTCCCCCTTTATCATCCCAACCTGATTCAGCTTCTCCTTACCAGAGACCAAGGGGGCAGTAAACAGTGAGAAACTGTGCTCCAAGTTCACTCTATCAGCTCCCTTCTTGCTATTGTTCTGTGTGTCAGAGGTCAGCTGTGCCCACAGGCAAAGATCATTATTTTAAATGGACAGGTTTTCTTCACTCTGACCCCATTAGATACAAAAAAAATGCTTTTCTAATTTGCAGGATATTCTTGTGCCATTTATTCATTTTTATCGACCTCATCTTGTGCTTGCGCAAGTGAAAGTTAAAATTTTCTCCCATAGCTTTCAATCCAGTATCCAAATCGAGAGCGAACAATGAACTCTTCTTGTTTGTCTCAGAGCCAATCCTTTAGTTAAGGAATGAAGTGTTTGTCTTATGAAGAATGGTTGAGGAGTCTGGGTCTGTATTCGATGGAGATTAGAAGGATGAGGGGGGATCTAATTGAAATTTTACAGAGTACTGAGAGGCCTGGATAGAGTGGGCGTGGAGAGGATGTTTCCATTAGTGGGAGAGACCGGAATTCGAAAGCACAATTTCAGAGTGAAGGAACACTCCTTTAAAACTGAGATAAGGAGGAATTTCTTCAACCAGAGAGTGGTGAATCTGTGGAACTCATCACCACAGAAGGCTGTGGAGGCCGGGTCATTGAGTGTTTGTAAAACAGAGATAGATAGGTTCTTGATCAATAGGGAGATCAGGGGTTATGGGGAAAAGGCAGGAGAATGGGGATGAGAATTATATCAGCCATGGTTGAATGGCAGAGCAGCCTCGATGGACTCAATGGCCTAATTCTGCTCCCATATTTAATGCTTTTCTGGTCTTGAAGGTTGGAGGGGTAGAGGGAGGAGAACCAGCCTCTCATTTGTTACAGGCAAGTTTTGCATGATCAATTTGATTAAATTTCCCCATGAGGTGATACTGAAGGTTGATCAAAGTATTGCAATAGATATTGAACAGGTGGACTTTGGGAAAGCGTTGACAAAGTGCCACAGGGATGCGTTATAAGGTACAAGCCTATGGAACTGAGTAATAAGTGATGGTCTCAATGTGAAATTCACAAAATGACAGAAAATGAGGGTGTTTCAGTGATTGACTGAGAGGTGGTTGGTAGTTGTACTTGTTAGTCTTATGTTAATTGTATTGTTAAGACTAAGCTTTACCAGCAATGTGGTTGATTCTCAACTGCCCTCTGGCTCCCCGGTAGTCGGATTTTCAGGTCTCGCTGCTGTCAATGGGATTTCCCATCCATTGTACCTGCATCACCAGGAAACTTGTGGTGCGGGGTAACGGATGGCAGAGACTTGAGGATCCTGCAGACATGAAGAGGGACTGTGCTGCAGATTCACTAAAACATCACCAGGGTTGGATTCTGACTCTGTCAACTAGACTAGTGTTCCCTGGAATACCACATGTTGAGTGGTGAATCAATTAGGGATTTTAGGATTTTTATAAAAAGTTGACAGTGTTGATAAAGAGGAACTTTATCTGTTGGTGAGAAACCTAGGGCAATGGGAAAGTCCTTTGAAATAACCTCTCAGATGCCCTTCAATAGATTCCTTTTATTTACAAACTTATCTTTATTCCTAAGAGTAGTTCAGATACAGAGTCAGAATCCAGAGGGTCAGTATATATGTGTATGGGAGATGAATGGAAGTAAAACACAGATCAGCTAGATTGAACATGTCCAAGAGGCCTCTCACAAGCTATTAAAAGAAAGATTTGTGTTCTTTTTTACTGCCTCATGACATATAAAACTGCCTGACGAGGAAATACCTTTTTGACATTAATCGCTGTTATAATGTAAGAAAGATAGCAGAAGATTTGCATACAGCAAACTCCCACAGACAGCAAACAACCTGGCAAATCTTTTTTTTTGCTTTGAGAGGAAGCAGAAATGATGAACAATTTCAAAAGGAAATTGGATAGGGCAGCAAGGCTGCAAAGAAAGAGTGGGGTGATGGGATTAGCTGAATTGCTCTACAGAGAGTTAGCATGGGCTCAATGGGTTGAATGGCCTTGTTTGCCAAAGTGGTTCTATGGCAGTAAGGAAAGGTATTGGATAGGACACCAAGACAGCTCCCTTGTCCTGCTTTCAATAATGACAGAGATCCATTAACTAGGATGGGGTGGGCAGCTTTGCAATGCAAACAATGCAAAAGTTATGGCACAGAAGAAGGCTATTTCGCCCATCTTGTTCATTCTAGCCTGAGAATCATAGAATAGAATCATAGAAACTTTGCAGTGCAGAAAGAGGCCATTGGGCCCATCGAATGTGCAAGGACCACAATCCCACCCGGGCTTTACCTAACCTGCACATCTTTGGATTGTGGCAGGAAACTGGAGCACCTGGAGGAAACCCATGTAGACATGAGGAGAATGTGCAAACTTCACACAGACAGTGACCCAAGTTGGGAATTGAACCCCAGTCCCTGGAACTGTGAAACAGCAGTGCTAATCACTGTGCTACCATGAGAAAGCCCTTTCTAATCTCATCTTCCTGCACTTGGCCCATAGCCCTGTAGATTAAGCTGCAGATCCAGAGACTTTTTAGGGTCTCTATCTCCACCACCAACTCGGGCAACAAATACCAGACACCCACACTCTCTGCATGAAAAAGTTCTTTCCCCGTCCCCTCGACACCTACTGCCACTTATCTCCTCTTTTAAAAATTCATTCATGGGACATGGGCATTGCTGGCAGGGCCAACATTTGGTACCCATCCTTGAAGGATCTGTTAAGAGTCAATAACATTGCTGTGGCTCTGAGGCCATATGCCAGCTAGACCAGGTAAGGCCCATAGATTTCCTTCCCTAAAGCACATTGGCGAACCAGATGGGGTTTTCTGACGATTGACAATGGTTTCATGGTCTTCATTAGAGTTTTAAAGCCATATTTTTATTGAATTCAAATTCCACATCTGCTGTGATGGGATTCAAACCTGGATCTCCAGAACATTACTCTGGATTACTAGTCCAATGACAATACCACTACACCACTGCTTCCCCACTCTTTCCAGAGAGAGACGGCTAATTTATGGGTACAATTACAGGGCAAGAACATTCAAACAATACTCAAGCTTTAAATCTGGGAGTTACCTTCTCTGGATTTTGTGGTTATTGTTACTTTTACAAACTTAATCTGCCTGAAAGTGCCTTTAATCAAATAATCCTGATCTCCAAGCTGGTACCACAGAGAAGTGATGTCACTGCTGTTCTACATTATTACTCTCTGAGGAGTTGGGGGAGAATGGATTTAAACACTGCGAAAAATCACACTTTCACACAAAGCTCAAAGTATTAATTTTAAAAATGTCACGATGGAAGAGGCCACTCAAATACTCAGTTCTCATTCACAACTCTGGCCATCTGTCTACAAGCCTTCGTCTGCACATCATAAACAAGTCTGCTGAGCTGTCATTTCCTGCTTAGCTGAGATAGAGAGAAAAACAAATGTTCACTTTCCTCATCTAAAGGTGATCATTTCTCCCACTTGGAGATAATGTGAGGAGTAAGTGTCAAGTTCAGGGTGACCATCAATCATGTGTATGATTGGCAGAGCGCTGGGGTCATCCCACAGGACTGAGCTTCTGTGAATAATCTCCTGAGATGAATATTGTACTGGCAAAATGCAATATTTCTCAATCCTGTCACTCAGTGTTGGCAGTGCATAGTCAGGCAATGCTGGGTCGTCCACATGTTTCCAATGGCTGTAAAGCATGTAGAAAATGAAAGGCGCTATACAAATGCAAGGAAAACAGAAAATGCTGGAAAACCTCAGCAGGTCTAATAGTATCCGTGGAGAGAGAACAGAGTCAACATTTTGAAACTGGATGACATTTCGTCAAAGTATATATTCTCTCACCACAGATGTGTCAAACCTGCTGAGATTTTCCAGCATTTTCTGTTTTTGCATCAGGTTTCAGCATCTGCAGTATTTTGCTTTGATCTTATCCTTTTACTGATACAAATGCAAGTTGTCTCTCTTTTTTCTCCTGGTTACTGTATGCTTGAGGTGACAAGATAAGGCTGGACTAGGCATTGGAGAGGTAATGGCCTAGTGGTATTATTGCTGGACTATTAATCTAGAAGCTAATGTTCCAGGGATCTGGGTCCAAATCCTGCCATGGCAGATGGTGGAATTTGAATTTAATAAAAAAAAAATCTGGAATTAAAACTCTACAGATGATCATGAAACCATTGTTGATTGTCAGAAAAATCAATTTGGTTCACTAATGCCCTTTTAGTGAAGGAAATTTGTAATCTTTACCTGGTGTACATGACTCCAGATCCACAGCAATGTGGTTGACTCTCAACTGCCCTGGGGCAACTAGGGATGGGCAATAAATGCTGGTCCAGCCAGTGACACCCATGTCCCATGAATGAATAAAAAGAACTCTTGTGCTCATGAGATAGGTTCAAGGGGCTGAATGGCCTATTCTTATATTTGAATCCTTTTTTTGTTACCCAGAGGATGGGGAAGGACAAGAAGGAAAGACAATTTCATACGGTCATAATATTCCTCAAGAAAATGTTAAAAGGGAAAATTCCTGCTAATTTTGACGAGTACTTAAAATTCTGCGGTAACTTACTTTCCTGATCCCCTGTGACAGGAACTGATTTTACTGCAGCCTTAACAATGTAATTTAGTTACTGTCCAAATGTAACAACAGTGCTTAGTCAGTGCTGTGTTTTTATATTGTAATCTCCTGCTAATATAAAAGGCAAAATCTCGTGACCCTTAATTACAACACTATTTATTCAGGTGTTCCAAAATTCTGTCCACTGTTGGTACAGTCACATCATTACCTCTGCGCTCAGTCAGAACTGACAGCCAACAGTTTGGGATATGATTTAATGAAATATTTGGGCTAATCTCTTATTATTTCTGTATCTTGAAAGTTAGAATTTCCATTCTCTGCCAGCACTTCAACTTGTGCCATTTGCCAATCGATTTCAGAAATAACACTCACCTCAATCCAACAGCAGCTGCGATGAATGCCTCCAACTCGCCCCCTCTACTAGACCCCGTCCCCGCATTTTTCCTGTTTTCCCCTCTGCCATCCTGGAGGTGCTAATTCTTGGTTTGGGGGATACCTCCAAAGACATCTGGGGCTCTCTGACACCTGACATCTGAACTTGCCTTTCACTCATCAATCTAGCGTGTCAGCGAAGGCTGTGATTTCTCACAAATAAACCCAGCCAGTTCCAAACCAGCTGGAGCACGAGACACCATATCGTGTCAATGTTGGAGGAGTGCCTTTCGGGTGTTTGGCCATGGATTGTGGAGGGGGTGGGTGAACTCACAGCCAGGAACCAATCTCCAACCACTTTTTCGCTGAGGTACACTAACTCTCCTCAGAATATCCCAAGCAAGTGTCCACAAATTGACAGTGAGAAATTGTGGATGTCAAATATTACTTGGTGGCAGAGTGGTTACAACTGCTGCCTCACAACTCCAAGGACCTGGGTTCGATTCCTGGCTGGGTCAGTGTCTGTGTGGAGTTTGCACGTCCTCCCCGTTTCTCCATGGGTTTTCTCCAGGTGCTCCGGTTTCCTCCCACAGTCCAAAAATGTGTAGGTTAGGTGCATTGGTTATGTTAAACTGCCCCTTAGTGTCCCAGGATGTGTAGGTTAGAGGAATTAGCAGGGTAAATATTTGTGGATATAGGAATAGGGTCTGGGTGGGATTGTTGTCGGTGCAGACTTGATGGATTGAATGGTCTCCTTCTGCACTGTAGGGTTTTTATGATTCTATGCTTTTATGAGGTGGACGCAAAGTAGAACACCTTGGGCAGAATTTTCCAATCCCACCTGCCACGGGAATCATAGTGAGTGAGACACAGACCATGCAAAGGTCCATTGGCCTCAGGTGGGATTTTCTGATCTTGAAGCAAGCACAGCCAGAAAATCCCGCCCCTTGAATTGAATTGATTTGATGCATTAACATATTGTGAAAAGTATTGTTTCTTATGCGCTATACAGAAAAAATATACTGTTCATAGAGTCAACAGGGGAGAAGGAAAAGAGGGGATGCACAATATAGTGTTACATTTATAGCTAGAGTAGAGAAAGATCAACTTAATATTAAGTAGATCCATTTAAAAGTCTGATAACAGCAGGAAAGAAGTTGCTCTTGAGTCGATTGGTACGTGACCTCAGACTTCTGTATCTTTTCCTGACAGAAGGAGATAGAAGAGAGAATGTCTGGGGTGCGTGGGGTCCTTAATCATGCTGGCTACTTCTCCGAGGCAGCAGGAAGTGCAGATGGAAACGGATGATGTGTAGATAGACCTTCCCTGAGATAATGTAAAACAATGTCTGCCTAATCTTCGAAAATCTACGGAAATTAATTGAATATTTTGGGAATAGCTCTCTCTCTCGCTGTCACTGGCTTACTCTGTTATGAAGAAAAATTCTTCAGTGATTTTGCAGAATCACTCAGGAATAGAGTAACAGTCAGGATATATCTACATTCCATTCGTTGTTTAAATTCCTTCTTGGGATGTGGGCATCGCTGGCTCGGCCAGCTCTTTTGTCCATGTTTGAACCAAGGCTGGAAGGAGGTCAGGAGCTCAGTGGCCCTGGTAGAACCAATCTGTATATCAGTGAGCAGGTAATTGCCGAGGAAGTGCTGCTTGATAGAAATATTGATGACTTCTTTCATCTCTTTACTGAAGATAGAGGATAGACTGATGGGGCAATGTTTGGCCAGGTTGGATTTGTCCTGCTTTTTGTGGTCAGGACAAACTGGGGCAAGTTTCTATATGGCTGGGTAGATGCCAGTGTTGTAACTGTACTGGTACAGCTTGGCTAGGGGAACAGCTAGTTCTAGAGCACAAGTCCTCAGTATAATTGCCAAAATATTGTCAGGGCCCAATAGCCTTTGAGTATCCAGTGCCCTCAGCCATTTCCTGTTATCACGTGAAGAGGATCAAATTGGCCACATTGACACAACATTGAAGCTGGCCTTTGTGTGGGCATTGCTCAGATTGAGAAGGTGGAACCTCACACCTGCTTAACTGGACAACTGTTTGGGTGAAAGTAACCAGGTGTCATTCCAATGATGTTCGCTCTGGAGTGGGTGCAGAGCAGATTCACTAGGATGCTGCCTGGGATGGAACATTATGAAGAGAGATTGGGTAGGCTTGGATTGTTTACATTGGAGTAGAGAAGACTGAGGGGCGATCTGATTGAGACATGCAAGATTATGAGGAGCATGGATAGGGAGCAGCTGTTCCTCCAAGTTGAAGGGTCAATCTCAAAGGGACATAGGTTAAGGGCAAGAGCAGGAGGTTTAGAAGGGATGTGAATACAAACTTTTTTTTCCACAGGGTGGTGACGGTCTGGGAAGGTGGTAAAGGCGAGTTCTTTCACATCCTTTAGAAAGTACCTGGATGAGCATTTGGCACATCTAGGTCAAGTGCTGGCAGATGGGATTAAATCATAGAATCCGCAGTGCAGAAGGAAGCCAATTGGCCCATCGAATCTGTACCGACAACAATCCCATCAAAATTCTATCCCCATAACCCCACGTATTTACACTGCTAGATCCCTGACACTAAGGGACTATTTATCATGGCCAATCCACCTAACCCACACATCTTTGGACTGTGGGAGGAAACTGGAGCACCCAGAGGAAACCCACACAGACACGGAGAGAATGTACAAAGTCAGTGGACCAAGGCTGAATTGAACCTGGGTCCCTGTGCTGTGACACAGCAGTGCTGAGCACTGTTTAGGTTGGAGTTCAGGTGTTTAAAATGTATTAGTGCTGACTCGATGGGCCAAAGCGCCTCTTCTGCAGTGTATGATTCTATGACTCAACTTTCCAATTGACAGGATCAATAGATTATAGATAACCCCTCTGCAACATTCTCAACTACTTCCTTTAAAATCTACAGACAGAAACCATCTGGTGCTGGGTACCTTTCTCTTTTTCTTGCCATTATTTCTTCATTACTGTTATTTTATTGATGTGAAGTTTGATGTGTTCCTGTACCTGATTAAATATGAGTTTCCCCGGGATTTCCAGCTTGCTGTCCACTTCCTCTATTGGAAATTGGGCAAAAAGTCATTACTCAACATGCCCAACACTTCCTTATTTTCAATAACAACATCATCATTATCAGTTGTTAAGGGGCCCACATTTCTCATGATGATCCCTTTGTTCTGAATATCATTGTTAAAAAAGTTCAGGTTGATTTTCTTCTTTGTATCTTTCCATTCATTAGAACCTCAGCTTTTTTTAAAATTTGCTTTTAATGTTATTTTAAATTATCTCTTACCTCTTCAATTTTTCATGGCTCTGCTTTTCGGCAAGTAGATTTCTTGCCCTTTCTGAGTATAAACTCTGGCAGGGTGGTATGGTGGCACAGAGGTTAGCACTGCTGCCCCACAGCACCAGGGACCTGGGTTCAATTCCCACTCAGATGACTGTCTCTGTGGAGTCTGCACATTCTTCCCGTATCTGTGTGGGTTTCCTCTGGATGCTCTGGTTCCTTCCCACAGTCCAAAGATGTGTAGGTTCGGTTGATTGGTCATGTTAAATTGCTCCATAGTGTTAGGGGAAATAGCAGGATAAATACTTGGGGTTAAGGGGATAGGCTCGGTGGGATTGTGATCATTGCAGACTTGATAGGCTGAATGTCTTCCTTCTGCTACTATGATTCTAAACTGGTTCTATACCACATTCAGGTCTTTAGTAAACACTTTGCACCAGTCATCTGTCATCTTACCAATTAAAGGGTTTGTTCAGTTTATTGTGGGCAGTCTTCGCCTTGGGTTAGGTCAGGCTTGTTAATCGTATATTCATTATGTTTAATTGCATACAGATTGTGAACATCAACCAGAGATTTAATTGCATCCCTGTAAGGTCCCTATAAGAAGGACTACTTTGGCAGTAGGATGGGAAGACTAATGTTTGTAAATGTATCATCTCTGCAAATAAATGTTTAGAAATGTGTGTAAAATTAGGCATTGGCCATACTGTTCAATCTCTTGACTTTCTGAAATATTACAAATCTATAATGTTAACATTTTTACTCTTTCCAAACTTTATACTGAATTCAATATTGTAATAGTGTATTATGATTGCTAGTAAGGACAGAACCACAGCAACTGCATTTATATAGCACCTTTAACATGCATGTTCCAAAGCACTGTTCAGGAGTGATAATGAGAATAAACTTGGCACTCAGCAGCATCAGGAGACAGTGAGACAAAAAAGGGAGCAATTTAACATGCTTTAAGGCAAGAGAGAGTTTCCTGGCCACTGGATAGCTCAAAGTTGTTTATATTTCTCAGGAGCAATCACTTAGGAAACACAACAACAATGTGAGAAATGGTACTCTGGGATTCTTACACCACTTAAGAAGGCACATGAGGCTTCACTTTATTGTTTCAGGAGCTTGGGCAATATGGCACTCCCTCAGTGCTGCAATAGAGGGACAGCTTTGATTTTTCTGCACAAACCCAGGTGTGGCACTGGAACCCAGAGTCTTGTAAATTTGCGACAAGAGTGCTGAAACTGAGTCACAGCAGGGTGGAAGCAAGATGCTGGTTGGAGGGTTTACAGAGGTATTTCCAGAATTTACAGGATTGATAATTAAGGATATGGTTGCCGGTGGTACAATGATTCAAATTAGGGATTAGACAAGATTAGAGATTCAGGGATTGTCACTGAAAGTGGCAACGCAGGTGGAGAAGGTAATCAAAAAGGCATAAGGCATGCTTGCCTTCATTGGTCAGGACATTGAATATAAAAATTCACAGGTCATGCTGCAGCTGTACAGAAACTTAGTGAAGCCTCTTTTACAATATTGTGTACAATTCTGGTCACCACATCACCAAAGAATGTGGATGCTTTGGAGAGGGAACAGAAAAGATTTATCAGGATGTTGCCAGATCTGAAGAGTATTTGCTATGAGGAGAGATTGGAAAAACTCAACATGTTCTCACTGAAACGGTGGAGGTTGAGGGGGTGACCTGATAGAGGTTTACAAGATTATGAGTGGCTTGGACAGAATAGATAGCCAAATACTCTTCTTGAGGTTGGAAGGTCAAGTACTGGGGAACGTAGGTTTAAGGTGCGTGGGGAAATGTTTAGAGGAGATGAGCGAGGCAAGTTTTTTACACAGAGAATGGTGAATGTCTGAAACGTGCTGCCCGGGGAGGTAGTGGAGCAGGTACAATCGTGGCATTTAGGGGAAAGTAGACGTATACATGAATAGGATGGAATGGAAGGATACAGATTCCATAAGTGCATATGGTTTTAGTTTTGACAGGCAGCATGATCAGCACAGGCTTGGAGACCAAAGGGCCTGTTCCTGTGCTATACCGTTCTTTGTTCTAAAGGATTTTAGAGCAGGAGGATGTTGCAGGAGTCGGGACAAGCAGTGATGTCGTGGGAAAACATGAGGTGCAGGGGCTTGAAGAAAATGTGTTGACCATATCACTGCGACTGCCTCACCTGGGCCCCTCCTCTCCCCTCCCCATTCTCACTGCCTCACCTGTCCCCCTCACTGCTGCTCTCACTGCCTCACACACCAACTCCTGGACCCTACCTTCAATACTTACCTTCCCACTTATTGCTGCTCGTCCAATCACTGGCTGGTTTTATTCTGATCTTTCAGCCTATCAAATTTCAGGCAGTTTAATGTCCAGATTTGGTAAGCTGCAATGAGTTTACCAATCTGTTCGAAATGGAAGGTGCTGGAACAAGGCTGAGCTCCTGTAACACCACACCCCGAGGGTGGGCAAGGCCACGATCAGCATCGAATCAAATACAGTAGAAATAGAAAGGGTTGAGAGCTTAAAGTTTTTAGGTGTCAGAACACCAACAGCCTATCCTGGTCCGCCCATATTGACACTATTGTTAAGAAAGCCTATCTCTACTTTCTCAGAAGATTAACAAAATTTAACATGTCAGCAACTTTTACAAATGCACCATAGAAAGTATCCTTTCTGGGTTGTGTCACAGCTTGGTACGGCTCCTGACCACAAGGAACGGTCATGAATGTAGCCCAATCCATCAAGCAAATCAGGCTTCCATCCATTGACTCCGTCTACTCTTCCCACTGCCTTGGGAAAGCAGCCAGCATAGTTAAGGACCCCACACACCCTGGACGTTCTCCCTTCCATCTTCTTTTGTCAGGAAAAAGATACAAAGGTCTGAGGCCACGTACAAATCGACTCAAGAACAGCTTCTTCCCTGCTGCTGCCAGACTTTTGAATGGACCGACCTTGCGTTAAGTTAATCTTTCTCTACACCCTAACTATGACTGTAACACTACATTCTGCACTTTCTCCTTTCCTTCTCTATGAACAGTATGCTTTGTGTGTATAGCTGCCAAGAACAATACTTTTCACTGTATGTTAATACATGTGACAATAATAACTCAAATCAAATCACAGTGCCTAACTCCTTTAGGTTTGGTGCGGTCTTTATCAAGAGGCAACGATTTAGTGGTTATTAAAAGAGATGAATTCACAGAAGTGATGTCAGTGATGGAATTACATATCTAGCTGAAACTATGCCGTCTCTTTGATGGTTAATAACAGTTGAGTGGCTGATGGTGTTGGAAGGTATGATCCATCTCGTATCGGGTCACAGCTCTGGGCCAAGACATACATGGGCGGGGAGCAGAATTCTCTCAGCGTATCCAATCACTGAGCATCCCATTGGAAAAAGAAGATCCAGCCCAACTCCACTAGTCACCTTTGACCTGAGGTGAGACCAGCCAATCCCATTGACCCACTCTTGATTTTTTTCCTGCTGCTTCAACAAACTTCCTGCTTCCGTCGAACCCCTTGAATCAAACGGTTTGAGATGGGAGCGACTGCTGATGCTATTTCATCCATATCTTTATTGGCTCCTGTCACATAAAATTCATCTGTTATTGTTGGACACAAGTGAGAGATCGCTGCAGTCATGTTGGGTGTAGCTGTGTTTAATTAGTTGCACATTCCTCCCACAGTCCAAAAGATGTGCTGGTTAGGTGCATTAGCTGGGCTAAGTTCTCCCTCAGTGTTCTCAAACAGGTGCCAGAGGGATTTTCACAGTAATTTCATTGCAGTATTAATGTAAGCTACTTGTGACACAAATAAAAAATTTTAAAACTTTACAGAGGATAATGTTCAGACAAATTGTCGTGCAGAGCAAGAAAGTGTTGCATTTATATGGCCTTAGGATATCCAGGACACAGTTAAATATTTTGGAAGTATAATCCCTGCTGTAAAGCAGGAAGCTTTATGGTGACGGTGAGTAAATGATTAAATCTTCTTATAATGTTCTTCTGTCCATAAGTTTACACAAGTGTTTAACTCACTCATGGATTAACAATCCTGAAATCATCCAAAACTTCTTTGGCCATTCACACCGGTGGGATTTTCCAGCCCTGCCGGCAGTGCATCCCAATCCACAGGTTTCCCATTGGATTGGGGTAATGTCAATGGGATTCTCATTGATAACAGTGGGACCAGAGAATCCCACTGCCAGTGAACAACATGCCACCTCTCACCCGTGGGAGACCAGAGAATCTCGCTCAATAACTATCCCTTCTCAAAGATAATCAGCAGTCATTTCTAGGTTTGGATTTGCTGGTTACTTTCATGAAGTGGCGACTGAAGGATCTTTTTGGCCCATTAATTGATGTAAAAACGTTGGAGAGAAGTGTGGAACATTGGAAACGAGTTAAAGATTACCTCAGTCTGGCTTTGCTCTTTACACTCAGAAAGATTTAGCTCAAAGCGTACAGATTGCCAAGTGCAAGGACAGTCAGATGCACAGGGGCTCAATATAAATTCAGATTATGAAGGCCTTTCAGCCCATCCCACAGGAGAGCAGGGTGGTGTGTTGAAAAGGCAAGCAACAGGAAGGTCTGGGTCCTGCTTGTGGATGAACTGAAGGTGTTCAGTAAAGCAGTTATCCAGTCTGAATTTGATCTCGCCAATATAGAGCAGACCACACTGGGGGATCAGTGAATGTAATCTCGTCCTCCTAGAGCATTAACCAACTCTTCAACAATTACAGCAGCTTGTATTTATATAGCACCTTTAACTTGGTAAAAGATTCTGAAGGGGATTGATAGAGTGGATACTGAGAGATTGTTCACACTGGCTGAGGACTCTGACACATGGGCTTACAGGCTCAGGATATGGGACAGATCATTTTGGTCCAAAATGGGCAGAAATTACTTCACTCAAAGGGTTGTGAAGCGATGGAATTTTCTACCCCAGAGGGTAGAGAAAGGATAATGTGGGACAGGTAACAGGTGGCCCATGTGCAGTGGGTGGAGGGGAGACTGTAATAGGTGGGAAAAAGATGATTAGTGAGATTTCAAAAAGGTGGAAAAAATAAATGATGGAAGAAATGAAAATAAATGAAGTTATATAACATCAAATAAAATTGAAGGAAATGCAATAAAATAAATGGAAATGGAGGGTTCATGCTCTGAACTTGTTACACTCAATGTTCACTCCAGAAGGCTGTAAAGTTCCCAATCGGAAGATGAAATGCTATTCCTCCAGTTTGTGTTGAGGACATTGGAACATTGCAAAAGGGCCAGGATGGACAGGACAGCAGGGTGGTGTGTTGAAAAGGCAAGCAACAGGAAGGTCTTGGTCTTGCTTGTGGATGAACTGAAGGTGTTCAGTAAAGCAGTTACTCAGTCTGAATTTGATCTCGCCAATATAGAGCAGACCACACTGGGGGATCAGTGAATGTAATAGACAAGATTGAAGGAGGTGCATGTGAAGCACTGCTTCATCTGAAATGACTCTGGTCTCATGTTGTCCTTTGACATTCTGCTTACCTTTGTTCTATTATTTACACATTCTATTCTCTTAATAGTGGCTACCAGCACCCTTCTTCACCAGGATCACCATCATTTATATTCCCTTTTTATTTTGTCTATGACATCTTTGTTTATGACATTCCTGCCGCCTCACCCTAACAGTATAAATATCATCCTTTTTTTAATCATCTTCAACTCTGACAAATGGTCATCCTAATTCAAAATGTTAATTTGTTCTCACTCCAGAGACGCTGTCAGATCTGCTAAGATTTTCCAGCACATTCTATTTTTGCTCCAAATCTCTGGATTCATTCTCCAATTCTTGAAATCACTGGATTCATTCTTCAATTCTTCAAATCACTGGAGTTATTCTCAAATTATCCTAATCACAAGAGTCTTTCTTCAATTCTCATTATCATTAGGGTCATTCTCAAATTACCTGAATCACAGGAGTCAATCTCTACTTCTCCTCATCATGAGAGTCATTCTACAATTCTCCACATCACTGGGATCGCTCTACAAGTCTCCTAATCAATATACAGATTCCCCATTTCTCCCTGTCACATTCTTCAATTCTCCATAACACTGGAGTCATTTTCCGAATCTCCCAATCAACACGGTACTTCTCCAAATCCACTGAATCTTGGAGACATTCTCCAATTCTTCAAAATATTTTATTCATTTTCTAATTCTTCTAATCATTTAAGTCACTCTTCAATTCTCCTGATCAAGGGAGACAGTCTCCATTTCTCTTCATCAATGGAGTGATTCTTAGAATCTCCTGATCAACTAAATAATTCTCCCAATTTCCTGATCATTGGAGGCATCTTCCAATTCTCCAAATCTCTGGAATCATTCTGCAATTTTCCTCATCATGGGAGTCATTTCCTTTTCCTCTGAATCACTGGAATAATTCCCAATATTCCTCATCATTATAATCATTCTCTGATTCTCCTCATCACTGGAGTGAATCTCCAATTTTTGTTATTCTCCAATTCTCCGAGTCATTGGAGCCAGTGTTGAGTTTTCCTAATCACTAGAATCACCCTACAATTCTCTCCTACACTGGAGTGACTCTATAATTCTCTAATCACTGGAATTACTTTCCAATTCTCCTAATCACTGAATCAGTCCTCAATTCTATGAATCACTGGAATCATTCTCTGATTCTGTTCATCAATGGAGTCGCTCTCTAATTCTTCTAATCATTGTAATCATCCTCCATTCTTCCTAATGACTGGAGTCATTCTCCAATTCCCCTAATCACTGAAGCCTGCCTTAAATTCTCCTAATCTCTCTGAATCATAGAGTCCTTTCAAATTCTCCTGATCACTAGAGAAATTCTCCAATTCTAAAATTTAAAGTTGATTTATTAGTGTCACAAGTAGGCTCACATTAACACTGCAACGAAGTTACTGTAAAAATCCCCTCGTTGACACACTCCAGTGCCTGTTTGTGTACACTGAGGGAGAACTTAGCATGGTCAATCCACCTAACCAGTTCATTTTTCAGACTGTGGGAGGAAACTGGAGCACCATAAGACCACAAGACCACAAGACATAGGAGCAGAATTAGGCCACTCAGCTCATCGATTCTGCTCTGTCATTCAATCTTAGCTGATACTTTTCTCATTCCATTCTCATGCCTTTTCCCCCATAATCCCTGATCCCCTTATTAATCAAGAACCTATCTGTCTCTATCTTAAAGAAATCAATGACTTGGTCTCCATAGCCTTTTGTGGCAATGAGTTTCACAGATTCATCAATCCCAGGCTGAAGAAATTCCTCCTCATCTCTGGAGGAAACCCATGCAAACATGAGGAAAATGTGCAGACTCCACATAAACAGTGACCCAAGGCCGGAATTGAGGCAGCAGTGCTAACCACAGTGTCACCATGTCGCTGTGCCACTATACATCCTTATCACTTGAATCATTCTTCAATTCACCTAAACACTGGAATCATTCTCTAATTCCTCTGCTTATTAAAGTCACTCCCAAATTCTCCAAATCACTGCAGTCATTCTCAAATTCTCCTTATTACTGGAGAAATTCTCCAATTTTACTGATCACAAGAATTGTTAACCCAATCTCCTGGTCATTGGAATCATTTTTCTACTGATCATGAGAGTCACTCCGAAATTTTCCAGATCACTGGAATCATGTTCCAATTATCCTGATTATTGGAGTAATTCTCCAATTCTCCTCATCACTTAAGTCTTTCTCTCATTTTCTTACTCAATATCCTCCAAATGTCACCCATTTGGGCTCTTTTTTCATTCCCACATTTACTGCTCACTTCTCCTTGTTTTTTTTATCCTCAATGTCACTCTTTTTCTTTTGGTAAGGTTTTGTTGAAATTATGCTGTGTGGATTCTGTTCTATTTGTCATATATTTGTTTGATGAAATTCGAGATCTCGGGGTTGACAGTTATTTTATTGTATCTGGCCTGTCATTGATGTGAATGGTTATTTCCCTGACTGTGGAAAATTGAAATGGTTTGTTAGTTACACTCTTCTATCAAATCTGTTTCCACCCTTCCTGGATTTGCTTTTTATGGAATCTAGTGCTGGGTAAAAAGCCTTTGCTTAAACCAATCGCCTGGGAGGCAGAGTGGCACAGTGGTTAGTATATTGCCTCACAGCGCCAGGGACACAGGTGCAATTACCATTTTGGGTCACTGTCTGTGCGGACTCTGCGCATCCTCCCTGTGACTGCATGGGTTTTCTCAGGGTGCTCCAGTTTCCTCCCACGGTCCGAAAGATATGCTGGTTAGATGCTTTGGCCATGCTAAATTCTCCCTCTGTGTACCCAAACAAGTGCCAGAGTGTGGTGACAAGAGGATTTTCACAGTAACTTCATTGCTCTGTTAATGTGAGCCTACTTGTGACCCTAATAAATAAACTTCAAACTTAAAACTGCATTGTGCAGATAAAATCCTGAAAATGTAACATCACATTCTGCATCCATTCTTTCCTTCTCCTCTATCAATGATATGCTTTGTCTGTACAGAACGTAAGAAACAATACTTTTCATTGTATCCCAATACCTGTGACCATCATAAATCAAATCAAATATTGAGGATGTTTTTTGCTGGGTTTAAGTCTCACTGTAGCTGGGTGAAGGAAATTTCCAGCTGGATTTCCAGCCTTTTTGCAATTCCCGTCCAATACATTTCAGTAGAAACTTTCCTCCAGGAAGGGACTGATTTTGCCTACAGGTTTTGAATTTTACATTTTTACTCCTCTTTATGGAAATGATTCACTGAAATTAATTTTTTGCACCCAGATTTAGGGGAAGATTCATTATTCACAATGTCAGTAACTAACAATAATCACCAAAACTCAAACACTGAGTAATCAACCTTAAGGACCAATACCCACTTGGTCTAATCTACGGTGGATACCCATACCCTGACTTAGTTTAATTTACAGCAGTGACTGATATTTACACCGTCTGTAACTTACAGCAATAACCAACATTTATATTGTCAGCAACTTATAACATGAACATGTATTCATAATCTTCAATGAGGACTAATGCACACATTGTCGGTAATTACAATAAGAAACTAAACCCACATGAGCAATAGTATATCCTCGACCTGATTCCTCAAACCAGCAGAAATTAGGTTTAGTAATTAACTAGATTTAATTAACAGTCTAATGGTGTGGGAACTCTTGTTAGATAACTATCATAATATGATTAAGTTTGACACAATGGTTGCAAGGGAGAATTGTGAAGCAGCTACTAAAAGTCTTGACTTAAAGAAGGTTGACTTCACAGTAAACTGGGCTAAAGATCAATGGGAGGTGCTTAAAAAAGGATTTGACCTGATATGGAATCAGTTTGAACCCCTAAGTGGCAAGAAATCTACATGCCAAAGATGATAACCATGGATAATTAAAGGTAGTAAGACATTAAATACATTCAAAGAAAAATAGCGTGCAAAAGAAATAATTGTGACAAATGGGAAAGAAGGAACAGCAAAAGTTTCCAACACTAAGAACTACAGAGAATATGAAAAGAAACTTGCAAGGTATTTCAAAATCGACAGTTTTTTTCTACATGGTGGCATGGTGGCACAGTAGTTAGTATAGCTGCCTCACAGCACCAGGAACCTGGGTTTGATTGCCTGCTTGGGTCACTGTTTGTATGGAGTCTGCACATTCTCCCTGTGTCTGCATGGTTTTTTTTCTGGTGCTTCAGTTTCCTCTCACAGTCCAAAGATGTGTGGGTTAGGTTGATTGGCCATGGTAAATTGCTCTTTAGTGTAGGGGGACTAGTTAAGTTAAATAAATAGGGTTGTTGGATAGGATTGTGGTTGATATAGTCTCAATGGGCTGAATGGCCTCCTTCTGCATTGAAGGATTCTACAATTATATTAGGCAAAAGAAGATTATTGGGTTCATTCAAGACATGTAACAGTGATATTATAATTGAAAATCAGGAAATGGTGGGGCAGCGTGGTGGCACAGTGGTGAATACTGCTGTGTCAAGCATCAGGGACGTGGATTCAATTTCAGCCTCATGTCACTGCCTGCGCAGAATCTGCACATTCTCCACATATCAACATGGATTTCCTCCGGGTGCTCCAGTTTTCTCCCATAGTCGGGATAAGTTGTTGGCCATGATAAATTGCCCCTGAATGTCAGAATGATTAACAGGGTAAAATAAGTGGGATTATGGGGATAGGGCCAGGGTGGGATTGCTTTTGGTGCAGGCACAATGGCCGAATATCCTCCTTCTGCGCTGTAGGGTTTCTACAGTTCTATAATGTACATCTTTGACTTTGCTTCAGTATTTAGAGTAACTTAGACAGCCAAGAATATTAATACTCAATCAGGGACTCAGCAAAATTGAAGTAACCTAAACAAAAGAAATGAAGGAAATAATGACATTAAAGAATGACAGATCCCCAGAAACAGATGGTTTCCAACCTAGAATTTTAAAGTTGAATGTTGCAGTCCATAATCTTACAAAGTGCACTTGATTCAGGAACCACTCCTTTAGGTTAGAGATCCTGCTGTTTAAGCCAAGTGAGAAAGGAAAAGTAGAGGATCCTAGCCAATTAGTCTAATGGCTGGAGTCAGGAAATTATGGGAGTCCATTAAGATAAGGTGACCAAATAGCTGGAAATGTTCAGCTGGTCAGAGAGCATCAGTATAGGTTTGGAACAGGCCTGATGGATCTAATTGAATGTTTTTAAAATGATGACTAAAAGCATCCGTGTTCAATTCCAGCCTTGGGTGATTGTCTATGTGGAGTTTGCACGTTCTTCCTGTGTCTGCCAGGGTTTCCTCCAGGTGCTTTAGTTCCCTTCCACTGTCCAAAAATTTGCAGGCTAGGTTGATTGACCATGTTAAATTGGCTCTTAGTGTCAGAGGGATTAGCAGGGTAAATATGTAGGTTTATGGGGGTAGGGTCTGGATGGGATTAGTGTCCCAAGATGAGTAGGTTAGAGGAATTAGTGGGGTGAATATGTGAGGTTACGATGATAGGGCCTGTGTGAGATTGTTGTTGGTGCAGACTTGATGGGCCAAATGTCCTCCTCCTGCACTGTAGGGATTCTATGATTCTAAGTAGAGAACGGGAGAATGCTTATGAAAGTTATTTATATGGAGTTTCAGGTAGATAGATCCTCAGAAAAGAGTAGCTAAAGTTGAAGCCTATGACCTTGAAGGCAAATTGACCTTACCATGATATTGTTTGAGTGGCAGGAGACTGAGGGGGTTTTCTCTCATCCCACCTGCCACAGGAATTGTAATGGGCCAGGGATGACCTATGCAAAGGTCCATTGACCTGGGGCTGGATTTTCCAGTTTTAGGGCGAGCGTGGCTGGGAACCCCATCCCGAGAATCAGGTTATTGAACAGAATCTCTGATTGGTAAGATATGACTAGTGGAATCCTGCAAGGATGTATTTGGCACTCTGCTATTCGTCATGTTCATTAATGGCTGAGCTGATGGAACAAAAAGCCCCATTTTCACATTTGCTGATTACACAACAATGGGTGGCTTTGTCAATAGCAAAGTCAATGGAATTTTGATTGCAATGAGATTTCGATAGATTAAATGAAGAGGCAAATCCATGCCAAGTGCTGGCAAGTGGGATTAAGTAGGCAGATCAAGGCATTTCATGCATCAGTGCAGACTTGATGGACTAAAGGGCCTCTTCTATACTGTAGCATTGTGTGATTCTGTGATTCTGTGAAATCTGTGGGAAATGGATTTCAGGCAAATGTGAGGTCACCCACTTTAGGCCTAATATAGATAGAACAGCGTACTTTCTAAATGATGAAAATCTGTATCAGTGGAGGTCCAAAGAGATTTGGGTTCCTAGTTGATAAATCATTAAAAGGTTATGCTTTGGTGCAGAAAACAATCAAAACACTAATCAATATTTATCCTCTACACTTCTAACTTCAATGAAGAAACTAAGCTTTGATGTTAAGTTGTTTTAGTGTCCTCTTCCCTTCCCTCCACTTCTCCAATTTCTCTTCCCCTTGGCCTCCCGAACCATCCCACCAACTCCAAACTTTACCACGCTTATTGTTCCTCCTCATCATCCTTGCAGCAATTATCTGCTGCATTACTCTCTTGGTAAAGTCAATTCCAGTCCCTTCTTTCTCTTACACTGCTGTCCCTTCTCTAAGAGAAGATTTATATGGCATCTTTACATCCTAAGAACATCCCAAAGCAATTCACATCCAATAGACCACTATTGAAATCTAGTCTAGTCACTGCTGCAATGGAGGAAATGCAGCAGCCAATTTGTGCACAGCGAGCTCCCATAAACAGTAATGTGACAAGGACCTGATCTTCTAAAGTGGTATGGCAGCACACTGGTTAGCACTGCTGCCTCACAGCACCAAGGATCTGGGAAATCTGGCTTTGGGTGACTGTGTGGAGTTTACATGTTTTCTCCATGTTTGTGTGGGTTTCCTCCAGGCATTCCAGTTTCCTCTCACACTGTAAAGGTGTGCAGGTTCGGCGGATTGGTCATGAGAAATTGTCCCTTAGTGTCCAAGGATGAGTAGTTTAGGGTGATTAGAGGGGCAAATACATGGTGTTACAGGCATTGGGCAGAGGGGAGGGTAATGTGCTCTTTCGGAGAGTCAATGCAGACTTGATGGGCTGAACGGCCATCTTTTGAATTTGAGGAATGAGTAATAAATGTCACAGAGACACAAGGGAGAGCATCTTCTGACCTTTGAATAGTGACCACATGATCTTTTCCATTCACCTGAGTAGAATTTCATCTGAAAGACATCAGATTCGGATGTGGAATACACTGCCTGACACTGTGAGGGAGGTAGTTTTCAGAAGAGAATTGGATCATTCTCTGAGAGAAAGATTTACAAGGGCTATGAGGAAAAGATGGGGAATGGCAGGTGAATTGTTCTTGTGGAGAGCTAGTCTGGGACTTAAGAAGTTAAATGATCTCCTCCTATAATAAGATCATAGAACAGTGTCAGCTCTTTCTCTTGGCTCTAATCTTTGGCTGTGTTCATCCTCCTTCAGGTCTCATATGCCACAAAGGCTGTGGAGTTCCGTTGGATTGGTCGAGGATGATACTTGCCAAAGTACTGCAGTGGTTTGCTATGCCTTCTACAATGTGACTTCCCAGGAAACTCTCCCACTCTTACCACCTGTCTTCAGGTGTGTGGAAAAGATTTACAGGCTGATTATCAAGTCGACAATTGACCTGTTTCACCGTGTTATTCACCTTCCATGACCAACAAGTCCTGAAGTGGGACTTGAATCCTGAGACAGTACCCATCGTAACCTAAAAGCACCTTTATGTGTGTTAACCTGTCAATCTCTACAATCCAGTGGTGCCCATTGATAGCAACAAAACTATCTTTAAAGTTTAAGTATTAGTGTCACAAGTAGGCTTACATTAACACTGCAATGAAGCTACTGTGAAAATTCCCTAATCGCCACACTCCAGCACCTGTTCGGGTACACTGAGAGACAATTTAGCACGGCCAATGCATCTATCCAGCACGTCTTTCAGACTGTGGGAGGACAGCAGAGCACCTAGAGGAAACCCACACAGACACTGGGAGAACGTACACTCTCCACACAGACAGCGACCCAAGCTGGGAATCAAACCCAGGTCTCTGGCACTGTGAGGCAGCACTGCTAATTGCTGTGCCACTGCGCTACCCACTAAAGATGATGTTTCCTGACTAGGAATTGAACCTGGATCACGGCAGTGAGAGAGCCAAATTCCAACTACTAAACAACCAAGGGTCTCTTGGTAAAAATCGCTAACAGTATCCCTGACTGTGGCTGCAAGTCACACTAGGTGGGGACCTCAGCACCCAGTAGGGTTCCAGCGACAGGGGCGAGGTACCGAGTGACAGATACCCAGAGCTGCTACAGTTTTAGCTGGAATTGTAAGAAAATATCCCAATAAACCAGTGATCTTCCCCTGGAATTCCTTGTGCTGTTCCAGAGTTAAAAAACAAATCCAAACTGAAAGCCAAGTGTTAGCTTTTCCAACGCGGGGCGGGAGGGCTCATTCTGTTAAAAAAAATGTAGTTATTCTTAAAATAATAGGAAATTACACTTGGTCACGATTTCAATGTCTGAAGGAATGTGAGTCCCTCACTGACAGTGAAGGGGAGAGATTTGGAAGAAGCTTCCCCATCGCGCATTGCTCTCACTGTAGCTTGGATAAGCCCAAGGTATATATATGTATATATTATTTAAAAGAAATATATTGCACCCAAACAGCTTTGGACAGGCCGAGTGCTGAACATCAGCAAGTAATTAAAGCGATCTCTCTCTCTTTCCCTCTCTCTCATCCAGAATGTTGTCGGAACTCTCTCGCCGATTGCTAGAAGCAGGTTTGCACAAACCGCGGGCACCTGTCCCTTTACACAATATCTGAGTGTGAAATATTTTTATTGGAAATGATTCAAAATGTTGGAAGTTTTTAAGAGAGAGGGCGCTGGGCTGGATTACTCATTTCTGCTCCTCGGGATGAAGCTTCGAAGCAAGAATTGAATCATTGCTCTGACTACGAAGAGGACAAGGAACAAGGAAAGGACAAGTTGATTTTTTCCCTCCCTCTGTCTCTCATTTCTGGTTTCTTTTATACTGGCTGAAGGAGTCAGGGATTTTTTAATCTGCACTCAGCCGAGTCCACTATGGGACAGATTCCTAAAGTTCGGAGGAAAGTCTTGGAGAGATTTGTCTGGAAGTTTTGGGAGTCGGTGCATTGTCAGCCCGCCGTCACTCAGCAAGGATTCGCCCGCAGTCTGCTCGGAGCATGGAATTACTGAGACATCTTCCCCTCCTGATCTGCTACCTGAGCTGCCTGGGTCTGCCCCCTCCCCATTCGGCGGCACTGCTCCCCAGCACCGCCGGCAAGGGACTGTCCTCCGCCGCCAGATGGAACTCCGGCGGGACCGGCAGAGGCGCGGCGGCCGTTAGGACGGGAAATTCCGGCCTCAGGAAAGGCAGCCGCAGGACTGGGGAGGGGACGGCGAAGAGCGAGAGGGGGAAAGGCGAGGCGGCGGCGGCGGCGGCGGCGGGCAGCCCGGCGAGAAGGTGGAGGAAGGCTGGCGGCCCCCAGGTGACCCCTCACGATTACATGCTGTTCCTCTACAAGAGCCTGTCGGTGGCGGAGCGGAGCGGCTCCAACAGCAGCCGGCAGAGAACGGCGGGTCAGGCAAACACCATCAGCAGCTTCGTGGACAGGGGAGAAGGTGAGAGGGTTAAACTGCACTCACCCAGAGCCCGGCTCCTCAGAGCAAACACACAGCAACTGGCCCAGGGCTCACACTGCAGACCAGCCCGGAAAATACCCACATTTCATCCCCCCCACCCCTCACCACCCACCACCGGATTCTTCATCCTCAGCTTCACTCCATGGCATTGAGTGGAAGTTTCCTTCACAGGCAATACAGGGAATTGCGATTAACACAAACTCCGACACACACACACAATAACACACAGACTCAAACACACACACTGACACATACAGACACACACAGTAACACACAGACATCTGACATAGACTTATACACAAATACACAGACACGCTGATACAGACAAACACACACAGACATCTTACATACAGACACACAAGCACAAACACACACAGATACAGACGCACAGATATTTCACACACAGGCACACACTGACACACACAAATACACACACGTATACATCTTACACTCACAAGCGCAAACACAGACACGAACACAGAGATCTCTGACATAAAGGCGCACATATAGACATCTCACGCACACACACACACAAATACAGACACACAGATAGATACAGACACAAAGGGACATACACAGACAGGTACACAGACACTTACTGGCACATACAGACTCACAAACACACACAGGCATACACAAACACGGAGGTTACTGGCTCGGTCCCAGTTAACCAGACTTTCAGTCGCGTCAAGGGCAGACCCTGGTTCAGGATTGTCTACTCAGCCAGAGCTGGTCAGGACTGGAATTCAGGCTGCTCCATTCTTCCGTCTGGATGTTAATATTAATTTCTGATTTATAGTTGTGATTGAGTTGTGTTTGTGAGTGAGTGTGTCAGTGCGTGTGTGTCACTGCGTGTCAGTGTGTGAGAGAGTGTGAGAATGTGTGTGAGACTGTGTTAGTATGTGTGTGTATGTGTGTGTCAATGTGTGTCAGTATGTGTTTGTGTGTGTGTCAATGAGTGTGTGTGTGTGTCAATGTGTGTCACTATGTGTGTGAGAGTGATGGTGTGAGTGAGTGTGTCAATGTGTGTCAGTATGTGTGTGTGTGTCAGTATATGTGTATGTGTCAATGTGTGTCAGTGTATGTGTGTGTGTGTGTCAGTATATGTGTATGTGTGTGTGTGTGTGTGTGTGTCAATGTGTGTCAGTGTGTGTGTGTGTCAGTATATGTGTGTGTGTGTGAGTGTGTGTCAATGTGTGTCAGTGTGTGTGAGTGTTATGAGGGAGCCAATGACAGATAGAAACAGTATTTTGAGACTCTAACACTTCCAATTTGTGACAGGAAATATTGCAAATGCTAGAATCTGAAATTCAAACAGAAAATGCTGGAAAAGCGGCCAGACAGCGGAGAGAGACATACGGGGAATATTTCAGGTCGATAATGTTCTAACGAGAGGCAGTTTCTCTCTCCTCAGATGCTGCCAGAGCTGCAGAGTCTTTCCAGCAGTTTCTGCTTTACACCATTACTGAAAAGTTCTGCCCTCTATTTGCACCCTAAGTTTCCCACCTCTGGGGAGGGGCTGGAGGGATGGGTGATAACTGTAGCACCATTAGATGTAACCTCACCAACACTCCCCGACATCACATCTGCTCGCTGACAAGAGATAGAAGACTCGACATCCCTCAACAATCCCCGTTATCATTGTATCCTGGAAAGTGTAAGGAAACAGAATGATTTTAGGTCAATTTGGAGTAACATTTTCTATGTCTCCGTCTTACAACCTCCGGTTCATCAGCTGGATCTTCAAAGATCTCTGTCTGCGGCTTCCTGTCAAATTCCATAGGATGAGGTTTCTGGAAAGGGACTTGGGGCTTGTTGAAGGCGCTATATAAATACAGATTGCTGTCGTTGTTTTAAACAATGTGTCCGACTTTCTGATGCTTATACCCAATCGCACCAAGCGTCCATTCAGTGAAACAACTCTCTCTCACCCCCCCAGATCCCTTTCAGCCCCATAACAAGCCACCCAGTTATCAGTCAGTCCCAGTGTAACAGGGAGAAGATTCACTGACTGCTTGTTCTGTTCGAGAACCCGTTATCTCTTTCAACTGTTTAAATCCCCTTGGGCTAATGCTGAAGCAGTCGATCCTCACGGGGAGATCGAGAGATGCAGATTGGCTGTTCATTTCCACCCCCCTCCCCCTCAGCTATGAGAGGGGAGATCCCTTGGCATCCTCTCACCCTCAGTCTGTTCAAAGGGGAAAGCACAAAAGAGCAGGGTTTTTTAATTGGGAATCAGCAGGAATTAAGGACTGGAATTCAGACTGTTCTGTTGTTACCTCTGAATATTAACATTAATGTTTGATTGATAGATGTCATTGGGTGTGTGTTGGGGGGGGGGAGGATTCACAGGTAAGATCCTGGTAAAGTTTTGTAGTTTATCTACTAGTGTCACATTACATTAACACTGCAATGAAGTTACTGTGAAAATCCCAACAGATGCGATTTGTGGTATGAGGAAAATGCTGCGGGTGCTGGGAATCCTTCTTACACAGAAAACATGATACCACTTACACTGACCCCCTCCTGCCTGTTCCACAAACTCCTTAAGAAGGTTAATAATCCCTGCAAGTGGGTGACTCTGGGAGATGCCTCTCCCTGCCACCCTCGGGGCAATGCCCCCGACCCTCCCCATTTTTAAACAATCTCTTTAGATCTTGGGAGTGTGAGCTGCAGACCTGTTCTGTTGGAGGTGAGGGAGTTTGCAGTTTCCAGTGAAGCGGGAGCGAATGACTGTGTCCCTAAGGAAGGAATGACTGTAATAAACTCAGCATTCTCTGTGGAAACAGTTAGCAGCACTGAACATACTCACACTACTGACAGCTCACACTCACAGCATCACCCAGAATTGTCGCAGCGCACCAGTTGGCCACTCGGCCCACCGTGTCTGTGCTAGCTCTCCGAATGAGTAATTCGACCAGTTCTATTCCCACACATTCTCCCTGTACATATTCCCGCTGCTGATCACAATCCGGTTCACAATTAAATGCTTCCAATGAACCTGCCTCACTCACACTTTACCCTCTCCGGCTCCCAAAAAACAGCAGGAATACTTTTTGCTATGTATACGTTGATGTTAAATATGTCTGAAATATATTCCTCTCTGCGAATTACATATCCACACATACACTCAAAGACACGAATTTTGCTTTGATTATTTGGAAGGTGTTTTGGGGGGTCGGGGGTTGGGGTATTTCACTAGGAAGGTGTGAAGGAGAAGAATTCTCTATCAAGGACAATGAATGACTGCCTCAGCTTGGGCGGGAGGAGCAGGGGGAGATTGGGGTTTAGGGGGATGAGAGAGATTTTTGAGCAAGGAGTGGGCTGAGGCTGGGGTGGGATGAGGGTCAGAGTGGTAGCAGGATGAGGGGTGAGGCTCAGAGTGGTAGCGGGATGAGGGGTGAGGCTCAGAGTGGTAGCAGGATGAGGGGTGAGGCTCAGAGTGGTAGCAGGATGTGGGTGGGCAAAGAAGGGTGTGAGGAGATGGTGAGGAAGTAGATGAGGAGAAAGTGGGAGTGATAGGGAGGATGAGAATCAGTGTGAGTGGAGGCAAGGGTCAAGGTTGGGGTAAGGGTCAGGGTAGGGGATCAGGATGAGCGTAAGGGTCAGAATGTATGTGGGTCAGGGGCAAGGGTCGGAGTGGGGGTAGGGGTTAGATTGGGGGTAAGGATTAGGGTGGAGATAAGGGTCAGGATGGGAGAATAGGAGTCAGGTGGGAGTCAGGGTAAGGATGAGGGTCAGGATGCGAACAGGGGTCAGGCTGCCATTGAGGGTCAGGTTGGAGATGAGGGTGTGGGGAAATGTTGTGGTCAGGAGGATCTGGGGTGAGAATGGAGGATGGTGAGTGTTGGTGGGCTGTGAGTGGGGGTTGCAGCTGATGTGAGTGTGGCTCAATGGTAACAGCGGGTAGGACTGGGGTTGAGGTGGCCTGGCGTGCGTGAGAATGAAGCTGAGGGTAGGGATTAGGATGGGGGTGGGAGTAAAATAGGAATGAGTTGAAAATGCAAAGATTCCTTTGGCGTTTAGTGAAGTCTCTTTCTCTCTCTGTTCTCTCTCTCTATTTGTCTCTCTCTCTCCATTTGTATCTCTCTATTTTCTCTCTCTTTCTTGCTCCCCTTCAACCTGTTCACTTGTTTCCCCATTTCCTAATCGAGCAAAATATAGTGAAATAGACAATGGAATACATCGTGAGTGTGTGAAGGGATCTATTTCCATGAAGACACTTGTTTCAGCATTGATAGCTGTGCCAGATCCAGGCTAGCAGACACCACATTATTTGAACGAGATGGGGGTTGGATCAAAGCCAGGACACTGATTGGAAAACCCTCTGAATCTCTCTCTGCTGCTTTAAGATGCCTGTTAAAACCTACCTCTTTAACCAAGATTGTGGTCACCTGATCTAATATCTCCTGCTTTGGCCCAGCGTTAATGTTGTCTCATATTGCTCCTGTTAAGAGTTTCTGAGTGTATTGTTTTACTAGGGATGCACCATAAATGCCTGTTGTTTTCTGTTGTTGAGTATTATCCCACACTGGGATCAGAAAACCAAGTCATAAGAATGGAATTTGATTTATTTTGGCCCAGTGAGGAGATGGTCTCTATTTTTGGGATTCTGGCCCAATCACAAGCAAAGTCATTGTGTTTTGGTTTAAAATGAGGTTGTTTTAGAAATGTCACCTCCAAAACACTAAAAAAAATCCTGTAACAAAAGTAGCATTTAAACTGGCACAGAGGCACTGTGGGTGGCACAGTGTTAGCACTGATGTCTCACAGCACCAGGGACCCGGCTTCAGTTCCACCTTGGGTCACTGTCTGTGCAAAGTTTGCACCTTCTCCCCGTGTCTGCGTGGTATCCTTTGGATGCCCCAGTTTCCTTCTCTAGTACAAAGATGTCCAGCTTAGGGGAATTGGCCATGATAAATGTGTGGAGTTGCAGGGAAAGGGCAGTAGGTAGGGGTCTAGATGGGATACTCTTTCAGAGAGTTGATGCAGACTCGATGGGCCAAATGGCCTTTTTCTGCACTGTGTGGATTCTGGTTAAAGCATGCAATTTGAAGGGTGTTATATTATTGGTCAAATAATAGAAGCTGTTAAGCCAGCAAGGTTTGGATGTTTTGCTTGGGCTGTTTTATTCAGTCTGGGCACAGCAGGGGGCAGTGAGGATTGTGCGTGAAGGTACTACGGGAAGCAGCAAAGATGGTGAATGCACATCCCACCTGTTTGCTTCTTAATCCTTGACCCTTGTTGCTTTAGCTGATTGAAGAATGACCATCTGGGTGAAAGGGAGAGAGCTACTGTGTTGGAAACTGTATCCCAGCATGGAGCTGTTTCTTCAGTGGGAGCAGAGGGAAAATTAAAAACATTTGCAAACTAGAGCTAAAATAAAAAAAAGCTAAAAATATCAACTTTTGGGACGCGCCTTTATCTGAACTATTCTGGGGTGACTGGGCTTTCTCTCGTTCAAAGCTGAGCTACATTATGATAAATGTGCACATTCTCATTCAATCTTCAACATATCCTCCACTAAAGCCACCATCCTGATGGTTGGAGTGCAATGATTGTGTGTGTATATTTGATAGAGGGATTGTGTGAGTGTATGTGTGTGTGTGTATGTTTGGGAGAACATGTATGTGAGAAGGAATGTGAATGTGTGTATTTGTGTGAGAGTTAGTACGTACATATCAATCCATATGTGTGAGTGTGCAAGCCTGTTTGTGTATATGAGGGTGTGTGTGTGTGTGTGTGTGTGTGTGTGTGTGTGTGTGTGTGTGTGTGTGTGTGGGTTTGTGTGTGAGTGTGTGTCTGCGTGAGAAGGATTGTGTGTGAGTGTGTGTCTGCGTGAGAAGGATTGTGTGTGAGTGTGTGTATGGTAGATTATGTGAATGTATGTATATGTGTGTGTGAGATAGAGGGATTGTGTGAGTGTGTGAATGTGTGTGTGATAGAGGGATTGTGTGTATGTGTGTGTGTGTGGTAGATTATGTGTATGTGTGTGTCTGGGAGAATGTGTATGTGAGAAGGAGTATGAGCGTGTGTATTTGTGTGAGAGTTAGTACATACATATCAATGTGTATCTGTGTGTATGTGTGAGTGTGCAAGACTGTGTATATGAGGGAGTGTGTATATGTGTGTGTGTGTATTTGAGTGTGTGTCTGCATGAGAAGGATTGTGTGTGAGGGTATGTATGATAGATTATGTGAATGTGTGTATGTGTGTGTGTGAAATAGAGGGATTTTGTGAGTGTGTGAATATGTGTGAAATAGAGGGATTGTGTGTGTGTGTGTGAGATAAAGAGATTGTGTGTGTGTGTGGGTGTGTGTGTGTGGGGGGGGGGGGGTTGTGTATATGCTTGTCTCCTGTGACTGTGCTCCACCTAATCATGCTCTCATTCCATGTGCACCATGTACTTCCAGCAAGACCCAGTCATTGGGTCGGATTCATTTTTATATTAGTGTCACAAGTAGGCTTACATTAACACTGCAATGAAGTTACTGTGAAAATCCACAAGTCACCCATTCCGGCGTCTGTTCAAGTTCACTGAGGGAGAACTTAGCATGGCCAATGGATCTAACCAGCATGTCTTATTAAAAAAATTATCAGTACAACAAAGAGGATTTAAAAATTGAAATACAAGCCTGACCAATGCTGGGTGTAGCACTGTGTTTTATGAGCATGTTTAGCCAGGAATACATCCGTGTGACACAACACACCCCTTCAATCTTTAACAAGTCTCAAAGAGTCATTGGAATCTTTTATCTGAACAGCTGAAAGAAGGGATCCCAATCTGCTGTGAGATTTTAGAATCTTTACTCCACTGCTTTTCCTTTGCCCAGTACACAATACTGCAGTAGATAACCACACTGCTTGATGTAATCACAAAGAAACAGAGGACACAAGATCCAGGTTCTGTTCTGGTTAACACTGCTGCCTCACAGTGCCAGGGACCTGTGTTCGGTTCCTGGCTTGGGTCACTACCTGTGCGGAGTCTGCATGTTCTCCCCATCTCTGTGGGTTCCTTCTGGATGCTGCAGTTTCCTCCCACAATCCGAAATGTGTTGATTAAGTGGTTTGGCCTGCTAAATTCTCTCTCAGTGTACCTGAACAGTGCCAGAGTGTGGCAACTTGGGGATTTTCACTGCAGTGTTAATGTAAGCCTACTTGTGACACTAATAAATAAACTAGACTACGTTAAACTCTTCCCCCACTCCTAATAAGCTGCAGACTGACATCAAAAGGATTACAATACCACAATGGAAAATATAACCAATTGCAAGTAATAGCATATAAAACCTCAAACATAACCTGTCATAACCTCTGTACAAATTGATTTGTCATATATTCTAGTCTATTTATATTTGTGAATTCTTTCCTTCTAAAAATATGCTCTGCTTTTCTCTCCTTACTGCCTCACACTTACCCATGTTATACTTCATCTGCTACCTTGATGTTCACTCATTGAACCTGTCCACATTCATTGCAGCCTCTCTGTATCCAACTCACAACCTACATTCACACCTAAAGAGAAAATGCTGGAAAAATCTCATTCTGTATCTCAGGTCTGGCAGCATCTGGAAGGAGAATCCAGATGACCCTTTGTCAAAACTAAAAGGCATAGCAAGTGGAAGATATTTATCACTTGCCTGCATGACCTTTCCTTCAATTATTACCAAACTGTAACTCTTTCAATATCAAAGAAAACATGTATTGAGGGTAATGTTGCTTTGCGGCTGTCACTCAAGGGTTCTAAAAGAGAGAGCCGCAGAGATACCAGATGTCTGCCCTATTTCCCCAGACAGATAAAGGTCCCAGCAGATTTGAAGTTGGCAAAAGTAACATTGTTGTGTAGGAAAAGAGAGAAGGAAAACAGTGAATGACTGGCTAGTTAGTCTGACATCAGTCATTGAGAAAAGGCTGGAATCTGTCATTAAGGAATTTTCAACAATGCACGTAGAAAAGCATAGTATGAACAAACAAAGTCAGCAGTTTTATGAAAGGGAAATCCTGTTTTGATAAATTTATTAGTGTTTTTCGAGTAGAGTAGATAAAGAGGAACTCGTAGATGTAATGGCTGGAATTCTCTGGCCGTTCACACTGGTGATTTTCTCCAGTCCCGCTGACAGCGCTGACACGTGGGCTTCTAACTGGTATGGGGTGACATCAATGGGAATTCTCATTGATGGCAGCGGAACCAGAGCATCCCACCACTGTCAGTGTGAAACACACAGCTGGGAGGCTGGAGAATCTCACCCATTATCCTTAAATTTCCAAAAGCCATTTAATGAGGTGCCACACAAAAGCTTTATTTGGAGGATAAGGGCTGATCAAGTTGTGGTTATCTTTCAACGTGAGGAGAGGACTGGTTAATGGACAGTACGGGAAGAGTAGGGTAAGACAGGGCATTTTCAAGTTGGCAGCTCATAATCAAGGCAGTGCCACAAGCACTAGGGGTTGAGGTTTCAGTTATTCATGATCTATATTCATGACTTAAATGGAGAAACTCAGAGTAATATATCCAACCTTGCTGATATACAAAGTTAGGTGAGAATGTAAAAATATCTCCATCTGTCACAGTTTACAGCTTCTCTGCTGTTTGGTCATTCACACCCTTTATTCTCTCTGTGGACTGCCATTAACAGTCTTTTCCCCTGGTTTCAGTGGCTATGACGCATCTTTCACTCCCTCACCCTGCAGTATAAATATCTTCCGCTTTCTATGCCTTTTTAGCTTTGAGAAAGGATCATCTGGATTCTCCTTACAGATGCTGCCAGACCTGCTGAGATTTTCCAGCATTTTGTCTTTAGGTATAAATGTAAATTGTGAGTAGGACACAGAGAGACAGTAGTGAGATTTGGACAAGTTCAATGAATGAATACAAACGTGGCAGATGGAATATAACCTTGGGAAGTATGAGACAGTAAGGAGAGAAAAGCAGAATATATTTTTGAAAAGAAATTTGTAAATGTTGATGCTCAGAGGGGCTTGTGTACATATACAAGGAGTACAGAAAGTTACATTGCAGCACAAGCGATTAGGAAAGCAAATGGTGTGCTGGCATTTGCAAGAATAACACAGTGTTACTAGAATTGTACAGAGATTTACTGAGACCGTATTTGGAACTCTTGGCGGAGTTTTGGTCTCCTTAAGGATATACTTGCATCAGAGGCAGTGCACAGAAGGTTCACTAGAATGGTTCCTTGGGATGAAAGGGCTAACCAGTTCTCAGATCTCTGAGTAAATTGGGAATATATTCCTTAGAGTTGAGAAGAATGAGAGGCAATCTCACTAAAACATCAAATATTTTGAAGGATAAAAGCTAGAAGTTCTTTCCCAAGGCCAGGGAATGTAGAAGAGGGGCAGGTGTCATCTCCGGGTAATAGGCTGATTATTTGTGGCTAGGATGAAAAAGTTAGGAATGTTTGGAATTCTCTCCCCTAGAGGATTGTGAATGCTCCCATCATTGGAATACATTTAAGGCTGACAGAGAGATTACTGATCTGTTGTAATCGAGGGATTTGCAGAAGGATAGAAAGTGGAGTTGAGGTCGAATATCAGATATTGAATGGCAGAGCAGGTTTGAGAATCTGAATGGTGCTCTCCAGTTCCCGTTCCTTAAGTTCCTCTGAACTCTTTTCCCTCTTCACCTTGTTGGCCCTGCAAACTTACCCTGAGACTTCTGTCACTGCTGTGCTCCATTATGGCCACTAGAAGGAGCTCATGATCCTTCACCTGGCTCTCAGAAACAGAAAGATGTAATGAAGTAATTAGAGGGGTGCTTCCATCATGGACACCCCTCACTTTGTACCAGTAATCCACAAACCAGGCTTCTCAACTGCGGTCTTCTGAAACTGAACAAGGTTCATCTAGCTCAACCCTCCCTCCTCTGAGGGCTCAGTTTACAAAGTGTTGTGAATGCAGAGAGGAGAGAACCAGGTTCTGCACAATGGTGTCCCCCACCCCACCCCGCCCATCCCCCGGCTTAATAACTGAGGCATCATCACAATGCCTCAGTTATTAAGACAGTATCTGTCTTAAATGAAGAAGTAAAGAAGTAAGGAGTAAAGAATGACTGATAAATCCATCAACAATCCATACACATCCATACCTTAATTTGCCTTCCTGAGGGAAATCCTGCAAAATTACTCCCTGATTCTAGAGTTAAGCAAAAGTACTAAATATCGACCTAACTCCAACTGCCTGTTTGCCCAGTATAGATAGATCGTATCTCCCAAAAAGAACAGGAGCCCACACTGCTTTATCACTTGATTATCTTAGCCCAGAGCTCGTCATTATTCAATGCACAATGTGTACTAAACTCTCAGCATCCTTTGACTGCTATTTAGAGTAACGGTATTATATGGAGCTCTTGTGGTGCAGTGAGTCAGCATTCCCTGCCTCTGAGCCAGAAACTCTGGGTTTGAGCCTCCAGGATTTGATGGCCAAAGAAGATGCATTCATAATGTTGCCAAAGCATGTTGAAAGCATCAACCTGCAAAATCCTTCCAACACACACAAATAGGGGGCACTAGGAGTGGGAAGGATGCCTGGTCAGCCATGTGATGGAAAGAAATTGGAGCCTCGACTGTCACTGTCCATAGCTTTAGAGGACAACATGCATGGAAAACTGTATGATGCACAGCAACTTGGAGTGACCTATAACCACCACCACTAGACTCATACATCATCTTGATGTTCTGTTGTAGTGGCCTTCCAATAAATCCAAACACTGCCCATGCTTCATGTGTAAAGTGAGAAGGTGAAAGTTGCCAGGTTCACATTGCCGAACTTCATCTATATTCTCAGCTAGGGTAATCAGGGGTCAGAAACAGAGGTCACTTATGTTGATACTGGCTCTCATAAGTCAGCAAGTAATGGACTGGGGCTGTGGTTTGGAACTGGGTGAATGCAAACGACTGCACCCTATCTTAACACTGCACAGCTGAACATGACATCGCACCTGGTTGGATCTTCTTTTGCTGGAGCTGGTCATTGCCATGGTTTGTGGGCCATGAATGTGACTTGCCACTTCTCAGCCCAAGTCTGAAAGTTATCCACTTGGACACAGACTGCTTCTGTGCCTGAGGAGCCATGAATGATACATTGTGCAATCATCAGTGAATATCCCCATCAGTGCTATTTACACCATCAGATGTAGGAGCAGAATTAAGCCATTCAGCACATCAAGTCTGTTCCAGTTTAATGGGGTCATGAAACTCTTGCACGTTCATTGTTGAATTATCTTTTCGGGATGATGTACATTTCTGGAGTTTTCCCGACTTTCCCCAGTATTGAGCCAAGATCCAGCTAACCCGGCAAGGCTGGTGAATGAACCTGTGACAGCGAGAGACCATTTGACTGTATAAGTCTATGCTAGTTGCTTTACTGAGCAACTGAGTTATTGCCGTCCTCTTGCGTTTTCCCTGAATGACTAACCATGTGTTACAAAAAAGAAATCCTCTAATCTCTTCCCAGAGAGTATCTCTCTAGGGAAACTGTACTCCCAATACTGAGCTGCTGAGAGTTTAACTTTATTTATTAGTGTCACAAGTAAATTTACATTAACACTGCAATGAAGTTACAGTGAAAGTCCCCTTGTTGCCACATTCATGTACCTAGACTGAGGGAGAATTTAGCATGGTTAATACATGTAACCAGCACGTCTTTCAGACTGTGGGAGGAAACCAGAGCACCCAGAGGAAACCCACACAGACATGGGGAGAACATGCAGACTTCGCACAGGCAATGATCCAAGCTGGGAGTTGAACCTAGCTCCCTGGCACTGTGAGGCGACAGTGCTAATCACTGTGCCACCAGAGAGAGAGGTTAGTCTGATCTGTAACCTGTGTGCTTTCAGTCAGAGCTGGATAACTGGGATGGTGGATCAGGGAATTTATCCAATTGTGTACCACAATCTCTTTGCTTATTGGATTTTAACCGCTGCGAATACTGATTTATTCCATAAAGCCATGAATCCAGATTGGAATAATAATGGATGGTTTGAGTGAATAATGAGGTTACCCTGGTTCAGACAACTTCTCAAAGGTTCAGTTTCATGGTTTATGACATCATTTGAACCCAAGAGTAAAGTGACAGCTCCATTATTCATTTTCCCTCATTCAGAGGGCTTTGTATATTTCAATGTGAACGCAGAGATGCAGCTCATTTTCCTCTTTAGGAAATGCATTCATCTTTTCTTTTGTGCAATATTTCTAAGAGGATCAAAAGAATTCCTTCCAGATCGATGACGAAGCTGATAAAATAGGGAGAGATCTGGGTAATCCCAAGAGCAAGTTCAGGAAAGACTTCAGGTAGAATTTTCCTGCCCCGCCTGTTATGAGAGTCATGGGGGTGGGTGGATGTGTGGGAGGGGGACGGTGGTGGTGTGGTAAGTGGGTACATGGGGGAAAGGGGGTGGTGGTGGGAGCAGCCATACAAAGGCTTATTGACCTTGAGCAGGATTTTCCAGTCTTGAGGCGAATAGGGCTGGAAAATCCCGCCCCTCCTCTATCAGACTTTACTCTGAATCCTAGGCATTTGCTTTAATGTGTGGAATTAATTTTCTTTATTCATTCATGGGAGATGGGCTAGGCCAACAATTATTATCCATCTCCAGATGTCCTTCAGAAAGTGGGCGGTGAACCGTCTTTTTGAACCGCTGCAGTGCATGAGATGTAGGTACACCCACAGTGCTGTCAGGGAGGGAGTTCCAGGATTTTGACCCAGCAACAGTGAAGGAACGGTGATATATTTCCAAGTTAGGATGGTGTGTGAACTGGAGGGGAACTTCCAGATGATGGTGTTCCCTAGGCTCCGGGTAGTGGTTGTGGGGTTTGGAAGATGTCTAAGAAACCTTGGTGAATCCCTGTAGTACATCTCGTAGATAATACAAACTGCTGCCACTGAGCATCAGTGATGGAGGGAGTGGATGTTTGTGAATAGGGTCCAAATTAAGAGGGCTACATTTCCTGGATTGTGTCAGTTTCTTTGTGTCTGTTGTTGGACTGCACCTATCCAGGTAAATGGAAAGTATTCCATTACATCCTGACTTGTGCCTTATTGATGGTGAATAGGCTTGTGGAGTCAGAAGGTGAGTTACTCACTGCAGGATTCCTGGTCTCTGACCTGCTCTTGTAGCTGCAGTAGTGCAGTATTTATACAGCTAGTCCAGTTCAGTTTCTGGTCAATCGTAACACCAAGGATGTTGATAGTGGGGCATTCAATGATGGTAATGCCATTGAATATCAAGAGGCAATAGTTAGATCTTCTTTTGTTGGGAATGGCCATTGAATGTTACTTACCACTTATCAGCCCAAGTCTGAATATTGTCCATTTGGACATAAACTGTTTCAGTATCTGAAGAGTTGCGAATGATACTGAACATTGAGCAATCATCTTGCTCAAGATGACCGCCACCTCTGATCTTATGATGGAAGGAAGGTCATTGATGAAGCAGTTGAAGATGGTTGGGCCTGGGATACTGACCCTGAGGAACTCCTGTAGTGGTGTCCTGGAACTGAGATGATTGACTTCCAACCTCCATAACATCTTCCTTTGTTCCAGGTGTGACTTCAACCAGCAGAGAGTTTTCCCCCAATTTCCATTGATTCCAGATCTACTAATACTCTTTGATGGCACTCTCAGTCCTTGATATCAAGGACAGTCACTCTCACCTGACCTCTGGAGTTCAGCTCTTTTGTCCATGTTGAGCCAAATCTGTAATGATGTCAGGAGCTGAGCTTAGGGTTTGAAGTTGGATAAGTCCCCTGGGCCGGACGGGATTTACCCTAGGATTGTCTGGGAGGCAAGAGAGGAGATTGCAGAGCCTCTGACTCTGATCTTCAGGTCGTCGTTGGTTACAGGTGTGGTTCCGGAGGACTGGAGGATAGCGAATGTGGTCCCGTTGTCCAAGAAGGGGAAGAGAGACCTTCCAGGGAATTATAGGCCAGTGAGTCTTACTTCTGTTGTGGGCAAAGTATTGGAGAGAATAATTAGGGATCGGATTTATAGTTATTTAGGGAGAAATGAATTGATTGGGGATAGTCAGCATGGTTTTGTGAAGGGTAGGTCGTGCCTTACTAACCTCATTGAGTTTTTTGAAAAAGTGACCAAAGAGGTGGATGGGGGTAAGGCGGTTGATGTGGTATATATGGACTTTAGTAAGGCGTTTGATAAGGTGGCCCATGGAAGACTTCTGCAGAAAATGCAGATGTATGGGATAGAGGGTGATTTAGCTAATTGGGTTAGGAATTGGCTAGCAGATAGAAGACAGAGGGTGGTGGTTGATGGGAGATATTCATCGTGGAGTTCGGTGACAAGTGGTGTACCTCAGGGGTCTGTTTTGGGGCCCCTGCTGTTTGTAATTTTTATAAATGATCTGGATGAGGGTATTGAAGGATGGATTAGTAAATTTGCAGATGACACTAAAGTCGGTGGAGTGGTAGATAGTGAAGAGGGGTGTTATAGTTTGCAGAGTGACTTGGACAAGTTGCAGAGCTGGGCCGAGAGGTGGCAAATGGAGTTTAATGTGGAAAAGTGTGAGGTAATGCACTTTGGCAGGAATAATAAATGTGTAGAGTATAGGGCTAATGGTAGGATTCTTAATAGTGTTGATGAACAGAGGATCTTGGTGTATATGTGCATAGATCCCTGAAAGTAGGCAGTCAAGTCGATAAGGTTGTTAAGAAGGCATATGGAGTCTTAGCTTTTATTGGTAGGGGGATTGAATTTCGGAGCCGCAGCGTCATGTTGCAACTGTACAAAACTCTAGTGCGGCCGCACTTGGAGTATTGTGTGCAGTTCTGGTCCCCACATTATAAGAAAGATGTGGAGGCATTGGAGAGGGTACAGAGGAGGTTTACCAGGATGTTGCCTGGTATGGAGGGCAGGTCTTATGAAGAGAGGCTGAGGGATTTGAGGTTGTTTTCGTTAGAAAGGAGGCGGCTAAGAGGGGACCTAATCGAAACATATAAGATGATTAGAGGTTTAGATAGGGTGGACAGTGATAGCCTTTTTCCTAGGATGGAGAAAGCTAGCACGAGGGGACACAGCTTTAAATTAAGGGGTGATAGTTATAGGACGGATATCAGAGGAGGTTCTTTACCCAAAGGGTGGTTCGGGAGTGGAATGCCCTGCCTGCAGCAGTTGTAGATGCGCCAAGTTTGGTGGCGTTTAAGAGGTTAGTTGATAAGTATATGGAAGAGAAGGGAATGGTTTAGTTTGGAGGGGCATTGCTTTTTATATTGGTCGGCGCAACATCGAAGGCTGAAGGGCCTGTTCTGTGCTGTAGTGTTCTATGTTCTACGTTCTATGAGTGACCTTGACGAAATCCAAACTGGGCATCAGTGAACAAGTGCCACTTGATAACACTGTTGATGACCCCTTCCTGATGGATCGCTGATGATCAAGGGTAGGCTAATGGGAAGGTAATTGGTCAGCTTGGATTTGTCCTGATTTTTGTGAACAAGACATACCTGGGTAATTTTCCACATTGCCAGCTAGATACCAGTGTTCTGACTGTACTGGAACAGCTTAGTGCAACAAGACCTGAGGCACATGTCTTCATTACAATGGCTGGGATATTATCAGGGTCTGTAGCCTTTGTAGTATCCAGTGTCTTCAGCTGTTTTTTTGATTTCACAAGGAGTTCATTGAAGATTGACATCTGTGATGCTGGGGACCTTTGGAAGAGACCGAGATGGACCATCCACTTGGCACTTTGGCTGAAGATGTTTGCAATATTTCAGCCTTATATTTTACTCTGATGTGCTGGGATGCTCCATCATTGAGGATGGACATATTTGTGGAGCCTCCTCCTCCAGTGAGTTGTTTAATTGTCCACCACCATTCACAGCTGGATGTGACAGAAATGCAGAGCTTAGATCTGATCCGTTGGTTATGGAATCACTTCACTATGCTTGTCACTTGCTGCTTCTGCTGTTTGGCATGCAAATGGTCCTGTGTTGTAGCTTCACCAGGTTGACATCTCATTTTTAGCTATGCCTGATGTTGATTCTGAAATACCCCCCTGCATGCTCCATTGAACAAGGGTTGATACGGTGGCTTGATGTTAATGGCGGAGTGGGGGATATGTCAGGCCATGAGATTACAGATTGTGGTTGAGTACAATTCTGCTGTTGTTGATGACCACAGCTCCTCATGGCTGTCCAGTGCTGAGTTGCTGGATCTGTTTGAGGTTTATCCCATTCAGCCCGGTGGTGTTGCCACAGAAAGAAATCCCACAACACCAGTTTAAAATCCAAACAGGTTTATTTGCCACACACAGATTATTACAATGGAATGTCCTGGAAGAGCTAGACCCAATCACTCGTGCTTTCTCTGGCCGGCACAGATTCACTATAGCACTCAATGGGCCTTTCACTACTTTGGCCAAGTGACTATTTCTTGCTTGTGAGTCTAAACATGGACTGACAATCAGCAACTCAACTCTGGAACTCTTCACAATATAATTTGTCTCTAGTCGGCATCTTCTCTTACTCGCTTTCAAAAACTATTCAGTCTTGGTGGGGACAACACATCCTGGGAGATTTTTTTTTGTATGCTTGGCATAAGCAAATGTTGTATTTTCCTGAGGTCAGACCTAGGGGATTTTCAATTCTGGGTTGAGAATTTGTATGTGGATGAATTCTGAGTTCCAACATGTGACATGACTTGTCACTTAGCCCAGTGCTCTGGAGCTGCCCGTGTGCTATCAGTGGCACAGGACAGTGGCAGCCATGTTGGGGACTACCACTGCTTTGTCAATTTGAGTGGGCAGCTCCTGAGAAATTCATGGAGGTGCTGAACTATCTACACATCCTGCTGCCTCTACAAAGCAGCCAGCATAATTAAGGACTCCATACACCCCAGACATTCTCTCTTCTACCTTCTTCCGTTGGGAAAAAGATACAAAAGTCTGAGGTCACGTACCAACTGACTTAAGAACAGTTTCTTCCCTGCTGCAGTCAGACTTTTAAATGGACCTATTTTGCATTAACTTGATCTTTCTCTACACCCTATCTATGATTGTAACACTACATTCTGCACTGTCATTTTTTTCTCTACGAACAGTATGTTTTATTGTATAGTATGCAAGAAACAATAGTTTTCACTGAATGTTAGTACTTATGATAATAATAAATCAAATCAAAGTAAAAAAAATCAGAACTGTCACTTTCAATGATGTGTGTCCAGGCAATGCCAGGTTTCTGTTCCTGAACCTCCTTTAAAATGTTATTATTTCATTCAGAGTACCTCCCCTTATTCTTCTGACCAATGTGAATCACTTCACACTTCCCTGCCTTAGATTTAATCTGCCACACATTGGTCCATTTCACTAACCTGTGTTGCCCTGAAGGCTGTTATACACTCTTCACTACATTTAATACATTTCTGATTTTTGTCTGATCTGCACACTTTGATCCAGATCACAGACTTAAAGAAGTGATCCCAGTGGTGACCTCTGGTCTGGAATATAACCATTCTGCTTCCTGTCTCTTGGCCAATTTTGTAACCATACTGCTGCTGTCTCTTTATTCCCACAGGCTTTCATTTTGTGAACAGGTCTATTATACGGTGCTTTATCAAATGCCTTCCATGAACTGCACCACCCTCATCAACCCTCTACATTCTCCATCAAGGAGCTCAACCAGTTTAGTCAAAACATTACTTCTCATGTGCCAAATCCATACTGTCTTTCATTTATTAATTCATAATTTTCCAAGTATCAACTAATTTTGTTCCTGAATATTCTCATTACAACTTCCCCTAAGTTTAGGTTGAAGCCTGTGGTAGCCGGGTCTATTTATAAACCAAGGTGTTACATGTACGATCCTCTAGTCGTCTCCAAATTACAAAGAAGATATTGTGGCTGGAGCTCCTTCGATAAAACCCTCCAAACCTATGACCTCTATCACCCAGAAGGACAAGGGCAGCAGACACCTGAGAACACCACCACTTGGAGATTTATCTCCTAGCCACTCACCATCCTGATTTGGAAATATGTCAATGTTCCTTTACTGTCACTGGGTCAAAATCCTGGAATTTCCTCCTCAATGCCATTATGAGTATATCTACACCTCAGGGACTGCAGTGAGTTTAAGAAGGCAGCAGCTTTCAACCACCTACTCAAGGGCAATTCAGGATGGGCAATAAATGCTTGCTCACATCTGTGAAAAACATTTAAAAAAGTAAGACATTGAAAGGCAGCGTCAGCAGTGAGGGGTGTTCAACAAACCTGTTAATGGATATCGCATACAAGAGCAAATAACATCATCAGCACCTGTATCATGAATAAATCAAATAGGGAATGGGAGAATGCACTGTCTGAAAGAAACAGGAGATTTTCCTGTTTAAATAATTTTCAGGATTGATTTGAAGGGCAGTATCATTAATGGTATTTCTGAAGGGGATGGGGGATGGGGGGAAGCACAACTAAACCTGAAGTTTAACATCACCTCTGCCAGGTCTTGCCCCTCTCGTGTGGACAAAAGCAGGATTGAACCCCCTAGTACTGTACACAATCATGGGTCAGTTGACACTCAAAGAGAGCAGGTTGAAAGGACCTATGCAACATTGACACTGATCCCTGATCTTTGGCCAAATACTGTTGCACAGATTCTCTTGTTACAATTACGTATGTGCAGATTTGACTCCAGATTAAGTTGGTGCCAATATCATTGTCTAATTAAATGTAGGTGTCCCTTATTGAACCTTCACTCTGGGGTTCTTGCAAGGCAATTGCTAGTCCACCAAGCCTCAATCCTCCTCTGTTCTAATAGATTATGTTGAGTTTGGTTAAGAGGAAATTGCAGATCTATGCAACGACAGTGACAATTTACCTGATACAGCATCTCTGATGCAGTGAAATATACTTTAGAGGAGCTTTACCCTCTGAAAGGTAATTAATATCGAGGCACATAAAGGAACTTTAGTTCAGGTTGCCAAAAGCTTAGTCAATGAAGTAAAGTTTAAGGAGAGTCAAAGGAAGAGAACGGAACACAGAGGTTTGGGGAGGGAATTCTAGACCTTAGGGAGGGGATTCCAGAGCTTAGGCCTGGAATGCTAGAGCTCATGGAGATAATTCCAGAGCTTTGGGGATTGGAATTCCAGAGCTTGGGGAGGGAATTCTGGAGTTTGGCATCTTGGCAGCGAAAGGTACAGTTCCCAATGGTGGGGCAACAAAAATTGAGATGGCGAGGAAGTCAGTATTGCAAGAACACAGAGTTATTTACCACCTTGGACTGAGCGAGGTAGGGGGCTGTCCTTATTCATTGCCTTTGGTGTTCTCAGCCTAACAGAGTGTTGCAGTGTACCTCCTGGCATTCCTAGATATAGATAGTGGCAGTGATGTAGAAGGGGCTTCCTGACCTGAGGGTTGGTCAGATTGCTGGCTGGCTTATTTATTTTTACAAGAGTAAATTTCAGGAAATTTTAGTACCTTGTGTATAATATATATTTATATTACTGACTGTTATTTCCAAGCAATCAACCTCGTATTTATCATGCGATAAACTGGGAGCAATTATGTTGCAATCATTAATACTTCAGTTCAACATTAGCGGGGAATGGCTGAGCAATGTGTTGGCCTCTTCACCTGACAGTCTGGCCCCTACGAGCAGGTCAACTAAAGCAGTGTCTCAGTTCCATTCACAAAGGGTGGGTTTCTAAGGACCCTCATCTCAGTGGCAAAGCAACACAACAAAGGGCAGCAGCATTGCTGCTGTGAGGACTTGCCTAAGAACACACAAAGGAGCTAAGTTTTCAACTTGGCCATACTAGCCCATGTGCAGTGTTTGCAGTGAGGGGCTGTGAAGAGATATATCTGGCGTTGAAGAAGTTGCAAAAGTTTCAGCACAGGAGCAGGCAAAATACCGCAGATGCTAGAATCTGAGACAAAAATAGAAAATGCTGGAAAATCTCGGCAGTTCTGACAACCTCTGTGGAGAGAGAATAGAGTCAACGTCAGAGTGTAACAGAAACAGACAGTTTGGCCCAACTGGTCCACGCTGATTTTATCTCCCACCCAAGCTTCCTTGTTCTTGGAGTCATTGGCCAGGATTTTGTCACCTCACCCGCCCCTCTTGTAGAACAGAATTCCTTCTTGGCCTTGGTGGGATTTTATGAGCCTTGCCTGAGTGAGATCGTAGAATTCCGCCCATTGTTTTGAGGGGGGACGTTTTAAGCAATCACAATTTCATAGAATAGAATCATAAAATCCCTACAATGTAGAAGGAGGCCATTCAACCCATTGTGCCTGCACCGACAACAATCCCACCCAAGCCCTGTCCCTGTAGCCCCATGAATTTGCCCTGCTATTCACCTGAACACTTAGAGGCAATTTAGCACGGTTAATCCACCACCTAACCCGCAACTCTTTCGGACTGTGGTGGGAAACCGGAGCACCTGGAGGAAATTCATGCAGGCAAGGGGAGAATGTGCAAACTCCACACAGGCAATCACCCAAGGCCGGAATTGAACTCGGGTCCCTGGCATTGTGAGGCAGCAGTGCTAACCACTGTGCCACCATGCCTCCCCCCTCGTGAATTTTGTGGCTCCTGGTTTGTACAAATATTTAGTGGTGACAAGCATGCCAATCATTCTATACAGACAGAATTCTGGCCAATGATTGTAGGGTCGGAGGTCACCCCTCAGTCACTGATCTTCTCTTATGGTGATGTGATGTCAAATTCTGTTTTAAAATGCACTGATGGAGCACATTGGGACATTAAACGTCTATCTAAATATAAATGATTGTAATTACTTCCATTGAACAAAAAGCAATCACATTGCAGCATTGTTGCTGAGTATTTGGAATGTCTCAGTCAATGAGGTCAGTCTTGAGAAGAATCTTAAAGTAGGAGAGAGAGATAAGGTTGGAGAGGGAATTCCAGAGTTTGGGACCTAGGCAGCTAAAGGCTCAATTTGTGGAGCGATTAAAGTATGGAATATTTCAGAAGTCAGAATTGAGAGGCATGTGGAACTCTCAGAGGGTTGTGAGTCTGGAACAGTTTACAGAGATAGGGAAGGTCAAGGCCATGGAGGGATTCGAAAACGAGGATGAATATTTTTAAATCAATGAGTATCTCAACAGGGGAAAATAATGAGCACAATCAAATATTACCCACAGTCATACACTTACATGGCCAGTAGAAACATGTCTCTTGATTGTAAACCATGAGTTTTAAATCTGACTGTTGATCATTATCTCTCGGTGTCCTCTCTGAGTTTTATCACGTCCTTCACCCCTGCTGGTTGGAAACTCAGGACTGCCCCAATGAACACCTTCATCACACGGACTGTCCCAGTTCAGGTAGAGAGTTCACCACCAAGTTCTCAAAGCAACCAAGAAGAGGCAAGATAAGTGGCCTATACACACACACACACAATGGGGAAAGCTTTATTTCACTATTAATGAGATTATAAATGGGTTTATAAAACACGATGCTATCAATGGGAATTCTGTAAACACCAGTGATCCATGGATAACTCTGATCAAGTGAATGGCATCCTCATCCCATGTTTCATGCTCTTAATTTCATTGCAGATTGAGACGCCTCACATTTCTTTTTTCTCTCCATTTTTCAATCCCATTTTCAAAAAGAAAATCAAAGCAATGAAGCAGAAAGAATTTCTGTGGGGGTTTTCCTGATTTCCCACCGTAATTTGCCTGTCAAAGTTACAACCAGACATTTATATATTTATCAAACTGGTCCGAGTGCTCATTTTTCACATGTGATCCCAGGCAGAGTGTTAACAGGGAATTTTCCCATGGGAAAGATAGCAATAAATTTGCAAATAACAATCTGGAAATTACACTGAGCAATGTTATCATTTCCTTGTGCTATTTTTATGGAGGTATTAAATTGTTCCTTATAAATGGATAAGTGTTAAAATAGCAGAGAGAGGGGAATATGATCCTGACATGTTTATACACTAGCACTGCCCATAGAAATCTACATTTCTGTTGTTATCCTTAACAATTTATCAATCAAAAGTTTAGGTGAAGAATCCCTACAGTGCAGGAAGAGGCCATTTTTCTGGAATGCACTGCCTGGCAGGATGGTAGGAGCGGGTTGTCTCACATCCTTTAAAAAGTACCTGGATAAACACTTGGCACATTCAGGGCTATGGGCCAAGTGCTGGTAGATGGGTGCTTTCAGCCCATCGAGTCTGCACCAATATCAATCCTACCCAGGCCCATCCCGTAACCCCCTGCATTTACACTTCTAATTTTCCTAACACTATAGAGTAACTTAGCATGGCCAATCGATCGAACCCACACATCTTTGGAATGTGGGAGGAACCCGGAGCATTTGAAGGAAACCCATGCAGACAAGAAGAGAATGTGCAAACTCCACACAGGCAGTCCCCAAGGCTGGAATTGAACCCAGATCTCTGGCGCTGTGAGGCAGCAGTGCTAACTGCTGTACCTCCTGGCTGTGCCTGGAACTGATCCATTCAGACCACTAATGTTGCAGTTTTAGCCATTGATCTGCAGTTAACTGATTTCAGTTGGATTAATGGAATTGGCTATTGTGTTCCTAAGTTTGGGAATGGTCACAGACTAAAGCAGAATCTATTGTCTACACTGCGATGATTCCCACTGGAAATACAATAGAAAAGGCATCAAACTAGTTGTGGTATCTTCCCTAGGACCATCACAGTTATCTTGGCCACCCCAGCTGTCCAGGTCACATGAGGACAATTCAGGTGACCATCGCACAGATTCTGTCTCCTAGTTTAACAATGCCTCCTTTTTAAAATATTCAAGCTTGTTTTCAAATCCCACCCTGGTTTTACCCCTCTGTATCTGTGTAACATCTTCACAACCTTCCATGGGGACACTAAGTTACTAATTTATCCCTGATTTTAATCAGAGACTGTGCTTTCATCTGCCAAGGCTCCATCTCTATAATTACATTGCTAAACCTCTCCACCTCACAAGGTGAATAGGATCTCAGGAAGACAACATGTACAATAAAACAATATTCCCTTTAGCTGTAGTATATTGTTACTTCAGACTATGTGCTCTGGTAGCATAGTGGTTAGCATGTGCTGCCTCACAATGCCAGGAATGCGGGTTTGATTCCCAGTTTGGGTCACTATCTATGTGGAGTCTGCACCTTCTCCCCATGTCTGTGTGGGTTTCCACTGGGGGTGATCCAATTTCCTCCACAGTCCAAAAGATGTGCTGGTTAGGTGCATCAGTCATGCTAAATTCTCCCTCAGTGTAATCACCAAAAAGGCACTGAAATGTGTCAATCAGAGGACTTTCTCAGTAACTTTATTGCATTGTTAATGTAAGCCTACTTGTGATATTAATAAATAAACTTTAAAACTCTAAACAAACCTTGAATCAGAGTTGAGTCCAAAATCCCCCAGCTCAGAGGGAAACATTCAGGTTGATGTGTTAGTATAATGAGGGTGTTGCTGCTTGTAAGCAGCAGACGTGTTTAATACAGAACGTTCTTGGGTGTTGTGATTTTTTCTCATCTGACCATTAAGGAGACATTAATGAACAGATGAGCTTTTGTGACAATGGTTTCATGGTCATCGCTAGAACTTTTAATTCCAGATTTTTATTGAATTCAAATTTCACCACCTGCTGTGGTGGGATTTGAACCCAGGTTCCCAAAGGATTACTCTGGCTCTCTGGATTAGTGTTCCAGTGAGAATACCACTCTATACCACTGCCTCCCTAATTAATGCTTACAACTTTTACTTTGCCAGTAGATGTCACTAGCATATTCGGTAACAAATAGTAAAATTTGGCTATTAAAATAATGAAAAAGGATGTATTTCCTCAGGTGGGGGAGTCCTGAACAAGGTAGGAAATGTAGCCTTAAAATTAAAGTTCAACCATTCTGTGCATCAGTTAGCATCACCTTCACACACAGTGGAAATCTGTACTCTCTCCAAACTGCTGTTGAAGTTTTCTTTATGCATTCAAGGGGTGTGGGTGTCTCTGGCTAGGCCAACATTTCACAGAATTCTTATAGAAGAAGGCCAATAGGTCCATTGAGTCTGCACCGACAACAATCCCATCCAGGCTCTTTCCCCGCAGCCTCACGGATTTACCCTGCTAACCCTCCTGACACTGAGGGGCAACTTAATATGGCCAATCCACCTAAACCACACACCTTTGGGGTTATTGCCCATCCTTAATTGTCCTTGACAGGAAAAGGTGGTGGTGAGCTGTCTTTGTGAACTACTGCAGTCTATGTGATGCGGGTACACCCACAGTGCTGTTAGGGAGAAAACCCCCTGGATTTTGATCCAGCAACGGGAAGGAGCAATGATGTATTTCCAAGTCAGGATGGTGAATGGTTTGGGGGCAAACGTGCAGGTGGTGGTATTCCCAGGTATCTGCTGTCCTTGTCCTTCTAGGTGGTAATTGTCTTGAGTTTGGCAATGTGCTATCTAAGGAATATTGGTGAGTCCCTTTAGTGTATTTTGTAGATGGTAACATTGCTGCGTCAGTAATGGAGGGAATGAATGTTTGTAGATGTGGTGCCAATCAAGTGGGCTGCTTTGTCCTGAATGATGACAAGCTTCTTGAGCTTCATCTATCCAGGCAAGTGGGGAGTGTTCCATCACACTCCTGATTTGCGCCTTGTAAATGACGGACAAGCTTTAGGGAGTCAGGAGGTGAGTTACTTGCCGCAGGATTCCCGGCCTTTGACATGTAGTTATAGCCTCGATGTATATATAGCTAGTCCAATTCAGTTTCTGTTCGATGGTAACCCTTGGGATGTTGATAGCTGGGAGACAATTGTAAATGAAAAATACTGGGATTGATAGATTTGTGTTTCGTAAGAGTATTCATGGCTCTGGAACTAAAGCAAGTAGCTGGAGTTAAAATATAGATTAGCCATAGTCTAATTGAAAAGCAGAACGGGCTCAAGAGACTGAAAGACCTATTGCTGTGCTCCTGCCATATGATCGTATAGATTTCTAAGGATCATCTTACTGCATTGAGGAACTGAGGTGAAGAGTCAAGATACACAGCACAGGATAATGGGAAGACTGAAAACAGTCAGGGAGTCACTGAGGTAATGCAAAAAGCATTGATGATGCTGTTGCCAAAGTTGTAGATCATCGCGAAAGGAATTACAGGAAGGGCAGAAATCCACAAGGTTATGGAAAAGAATGTTAGGCTCAGGTGACTCATTAAACATTGGAACAGTGAGGGTGAGAGTAGAGGAAGGGTGTGCATGAGTTGCTGAATTGAACAAGAGAACCATATATTGGAGATGGGTGTTTGAATACTTTCAGAATCCATGATCCATAATTAACATAGTGTGGCCAGTGAAGGAAACCAAAGTAATTGTAAAGCTATGATACATGCCTGGCATTCACATAGCAATGGATGATTTTATGAATCGTGGTTTACCACATGTGGCAAACATCTTAATGGGGACATTTTTAGGGAGTGCACCAGTAGCAGAAAAATCCACACAGCTGAAAACAGGAACTGGCATGGTGTCAATGCTCAGTTAATGGGCCACACAATGCGATGTATTCTAGATGGTTCCATGGTTTGTTCCTGTGGCTGGTGACATCCTCAGACTGTGGTCTTCCCTGTCTGATTCTCTCACACTTGTCCACTATCCTGGAATGGCGGAATGTGTGCAGATTGTCTCAGCCATGCTTTCACAACCAGCGGGGCAGAGGTTTTGTGTCTCACCAGTTGACAGGCCAGAAGTTCTGGACTGAAGTCCCACTCTAGGACTTGTTGGCCACAATAGCAGCATTCGTGATCTGGTTCAGCAGATTGGTAATCAGCTTGCCAATTCCTCCAACAAAGAGGGGAAGAAAATGCTCATAATGATACAGAATAAACAAACAAACAAGCCAATGGCTTTTAGCCAATAATCGCTGATGTCACCCCTGAGAACTGCAGTCTTGTTACCAAGAGCTGAGTGCAGTTTTGTATCAAACGAACATCAACTTGTTTTACTGGTGAATTGTATCTCTTCAATCAGAATTTCACTACAGGGGAGTAGCTTCCAAAACATAGAGTCATAGAATCCTTATAGTGCTGAAGAAGGCCATTCAGCCCATCGAATCTGCACTGACTCTCTGACAGACCATCTTACTGAGACCCACCTTCTGCCATACCCTTACAACCCCACACTTTTATCTAGCTAATCCTTCTAACATACATATCTTTAGACATTAAAGGGCAATTTAGCACAGTGAATCCATCTAACCTACATATCTTTGGAATGTAGGAGGCAAGCAGAGCACCCGGAGGAAATCCATGCAGATATGGGGAGAACATGCAAATTCCAGACAGACGGTGACCCAAACTTAGAATTGAGCCTGAGTCACTGTGCCACTGGTTGTAAAAATGAAACCACTGGGGCATCACTTCATCTAGATGGACAATACAGAAGTGTTGCTGTTTGTGAGGTTTAAATATCTTAGCGTTGGTATTAAATTTTAACTCTCCTCGAATTTCCTAATAACTCAGCATTGAATAATGCAGGAAAGGACAACATGACAAAGTGAGCTTTCGCACTATTTCACACTTGGGCTTACAGCTTCGCACTTCCATGTTCCCAGCATTGTTGTTCAAGGAATGTTTCTCAAAGTACTTCTTAAAGCTAACGCTGGGAAATAAACATTTATCAGTGTCTATACTGTACTGTTCGGATAAAGCCATTGTAGTTGTGCCCCAAGAGAAAAGGTTTTCTTGGGAGAATGAAACTAGTGAAATTCCCTCCTGGAATTATAGCATTAGAGAAGCATTTGCTGCAAGCCCATATTCTCTGCCGTCAATTTTGATTGTTGCAAATTTGGAAATGCCACAAATTGGATGCATTAAACACCCCATCTTATCCTCTACTCTCCACTCGTGTTGAATGAGATTATGCAATAGAAAGAAGTCTTTGAAAACCCAACCCTTCCGTATTTTTCAGAACATAACTGTCTCTCCCACTGGTTGTTGCCTTTAGGAAATAGATCCTCTCTTTATTTTTAACACTTCAGTTTTATTGGTTGTTACTGAATGTGCTAGTGCTATCTGCTGGCAGAGTGTAAGGTTGTGTGTGTTAGTTGTACAGAAGGTCTGTCTGGATGGACATACTGGAATGAACTGTCACAGGCAATGATGTTGCCATCATTGTTTAACTTGAACATTGACATTGCCAGAGCTTCTAATGGCAGCTTAACTGTGACAACATTAGTGGGCAGTGGGGGGAATGGGCATCAATTGAAGACATTCAGTATTAGGGGTCTCCACTTAAGACTGAAATGAGGAAATTTCGTTTTATCAGAGGGTCGTTAGTCTGTGGAATTCTCTTCCCCAGAGGGCAGTGGAGGCCCACTCATTAAATAGGTTCATGGCTGAGTTCGATAGATTTCTGATGGATAAGGGAATTAAGGATTATGGGGTAGGAAGGAAAATGGAGGTAAGATCACAATCAGATCAGCCATGACTTTACTGAATGGCAGAGTGGGTTCAAAGGGTTGCATGGCCTACTCCTGCTCTGAATTCTTGTGATTTTGTTTCTGTGAGCACATGTTTTAAGTCTAATTTTCCTATAAACACACAGCTGTGTAGGAAGTTAAACATAGAAACATAAAAGATAGAAGATAGGAAATGGCCATTTGGCCCTTCAAGCCTGCTCGCCATTCATTACAATTATTGCTGATCATCCAACTCAATATCCTAATCCTGCTTTTTCCCATAATCTTTGATCCCATTTGTCCCAAGTGTTATATCCAGGTGCCTCTTGAATACTGTAGGAAATCAACAATTTCCTACTGTAATGAATTTCACAGGCTCACTATTCTTTTTCCCAGGGTGAAAGAGTCAATTACTAGAGGGTACAGGTTTAAGCTACAAGGGGCAAGGTTTAAAGGAGATGTACGAGGCAGATTTTTTACGCAGAGAGTAGTGGGTGCCTGGAACTCGTTGCCGGGGGAAGTAGTGGAAGCGGATACAGTAGTGACTTTTAAGGGGCTTCTTGACAAATACATGAATAGGATGAGAATAGAGGGATATCTTCCCCGGAAGGGTAGGGGGTTTTAGTTCAGTCAGGCAGCATGCTTGGTGCAGGCCTGGAGGGCTAAAGAGCCCGTTCCTCTGCTGTAATTTTTTTTGTTCTTTGTTCTTTGGGTGAAGAAATGTCTCCTCACGTCCGACCTGAATGGTGTATCCTGAATCCTCAGGCTGTGACCCCGGGTTCTGGACTCCCCCACCATCAGGAATATCTTCCCAGCACCTGCCTGATTTAGTCCTGTTTGTATTTTATAAGTCTCTATGAGATCCTCCCTCATTCATCTGAACTCCAGCAAAAACAATCCTAACCCCAGTCAATCTCTCCTCATACATTAGTGCCACCATCCCAGGAATCAGCCTGCTAAACCTTCACTGCACTCCCTTGAGGGGAAGAACATTCTTCCTCAGAAAAGGAAAGCAACATTGTACACAATATTCTAGGTGTGGTCTCACCAAGGCCCTGTATAATTGCAACAATACATTCCTGCTCTTGCAATCAAAACTTCTTGCAATGATAGCCAACATACCATTTGCCTTCTACCGCCTGCTGTACCTGCATGCTTAAGTTCAGTGATTGGTGCACAAGGACACCCAGGTCCAGCTGCACACTTCCCTCTTCCATTTACAGGCATTCAGATAGTAACTTGCCTTCTTGTTTTGCTTCTAAAGCAAATAATCTCACACTTATCCAAATTATACTGCATCTGCTATTGATTTGTCCACTCACCTAACCTGTCCAGATCATTCTGAAGGATCTCTGCATCCTTGTCACAGTTCACCCTCCTGCTCAACTTGGTATCATCTGCAAACTTTGAGAAGTTACATTTTGTTCCTTCATCCAAATCATTAATAAATATTGTCAATAGCTGGGTCCCAGCACCGATCTATGTGCCACCCCACTAGATAATGGCTGTCAATTTGAAAAGCACCCATTAATTTCTACTCTTTGTTTCTTTTCTGCCAACCAGTTTTCTATCCATCCCAATACACTTCCCCCAATTCCGTGCACTTCAATCTTGCACGATAATCTCTTGTGTAGGACTTTGTCAAACACTTTCTGAAAGTCCAAATATACCACATCTACTGGTTCCCTCCTTGTCAACTCTACTAGTTACATCTTCAAAAAATTCCGATAGATTTGTCAAGCATGATTTCATAGAATCCTACAGTGCAGAAAGAAGCCTTTTGGCCCATCGAGTCTGCACCAAACACAATCCCAGCCAGGCCCTAGCCCCATATCCGTACATATTTATACCCACTAAACCCTCTAATCTCTGCTACCCTGGACATTAAGGGGGCAATTTCTTAGCATGGCCAATCAACCTAACCTGCACATCTTTGGACTGTGGGAGGAAACCGGAATAGCCAGAGGAAACTCACGCAGACACGAGGAGAATGTGCAAACTCTACATGGGTGATTTAATTTGCATCTAGGTTGGGCAAATCAAATTAGCCACAATGCCATAAAGTAGGAATTTTTGGAGTTTATATGGGATGGTTTTCTTGACCAATATGTGGAGGAACTAACTAGAAAGCAGGCCATCTTAGACTAAGTATTGTGTAATGAGAAGGGAATCATTGCCAATCGAGTGTTTCAAGACACCTTGGGAATGGGGTATTCCATTCCTATCCCTGGTCACCCTGCAGCCATGCCTCATAATCCCAATTATATCATACCCATTTACATCTATCTGCATAATTAATTCATCTACTTTATTGCAAATGATCCACGCATTAACTCACAGAGCCTTTAAGCTTGTCTTTTTAACATTTGTTTGCCTTGCTCCCAATATTTTCCCTGTAGCCCTGTTTGAACTTTGTCCTTTATTTCTCTGCCTATCACCTTTCTTTTTCCCTTTTCTATCTTTTGTTTTTGTCGATCCTTCCTTCTCTGACTTCTTACATAGGTTTCCTTCCCCAGACGTATCAGTTTAAACCCTCCCCAACCATCCTGGCAAACAGTTCCCTTAGGACATCAGTCCCTGCCCTGCCCAGGTGTAACCTGCCCAATTTGTACAGGTCCCACCTCCCTCAGAATAAGTCCGAATGCCCCAGGAATCAGAAATCTCTCCCTGACACCATCTCTTCAGCCATATATTTATCTGATATATCCTGTTATTTGCATCAAAACTCTCTCTGAGTAGATTTGTGGACACTGATTTTGGAGGGGCTATGTTATAATGTTCTAATATCTTTGGGATGTAGCTTGAATCATTATTCGAGACTTTTCACTGTCTTTTTTCACCCCCTCTGTTTCTCCTCATTGTTGTTTCTCTTTGCTTGCGCTCCTACATATTTTATCCATGCATGGGTTGATAATGCAGTGCCAGTGTTGGTGGTCAGAGATAGGAACAGTCCCAAAAAAGCTTTCATGTGAATTCTAGCTGTCATTTCTTTCTCCCTTTTAGGTGTTTATTTCTTAAATGTTAAAAGGTTTCGAAAGGAAGGACTCACAATCCCATGGCAGCACATCCCTTAGCACTTTCCAGGCAACTAAGTATTTATGAAATGTAATCTCTGTTGTCATTTAGGAAGATGCCAATTTACAACCACCAAGGTCCCACAAACAGCAGCAAGATAATGACAGATTTATAGATACAGTCTGAACTCTGAAACTTCTATGGTGGCTGTCCTTCCACAGAACCATAGCTGACACCACCAATGACAATGGCTGGAATTCTCTGACCTCGCCTGCGGCTGGGGTTTTTTGCTGCAGTGAATGGAGATTGATGAGTGATAAGGTTTCTGACATTGATGGATTCAGGCTTATGCATCTATTCCCCTTTACATAATAGATTTTGATACAAGCACAATTAACATGCATTTCCTAGGCTTCACCAAGTGATGGTGTTGGAATGGATCATTGAGTTATACAACACAACAAGAATGCCATACAGCCCCTCGAGCCAATGCCAGCTCTTTGGCAAAACTATCCAAATAGCTACATGACTCTGCCTTTTCCCCAAAGTCCTGCAACTCATTTCCTTTTCAATTAGAAATCATAAAATCGTAGAATCCCTACAGTGCAGAAGAAGGCCATTCAGCCCATCGGGTCTGCACCAATAGCAATCCCACCCAGACCCTATCCTTGTATCCCTACATATTTACCCCACTAACCTATGTGCCCCAGAGCACTTAAGGGGCAATTGAGCAAAACCAATGCACCTAATTGGCACATCTTTGGACTGTGGGAGGAAACCTGAAGAAACCTATGCAGATCTAGGAGAACATAGGCAGTGATTCAAGCCGGGAATCAAACCTTGGTCCCTGGAGCTATGAAGAAACAGTGCTAACCACTGTGCTGCTGTGCTGCCATTTATTATTATTTTATATTAATAATTATTTATCCAATTTCTTTCATGAAAGTTAATAGTTTTTTAAAAAAATCCAGGTGTTTTTAAACCGAAGGATTCAACTCTCAAAATGTCCTTGTGGAATTTGAGCTCACGATTATTATCTCTAGTTTATTAGTCCAATAACATAACCTATATATGACTGAGTTTTGTACCTTTTAATCTTTCCGATATTTTTCTTGGTTATTAATTCTTTTTGAATATCTGATTTATTTTCTCTTTTCTCAGATGATCGCCACACTTTTGTGAGGAAACAGAAGTATATTTTCAACATTAGTACTATGGAAAAGGAAGGGTTATTGGGAGCAGAGTTACGGATCCTGAGGACCAGACCAGTTGATCCCAGGAGGTCACGACTCTCAGGAAATGTGTATAATCTCAGAATATCCAAGTGCCCTGCAGACAGACAGAAGTCAATCATACTGGACTCTCGCTCTGTTGATGTTTTAGATGCGCCCAAATGGGAAGTCTTCAACATTTGGAAGCTCTTCAAAATGTCCAGGAAGGAGCAGCTGTTGACTCAACTTTGCTTTGAACTGGAGGCCTTGGACAGAGGCAGGTCAGTGGATTTAAGAAGCTTGGGTTTTGGCAGAGCAGGCCGGCAAACTAAGGAGAAAGCTCTCCTGTTGGTGTCTGGCAGGACCAAAAAACGAGACCTGTTCTTCAATGAAGTCAAAGCCAGATCTGGGCAGGATGACAAGACTGTTTATGAATTCCTGTTCAACCAGAGGAGGAAGAGAAGAGCCCCTCACTCATCCCGCCAAGCAAAAGGCAAGAAGGCCAAGCCAAGGTGCACTAGAAGACCTCTCCATGTGAACTTCAAGGAGATGGGCTGGGATGACTGGATCATTGCTCCATTGGACTATGAGGCGTATCACTGTGAGGGGGTCTGTGACTTTCCCCTTCGGTCTCATTTAGAACCCACGAACCATGCCATTATCCAAACACTGATGAACTCCATGGACCCAGAATCGACTCCACCTAGTTGCTGCGTACCCACAAAACTAAGCCCCATTAGTATTTTGTACATAGACTCTGCGAATAACGTGGTTTATAAACAGTATGAGGATATGGTAGTGGAGTCCTGTGGTTGCAGGTAGCACTGGGCTGAATTATTGGGCAATCAGTAAAAGGTACAAATACGGGACTTGTGCCATATTGAGTATTGCAGGTACAGTTGGTTTTCTGATGGTTCCAATTGTTGAAAAAAAACACCACAGATCTTTGGTATTAAATAAACATGAATATTCGATGGTGCAGAAACTAAATCACTGTTGAAGCTAAGCTAGCTTCAGCATCGCCTCCAAATTAACTCAAGCAACCAAATTGGTTCCAAAGTGTTTTCTTCTGGATGGCATTCCCGTTCACTGCAGTGATTCGGTGCCAAGAATCCAACTGGTGACTCATACTGTCCATGCGACTGGCAGCTCACACTACCATTGCAATCCACTTGCCCAACTCTGCCCACTGAATGAAATTAGAGACAGTGCCAGCAATTAATCCTGGGAGGAAGGGCGTGGGTCAAGGGAGTCAGGCATGGCTCCGGAAAGGTTCTCTTCACGACTGTGGGACTTACTGCATTTCTTGCCCCACATTCAGTGGCTGATGTTACAGTTGCTTTGCTCATTTTGGAGCAAAACCCATTAAAATATTGCGTCCTGATCATGCAGACATTACATTATCCAGAATGCTATCACAGTTGGCCCTCTGTACCACTGCTCAGAGAGAAATTGAGGCCGTTGTTAATGTCTGCCAATGTGCTGGTAGTCAATCTGAATGGCACCATTCACTCACCACTAATCAGGGGATGGGACAGAATGTGATGTTGCAGAGAATCTTCTGCAGATCATCAGGGCCATCAGCACTGACCCTGAACGGACAGTTCCACAAATCCACACTGCTGATAACAGCGAGACTTGTTAAAACAACCCATTTACAAACCACTTGCACTTTCAAACCGCGATCACAACATCGTGGTCTGATATTCTAATCTTTTGTTACGTGATGGAGCAAATGGGACAGGTAGCATTTGAGCTCTGCTCAGTGTCTGCTTCAATCAGAACCCATCGCCAAATCCATGTCAATTGTGATGCATTAAACAGCTACTTTCCTATTAAAGTGAAATGATAAATCAAACAGCTTTCAAACTTCTGTCAGCAAATAAGCAACCTTATTTAAACCAACATGGTCCAGAGACTTGAACACCAAATAAATGCTTTTCTAATCTTAGTCCTGCTGGAAAGTTTAACAAAATTATCTCCTGTCTTGGGAAAGAGGAAGGGATAAACACTCCCAGACAGAGGCAGGCAGACCACACATCCACTTTGCTCATTTTGCAGAACGCTGTATTGTTGAACTCACTCCAAAAACCATTCATTTACACTGTTAATATCAGACCTTATGTGTGAGAAAACCCGAGGTGTGAAAGTAGACTAGGTCTAGTTGCAGCAAAGCACTATGTACATTGTGATTCAAAGGGTGAAAGTATATTGGCCAGGCTTCTCCAACCTTGTTTGTCCCACCACCACTGCCAGCAAGAGTGGAGAGTTTGGCACTCAGTCAAAACTGTATTCACTGCAGGGGGACTGGAGAATGCCAGCCACAAATGAGTTTGGAGAATTGCAGCCATAATATCTCTTCAAAGCCACAAAATTCTGTTACAAAGCCTTGAAAATTCTGTTACTTTGACTATGAAGAGCACAGGGAAAGAGAAATACAATTGATTTGAATATGAATTAAAATGTGCGTGCAGTCAGGATTAAGGCCATTCAGTCCATCAAAGCTCCATCCTCTGACACTCTGTCTTCGCCCAAAGGATCTGAAACGAACAGTTGTTGAGGATTGTGCCTGGCATGGGGAACTGGGCTTTGGAAACACAGACCACAATAGTGGCATGTGTGCCCAGTGCAGCTCCTTACGCTGTTTCTGAAGACAAATGTCCATTGCACAGGCAATGATACAACAATAACTCACACGTCAACAGGTGCTAGAAAGTGTTACTTGGAGACCAGCTACAAATACAGAGAATGTGCCCAATGTCTGAATGGGGGTGAAGAAGGAGGGGATGGGGTGTTGGGGAAGACATGATTCACCATTCAGGGAGATGCATCCATACATTCGTCAATAGAATTGCCATTGTGTACTTCCTAATCTTATTACTATTTGTGTTGCTTGCTTTGCCATTCAAAAACACCTCTGAGTATTTAATGGGTTCAAATCACATTTGTCAGTTGTCTGATAACCAACAAGTGACTAGTCTCTGTTGAGACAACGTAACAGTCCCCTTCTGTAGACTTGGAGGTTCCAAAGCTTTGGTTCTGTCCACATTCCATTCAAAACAGATAGAAACACATTCCAGTACACTTTCTGTTGGAGGTGGCTTTGTTCTTGGTTATCGTTACTTATCTACCACTTGCATACAAATATCAGTTTCAGATTTTACATTGTATCACTGCATCTATTGACATCAGCAAGCAAACAATCCAATAAAGAGTTTTATGGCCTTAACAGGAAAGTTTTGAAGTGGTTGTGTGTTGCTAAAACTTTCCACAACACTCAATGTCCCAGTGATTAAAGTAATCTACTCACTGCTTCAAGTCCTCCACAAATATTTTACAATGTGCTGTCGCTTTAGCTGGGAAGAGATTGGCTGCACCAACTGCTCTCTAAAATGGAACTGTCTTCCTTCTAGTAATTGTGAATCAGTGAACTTTAATCACTCCTTTCGTGAGGGTAAAAGCTGAGTAATGAAATACATCATTGGTTTTAGAAGTGAAATATTTCTTCACGAAGCATCTGCAAAATTATTTTCTTGGACATTGATCATGAGTAACTAAATAAAGTCTGAGGACAGCACAGTGCACTGCTGTCTTACAGTGCCAGGAATCTGGGTTTGATCCGCATTTTGGATCACTGTTTGTATGGAGTCCACGTGTTCTCCATGTGTCTGCATGGGTTTCCTCCAGGTGCTCTGGTTTCCTCCCATAGTCCAAAGATGTGCAAGTTAGGTGAATTAGCTATGCTATGTTGTCCCTTAGTGTTCCAGGATATATGGGTACGGGGAATCGTGGGGTAAATATGTGGGATTACGGGAATAGGGCCATAGGTAGGATGTTCTGTTGAAGAGTCATTGCAGAGATGATGGACTGAATGGCCTCTTTCTGCACTGTAGGGTTTCTATGGATTTTATTGGCGTTCAAAGGCACACACTAATGCATGGCAATAATATGCTGGGTAACAGCAGATAATGTAGAATTGCTGTTTTTGCATTTAGTGTTGAGATGTTCCTAGTTATAACAGGGTTAAGGAAAGTGATTTGAAAGTTTGGCAATGAGTCAGCTATCAGAATGTGATGTCTCTCTTTTCCTTTTCCATCACTGCAATAAATAGGCCCAATCCAAGCACTGATTGGTGTGAGAACCAAGAGGCAGAACTGGAAGGATCTGAGGAACACATCCTTATTGATGAGAAATGAGAAACGAGAAACTGTGGATGAGCAAAGGGATTTGGGCATTAATGTACACAACTCACTAAAAGTTAACACATGAATACAAAAAAAAATGACTGAACAAATCTGATGAAAGGTTGACTCTTTTCCCTGAGGGGGCTAGAATACAAAAGTGAGGAAGTGATACTTCAGTTGTACGGAGTCTTGGTCAGATCTCAGCTGGCTCAAGAATTGTGTTCGGTTTTGTACACTTAAATGCTAAGATGGCCTTGGAGGGGATGTAGGGTGACATCGGGCGCATAAAGGATCACATTAAGAGGACATGTATCATCTTGGTTGATATTCTCTTTCATTTAGAAGACTGACTCTAATCAAGCTGCTTAAAATGACTAAAAAATTTAATAGGGCAGGTACAAAGAATCTACTAATTTGATTTGATTTATTATTGTCACATATATTGGAATGCAGTGCAAAGTATTGTTTATTGCGCTATACAGACAAAGCATACTGTTTGTAGACTACACAGGAGAGAAGGAAAAGGATTTGATTTGATTTAGTATTTTCACGTGTTAGAATACATTGAAAAGTATTGTTTCTTGCAACTACGCAAAACATCCTGTTCATAGAGTACACAGGAGAGAAGGAAGGGAAAGGATGCAAAATGTATGTTACAGTCATAGATCAAGTGCAGAGAAAAATTAGCTTAATATGTGGTAGGTCCATTCAAAAGTCTGATGGCAGCAGGGAAAAAGCTGTTCTTGAGTTGGTTGGTACATGTCCTCAGACATTTGTATCTTTTTTCCCGACACAAGAAGGTGGAAGAGAGAATGCCCAGGGTGTACGGAGCCTTTGACTATTCTGGCTGCTTTTCTGAGACAGTGAGAAGTGTAGATGGAGTGGAAGAATTCAGAACACGTGAGCAGAATATACACTTTGGTGCTATGTTAGGAGTGGGAACAAAGTTGGGTAATTGGAATTGAAACAAAGATGGGCCATAGTCTAATTGAATGCAGGAAATGGCTTGAAGTCATTCTTTATTCTTTCCCATTCCATTGTTTCCATATTTTATTCCCACTCTAACATTGGACATCAGTATCTGTGTTGTGACATTGGTAACTGATACGAACATGCAAGGTGATCCCACTTGAATGACACCAAACCTTCAGCCCTCATCAGCAGCAATCCAGATGTTCCAGTCCATCAAAAGGCTTAGGGAGGCTGAGGTGGGCAAAGGAAATGCAGAGATGCCAATGAAAAATCTTGGTGACTCTCAACCCAATAGGTTGATTGGAAACTATTTGGCTGCCTCATAATAAAGGGTTTGGCCATCATTTCCTTCCTCATGCCAGCCAGGAGGATAGTGTGTTCCTGTTAACTGTTGTCACTGCCTTGGTACTCTTCCAACTCTCACCTGGGGCCAAGCTATTATCTTGGGGAGAGAGGATGAGGGTGGGATCGGACCAGGAGGAGACTTCATGATTCAGCCCGGTGTCATGCCTGTGCGCAATGGTACATTTCACATTTACTAGTGGCGTTCATTGCATTGGCATCCATGGGTATGTGCTCAGTTTGCCAGTCTATCCTATAAGGCAGAATCTGATATTGTACAGAGTTTTCTTGGGGAGGGAGGGAAAATTCGTTATAACTTACAGCACCAGCCATGGATGTAATCACCACATGTTGGAATGAAATCAAATATGTGAACTTTTTAATGTGTATGAAGAGAAACTTGTTATCAGTTTATAAATATTACTGTAAAATTAGCCGTTGTTGCAATTTTCCTGAACGCATATACTATAGGAAAAAAAGTGAACGAATGAGATGTGCTTGAGATAAAAAGAATCTTGAATGCTGAAATTCTGAAATAAAAAACAGAAAATATTGAAAATGTGTAGAATTACATGAAATTTACAGACCAGCAACAGTTCATCCAGATCAACTGCGCTGTATCAGTGTTTGTCTTCCATACACACGTCCTCCCACACCTCTTCACTTCACCCTTTCTATTCCTTTGTCCGTTATATCATTGACTAACTTCTCCTCAAATGCATCAATACTCTTGGTCTTGACTGCTCCATATGATAATGTGTTCCACAATCTTGCCTCTGGATAAAGAAGATCTTGAATTCCTCATAGAATTTATTAGAAACTATCTTATATTTATGACCACAAGTGGAATTTGAACATTTCCTCATTTTTGGAAGAGAAAATCCAGTCTTGTCTGTGTGGAGTCCACACAATCTCCCATATCTGCATAGGTTTCCACTGGGTGGTCCGGTTTCCTCCCACAATCCAAAGGTGTGTAGGCTTGGTGGATTGGCCATGCTAAATTGCCTCTTAGTGTCCTAAGGTGTGTAGATTAGGAAGATTAATGGGATAAATGTGTGGGGTTACAGGAATAGAGTCCAGGTAAAATACTCTTTCAGAGAGTCGGTACAGACTTGATGGGCAGAATGGCCACCTGCTACACTGAAGGGATTCGATTCTATTCTTTGTGAAAAGAGGAGCTGATACTTCAGTCACTCCCCCACTGGTGGCTGTGCTGTCAGCTGCCTCAATCCTGAGTGCTGGCCTTTCACCTGAACCTCTCTCCATCTTTTTGACTATGCCTACAGGCACATTTTCTAGTACCCATCCCATGCAGGTTGGGGTCAACTACCTTAAAGATGCTACATGAATGCAACTGTTGCTATTGCTCCTGTTGGGAGTCCACAGTTAGTCATTCCTAACTAGTGCTGTCAGCATTGGGCAAATTTCGGTTTTGAGAGATTACACTCAAGGCAGCGCCCCAAATCGAAAACGTCAGTGTGAAGGTCATGGAGTGGCGGGAGAGGCTGGGGAGAAGGAAGAGAAAACTTTCCACTGGAATTCTCCAACCATTCATACCCTGCTACACCCGCAGCAAGAATGGAGAATTTGGTGCTCAGCCAAAATCTCCATTCACTGCAGTAGGACTGGAAAACCCCAGCTGTGGACAGGGTTGGAGAATTCCAGCACTAATCTTTTCATTTTAATCACATTATTTAATTGCAGGCAAGGAACAAGTGAATTAAGAAAATGTCCAAATGTAGCCCAGAAAAAATGAGGTCCAAATAAACATTCAAATTCTTAGGATAATAAGTAGTTCCTTTTCTTCCCAGAATTGCTAGAATTCTCCAACAGAGAGTGAGAAAGGCTACACAGGTGCGAATTTGTAGTTGCTAGCTTCAGAGGGTTAGTGGATATTAAATTAACAACATATTACATATCGTCATGTGTAAGGGGAGGAGGAAACCAGTCTAAATCCCAGAGATTGGAGGGGGGATGTGAACCACTGGTACCGAGGAAAACCCCCCTGCCCTCCTCTCCCAGCCCCACTCAACTATTACTGTCATCAATTCCCATTGGTTAGTTTGCTTCTGCCTATCACACAGAACTATATTTGAGTCACCTTGTGAGTGACTTAGACGGATTAGTGGGCATAATATGTAGGGATATGGGGATAGGGCCTGGGTGGGATTGTGTTTGGTGCAGATTCGATGGGCCGATGGGCCTCTTCCTGCACTGTAGGGTTCTACAATGATGTATGATGATGAGATACTAGCACAACTCTCCCAGCTTGCTTTCTTTAATTACTCCCTTCTTTCCTCAATTGGCTATCGTAATCTGAGCTTGCAGCCCCAGTGTTCCACGTGGGCTTCTGTCCAACGTCCTTATCCCCGTCCACTCTCTCTCCCTTTCTTCAAACACCTCTTACAAAACATGCGCATTCAGCTCTGTTTAAAAGACAAAGCAACTTGAATTTATGTAGCACCTTTCACAAATTTGTTTGTCCCAAAGTACTGTGCAGCCAATGAAATACTTTCCAAAGTGTCATTCCCATTGCAGGAAATTTAGCACACAACAAGCTCACACAAGCAGCAATGTGATCATGACCAGGTAATCTGATGTTGGTGAAGGGGTAATTATTCAAAACAATAGGACAACACTCTTTGAAATAGTGCCACATCCACTAGCAAGGCACACAGTGCCTTAGTTTTAGAAAACAACCAAAAGACAGCATCTCTGACAATGAAGTACTCCCTCACTAAAATAAAACTAAAGTTTATTCATTAGTCATAAGTAGGCTTACATTAACTCTGTGGAATGAAAATACTGTGAAAATGCCCTCGTCGCCACACTCCAGCGCATGTTTGGGCACACTGAGGGAGGATTTAGCATGGCCAATTCACTGAACCTGCATATCTTTGGAAACTGGAGCACACGGAAGAAACCCACACAGACATGGGGAGAATGTACAAACTCCACACAGATAGTGACCCAAGCCAGGAATCAAACCCAGGCAGTACAAACCACTGCGCCACTATGCCGCTCCACTACTGCACAAGCCTAGATTTTGTCATCAAGCCACTAGTGTAGGCCCAAACTCACAGCTGTACAACTCAGACAAGAGAGAGCATCACCACCATGCACAATGTCCCTTTTCACCCAATCTTTATTGATGTCTCTATCCCCCCTTCTCTTTGGAAAGCATGTGTCTGAATTGCCATATAAATGTAACACTCTGTGTTTTGTTCTTCCGTTATGGGTGGGATTCTCTGATCTCATCCAAAGAACAAAGAACAAAGAAAATTACAGCACAGGAACAGACCCTTCAGCCCTCTGAGCCTGCACCGACCATGCTGCCCGACTGAACTAAAACCCCCTATTCTTCCAGGGACCGTATCCCTCTATTCCCACCCTATTCATGTATTTGTCAAGATAGCCCTTAAAACTCACTATTGTATCTACTTCCACCGCCTCCCCGGCTGCAAGTTCCAGGCACCCAACGCCCTCTATGTAAAAAACTTGCCTAGTACATGTCTTTTAAACCTATGCTCCCTAGTAATTGACTCTTCCATCCTAGGAAAAAGCTTCTGGCTATCCACTCTGGCCATGCCCCTCATAATCATGTAGACTTCTATCAGGATGCTACTTAACCTTCGTCATTCCGGTGAGAACAAACCAAGTTTCTCCAACCTCTCCTCATAGTTAATGCCCTCCAGCCCAGACAACATCCTGGTAAATCTTTTCTGTTCTCTCTCCAAAGTTTCCACGTCCAGAAGCTAATGTGGTGACCAGAATTGAATGCTATATTCCAATTGCAGCATAACTAAGGTTTATGAAGCTGCAACCTGACTTGCCAATTTTTAAACTCAGTGCCCCAGTTGATGAAGGCAAGCATGCCTTATGCCTTCTTGACTACCTTCTCCACCTGTATGGCCGTTTTCAGTGACCCGTGAACATGTACACCCAGATCCTTCTGCCTATCAATACTCTTAAGGGTTCTGAGATTTACTGTATATTTCCTATCTTTATTAGATCTTATAAAATGCATACCTCATATTTCACTGGATTAAATTCCATCTGCCATCTCTCTACCCATCCCTCCAACTTATCTATATCCTGCTGTATTCTCTGATAGTCCTCATCACTATCCACAAATCCACCAACCTCTGTGTCGTCTGCAAACTTACTAATCAAACCAGTTACATCTTCCTCCAAATTATTTATATATATTACGAACAGCAAAGGTCACAGTACTGATCCCTGAGGAAGGCCACTTGTCACAGCTCTCCATTCAGAAACACCCCTTCCACTGCTACTCTCTGTCCTCCAAGACCAAGCCAGTTTTGTATCCATCTTGCCAGTTCATCTCTGATCCCATGTAAACTTCATCTTCTATGCCAGTCTGCCATGTAGAAAAAATCCACTGCCCTACACTCATCAATCATCTTCGTCACTTCCTCAAAAAACTCAACCAAGTTAGTGAGACACAACCTTCCCTTCACAAAACCATGTTGCCTCTTGCTAATACCTCTACCTATTTCCAAATAGGAGTAAATCCTGTTTCGAAGAATCCTCTCCAATAATTTCCCTTTGTGCCCTGTTGCCAGCAGGAATGGAGAATTTGGCATGGAGGCAAAATTCCATTCACTGCAATGGCACTGGAGAATCCCAGCCATGGGTGAAGGTGGTGTATATTTCCTCTCCAATTCCTATCCCAAATCAACAGTGGTCCAAAGGGAAAGGGATGTCTGTGGACCTTAGCGTCTCCTGTTGATCCACAGAAAAGTTACTGGAAAACCCTACACAAACAGGACGTACCTGTTCTAAAATGTTAATATGCAGATCTAGTGATCTGTGGTACAGCCTGATGTAAGTGAAAAACAATGGGGTTATCTGCTGAACTGCAGTTTGGCATCAACAATGTTGAAGGATGACAAAGGAACTGTTGGTTTCTTCGCAGGCTTGAGTGGTTAGTCCTAGCTGCTCTGAAATTGCTGGGTTTATATACCTGGACAGTCAGTGTCTGCAACAATGTGGACCTTATCAAGGCAACCTGCTCCCATTGAGAATTCACTGTGTGTTTTTCCAGTTAAGAATCACACTATACAGCCACAGGAGGAAAGTCTGCACAAGGTTGGCCAAAAATATTAAACCTCATTGGTGAATATTTATTTTTCCCCAAAAAGGAATATTGTTAATAACCGCAGCAAAAATGGTGTTAATCTTCCTCTGCTCCTGGGTACCTTTCAGAATCTAAAGCTTCTTTTTAGTTATTCTCCTCTCCTAAAGCGTTGCTTTTAAGTGAAAGAAGTGCAGTTTGATTTTAGCCAATTTTTAAAATTTCACTTTCGCATTCCTCCATGTGAAAAAACATTAAAAATACTCATTAAAAGCACCACAAAGTAGCTGGAGAGGAAGTAACACTATTTGCAGTTGGGGAGTGGAGGAAAGGAAGAAGCAGCCAGGAATAATATTAAAAGATGCTTCCTGAAGGATTTACCTCTTAAAGTGACACACCAAACAGGATTGCTTTGGGATCATGCTTTCTGTCCTTAAAGGAGCAGTCCCACATTAAGGCGCTTCTGCTTGTCAAGTAACCAAACCTAATTAAAATTTATTTGTTATTGTCACAAGTAGGCTTACATTAATACTGCAATGAAGTTACTGTGAAATTCCCTCAGTTGCCACACTCCAGTGCCGGTTAGATACACTGAGGGAGAAATCAGCATGGCCAATGCACCTAACCAGCATATCTTTCAGACTGTGGGAGGAAACTGGAGCACCCAGAGGAAACCCGTGCAGACATAGGGAGAATGTGCAAATTCCACACGAACAGTGACCTAAGCCGGGTATCAAACCCGGGACCCTGGCGCTGAGAGGTAGCAGTGCTAATTGCTGCACCACTGTGCCGAATTGAAGTAGTACAAAGTACTTACCGCAGAAAAACAGACCATTCAACTTAACTTATCTATTCTGGTGTTAATGCTCCAATCCAACTCTCTTCTTCACCATACCCCAATAACATATCCTCCTGTTCCTTTTTATTTATCTAACTTAATCTTGAATGTGTTCCATCTATTAATGCCAACTTCTCTTTGTAGCAATGACTTCCACATTCTCACCACTTGTTAGAAGTTTCACTTGAATTCCCTAAATGGATTTATTAGTTTATTGGGCTATTTTGTATTTATAGGATCTCGTTCTATTTTTGCCCATAAATGGAAACATTCTCTATTTCCAGCCTATCAAACATTTTTAGAAGACCTCTCTAATAGGTCATTTTTTCCAAAAAAATTTACTTCTGTTCACCATTCTTGTCTCAAGTGCATTATCTTTCTCAAAAAAGAAATTTCTGCCTGGTATCATTTCAGCTGAAAGATCCCAGATTGGGTTCCTGGTCAGTGTCCCATCTGTCCCAGGTGTATATGCTGAGGTCACAGGAACTGACTATGACACTGGTGACATTGGAAGGAGAAAGTCAGTAAGGTTCCTGCCATTATCCAATATCCACTCAGAATAAATGTGTAGCATTGAATTAGAGTAGAACCACAAAGACTTCCAAAGTTGAATAGTTTGGAGCCCAGGCTGTTCAGAGTAAGTGGTCACTTGGCTGAACTGTTGGAGGAACTGTCTCCTTCAGGATGGAGGGGCAGAGAAAGGGGCAGGGGAATATTGATCCATAGAATGAACAGCAGTGACAAATGCCATCATGCCAATATCATCTCTTTGCAAAAGTTACCAAATTAATCCCACTTGTCCAACTCTTTCCTCATAGTCCTAAAGAAATGTCTCTCCTTTGAGCACTTATCCAATTCTTTTCTGAAAGTCATCAACAAATCAGCTTCCACCACCTTTTTACCAAGTGAATTCTAGATCTTAAACAACATTTTAACACTATTATGGAGATCAAGTTGGAGAATATGAGGAATGAGGTTGGGAACAAGATTAGAAATCACACTACTAGAAAGCTAAATTAACCCATGTCAGTACACATCTACAATTCCACACACTCCCACACGTTGGGAATTGAAAAGGAACATGTCTGAGTAAACGTCTCCCAATACAAATTTAGTCTCTTCGCAACATCAAATTCCATGTTTTGACCAATTGTGGCATCAAAGAGCCTGAGTAAACTCGAGTCAGTGGGAATCAGGGAGAAATCGTTCCACTGGTTGGAGTCATGCTGACACAAAGGAAGATGGTTATGGCCATTGGATGTCAATCATCTCAGTCTTCGTAAATTCCAGCACGAGTTCCTCGGATTGGGTCGAAGGTCTAACTATCTTCAGCTGTTTCATCAGAGGTGGGGTGTTCGCTGACAACTGCACAACGTTCAACATAATTTGCAACTCCTTCGATGCCGAAGCAGTCCATGTCTAAATGCAGCCAAATCTAGACAATATCCAGGCTTGTGTTGACAAGTGGCAAGTAACATTCGCACTACACAAGTGCCAGGCAACGACCATTTCCAACAAAAGAGGATCTAACTATTGCCCTTTGACATTCAATGGCATTATCAACACTGAATCCCACACTATCAACACTTTGAGGGTTACCATTCACCAGAAGTTGAATTAGATTGGAAGAGTGGCATGGTGGCACAGTGGTTAGCACTGCTTCTCACAGCGCCAGAGACCTGGGTTCGATTTCTGGCTTGGATTGCTGTCTATGTGGAGTCTGTACATTCTCCCTGTGTCTGCATAGTTTCTTCTGGGTGCTCTGGTTTCCTCCCACAGTCCAAAAGATGTGCCGGTTAGATGCATTGGCATTGCTAAATTCTCCTACAGTGTACCCAAAAGGTGCTTGAATATGGTGACTAGCGGATTTTTACAGTAATTTCATTGCAGTGTTAATTATAAGCCTGCTTGTGACATTAATAAATAAGCTTTAAACATAAACTTAAGACTCGCTATATAAAAACTGTGGCTAGCAGAGCAGGTCAAAGGCTAAGAACCCTGCAGCAAGTAACTCACCTCCTGCCCTCCATTCACAATGCACAAGTCAGGAATGTGATGGAATTCTCTCCACTTCCCCAGATGAATGCAGCTCCAACAACATTCAAGAAGCTCAACGTCATCCAGGACAAAGCAACTAACTTCATTGACAGACGATCTGCCACCTTAAACATTCACTCCCTCCACCACCAACTCACAGTGATAGTTACGTATACCATTTACAAGATGCACTGCAGGAATTTACCAAGGCTCCTCAGACTTGGTGGGCCAAATGGCCTCCTTCTACGCTGTAGGGTTCTATGATTCTATGAAATAACATCATGACAGATCCCTCAGCTTGCATCCTGCAGCATACTGAAAGCATAAACAAAAGTCAAAACAGACCCTTTGGACACAAAATGGCAATACTGTCCTTGGACAGGTCCTGTTTTGCTTCTCCAAACTTTGTGCTTATCATTTTCAGCATCAGTTGCTCATTGGATCCTCCAATTCCATGTTGTCTTACATCATCATTCTCTTTCTCCCTATTCATCTACATCCACATGATCCTCCTTCAACTACTGCCTTCTGTTCTTATGCTTTAGACTATGACCAATCCAGCTGTGTTATCTTTTCTAGATGATATTCTTTAACAATCTTCCCTTTGCCACCATCTTTCATTGCTCTTCTGGCTTATCCAACTGACCCACCAGTTGTCATTGTGGGATCTGTCTGTGCACTAAACTTGCCAAATCAAAATGGCATTGCCAGGAACTGATGGGCACAAGGCAAACAAGGGAGCATCTTGACAATCAGGTGAATGTTGCAACAGACCAGATCCTGGGAGACAGGTGTGTGACCTTGGAGGTGGGATGTGAGGGAGGGGATGGAATTACACTGCTGCTTGTGGGTAGAGTTAACATTACCCCTACTCATCCTGAGGTGAAATTACTGTTCGTATATTCCACCAGGCTCTGCTTATTGGAAGCAACTGTTAAACTGGGGTATTTGGTTCACCAAAGGATGTTTTGTTTAAGAGTTTTTTATTGTACAATATTAGATTTCCCCTTTCTCTAAGGCTGTAATGTAAACCTAGATCGGTTCCACATGTCTGTGATTTTTCTCATTGCGGTCTCTGAGATTCACAATTATGTCTTTATCCCTCAATATCATTATAGCCTGGAACACGTAATGGGAAACAAATCCTGGCCCAGGAGTCTCATTCCAATTTGAGATGGGTTAACGGGGTAAAGAACCAGAAGTGGAGACTTGGCAGCCTGGTTTTGTGTTGGCAAACACCAGCATCATCTAAACACTGCCTTCCAGACCAGATGGCCCTTTGAAGCCAGAACGAGGTAAACTCGGCCGTGAGTCAAACACACATGAGTCAACGGTGGGCAGGAGCACAGACGGTAGGACATTGCAGTGGGTCTGTGTGGGCGGGTGAGCTGAAGAAACCCACAGACGGATGTCCTTCGCACAGTTGTCAACATGGAAGCTTTTCGAGCCACACGCGAAATACAGAAGAGTCAGTGCGGAGGCGGAGGTGGAGGGAGAGGGGAAGGAGAGAATGACTTAGTTAAATCTGGACTATGCTCAAACCCAATGGCCCTGATCCAAATGGACCACCTGATATCCTCTGATAGATTTCCAATTGATTCTTTGTACAAATAGGTAAAAACATATACTGGAATCCATAGAGTCCCTACAGTGCAGAAGGAGGCCATTCAGCCCATTGAGTCTGCACCAACTCTCTGCCAATGTATCTTATTGTAACGACTTCTTTGAGGTGGGCCTATTAGAATTTGAACTCTTTGATTAAGGACCAAATTGATAGGTCAGCCAGGGAGCTTTTTACTTTGTATTTAACCAGGAGGGCCAGTTCCTCTGGGACTCCTAGTGTAGGCTACTCACTGAAGTCACTCTTAGGCTGCTGTCAGACTTGTAAAAAGGATTTTGGTGAAGGGACTTCAGCCTTCGAGGACTTATTACACTTCCTGAGGCCCTCTCCCCTACCCTATCTCCATTCTCCATACATTTAGTATGGCTAATCCATCTAATCTACACACTTTGGGACAGGGGCAATTTAGCGTGGCCAATTAAACCCAACCTGCACACCTGTGGAGTGTGAAAGGAAACTGCAGCACCCAGAGGAAACCCACATAGACACAGGGAGAATGTACAAACTTCACACAGATAGATACCCAAGGCCAGAATTGAACCTGGGTCCCTGATGCTGTAAGACAGCAGTGTTAATCACTGGGCCATTCTGTATCTTTATTTCTAAGGTGCGTGTGCTGCAGTAGTAACAAAAAGCAAGGTGAAATACTGGACTGTTGTATCAGTCTCATGTCTTAGTCAGAAAGTTGTGGGTTCACATTCCAGAAACAAAGATGCCAAAGTGAAGCTGACATTTTAGGGGCAGTGCTAAGTGAATTTTACATTGCCATCTTTCAAGTGAGATGTTAAAGCAATATTCCTTGTGCTTTCTTAGGTGAGAACCTAAAGGATCCTACAGATTCAATTATTCCATAGGAAATCAGGGAATCAGGGAATCTTTGTTTCTTGTCCAACATCACGAAGACAGATTCAGAAGAATCTGAAACTTGAAATGTTTCTCTCTGTCTGTCTGTCTGTCTCTCTCTCTCTCTCTCTCCAGAGGTGCTGCCATACCTGCTGAATATTTCCAGCACTTCCTGTTTTTATTTCAGGCCTCCTAGCATGTGCAGTATTTTGCTTTTATCACCAGAACTGTTTACTTGGTCACTTACCTTACTGCTGTTTGTTAGAGCATGCTGTGTTCAAATTAGTTGTCACACTTTCTACAATAGCAACTACACCTCAGAAATAGATAAATGACAGTACGAGTTGTCAAAAATATGACAGTAGGTGATATCAGGAGAACAGAGACACAGGATCCCTTTGGAATTTAAACCAAATTACGTTTAATGCAAGATTTCCACCAGAGCTACTCTCCATCTTATGTTAGCTTGACTTGGTGAGAGATGTTACAGCTTCAACATTCTTATCTATGAGTCCATGTGTTCTGGGTCCTTAGTCCTATTCCAGGGACTTGATCCCCAACTCTAGGCTGACATTTCCAGTGCCAATCTTGAGAGAGTTGTTATCTTTCAGACGGAATATTAAACCCCTGTTGCCTCTTGGTTCTAACAAGTTTATTTGATAGTAAACCCACTAGCTTTCGGGGTTTGCCCCTTTATCGGGATAAGATTATTTAAAATTTATTTCCATAAAGAGCAGGTACAGAGAGACTTGGTCACCTGACGAAGGGGAAAACCCCGAAAGCTAATGGGTTTACTATCAAATAAACTTGTTGGACTTTAACCTGATGTTGTGAGACTTCTTACTGTGTTGACCCCAGTCCAACACTGGCATCTCCACATCACGCCTCTTGGGCGGCCAGAAATAATCCTGTGACCGTATTTTGAACTTTCTCTTCATTATCACATGTCTGTCTGTGGGAACTTGCTGTGTGGCAGTTAGGTGCCATATTTACTACTTTATAACAGTGAATGGACATGAAAATTAATTGATTGACTGGGATATTCTGAGGTCACAGTTAGATCACAACAAGTCAAAGAGTCATAGAGGTTTACAGCATGGAAACAGGCTCTTCAGCCCAACTTGAGGGTGCAGAGGAGGTTTACCAGGATGTTGCCTGGTATGGAGGGCAGGTCTTATGAGGAGAGGCTGAGGGATTTGAGGTTATTTTCACTAGAGAGAAGGCGGCTAAGAGGAGACCTTATTGAGGCATATAAGATGATCAGAAGATTAGACAGGGTGGACAGTGATCGCCTTTTTCCTCAGATGGAGAAAGCTAGCACGAGGGGACATAGTTTTAAATTAAGGGGTGGTAGTTATAGGACGGATGTCAGAGGTAGGTTCTTTACCCAGAGGGTGGTAAGGGTATGGAATGTCCTGCCTGCAGCAGTTGTAGATGCACCAAGTTTGGGGGCGTTTAAGTGGTCAGTGGATAGGTTTATGGATGAAAAGGGAATGGTTTAGGTTAGAGGGTCATTGCTTTTTCTCAATTGGTCGGCACAACAGTGAGGGCCGAAGGGCCCGTTCCGCGCTGTAATGTTCTATGTTCTATATTCTAACTTGTCCATGCCGCCCCAACTTCTTTTCTAATTTTTATTCCCTTCGTACATGAAGACCGCAGAAGGAAGAAATAAAAGAATCGATCTTCCCAAAAAAGCTCCAGGATGATGGGAAAACAGAAGAGTTTCAGGTTCATTTTTTGGGCAAGTTTAATCTGCGATCTTATCCACTCCCCTGGGGACCTCAGTGGCCTCCAGTTTCACTGACAAGGACCGACTGTGATTCTGGCTGGAGAGAAGCTCACCCAGTGAAGTCTCATAGGCCAGTGAGCCCGGACTTGCTAATGCCATGCAAATGATACTGAAATTGGATTTAAATGAGTTATTCAGCCTCACACCAGAGATGGGCTAGGAGCTGACCTCGCCCGGGTATCCAGTGCTGGTAAGATTGCGAGAGGTGATGTCTTGGCTCTTGTGCGGTCTTTCTGTCTCACTACACCCTTTGGCCATTTGGACACAACAGGAAGATTGCCCCCATGATTTCTATCGGCATAATTTTCTGGCCTTTCTATTTGGTAGGATCCACCCCCCTTTCTCCGGCAACCCTCCACCCCGCAGTGGGATGGATGAGCCATGCACGCTTCAAATATTATGCAGATAATACACATCTCTTTAACCTGTGCTTAATGCTCTCTCCACTTATTGTCTATATCTTTAAGACTTGATTACCTGTAAAAACTCACATTCCAACCATTATTTTATAAATTGAGTTTATGTCTTTATGCGCTGTGTTTGTGAATAGAACTCTCACTCATCTGACGAAGGGACAGCGCTCCGAAAGCTAGTGGCTTTTGCTACCAAATAAACCTGTTGGATTCTAACTGGTGTGAGATTTCTTACTGTGTTTACCCCAGTCTATTGCCGACAGCTCCACATCATGACTACTTTGGAGATCTAGAACCGGGAATACGGTTTCAGAATAAGAGGTAAGCTATTTAGCACAAAGTGAGGAAGAATTTCTTTATTCAAAGTGTGGTGATGAATCCAGCCTAAAGAGTTGTGAAGGTTTAGTTGCTGAGTGGGTTCAAAGTAGAAGTTGATAGATTTTTGGAAACCAATGACATTAAGGGGAATGGGGAGAAACATGGCATTGAGGTAGAAGATCAGCCATAATCTAGTTGGGAGGCAGAGCAGGCTTGAGGGGCCGAAAGACCTACTCCTGCTCTTATGTTCCTAGCATATAGAGCCCTCTGCAGCATCAAATTTTAAAGATCCTGAGTGAAAACGTTCTCCTCACATTGATCTGTGAGGAGCTGCCCCTTACCCTGAGACTATGACCCTTAGATTGAGACTTACATTCATTCCAGAAAGCTTTTCTTCCATACCTAACCACTGACTTGAATTCCAGTCATTAGGCATTGACTCATTCAGTCAAACTCATAAACAGAAAGCATCTTCAATCTGACAGAACCTACCTGATAATATCACAAACTTCACCATCATTCGCTTAAGAACTCCGGAACATCAACAATATTCCTCTGGGAGATCTTGCAATAATCCAATTTCATAGCAAAAAATTTGTTTCATTGAGTAATAGTCTCATCTTCTTTCTGAAAAGATACATCTACATTTGATAAAATTAAAACAGAAGTACCTCTCAGTCGGATCAGTCTGACTGGGGCAGAGAATTCAAGTCTAACATGTGCCAGGCAGTACTTAGTATTCTTGTCTCTGAGGCAGAACATTATGGATTCAAGGTCCAGTCTGGACACTTGGGAACAAATTTTAATTGTCCTGGATTTGTTAAGGGGAGGTCGTGCCTTACAAATCTGGTAGAATTTTTTGAGGAGGTGACGAAAATGACGAAGGGCAAGTCATTGATGTCATCTATATGGATTTCAGTAAGGCGTTTGACAAAGTCCCTCATAGAAGGTTAGTTGACAAGGTCAAGGCTCGTGGGATACAAGGACAGGTAGCTAGATGGATAAGTAACTGGCTTAATAATAGGAGACAGAGAGTAATAGTGGAAGGGTGTTTTTCTAGCTGGAGGTCGGTCACTAGTGGTGTGCTGCAGGGCTCGGTACTGGGACCTCTTCTATTTGTAATATACATAAATGACTTGGAAGAGGGAGTAAGTGGAGTGATCAGCAAGTTTGCAGACAATACAAAGGTGGCTGGACTTGCGGATAGTGAGGAGCTTTATCAGGTAATGCAGCAGGACATAGATAGGCTGGTAGCTTGGGCAGATAGATGGCAGATGGAATTCAATCCTGATAAATGCGAGGTGATGCATTTCGGGAGAAAGAATGTAGGGGGGGAGGTATATGATAAAGAGTAGACCTATTAAGAGTATAGAAACGCAGAGGGGCCTGGGGGTGCAGGTGAACAAGTCTCTGAAGGTGGCAGAGCAAGTGGAGAAGGTTGTGAAGAAAGCATATGGTATGCTAGCCTTTATAGGAAGGGATATAGAGTACAAGAGCTGGCCTTTAATGTTGCAGTTGTATAAAACGTTGGTTAGACCTCATTTGGAATACTGCGTCCAGTTCTGGTCGCCTTACTACCGGAAGGACGTGGAGACTCTGGAAAGAGTGCAGAGGAGGTTTACCAGGATGCTGCCTGGTATGGAAGGTCTGAGTTACGAGAAGAGGTTAGGCAAATTGGGGCTGTTTTCCTTAGAAAGACGTGGACTTAGGGGAGATCTAATAGAGGTTACAAGATTATGAGGGGAATAGATAGAGTTAACAGGGTTAAGATTTTTCCTAGGACGGACTCAAATAGCATGAGGGGTCACGGGCTTAGGGTGAGGGGGGTAAAGTATAATTTGGATGCTAGAGGGAGTTTTATCAAACAGAGGGTGGTGAGGGTATGGAATGCACTGCCAAGTAAAGTGGTGGAGGCAGGTACTCTGGAGTTATTTAAGAAATACTTAGATGGGCACATGAACAGAATGGGAATGGAGGGGTATAGAAAATTGATTTAAAATAGGAATCATGAGCCTTGGGAGTCCCTGGGAAGTGTGTAAATAGATGATGATATTGATATACTTGTTTTTATCCTACAGGTGCTTTGGTCCACCTTGTTGTCTAACGAGGGGCATACACGCGATGGGTCGTGAGAGGGCTGCTCTTGGATCTTTCGAGAGTATCCTAGTGCTTCACGTCGTTAGTGTACGCTTGACCTGGACCATTTGATGGGCAACACGACAGCTCAGTGACTATCGCTGTGCTGTGCAGATACATGGATTTGGGCCTGTGTCTGTGGGAGTTTGCGCCTTCTCCCCGTGCTTGCGTGGGTTTTCTCCGGGAGCTCCGGTTTCCTCCCACATCCCAAAGATGTGCTCTTAGGCTAATTGGTAAAACAAATTCTCCCTGAATTGTCTCAAATTTGTTTTTTTAATCCATAGATCTATAAACATTGACAGGGATCGCGGGTAGAGGTGGGAACATCGGGGTGGTGACGCGGGTTCATTGGGCCGAAGGGCCTGTTTCCCGTGCTGTTTTGTTCTTTGAGTGATTTTTTTTGTGGAGTTTGCAGGTTCTCTCTGTGTCTGTGTGAGTTTCCTCCAGGTGTTCCATTTCCTCCCACATTCCAAAGGTACGTAGGGTTAGGTGGACTGGCCATGTTAAATATAGAGGTCAGGTAGATTAGCCGTGGTAAATACAAAGGTTACAGGGCCTGGGTACTCTGTCAGAGAGTTGGTGAAAGCTCGATGGGCTCGATTGGTCTCCTTCTGCACTGTAGAACTTCTATGAAAATTTCTGCGAGAGAAAGATTCTCCCTATTTACTCCATCAAAATCCTTCATACGTTTTTATTAAATCTCCCCTTAACCTTCACAAACACATTTGATTCAACTCATTTTTTAAATTCATTTACTGGATGTAGGCATCATTCACTAGGCAAGTTTTTATTGCCCATTCCTGGTTGTGCTTGAGAAGATAATGAACTGCCTGCTTAAACTGCCGCACTCCATGTGGTATAGGTACACACACCACGCTGTTGTGGAGGGAATTCCAGTGTTTTGATCCAGTGATAGTCAAAGAACAGTGATATATTTCCAAGCCAGGATGGTGAGTGATTTGGAGGGGAACCTCTAGTCGGTGGCGTTCTCTAGTATCAGCTGCTCTTGTGGTCATGGGTTTGGAAGGTGCTACCTAATGAGTCTTGGTGAGTTCCAAGTGTAGATATTACACATTGTTGTCATTAAGCATTGGTAGTGAAGATTGAATGTTTGTGGAAAGGGTAACAATCAAATGGGCTGCTTTGTCCTGGATGGTGTTGAGCATGTTGAGTATTGTTGGAGCTGCACTCATCCAGGCAAGTGGAAAGTATTCCATCATACTCATGTGCCTGGTAGATAGCAGACAGGTTTTGGGGAGTTAGGAGGTGAGTCACTCACGGCAGGATTCCTGACCTGTTCTTGTAGCTGCAGGGTGGATTTTCTGGCTGTGCTCGCCCCAAGATCAGAAAATCCTGCTTGAGGTCAATGGACCTTTGCATGATTTGCCTTTGCTCACTATGATTCCCGTGGCGGATGGGCAGTAAAATTACTCCCATAGTATTTCTATGGCCAGTCCAATTCAATTTCTGGTCAATGGTAACTCCCAAGATGTTGATTATTATCCCAAATTCTTTTAAAGTCTGATGGGTACAGGCCCAATCTTCTCAATCTTCCCTCATAACCCCCTCATCCCACTATCAGGCACGGGATTTCTCAATGAACTACCCCTGCTACAAGAATGACACTCCTTAAGACAGTTAGCACTGCTGCCTCACACTGCCAGGGACTAGGGTACGATTCCCGGCTCAGGATATTGTGTGGAGTTTGTACTTCCTTCCTGTGTCTGTGTGGATTTCCTCCAGGTGCTTCGGTTTCCTCCCACACTTCAAAGATGTGCAGGTTAGGTTGATTGGCCATGTTAAATTGACCCTTAGTGACAGGGTAAATATTTGGGGTACAGGGATAGGAGTTGGATGGGATTCGGGTCGGTGCCGACTCATTGGGTCGAATGTTCCTTCTGCACTGTAAGGATTCTATGAGACAAAAGCTGCATACAGTTTACACCTATGTTTGCCAGCCCAGGTTTCTCTGCTATTCAACGTGGTGAAAGGGGAATTATGGGCTGGGCAGGTAAAAGCAAAAGCCCTCAGGTTAATGTGTCCCCTGGATTGATATTCATCTGATTTTGACCAGATTGCATTGGGGCTTTGAGTCCAAGTTGCTTGGATCAATTAGAAAACGAGTAGTGGGGGTCCCATTGCTAATGCCTGGAGCGCTACAGTCAGTAAGCCCCCCTCCCCATTTCAATATACCTCTTCTGAAATACCTCTGCTCCATCCAAAACCCTTCAGCCAAATTCAAATCCAAACCCAGGTTTAAGTTGATTGCCAGCACTTTAAGATTTAGGTGGCAGCGTTTTATGTCGAATGCTTTCATGGAAACAGAGCAACAAAACTTCAAAAGACGTCTCATTATAGCCTCCCTGAACAAAACAATTATTTACAGTGCTGTAATTCCTAATCACAGGATGTGAATAACACAAGCAGCTTTCTTGATCATGGTGCTCTGCAGAATGTACTTGGCTTCCAGTACTAATGAATGGCACAGCTAGAAAGAAAAGCTTAGCGGTCCAGGGGATTGTTTCTGTAATTGATGTTAGAACAGAAAATCAATTTGAAATTACAGCCAAAGTGTAATTTGATAAAGAATCCCAAAGTGTAGCAGAGAAAAACATTGCCCTTGAAAGAACTGGCAGAGCTTTTAGATCTCAGTGTTGCTGGATTAATCACTGAAATTACTATTCCACCATAAGGCAAAAGCATCCTAGTCCCAGATGACCAGAAGCTGCTCTCGCCTTTAGGGGTGAGAGCTGATTAGTGGTGATTTAACCTGAGGATCATCACACCTCAGGCAAGATTGGGCATCATGGTGGCACAATGATTACACTGTTCTCTCATAGCACCAGGGGTCTGGTTTCAATTCCCGACTTGGGTCACTGTCTGTGTGGCATCCTCATATTCTCCCTGTGTCTGTGTGGATTTTCTCCGGATACTCTGGTTTCCTCCTGTGTTATGAAAGACGAGCTGGTTAGGTGTATTGGCCGTACTAAATTCTCCCTCAGTGTACCTGAACAGGCGCCGGAGTGTGGCAACAAGGGGATTTTCACAGTAACTTCATTGCAATGTTAGTGTAAGCCTACTGGTGACACTAATAAATAATTCTTAAACTTAAAGAAGGCAGGGTCTTGATGAATAACCTCAGCCGAGACAGGAATTGAACCTGTGCTATTGGCATTGCTTGGCATCATGAACAAGACATCTAGCCAACTGAGGTCCTACAATAATACGTATCCAAAAACACAAATTCAAAAGAAACCTTGCATTTATAAAATTTCTTTCATGACCTTAGGCATCCCAAAGGCAATGAAACACTTTGGTAGAATAGTTAATATTGTGATGTGATCACAACGTTAACTATTACACAACATTGATGTGATGTGGCAGTCAATTTGTGCACAGCAAGATCCTACAATATGATAATGTTTCCGTGATGAGGGATAAATCATGACCAGAACATTGGGATTGTGAATTACAATTATATAGAGCAGGACTGTACTCTCAAGTGTACAGAAGATGGCAGGGTGATGTGAATGAAGGTGACGAAAAGAGAGTAGAAAGACAGAGGTGATTTTCTCTGGCAGGTGAGTATAGAACAAGAGGACATAACCTTAAAATTAGAACTGATTGCAGGAAACATTCCTTGTGCAAAGGAGAGTGAAATCTGGAACTCTCTTTTCAAGATATTGCCAAGGCTCAATTAAAATGTTCAAAACTGAGATTCACAAGAGTTTTTGTGACCCAAGAGCATGCTCGTACAGAAACAATATCAAATCAAAGCAGGTAAATGCACTTATGATGCAGACCAGTTGTGATCCAATTGAAAGGCAGTACAGGATTGATGGGTTGAATGGCCTGATTCTGTTTTTGTGTTGCTAGCACTGGCATTTTCTTGTGTTCAGTGCCGGATAATGGAATAGGTTTTGTGCCAGAAACAACATGAAACAGCCCAGTTCAGGTATGGCGCAGGCCAGATATAGTTAAACTATTTCTGCTCTCCCTCAAAAACATTCTGCAGCTTACTATGGCATCAGTGCGACAGTCTCCATCCCTCACGCCAGCCATCATATGACCTCACTGAGTGAGTGTGCCAATTTAGTGGCAATTAGTTGTGAATTATAGACAGTCTCGTACTATAGACTCATACCCCTTGGGTACAATATTGAGATTGTCCTTAATCCAGTTCAGAGAGGACCTAAGTCAACATATATTCACTAAGAGATTATTTTCCTCCAATCCATCTGTGTTAGATTCAGACTCAGCTCCCAGAGGTGAAGGCAGAATATACTAACCCAATTCCCCCTATAAACTTCACAAATGCTACACTTGTAGCTGGGAACCATATCTCTATTTCCCTTAGTTACCAATGGTTGTGTTTTAGTTAGCATATGTTTATTATCTTCTTTTCGTTTACATTTTAAGCTTTTCAGTATCTTTCTGACTATTTGAACACAATGCCTCTCCAGTTAGTATAGACTCATTCTGGATTTAGAACACAACAGGGTTGTACACACCTGTTTGGCAGGGGAGGGGGGTGTTGGGACAGACTTATTTCCAGGATTACCACAGGGTTAGTACAAGATTATTGTAGGGTGAGTTTAAGACATTTGTAGGGTCAGTCCAGGCCAGGTTTAGTTGCCATACGTTGGCTTAGGTGAGTGTATGGTAGCTGTGACTTGCTTACAGATACCGAGTCAGAGAGTCGTGGTATAAAAGTCCACCCAGAACTCTGAGCGCAATAATCTAAACCTGACACTTGAGTACTGCACTGAGGGAGTGCTGCACTGAGGGAGTGCTGCACCAAGGTGTGCTGCATCAAGGGAGTGCTGCACCGTGGGAGTGCTGCACTGAGGGAGTGCTGCACTGAGAGAGTGCTGCACTGAGAGAGTGCTGCACTGAGAGAGTGCTGCACTGAGGGAGTGCTGCACTGAGAGAGTGCTGCACGAGAGAGTGCTCCACTGAGGGAGTGCTCCACTGAGGGAGTGCTCCACTGAGAGAGTGCTCCACTGAGAGAGTGCTGCACTGAGGGAGTGCTGCACTGAGAGAGTGCTGCACTGAGGGAGTGCTGCACTGAGAGAGTGCTGCACTGAGGGAGTGCTGCACTGTGGAAGTGCTCCACGAGAGAGTGCTCCACTGAGAGAGTGCTCCACTGAGAGAGTGCTGCACTGAGAGAGTGCTGCACTGAGAGAGGGCTGCACTGTGGAAGTGCTGCACTGAGAGTGCTCCACTGAGGGAGTGCTCCACTGAGAGAGTGCTCCACTGAGAGAGTGCTGCACTGAGGGAGTGCTGCACTGAGGGAGTGCTGCACTGAGGGAGTGCTGCACTGTGGAAGTGCTGCACTGAGAGAGTGCTGCACTGAGAGAGTGCTCCACTGAGGGAGTGCTCCACTGATGGAACGCTGCACTGTGGGAGCGCTGCACTGAGGGAGCGCTGCACTGTGGGAGCGCTGCACTGAGGGAGCGCTGCACTGAGGGAGTGCTGCACTGAGGGAGTGCTCCACTGATGGAGTGCTGCACTGAGGGAGCGCTGCACTGAGGGAGCGCTGCACTGAGGGAGCGCTGCACTGGCTGATCTGACATCTTTCAGAAGAATCCTCTTGGGAATTTAAAAATATCCCAGTGACATTGCAATGAAGAAGTTGAAGCAGGGGAGGTAGCCCCAGTGTCTTGGACAATATCGAGTTCTCACATTGCAGCCCATGTGAATTCCTCAGGTTGTTAAGGTGCTATATAAATGCAATTCTTCTTTCCTGGTGTAGGGATAATCCAGTTTTGAGTTAGCAAAAGTCAGTTATATGGTTCAGACACTTCAGCATGATCCAGTCTACAGAATTAATACCCCCAAAGAGAGGAACTCACAATAACAAAAGTACCAGGGGGCACTCTTTCCATTTAGGTGGCACAGCGGCATAGTAGTTAGCACTGCTTCCTTACAGTGCCAGGATCCTGTGTTCAATCCCAGTCTTTGGGTAACACTGTGCAGCGTGTGCACATTCTCCCTGTGTTTGCATGGGTTTCCTCCGAGTCCTCCAATTTCTTCTGCACTCCAAAGATGTCGGGGTTATTTGATTGGCCAAGCTAATTGTCCCTTACTGTCAGGGGGTTAGCAAGGTAAATCAATGGGTTTACGGGAATATGGCCTAGGTGGGATTGTTGCCAGCGCAGGCTTCATGGGCCAAATAGCTTCCGTTTGCTCTATAGGGATCCTACAATTCTATGAGTATTACAGATGCAGTCCTAACCAATTCATAGACTCTTACAGTGCAGAAGGAAGCCACTCGGCCCATCAAGTCTGCGCTGACCACAATCTCATCCAGGCCCTATTCCTATAACTCCATGTATCTATCTTGCTAGCAGCCCCCCCCCGACACTAAGCTGCAGTTTAGCATGTCTAATTCATCGAACCCACACATCTTTGGACTGTGGGAGGAAACAGAAGCATCTGGAAAAAACCTATATAGACATCGGGAGAAAGTGCAAACTCCACACAAACAGTGACCCAAGCCAGGAATCGAACCCAGATCCTTCGAGCTGTGAGGCAGCAGTGCTAACCACTGTGTCACCTAATCTAACCCAATTCAAATGTATTTACTTAGTTGTGTATGTAATTGCCATCTTAAAGGGAATAGGTTGGTAAGTGTCTGGTAAAGTTGCACAATTCCTTCTCTGATTCATTCAGTGAAGGCTATTGACTCCTGCTCTTTAATTACATAACAAGGGCAGCAATATCCAGGGAATGGAGAAACAACTGCAACAAAAAAGCAGCTAAATGGAACCTGAATTAATTATCCTTGAGCACTTTATTAAACCTGCAAATTAAGTCCCAGCTGCTCCATTGTACCTTGGCAAAATTCTGCTCAAGTTAGTCTCAGATTTTCCTTTGCTGCTAGGTCATATGGGAATAGGAGGCAGATAGAGGGCAATCCAATATTTCTCACTGTGAATGCTGCTACCTCCATTGCATAGAGTGGTGCTGGTCAATTTGAATCATCTACAACAAGGATTGCTCACCGTGTTGATATGGTACAGTTAGTGGTACCATGATCTCAAAGTCACAAGGCTCTGGGATCAACTCCCACTCCATGGTCGGAATTTTACGCTCCTCCCACCCCATCCCAGGGGGAAGAAGCATTCTCCCCGGGGTCATGACTGTCCTGACCTGGCCCTGATTTTATGAGTTGTAGGCAGTGCCTCAAATGGAAAGTCTATCCTTGCCCAAGTTAAGACACTTCATTGACACTTAAAGGCAACATAATGGCCTCTTCACAGCCAGTCTCAATTTTAAGGCTATAAGCAAATTACTGTGGATACTGGAATCTGAAACAAAAACAGAAAATTCTGGAAAATCTCAGAACATCGGACAGTGTCTGTGGAGAGAGAATAGAGCCAACTTTTTGAGTCTGGATAATTCTTAAGAGCCCAAGGCATCCTGACTCAAAACATTGGCTGTTGTCTCTCTCCACATATGCTATCAGACCTGCTGAGATTTTCCAGCATTTTCTGTTTTTGTTTCAATTTGAAGGGTATCGGGTAGGTGATGAATTCGGAAGAGGAATGTTGATATGAACAAAGTTGGATCTTGAGTGGGAAGCAGGAGCCTCCATCAGAAGCCCCCTCCTGACTTGGGACGCACTGTTCTTAGGTGATCTCTGCCCATTAAGTCTCTGAAGGTGTCAGTACAGGTGGAGAAAGTGATAAAAAAAGCGTATGGTACATTAGCCTTCATAGGAAGGGGTATAGAATACAAGAGTAGGAGTCTGATGTTGCAAGTGTATAGAACGTTGGTTAGTCCTCACTTGGAGTACTGCGTCCAGTTCTGGTCGCCGTACTACCGGAAGGATGTGGAGGCCCTGGAGAGAGTGCAAAGGAGATTTACCAGGATGCTGCCTGGTATGGAAGGGCTGTCTTACGAGGAAAGATTGAACGCACTAGGGTTGTTTTCCCTTGAAAGACGTCAGCTGAGAGGGGATCTATTAGAGGTATATAAGATTATGAGGGGTATAGATAGAGTAAATGGTGGTAAGCTTTTTCCACCATTAGAATCAGGTAGAACGAGGGGTCATGGCCTTAGGGTGAGGGGGGCCATGTATAAGACGAATATTAGAGGGCATTTTTTCACACAAAGGGTAGTGGAGGTGTGGAACGCACTACCGAGTAAGGTGGTGGGAGCAGGCACGCTAGGGTTGTTTAAGGGTCTCTTGGACAGCCACATGAGCAGTCTGCAGATAGAGGGATATAGCAGGACTGTCTAAATATCTTATTTGTTTCCACAGGCAATTCGGTCCACCTTGTTGACCAACAAGGTGCATGCATTCGGCAGGTCGTGCGAGGGCAGCTCTTGGATGTTACTTCAGGAGTGGCCTAGTGCTTCATGTCGTTAGTGTATGCTTAAACTGGACCATCAGATGGGCAACATGACAGCTCAGAGACTATCGCTGTTGCTGTGCAGACACATGGATTTGGGCCTGTGTCTGCGGGAGTTGGCGCGTTCTCCCCATGGTTGCGTGGGTTTTCTCCGGGTGCTCCGGTTTCCTCCCACATCCCAAAAATGTGCTCTTAGGCTGATTGGGTAACAAATTGTCCCTATATTGGTCTCTATATGTCACTAAGACGTTAGGACGGCGGCGTGGGCTCGTTGGGCCGAAGGGCCTGTTTCCCGTGCTGTGTTGTTCTTTGCTCTTTGTTCATTCCTTGTTGCCTTTGTTCAGACAGCAATTGAGAGTCAACCATTTTGCTGTGGTTCTGGAGTCTCATGTAGGCCAAACCAGGTACGGACAGCAGATTTCATAGAATCATAGAATGCTTACAGTACAGAAGGAGGCCATTCGGCTCATTGAGTCTGTACCGACCACAATCCCACCCAGGCCCTATTCCTACAACTCGACGCATTTACCCTGCTAACCCCCAGACACTCGGGTCAATTTAGAATGACTAATCAACCTAACCCACATGCCTTTGGAGTGTGAGAGGAAACCAGACCACCTGGAGGAAACCCATGCAGACACGGGGAGAAGGTGCAAATTCCACACACACTGTAACTCGAGGATGAAATTGAACCTGAGATCTTGGTGCTGTGAGACAGCAAGTGCTAATACTTTGCCACCATGTCCCCCCTTTCCTTCCCGAAAGGATATTAGTGAACTAGATGGGTTTTTCCAACAATTGACAATGGTTTCATGGTCATTTCCTAATTCCAGATATTTTTATTGAATTCAAATTCTACCATCTGCTATGGTAGGATTTGAACACAGGTCCCCAGAATATTAGTTGAGTTTCTGGATTAATAGTGTCGCAGTAATACTGTTAGGCCATCGCCTCTCCTTACATCAATAGAAAAACACAACAGTCATAAGCGAAACCCAGGAGAATTTAAAAAATGAAGTGTTTTTAAAAAAAAGTATTTGCAGGTTTTCATTTATAGATATAAAATAGTATTGAAAATGAGGGAGAAGGGCTTTTCAAAGGACCTGTTCACTTTCCAATATGCCTGGGAAGGTGGGACACTGGGAGGATGGGCTGACCAGGGGCGGGGCAATTGGAGGGCAGTTGTCCTGGAATACAATGTCTGGGAATGTATCCAATTAGACTTGGTAATTCCTTCTCCAGGGCAGTGCAAACCCAGAGCAAATCACAGTTCTGAGTGGAAGTTACAGCTTTCCCAGAATTCTCCTCCTTTAAATCCTTCAATCAGAGCCGACATTTTCTGCAGTCAATTTTGATCCTGGCATGTGTTTAAGAAACTCAGAAGACAAGACAGTGGCAAGTTGTCATCACCAATGTCTATCAATCACTGACCTAAGTTAACTTCAATGCTCTGAGGCAAGGATTGAACTTAACACCTTGGGAGTATGGGGTCATAGCAAAAGTGATCATAACTCAGGATTAACTTTTAAAGAATTCCACGTTTAAAATGATCAGATGTTGCTCTGATGTCTGGAGGACTCCAAACACTTTGTAGCCAACTAATTATTTTTTAAATTGGCATAACACAAGAATCACAGCAGCATATAGCAAGCTTCCACAATAGCAAAGTGATAATGAGCACCATCTACAAGGTTTAAGTCAGGAGTCTAATGGCATACTCTCCGTTTGCTTGGATGAGTGCAACTCTGATACTCAACCTGGACAAAGCAATCTGCTTGATTGGTACCTTTTCCACAAACACTCCCTCCACAACCGATACTCAGTAGCAGCCATGAGTACTATCTACAAGATGCATTGCAGGAACTCACCAAGGCTCCTTAGACAGAACCTTCCAAACCCACAACCTCTACCACCTAGAAGGACAAGGACAGAAGATACATGGGAACACCACTATCTGCAAATTCCCCTTCAAGCCATTCACCATCCTGACTGAAAATATATCTTCATTCCTTCATTGTCATTGGGTCAAAATCCTGGAACTCCTCCCTAACAGCAGTGTGGATGTAGCAGTTGGATTGCAACAGATGAAGAAGGCTGTTCAGCATTGCCTTCTCTCAAGCAATTGAATCATAGAATCATAGAAACCCTTCAGTGCAGAAAGAGGCCATCTGGCCCATCGAGTTTGCACTGACCACAATCCCACTCAGGCTCTATCCCCATATCCCTGCATGTTTACCTACTAATCCCTCTAACCTACACATCTCAGGATACTAAGGGGCAATTTTAACATGGCTAATCAACCTAACCCGCACATCTTTGGACTGTAGGAGGAAACTGGAACACCCAGAGGAAACCCACACAGATATGAGGAAAACGTGCAGACTCCACACAGACAGTGATCCAAGCTGGGAATCGTACCAAAGTCCCTAGAGCTGTGAAGTAGCAATGCTAATAACTGTCCTACTGTGCCATCCCGGGAACGGGCAGTAAATGCTGCCTAGCCAGTGATGCCCACATCCCAAGAATGAATACAAAAAAAAATCTAATTTCATGATGTGAATTGAAGGGTAAAAATTAAGCCCTGGTCACTGGGAAGAATATTCAAAAAAGTACCACAGGGTCTTTGGTATCTACCAGAGCAAGTAAAAAGGGTTTTGATTTGACAGCTCAATTGGAAAACAGCACCTTGAACAGTGCAGCACCCTCTTAGTATGGCTACTCTGGCAGACTGGACTATGCACTCAGGTTTCCAGAGTGAGGCTTGAACCTACAAACTTCTGGCTCAAAGACAAGAAAGTGTTACCCATTGAGACATGACTAAAACTTGAAAGTAAGTAGAAGTTCAACTGTCAACTAGTTGAGGCTAGAGATCATTTGTAAGCAGTAGCTTAAATGCATCAGTTGTGATATTTCATTGGGGCACATCAATATGACAAAAACCCCTCCCACACAAAATTGACCCAACTTCTCAAGTAAGGTCCCTTTAATCAGATCTTTGGCCAGCCCTTCATTTTAAGTGCTTGCTATGAACTAGTATTTAATATTTAACAACTTTGTGTTGCCAACTCTTAAAAAATAGAGCAGCTATTTAATAAAAGTGGAACTTGCGGCAGCACTTGAAGAATCAATTAGTGATGTTATTCAGTAAGACTGCAAGCCGAGAGCTTGAAGCAATGCTGACGATATTGTATAACATGTGTTATTCATTTGTAAGAAATATTAATAAACAAAAAAATGTCAGCTCTGCAAAAGGGCTGAATTGATTAGTGATCTCTCCATCACATACACGGCAGAAACTCCCTCTTAAACATTTCCGCCCTTACCTCCTCACCCCCAGCCCGCCCCAGCCCCCCCCCCCCCCCCCCACCCCCCCCCACCCCCCCCCTCCCCCCCACCTTCTCACAACAACATCACCTTGATCTATGTACTGAAAGTATAGTATTCAGCTAGGTTGAAAGTCTTTTTTTGCCAGAATTCTATATTCACCAAGTCACGGGATTGGGATAAGTTCTGCTTTCTAGAGCCAATGGGAAGGTTGAACATTGTCAGTCAAATAAAGAGTGAGAATGATCCTATCGACACCAACACACTAACTGCCTGTGCTAGCAAACATCTCACGGCCACACCTACGCCACGAATATGCAGTCTCCAGAGAACACAATCGCTAGATCAGCAAAGACACGCCAATTCAGATCCACTTGGCAGGCTGTAACTAATGGAGTGCCACAGTTAAGAATCAGTGCTGGGGCCTCAGCTATTTGTAATCTGTATTAATGGCCTAGACAAACAGACAGAGAGTAATGTAACTTGCTTACGGTACAGAATGAGGCAGAAATGCAATCTTCAAGAAGGACCCAAAGAGGCTGCAAAGCGATGTGGGCAGGTTACGTGAGTGAGCAACAAGATGGCAGATGAAGTGGAGCCAGGCTAAATGTGAGAATATTCACTTCAGTCACAAAGATAGAAAAACAGAATATTTTTTAAAATGGCTCAAAATTTCTAAATGTTGATGTTGAAAAGAACTTGTTCTTGTACAAAGAACACAGAGTTGATATATAAGTATAAAAAAAATGAAGGTATGTTGGTCTTTATTCCAAGGGGATTAGAGAAGAGGAAGAAATAAATTTTACTACAATTGCACAGGGCTTTGGTGAAGCTACATCTGGGATACTGTGAGCAGTTTTAGTCTCCATGTTGAGATGTTGGTGTACTTTTAACAGTTTTTAAATTCAGGCTCACTGCCTTAACCGATGTCACTGTTGGGAGAGGAAGAAAACTGTGGGCAGGTCAGGTGAAAGGATTTCATTTTCAGTTTTAGTTTGGAGCTGCAGGTTTGATTTTTTAATTTTAGAAAGGACAGCAAGCCAAAAAGAAATGTTTTCCTTTTCTCCCTGTTGTTTTGAAAATTCCATTGATTGGCTGAAAACAAGATCTGCTGTTTTGGAGACTAGACCAAAGTCTGTCTGGTGTTTTGGGAAGCTGTCTTGTCTTCAAACTATTCTGAGTCACAAGAACATTTGACTGCAGAATTCAACCAACAGGCTCAATCCCAGTATCACGTGAGCATTAGTCTGTGCTGTTAAACCTGTGAAAAGGGTCTTTTATCAATGGGATTGGTTTGATTGGAATATTCGGATGGCATGATGGCACATTGGTTAGCACTGCTGCCTCACAGCGCCAGGGACCAAGGTTCAATTTCAGCCTCAGTCAGTGGCTATGTGGAACTTGCACATTCTCCATATCTGCATGAGTTTCCTCTGGATGCTCTGGTTTCCTCCCACAGTCCAAAAATTTCGGCTTACGTTGATTGGTCATGCTAAATTGACTCTAGTGTCGGGGAATTAACCAGGTAAATGTATGGGGTTACAGGAATAGAGCTTGGGTGAGATTGTGATTGGTACAGACTCAATTGGCCGAATGGCCTCCTTCTGTACTGATGGGCTTCATGATTATATGATTGTAGAGATCTTTATTAAGGGTTACACATTATCATGATTGTTTATTTCTTGTTTATAATTGATAAAATTATGCTAATCTTGCTAATTTTCTTACTATACATGTTAACTATATTCTCAAAAAAGTTTTGTTTGATAAAAGCTCCCCAGTGGGTCACTTGAATCAAAACTGAAATGAAACATATCATGCTTATCCAAGCCAAATTCAAGATGTAGAACCTATGATTCAGTCAGGCTTCATAAAACACTTTGGAGCTTCTAACCTTGAACCATAACAATGTTTAATGAAGACAATACTTGCACTGGAGGTGATACAGTGAGGATTCACTAGATTGATGAGAGGATTGTCCTATAATGAGAGGCTGAGTAAATCAATCTTATTTTCTCAGGAGTTTAGAAGAATGAGAGGTGATCTCATTGAAGTCTACAAAATTGTGAAAGTATTTGAAAGGGTGGATGTTGAGAGACAGTTTCTGTTGGTCAGGGAATCTAAAGAATGGGAGCTCAGGATAAGGAGCTGGTCATTTAAGATTGAGGTGAAAGAAATTACTTCATTCATAGGGTTGTGGATCTTTGGAATTCTCCACCCCAGATGCTCCATCGTTGAATATGTTTAAAACCAAGACAGAGTTTTAGTCTTTCAGAGAATTAAGGGATATGTAGAGCAGGCGGGAAAGTAGAGTTGAAGCCAAAGACCAGCCATGATAGTACTGAATGGTGGAGCAGCTCAATGGGTCAAGTGGTCTACTCCTGCTCTTATTTCTTACATTTTTCTGGTAACCTATCATTGAGATGTCTCAATTCTAGAAGGTCATTTTGGACTGTTGCTGAAGACCATTGCTGATTTTTGCTTGGCTTTGATAACAGCTGAAGATTGACATTATATCAAATAGATTAATTACTGAAGGTATCAGTGCACAACCTGAATGCTGAAGTCCACTATTGATGCTATATCAGCATCCTATCAGGGAGTTCATCCAGTTCCTAACCTCTCATTGGCCCACCTCTCCTTCCTGCTGCAAATTCTGCATTGGAGCAGCATATTGGCACAGTGGTTAGCACTGCTACCTCGCAGCAGTAGGGTCCTGGGTTCAATTCCAGCCTGGAATCACGTGTTTCTGTGGAGTTTGTATGTTCTCCCTGTGGATTTCCTCTGGATACTCTGATTTCTTTCCACATTCTAAAGCTATATAGGTTAGGTGGATTGCCAAGCTAAATTGCCTCTTAGCTTCTAAAGGTGTGTAGGTTTGGGGTGTTTATCAGGTAAATACTTGGGGTTACAGGAATAGGAAGGGGAGATCGGCCTGAGATGCTCTGACAGAGAGTCAATGCAGACTCAATGGGCCAAATGGTCTCCTTCTGCACTCTAAGATCCTATGATTCTGAGCAGACAAAATGACAAGATTGTTTGTTTTTATAGCTACTCCTATTTTTAAGAAGTCAAACATTAATTGAGTAAAAAATGCTGAGATGGTTTGATGAAATAAACACTCCATTTGTTTTGTTCATTATCGATTACTGAAGGCAAGTTTGCATTTAACAAATAAATGGTTGGTATTTTGATTTGCTTTTCGCTGCTTCTGTACGAAAGACAAAATAGATTGGTGTAAGGCTCAAGGGCAGAGGAGAATTAACAGGTCTAATTACAAACATATCAATTAGGAGCAGGAGTAGGCCACTCAGCCCCTCAAGCCTGCTCTATCAGATAATATAAGCATGGCTAATCTGATTGGAACTTCAACTTTACATCCCTGCCTACCCTCAATAACCTTCCGTCCTCTTGTTAATCAGGAATCTCTCTAAGAACATTCAATGACTTTGCATCCACTGCCTCTTGAGGAAGAGTGTTCCAGAGATTCTGGACTCTCTGAAGAGAAAACATTTTCCCTCATCTCTGTCTTAAATGAACAATTTTATTTTTAAAAAGCAGCCATTCACATATTTACTGGCTTCCGTTGATGGTGGAATAACTCACAAGTTTCTCGAGTCATGAAACGTGGGATACAGATACAACACTTTTCTTTTCTTCTAACTTGACACGTGTGCACAATTTGTACACAGGAAGGCCTCACAAGTGTCAATGAGATGAGCAAAGTGTCGGTTGAGGGATGAATCTTGGCCAAGACACAAGAAAAACTCCCCTGCTCCCCTTCAGAAAAAGTGCAATGGGATCTTATAACAACCTCAATAAAAATTACATCTGGTTCAAGTTTGGCAGTGATTTTTTTTGGTAGCGGGACTAATTAACATGGTTCCATTATCGTTAATATTATTGGCCATCCTGGACCCAGTACCATCTGTATTTGAATGGTTGTTCTGTGAGGTACAGCATGATCTGGGAAGAGCTGCAGAAAGTAAAGCACTGAGAGCAAAGCTGGTATTCTCAAATCAGATAAAGCATGACTGCAAGCAAAGAAAATCTCTCCCAAATCCTTTCCACTAATTCACGTTAGCTCCAATCTTAATATCCCACTCTATCAGACATGTTGAACTGGAATATCCCCCCTGTCCCCACTTTCCCACAGCAAGGCCTGTGGTGTTATGTAATCTTTTAACATCAGCCTCCTATCTAACAGCCATCAAGTTGGTGGCTCTGTTCAGGAAGGTAGGTGGGCTCCCAATGCTGCAGGCAAAGTCAAAGTGCCTCAAACTCTGGATTCTCACCTTCGTCCCAGAGAAAGATGAGTGCTGCTGAGGCAGGTGGGGGATTGTCAGGGCATCTCAAATCAAGCTGTCTTTGGTGGCCAACACAGAAAGGCTGTCCTAAAGACTCCTGAAGCCAGTAGGCCTATGAGCTTGGAGGGATCTATGGCTGGCAGAGAGGTGACTGACATGCAGTTGAGGTCTCTGACATGCAGAGGATTGTGGAGACCAGGCTCCTGATCAGCCCCATGCAGACAATGGCCATGAGACACATAATGGAGATATAGAGACAGGCAGGGGAACGTCAGGTAGAGATGCCAGAGGCCATGTACAGAATGGACAGCAGGCTGGAAGGGTCCATCCATGTTCTGTCTGAAGCTGTGGTTCTGTTATGCAAGTGCTTGGTTGTCTCCATGGAAATGATGGCAGTTAGCTTGGAAACCCAGGTCCAGTGGAACACAGTGGCTGCTGGATATACACCCAGATTGCACTCCGTCACTTAAGGATCGATGCAGTTCTAAAATGACTGGGCAATTAGCCTTGACTGGAAGAGTTGACTGTATGACTGAGAGATGACTGTAAGTTGCTTGAAGATTTTGCCAGATCTCACACAGAGATTTGTGTGGTCTGCCCCCTCCTTATTAAGAGCAGCTTTAAAGCTCACATAATGTGCAGCAGACCTCATTGAAGGACCGGGTCAACATTTTAAAAAATCTGTTCTTGGGATGTGGGCTTATTGCCTGTCACTAACTCCTATCCAACCGGATAGCAGTAAGTTGCCATCTTGAACTACTACAGTCAATTTTTAGGAGGCCTATTGTCCACTCAATTAAAACCCAGTGGAGGCATGTATATCAATATAACTTTTCCGTAACAGCGCATTGGCATCATTGGTCATTTCTTCTGAGGTATCCACTGTTCTCAAGGAGCCAGTCAAGCATTTTCTGAGCTCCTACAAAAACCTGTAGCTCCTGGGAATGATTCGGAATAGAGTCGTTGTGAGACCTCGCAAGGAACTGAGAATTAACATGCAGGACTTCTCTTCTGTGATCATATACCAGCTGCATGTTCAAAGCGGAGGAACTGTTTACGTTGATGAATATGATTGGCCGTGTCCAGGGGGCTTTCAAGGCCACACATGTACAGTCAACAGCTCCTTGTACTTACAGGAAACCTGAGATTGTTCAAATCCCAATGCTCTTGAGGCCTGGCATTGGGATCCAGCTGGAGTTGGACAAACGAATGCATTCTCCTGCACCTGTGACCTTCCATCTGCATTTGTATGTTACTGACTGGGCAACATCGCACTGGTTCCCAGTAGAAGTCTAGACCAACGAAAAAATTCCAGATGGCCTTTAATGTCACTGGCATGGGATTCCTCCTGAGAACTTGTGGCAGCAGCTGGTTGTGGATAAGCTGGCAGTGTGAGCAACCAAATCCAGGGACATACGAGGGCACCTTCAGCATTACTCAATTTGGAAGGAGGACTTCATTCCGGAATGCGGCCTTTTGATAAGCAGGCATGAGACACTAATGTACTTAAATTAGTTTTCCAGCATTGTTCATCAGGAAGCTTATCCTACCTTTAACCTGCCCGGAAAATCCTGAGATCAAAATTCCCATCCTAATAGCAGCAAAGAGGTCTAAGAGCTTGTGCCATATTGAGTTGCCCCACCCACCCTGCTTCTGCTCCCAGTGGGTCACGATGATTCTGCTCACTATGTCTATGCTTCACAGGATGTTTGGTCAAGATTTCTGTAAAGATTTATATTGCAAATTGTTACCAACGCTGCCCATTCAATTTTGCTATTCCAGATATCACCATACAAGTTGAAGGTTCTGTTTGATTTATTCTTATCACATGTATTGGGATACAGTGTAAAGTATTGTTGCTTGTACAGTATACAAAGATCTTGTTTATGGAGTACATAGCAGAGAAGGAAAGGAGAGAGTGCGGAATATAGCAGACAGTCATAGCTAGGTCAGCTTAATATAAGGTTGATTCAAAAGTCTGACAGCAGCAGGGGAGAAGTTGTTCTTGAGTTGGTTGGTATATAACCTCAGATTTTTATGTCTTTTTCCTGACAATAAGGGGTGGAAGAGAGAATGTCTGGGGTGGGTGGAGTCCTTGATTATGTTGGCTGCTTTGCTGATGCAGCCGGCCACTAGGTGGCTCTGTGAAGCGAGTTTCTGAAGTCTCTCTCCTTACTCTGTCACCATATATATGTCAACGAAATTCATCATCTAACTTGAGCACTATCACAAGGTTCTCCCTCAGTAAGCATCACTGGCTATGATCGGATTGTCATTCAATAAAAACAGTTTGCATTTATATGACATCTTTAACATAGTAGCTGTCCACAGCTACCTCACAGGGCGTTGTGAGATCAAACTTGACATTGAATCACACAAGGAGATGTCCAACAGCTGACCCAAAGCTTGTGAATAAGATGCATTTGAAAAAGCATCAACACAGAGGAACAGTCAGTGAGATGGAATTCTTTAGGTAAAAAAGTTCCAAAGTTTGGGGAAGAGACAGCCTAAGGCATGGCCACCAACCATGAAATGATGGAAAGCCAGGATGTCCAGGAAGGCAGGAATGGAGGAAGGCAGAGATCTCAGAGGGTTATACAGCCATTGTACCTTATCAACATAGAGACAGATGGGCCCATGACAAAAGTTTAAACAAAAGGCAGAAATTTTAAAATCCAGACCAGAAACCAATGTAAGTCAAGGTCAATAGAGATGACAGGTGAACGGAAATCTTGAGGACCATGGAATCTTGCTGTGTGCAAAATGGCTGCCGTATTTGTTTACAGAACGAGAGTCACTGCGATTCAAAGTGACTTGAGTGTAATGTTTCTGAGAAAATTGATAAAATGTTACATAACTATGAATCTTTCAAACACGAATTACTACAACTTCAGCCTCAGCTTTTGGTGAACATCGATGAACTCTAGAATTCCACATTTGCCAATTGTCACCGATGGCAAATGTCAGTGCAGTGGTGCTTTTAAAAATAACACGTGTCACTTATTAATGGGGTTCCTCCTGCACACATAACAGATGTCTGGAAATGTGTTGCAAGGGTGTAACAGACTCGTGGGAAGTTATAGATGATGTCATAGAGCACCAGAGAGAAATGCAAATGCTTTTTATCAGTTTGATCTGAGTGTGTTCCACCCCTTGTTACACAAATCATCATATTGTTATATTCTCTTTAATCTGCAGAAATCTCCACTTTGTGTTCCTTTAGGAGTCTTTCCTATTCTAGTTTTACTATTGTGTTTGAATTGCCTTTTGTTGCACTGTTCTGTGTCACATTTATGTGCTCTGAAGTTTAATATTCAGCATAATTTTTAAAAATCTGATATAGATCTATATATATCCTGTAATAATATACAATTTCTGACCTTTGGGTAAAATTAGGGGATGGCCTAGTGGTATTATTACTAGACTATTAATCCAGAAACTTAGCTAATGTTCCGGGGACTAGGATTCGAATCCCGCCACGGTAGATGGTGAGATTTGAGTTCAGTAAAAAATATCTGGAATTAAAAATTTACTGATGACCGTGAAACAATTGTCGATTGTCAGAAAAATCCACCTGGTTCATTAATGTCCTTAGAGAAGAATATATGCCATCCTTATCTGACCTACACATGACTCCAGAGCCACAGCAATGTGGTTGACTTTCAATTACCCCCTAAGGGTAACAAGAGATGGGCAATAAATGCTAGCCAGCCAGCGATGCCCATGTCCCACAAATGAATATATAAAAAAATGAGATCCAGGTCATGCAGGGATAATGTCAGGGTTATTTTTGCACACAGAGCAAAGTAAAAATCTGGAACACATTCCCAACAAAACATATCCGTTGAGATTCTGGGGATCAGATGAAAATTTCACAACTCAGATTTACAGATGCAACAAATGCTCTTTTAACAGTACCTTCTAAACCTGCAACCTCTACCATCTTGAAGGAGAAGGATAGCATACACATGGGAGCACCACCACTTGCACGTTCCTCTCCAAGCCTTCAGCATTCTGGCTGGGAAATATATCATCGTTCCTTCACTGTCACCGGATCAAAACTGTTACCAGCTTCGTAAAGACCAGAAAATTTTCTTTTTAAATAGAAGAAATATAAAATCCCATTTATTTACTCATGGAATGAAGCCACAAGATTCTGTGGTACAAAACTGAATGATTTTTACCAAATGAAAGTCAAAGCAAGATTTTTTTTTATTTGATTGTATGAGCAAAGCAGATTATTCATAGAGTACATTGAGTATATAGCATATCATATGTAGAGAAGGAAAAGAGAGGGCACAGAATATAGTGTTACAGTCATACCTAGGGTGCAGAGAAAGATCAACTCAATATATGATAGGACCATTCAAAACTCTAACAGAAGCATGTTCTTGAGTCGGTTGGTACATGATCTCAGACTTTTGTATCTTTTTCCAGATGTAGGGAGGTGGAAGAGAGAACGTCCAGGATGCTTAATTAAGTCCTTAATTATGCTGACTATTCTTCCAAGGCAGCGGGAAGTGTAGATGGAGTCAATGGATGGGAAGCTGGTTTGCGTGATGGGCTGGGCAACGTTCACAACTTTTTATAATTTCTTGCGGTCTTTGTCAGATCAGGAGCCATACCAAACTGTGAAATAGCTGAAAAGAATTCAATTTAATAGTACATCTGTAAAAATTGATGAGAGTCTAAGCAGGCATGCCAGATTTCCTTAGTTTCTTGAGAAAGTAGAGGCATTGGTGGGCTTTCTTAACTATAGCATTGGCATGGAGGAACTAGGGCAGGTTGTTGGTGATCTGGATATGTAGAAAGCTGAACTCCAGACTACCATCAAGAAATAAATACTATCTATCCTCTACTCCAACACATATAACTAATATGAATTAAAATGAAATGAGTTGAACATGAATTAACAAGCAAATTCTAGTTGAATATAGTTGAAAATTTTGATTTTCCAATCTCAACTTGCTCCTCATTTTCCCACAGACTGTGAAGGTCAGTTTCATTTCTGTTTTTACCTTTATGCTTCCCTTTCAGTTTCATCTTCAGTTCAGTATTGAGATAGAGTTTGCCTCAAAAACATACAACTTAAATTTAAAATAAATAATCCATCACAAAATCCAGAATGCTTTCCTAACAGCACTAAGGGTATATTTACACCGGGTGGATTACAGTGATTCAAGAAGGTAGCTTGCTGTCACCTTTTCAAGGGCATTTAGGGATAGGCAGCAAATTCTGGCCTTGTTGGCAATGCCCACATTCCACGTACAAGTACCAGCGTACATTCAATCCAATGCACATAGATCTTATTCTCCAGCAAGTTAACCTACAGCCTGCCTGCAATGTAGGATATCCATAGGATGGTTGAAGAGTTGAGAGGGGAGGGGGGTTGGGGTGGAGGTGGGAGAGTGAGGGATTGGGGAGGTTACTGGGGGATGAACTGTCTGTTCCCTCACATCCTGCACTATATTCTTATCCTCTTCCTTTCTGCATCATGTGCTTAACTAGTTTCCCCTTGAATTCATTCATCTCTGACCAATACAGTTGCAAATTCCTAATTTTCATCACTCATTGGGTCAAGAAGTTTGTCCTGAATTGCTTGTCATGCATACTGGCGGCTATCATACAATCATCACTCCAATTGGTTTGGTCTTCTGCACAAGTCAAGACATCAATGACGAGGAGAACTGAATGCAGGTGGAAGGAGGAAATGGAAAAAGATGGAGTTCCTGAGGGGTGCCCAACTATCTTCTCAAGATGTTTAAGAGGTTTATTTTTCTCTTTGAAAGCTGAAAGGGAAAGATATTTGAATCCACCCAGGCCTCAATCTGCACATTATTAAATAGATGCCGAACTAAACATTTGCAAAAAAATCCAGTTCAGCCAAAAAAAACAAGGAATAAAGATGTCTTTCTTACAAGAATTACTGCCTCTTGGAGCAGGTTAATAGGATCATGTCGCTCTCTGAGCTTCCACTATAAAACTGACCCAGGGTAATGTTGGAAGCACCACAGTTGGCGATATTAAAGCAATTCATCTTGTGTCATCCATGCTGGGCCCAGCTCTCTGTGGCCTCTGTATAACCTGGCGAGAGATAAATGAAGGGAAGTTCACGTGTATTGAAGCTATTTTTCAAAAACACAGATGGCACTTCCTTTGCCTTCCGCTCGCTGACTGCGTGGTAACATTAACCGCCTGACCACTGAGGTAAATCTTCCAAGGTAAAATGAAAAACAAAAAGAAATCCAATTCTGGTCTCAGCTGAGAACTGTGCAAATTCACAGCAACAACAAAACTGCATTTAGATGACGCCTTCACTATTGCAAAATAAACCAAGATGCTCCGCAGAAGCGATTCTCAAAAACAAACAAAATAGCATCGAGCAACATCTTTTCTGGTTGTATCACAGCTTGGTAAGGCTCCTGCTCTCTCCAAGACCACAAGAAACTTCAAATGGTCATGAATGTAGCCCAATCTATCACGCAAAACAGCCTCCCATCCATTGACGCTGTCTACACTTCCCGCTGCCTTGGAAAAGAAGCCAGCATGATCAGGATCTCATGCATCCCGGAAATTCTCTCTTCCAACCTCTTCCATTGGGAAAAAGATACAAACGGTATGCTTTGTCTGTATAACGCACAAGAAACAATACTTTTCACTGTATGTTAATACATGTGACAATAATGAATCAAATCAAATCATATCAAATAAAATAGCAGGACAGGTAACTCAGACATTTTAGTGAGCATCCTAAAGAAAGAGAGAGGTGGAAATATCTGGGAGAGGGAATGTCAAAACCCAGGGCACAGGGCCATTGAAGGCACTGGCAATGATTCACATCTGGGACGTGCAGGAGGATAAAAATGGAAGAGCGCAAAGATTAAGAAATGGTTTATTTCTCCAGCTTCATTTTAAGGAGGTAGGAGCACAGTAGCAATTCAACTCAGATTCCCACTTCATGGAAGTTACTGGCTCATCACTTTCTCAATGTTTGGCTTTCCATTGTCTATGGTGGAGCAGTGAACTGAAGCCAGATTGAAGATTCTGATCCGACAAGTTTTCAATTTTAAAAACGCAGTTTTGTAATTTCCAAGGTCAAAGTAGAATTATTCCTCATCTCAATAAATATCAGATGTCTCACCATTAACGATAATACATTCTTCTGTCCCTTCAAACTTGATTGATGAACAGTTATATAGTAACTGTAGTCATGAACTGAGGATGCATCCTTTTGCCAACTGGCCTGCTTGTTTTTAGTTTCCCAGTGCAGCCAAATGCTCACACCATTGTTAGTTAAGTGTTTCATGTTAATACTGTGGGTTCAATCCCGAGAAATACACTGGTCTCAAAATCCTTCAGCACTGATTTTTCACGATGAGAATCCATCTGATGTTCCAAAACGTTCATATAGGTGCAACAAGGAATTTGGAAGGAAAATGGTATGTTGGACTTTAATGCAAGTTGGTCAGAGTATATGAGTAATCAAGTATTGTTGTAATAAGTTGGGCTTGTGTATGAATAGCTATGATTGTCACACTATGTTCTGCAGTCTCTCCTTTCCTTCTTTCTGAACAGTATGCCTTGTCTGTATAGTGTGCAAGAAACAATACTTTTCACTGTATACTAATACGTGTGACAATAATAAATTAAATCAGATCAGGTATCTTGGTCTCTGTACGCAAAGTATGACATACTTGTGGTGGCGTGTGGGGAGATATTGCAACAATGGTTCATTATATTGATTTTTGGGATTATGGGACTATCATTGAAGGAAGGATTGAGTAGAATAAGTCTATGCTGTCTGAAGTTTAGAAGAATGAGTGATAATCACATTGAAGTGAATATAAAATTCTGAGTGGGTTTGACAGGTTACAGTGAATCTGGAACTGTGGATCATTCTGGTCAGGAGATAACATTTGGAACTGAGATGAGGAGAAATTCCTTCACCCAGAGGGTTATGAATTTTTGCCATTCTCTCTCTCCCAGAGAATTGTGGATGTTCATTTGATGAGCTTATTAAAGACTGAAATCGATTTTTTTTGCAATTCATCTATTGAAGGGATATGAGGGATAGAGCGGGAAAGTGCAGTTGATATAAAAGATCACAATGTTGAATGGTGGGTGGGGTTTGGGTAGGTAATAAGCAGGTTGGAGGATCAGGACAGTGGTCAGGATTTGCAGATTGAGTGTACTCGGTGAGTGGGGAAAGCAGTCAGTGGGATGGGCATATACTCAGTGGAGTGGGGGTTTCACTGGGGCTTGGGAAGATGGTGGGATGGTGGGGATGTAGATAGTGGGGTGAGGGCTTAAGTTGGGGCTGAGGAGGATGGTCAGAGTGGTAGCAGAGTGGTGACTGAGCTAATGGTCATGGTCCAGAAATTGGTAGCATAGCTACCCAGGAGTTACATTATTTTAATCCTTCCAACTTTTCTTGGATAACTTTTCAGCTAAGAGCATTGGAACTATAAAAGTCTGTGATTTAAACTGGAGTTTTGAAGTAAACCAAATGGTTCCCAATGCTGGGAAATTGCTCATCAGAAAGTGTAGTTTAATACGAGTGGAAATAACACTGTGACAAATCTGCTACACCCTCCAGAGAGAGCAGATGGGTCTTAGATTAGATAAGGTAAAGTGGCTGCCTTTTAAGGGGAAGAGCTGACTGGTGGTGATTTAACTTGAGAATTACCATACCTCAGGTGAGGGGCAAGATTGGGCAGGCAGGGCTTTATCTTAGACTAACATCTCTTGTGAAAGAGAACATAGAACATTACAGGGCAGTACAGGCCCTTCGGCCCTCGATGTTGCCCTGACCAGTGGAAGGAATCTAATGATCCTCTAACCTAAACTATTCCAATGTTACCCATATGCCTATCCACTGACCATTTGAATGCCCTTAAAGTTGGCGAGTCCACAACTGCTGCAGGCAGGGCATTCCATGCCCTTACTATCCGCTGAGTCTCCAGCACTCCCTCTGTTCTACACAGAGAATATCAGACTGGATTTCAAATTTAGATCTCTGGAATGAGATTTAAACTTTCTGATTCAGCAACAAGATGGCACTAACTGAACCATGGCTGACATTGGATATATTGGTAGGTTTAATCCAGACTCAATTATTCAGTCTTTAGAATCATGGAAACCAGCGAAGGTGGGCTGTTTAATCCTTCATTCTTACATTGCTCTATGTAGGAGCTTTCAAATTTAATTCCATGCCTTAACTTATACAACATAGCCCTGTAAATTAATCCTTTTCAAGTTTATCTCCAATTGCCTTTTGAAAGTTCCTTTGCAATCTGATAACACCATCCTTTCGGATAATGCATTCCAGATCTCAGCAGCTGTCTGTGTGGAGAAATACCTCCTCATTTCCTCTCCATCCTCACAGTCACTGGAATTTTTTTCCCTGAGCTCAGTGAGCAGGAGATGGTTACTGGAACCTATCACAATGGATCAGTGTCTGTTTGGAAGTTCACCCTCGATAAAACACAACATGTGTTACATTTCAGGTAATTCACACTCTTTACATGAGCCCACACATGCCTTATGTCCTGAGGCTTGGCTCTGTGCCCAAGCTACAGCTTTCTGAGAATCTCCATAATCCATTTGTATGATGAATGCATTTGCAGAGACAGAGAGATAAGGAAACCATTGTGAACATTTGCAGCATTGTGATAAATGGTAACGATGTGGAATACACAACCTGAAAGGGTGGTGGAATCAGATTCTACAAGAATTTCTCAAAGATACTTGGACATGAATTTGACCAGAACTCATCTGTAGGTCAAGGTGGGAATACAGTGATGTTGGGCTAAATTGGACAAAAACCTGATAGAAGCTCAATGGGTTGAATAGTCCCCTTCTGTGTTGTAAGAAGAGAAGAAATAGAGGTGAGAGAAGGAACATGTGTGGCAAGTATGGACTAAAGAATCAGAAGATAGATTTGGTAACTTGAATAATAGGGGCTCTTTATTAGAAATGGGCACTTATTTGATTTGATTTATTATTGGCACATTATTAACATACTGTGAAAAGTATAGTTTCTTGAGCACTTACAGACAAAGCATACCGTTTGTAGAGAACGAAATGAGAAAATGTAGAACGTAGTGTTACAGCCATAGCTAGGGTATAGAGAAAGATCAACTTAATGTAAAGTAAGTCCATTCAAAAATCTGATGGCAGCAGGGAAGAAGTTGTTCTTGAATCGGTTGGTCTGTGTCCTCAGACTTTTGTATCTTTTTTCTGACGGAGGAAGGTGGAAGAGAGAATGTCCGGGGTGCGTGAGGTCCTTGATTATGCTGACTGCTTTGCTGAGGCAGCAGTAAGTGTAAACAGAGTCAATGGATGGGAGGCTGGTTTGTGTGATGGATTAGGCTACATTCACAACTTTTTATAGTTTCTTATGGTCTTGGGCAGAGCAGGAGCCATACCAAAGGGTGATACAACCAGAAAGAATGCTTTCTACAGTACATCTGTAAAAGTTAGTGAGGATGTAAAGATGCCGGCGTTGGACTGGGATGGTAAGAACTCAGTAAGTTAGTGAGAGTCATAGCTGACATGTGGAATTTCCTTAGTCTGCTGAGAAAGTAGAGGTATGTTGTCACAGTCAGATTTCAGACTGCCCAGCTGTGTCCCACACTGGGCGGAGCTAATTGCCCAGGGGTCACCTGACCTACACTCTTAAAGGTGCAGTCCACACCCTAAACCCCTCTATTTATATCACAATGTGGAGCTTAAATACCTGAGGCAGCAGTTGGGACAATGTTTTTGTGATGCATTATTCCATATAATCAGAGCAATCACAAGTGAACAAATCTATGGAGCTCATGGGAAATTACCCTTCTGGTATTCTTAATCTTTCAGCTGATCATCCAATTGTTTTAAATGAACTAAACCCCAATGGGGATAATACAGGTAGCAGGAGATTGGCCTCAGTATGTGATGACTGGCCAATTTGCTACTGCTGATCATGCATTCCCAACATGCTGAATAGAAGCTTTCATCTCTCAACCATCTTGTCTGTCTGTTGATCAGAGCTTCTGAGTGAAGGAGTTTCTGTACAATCAACTTCATCATTCATTTTCACTTCTTTACATTTGTGACATTAGAAAGATTTTAGAAAGAGAGAAAATAACTTACATTGGGAGGCTGTGTAGTGGTATTGATGCTGGACTAGTAATCCAGAGACCCAAATTTGAATCCCAGCACAGCAGATGGTGAAATTAGAATTCAATAAAAAAACTGGAATTAAAAGTCTAATGATGACCTTGTAACCATTGTCAATTGTTAAAAAAAAACATTTGGTTCACTAATGCTTTTTAGGGAAAGAAATCTGATGTCCTTACCTGGTCTGAACTACATTGATTTAAGGCCACAGCAATGTGATTAACTCTTAATTACCCTCTGAAATGGGCAATTAAGATGGGCAACAAATGCTCGCCCACATCTCATGAAAGAATAAAGAAACAAAAATTCATAGAGCACCTATCACATCCTCATGTCCTAATGCACTTTACAGCCAATGAGCTACTTTCTGAAGTGCAGTCACTGCGGTAATGTTGGAAAAATGGCTGCCATTTTGCACACAGCTGCAAATAACAATAAGCAAGAGCAAGGGTTAGAGTTAAGGGTGAGAGAAGGGGTTGAAGGGCATGGGGATGAGGGATTAGGGTGAGATAAAGTGTTGGGAGCACGGATAAGGAATGAGAAGTGAGATATGGTGGGGTGAGGGATGGATGTGAGGAACTGGGAAGATGGGCTGGAATGAAGAATCAGGGACATGGGATGAAAGGGTGATGAGCAAGGTTTGAGGGGTCAAGGATGAGGGGTCAGAGGGAAGAAGAGGTTTAAGCGATAGGGGAAGATACTGCAGTTCGTGAAAAATTAAAAATATTTGAGGTGATATTTTCTCTTTTCTCTTTTTCTTCATAACTAAACAAACCAAAATGTGTCCTTCACCTTAAATGTTATACCTTACATCTGCTAATAATTATTTGACCCAGAATGAAAGCATTGGTGTATATTACTATTTGAAATGTGATCCCTTCCATCATTCGAATTGGGCCCCTAGAATGTTTCAATGTAGTCTCGGCTTTCCCCTGAGTTTCTTTATTAATCTTGACAGCTGCAAATAAGCATATTTATTCCTTGTTTTATTGTTACAAGCACTGAAACATGCGTTCATATTAAAGAATATATGAATATTATCTTTGTAATGATAGTTTTAACTGTTTGTGAAGACTCGTAAATCACTGTGGTTGATTTCGTCAGCTCTGAAATTTGAGGTCAATTCCATTCCCAGTAGTCAAGGGCCAAGGGCAGCCTGTTAGCACTTTACCTTGTTTCACAATCATTTGTCATGTCTTATTACAGAGAAGCAAGTATATTTGTGCATGTGTGTCAGAGGGAAAGGGCAAACGGGGGTGGAGGAAGAGACAGTGGCAAAAGAAGGGAGAGAGAAAGGGAAAACACAGCGGGGAAGGTGATAAAGAAAAAGGAAATGTCCAACTGCCCGGTGGAAGGAAGGAACTCAGTGACAGATTGAAAGGAAGGATTAATATTAATGTTGCACAACTCCAAAGGAGGCCATTCATCCATCGTGCCTGTGTTTTAAAGTTTATTTGAAGTTTATTTATTCATGTCACAAATAGACTTACATTAGCACTGCAATGAAATTATTGTGAAAATCCCCTAGTCACCACATTCTAGTGCCTGTTCATCTTTTGGACTGTGGGAGGAAACTGCAGCACCCGGAGGCAACTCATGTAGATATGGGGAGAATATGCAAACTTCACGCAGACAGTGATCCAAGACAGGAATTGAACACAGGCCTCTGGCACTGTGAGGCACAGTAAAGGGCTTCACAACACCAAGTTAAAGTCTAATAGGCTTATTTGGAATCACAAGTTTTCAGAGCGCTGTTCCTTCATTAGGTGAGTGGAGCCATTCACCTAATGAAGGAACAGCACTCCAAAAGCTTGTGATTCCAAATAAGCCTAAAGGATTCTGATGTTCTGAGACTTCTTACTATGCCCACCCCAGTTCAACACTCACATCTCCACATCATGGCCGTGAAGCAGCAATGCTAACCGCTGTGCCATCCCCTTTGAAAGAGTATCCAATTAGCCCCCATTCACTGGTTCTTTTCCCATAGATTCTTTTTCTTTCTCAAATATCCATCTAATTCTCTTCAGATAGAAGCTTAGAAAACATTTGCTCAGACTCACATATGATCTATAAGTATCTACAGTCACATGACTATTGGAAGCAATGATTATTTATCTAACGTTGAACCGATATATTGATGATAGTCATCTTGTAGTGATTAACACAATGAGGACTAACAATGATAAACTCAGTTTATTTTGTGTTTCAATCTTTCAACTGTCTTAGTTTCATAAGAGCATGTGAAATAGGAGCAGAAGTAGGGCATTCAGCATCTTGAGCCTTTTGATAAGATCATGGCTGATCTGTTTCAAGTTCCAATTCCCATCTACTCCCATTCCTGTGCCCAACAAGAATCTATCTAAGTACACCTTAAAGCCATTCAGTGATCCCACCTCCACTGCCTTTTGAGGCAGTGTTCCAAAGTCAGACAACACTCAGAAAAACATTCTCCTCATCTCTGTCCTAAAAAGACTGTGCCTAATTTTAAAACAATGTTCCGTAGTTCTAGGCTGACCCACAAGAGGAAACGTTCATTCCACATTCATCTTGTTAAGACCATTCAGGATCTTATATACTTCAATCAAATCACCCCTCACTCTGCTGAACTCTGGTGGAAATAAGCTCAATCAGGCCAACCTGTCCTCACAGACAATCCACTTGTATCAAATCAATCGAATAAATCTCCTCTGAACTACTTCCAACACATTTACATCTTTCCTTATGTTAAGAGATCTAAACTGCACAATGCCCAGTACAACTGAAGCATAACACCTTTGCTTTTATGTTCAATTCCTCTTGTAATAAAAATTAGCATTCTATTAGTTTCTTGATTACATGCCATATCTGTCGACTAACCATTTATGACTCATGCACTAGAACATCCAGATCCCTCTGCACCTCAGCATTCTGCAGGTGTTCTCCATTAAATTCTCTCTGCTTTTTTATTCTTCCTGCCAAATTGAGCGACTTCACATTTTCAGGATCGTGCTTTTCCAAACTGTTGATTTCTCACCAAAACAACGCTGCCCATTTCCTCTGCTAATCTTACATCCCGCAAATTGCAATGTGGGACTTGAAAGCCCCTTTTACATATGGGTAGACTGTTAGGCTGGGAGAGGGGAATGGCAAGATATGATGGTAGAGGGAGAGAGGGGACTGACAACATTCCAAATATAATTGGATACTCAGAATACTACATGGCATCCCACTATATTTTTTTATTCCTTCATGGGACATGGGTGTCATTGGCTGACCAGCATTTACTGCCCATCTCTCATTGCCCTTGAACCGAATGACTTGCTAAATCACTTCAGAGGACAGTTGAGAGTCAACCACATTGCTGTGGCTCTGGAATCACACGTAGGTCAGACCAGGTAAGGACAACAGATTTCCTTCCCTAAAGGACATTAGTGAACCAGATGTGTTTTTCTGACAATCGACAATGCTTTCATGGTCATTAGTAGATCTTAAATCCAGATATTTTTTATTGAATTCAAATTCCACCATCTGCTGTGGTGGGATTCAAACCTGGTCCTCAGAATATTAACTGAGTTTCTGGATCAATAGTCTAGGACAATATCACTAGGCCATCGTCTACCTATTGAGAGAGAGAAAGCTGGTCACAGGTCTATAAACAAGAACCTCTCCAGATATAGCTACTAGTAAGTTTTTTAAAAGATCAAACTTAAAATTGAGAAATTTACAGATTGTGGAGAAATGAGCAGAAGGAAGTGGGGCAAATTAGATATTTTGCTCAAAGAACCAGCACAGGTACAATGGAACAGACATCCACTGGATCATTCTCTAACTCTAAAAAAACTACAACATCACTTGAATAAAGAACTTGAGATCTGTCTCTTGTCCTCTCATTGGTCCAGAACCTGCCATCCTTAGTATTATCATGAAAACTACTCATTGCCACAATTAACCACCCACCAAATGGACACCTCACACTTTGAATGGTCATCAGTCAACATGCTTGGACAGCTATTCATGGCCGCTGGCCCATCATTTCAATTCAAGGAGCGACTGTGAACAAATGTGTGAGCTTCAGTGGAGGTTTGGGTTCTATTTGGGTTGACTATTGACCAGCAGAGAACAGAACCTTGACACTCACTATAAAGACAGAGATGCAAAGAAGGGTCCTATTGAACCATAACTATTCTCATGAGAATAGGCCCCAAAGAAAGAGAATGCTTTTATGGTTCAACAAGAAGGGAGAACAGTTGGTGGAGGGAATTGACAGCTGAAAATGTGGCTGTCATATGGTGAGTCACAGAGCTCCCATCACCCGTTGTCTGACACAGAAAGAATGAGAGAGGTGTTAGGGAGATTTACTTTCATTCCAAACAGAAGAGGATCTTGGCTCCATTGCTGGTATTTTGCTGCCTTGGGACCAATTCAATAATTCTTTGTTTGGGTCTCAGAGCTGAAACAGATGTAAGTTTGAGTTGAAGTTAGCTTCACGTCTGTCATCGGCCAACCTAACAAAGGCACGAGAGAGGCCCAAAACTTCACAAAGTGGAAACGGAGAAAGATGTAACGATTGTAACAAGTTAAAAGTTCAGAGCACATTGTATAGCCATGCATTATTGGCTTGTACTAATTACCTCCTTCTATTATATTGGGAAATTCCATAAAGGCAATATATAAGGGATGGATCCACTGACATGTTGATGATACTCTTACAGCCAAAAAAGGAATGCTTATGACCTGCATTTTGACAGTATTCAGCCATGGGTAAGAAAGGATTTGACTCCTTTCTGACTTTCACAAGAGTCTTAAATAATAAACTAATTCCTAATGATATTCTGAATCCCCAGTGGATAGCCTTATCCCGGTTCCTAACAGACAAGTATACAAAACACCTAACAAAAATCTATCAGTACCAGTCTTGCAAATGTTATGCCATTCAGCATTCACAATGGGAGTTCCAGATTCTGGCTATCCTTTGTGTGAATTCTCTAGCTGGAGTTATAAGGTTCTGCCATCTTGTTCTGGATTTATCCAAAAGAAGAAATAGAAATATCTGCATTTACCCTAATGACTCTTTTTATCATTTTAAAGACCTCAGTCAAATTAACCTCAACCTAAACATGAGAGAACATAAATCATGTTATTGCAATCTGTCCTCAGCATAAACCGTTAAGAATGAAATTATCATTTCTGGCAAATTTGTGCAGTACCTTGTCCAAAAGCATTCTATATATCCAGAACTGAACATAGTACTCCATACTAGTTCTGATCACAGTTCTACACAATTGAGGCTTCACTTTCTCATTGTTGTATTCCAATCCCCGTCAAATAAAAGCTAACGTTCTGTGGTTAGTTCTGCTGCCTCTCAGCGCTGGTAACCTGAGTTCAGTTCCCAGCTTGGGTCACTGTCTGTGTGGAGTTTGCACATTCTCCCACCAGGTATTCCAATTTCCTCTCACTGTTTGAAAGACATGCTGGTTAGGTGCATTGGTCGTGCTAAATTTTTTCTCGGTGTACCCAAACAGGCACCAGAGAGTGGCAATTAAGGGATTTCACAGTAACTTCATTGTCATGTTAATGTAAGCTTGTAACACTAATAAATAAACCTAAATTTTTTGTACCTTGTATGCCAACTTCTAGTGATATGTATACAATGACATCCAAATCTTTTTCTTTTCCACTGTTTCTAGTCTTACATCTGCTATAGCTTAACCCACTCATTTAGTTTAACTGTAAGTTCCTGGTCCCATCTACACAACTTAGCATCATCCTCTTGTGAGGGGATTTAGAATTGGGGAACACAGTTTGAAAATAAAGGGTCTCCCATTTGAGACAGAAATAAGGAAGAATTTGTTCTCTCAGAAGATCATTATTCTTTCAAATTCTCTACTTCAGAGAGCAGTGCAGATTCAGTTATTGAATATAATCAAGATTGGGTTAGACAGATGTTTTATTGATGAGAGAGTTAAGGGTTATGGTCATAACTTATTGAATTCCAAATTAGGCTTAAGGAGATGAATGGCCTACTCCTACTTTTTATCATCTGATGATCTTATGTCATTTGCAAACGTAGATAAGCAAAATCTTTTCCTTGAACATCAACTTGTACTTATATAGTATCTACAATATATTGAAATGTGTGCACATATCCTTCCTATCTGCCAAGATAGTATAACATTGCGCTAACAAAATAAATGCCAACCATTCGCTTGTTTATTCCTCAAGGCAGTGTCTTGACCTATCAGAGTCTGGTTTAGATTTTGGCAGTTAACTATCAGTCACCATCAACTAGTGCATTCATCATGGCAATGCATCCATGGTCAAAGTTCACTAATCAACATCTTTTCTCATACAGTGTAAATGTATTGTTTCCCCTGACATTGCTATTCTTGTAAACTGTCCCAATGAGTGCAAGTTGAAAAACTTCAACAAACAAAAGTCTTTTCCTGCAGCAATGATCAAGTGCTGCATTACCAAACGGCTACAATGAAAAGTCTCAAACTGCTTCACAGGAACACTGAGGCAAAATTTGTCACCAAGCCACATAAGCAGATATGATTTCCAAAATCTTGGTCAAAGAGGTAGATTTTAAGAAGCATTTTCCTAAAGGAACAAGGTAGAGAAATGGACAGATTTAGGGCGAGAATTCCAGAGTTTAGTTACTTGGCAGCTGAAGGCACAACCAGCAATGGTACAGCGATTAAACTTGCAGATATTTTGAGGCCAGTGTTAATGATGCATTGAGACCCTGGGAGAATTAGGGGCTGGAGGAGAGTACAGAGGTAAGGCAGGAATGAGTACATGAAGAGATTTGAATACAAAGATGAGAATCTTGAAATCAAGGCGCATCTTGACTGGGAGCCAATGTAGATCAGTGATGAGAAGGTGATAGGGAATGGGATTTGCTGCGACTTAAGTCTTTGTAAAGCATTTAGACAGTTACATGGGTAAGATATGTTTAGAGGGATTTAAGCCAAATGCAGGCAACTGGGACTAACTTCAGGGTTTAAAAAAAAGGGCAGCATGGAAATTTGGGCCAAAGGGCCTGTTTCCATGCTGTAAACCTCTACGATCCAAGTCTACAGCAGCAGAGATTTTGATGACCTCAAGTTTACAGAGATGAGAATGGCTTACATCAGCCAGGAGCGCATTAGGACAGCCCCAAGCTAAGAGGTAATGGGTTTCAGCAGCAGATGAGCTGAAGTAGGGATGGGGGCAGACAATGTTATTGGGTAGAAATAGATGGTCTTAGTGATGACACAGATACACGGTTGGAATCCCATCTTGAAGTCAAATGTGACACTGATCTTGTGAACAATCTGGCCTCAGATATTTGCCAGGGAGATGGATGGAGTGGAGGTTATATGTAATAGTGGTTGGAGTTCATGACCAGAGAATTGAGTTTATTACAGCAATCAAAAACAATAACTTCATCAAAATGATGACCATATATGGTGAAACATTGAGAATTGATCCTTGGAAAAGAATATTTGGCACATTTCCCCACCCATTACAATATATTCCCTTTATCCTTATTCTCAAGGTGGAACTTTCCTGTCTGGGCCGCCACGGGAGTTGTAGTGGGAAGTGACAGATCGTATAAACGTCTGTTGACCTCATGTATGAATTTCCGGCCGTAGGGCGAGTGTAGCCGGGAAATCCTGCTCTCTGTCTCTGCTGCCTCCCAATCAAAACCACGTGTCAAGTGGTTAGCTACCTGTTCCTTGTCCTTTTCTTTATTGGTAATAGTATGACGTCCTAGCAATTTTCACTTGGAAGGCAAACAGGGCTTTGGTTAACCATCCTCAGGGTTGCGTTTGCCACATATTTTTCCCACATGTCTGCTCTTACTTCAGGAGAGTCAGAGAGAGACTCCCAGATATGCTGGCAATGTAATTCTCCAGCAATGCAACGATCCCTCCATGCAGCAGCGAAGTGTCAGCTTAAATTACTCGCACAAACCCTCGAGAGCAACTTGAATCAATGTGCTTCTGACTCAGAGGTGAGAGTGCTATTAAATCTGACTAACTCTGAATACAGCTCACACTTCCCCAGCCTAATCTTCTTTCCATTAACTCTTCAGGGTATGAGATCAAAGAATCAACCCAGACTGGAGTATTCTTCTAAATAATTGCTTATTGTCTTTGAGACTCGGCAGTTTTACAGATAAGGATGCTTCAACGTCTCTACGAGCTCATGAAGGAAAGAATGAAATTACATTTAGACAACACACCCAATAACCAGAGACTGGTGCAGCCAATGAAGTGCCATTGAAGTTTAAGTTAAAGTTTATTTATTAGTCACAAGTAGGCTTACATTAGTACTGCAATGAAGTTACTGTGAAAATTCCTTAGTCACCACACTCTGGCCCTTGTTCGGGTACACTGAGAGAGAATTTAGCACAGCCAATGCACCCTAACCAGCACATCATTCGGACTGTGGGAGGAAAGCAGGCAAAACTCGCACAGACGCAGGGAGAATGTACAGACTCTGCACAGACAGTGACCCAACCCGGAAATCAGAGGCAGGTCCCTGGCACTCTGACACAGCATTGCTAACCACTGTGCTAGCATGCCGCCCACATGTATGTAGTCACTAGTGAGAATGACGAATCCTTCTACTGTAAAGTAGAAGGATTAATTCTTTGCTGAATGAACTCTTTCTTCTTCAGTTCTACAAAATCAGGATGACCCCTCTCTTCTGCTAACAACACAACATGCTGCCCACTTTCCTTCCCCTCTCTTTCCCATGGTGTGCTATTTGTCCCCTTTAAAGGTCAAACTAAAGAAAGGGTTATACAACCCTTGATCAATCAAGGCTGTGGGATCACCATAACAAAGCTCAGGGCTTGCCTTCAGATTCTGCCCTGAGAGCTGACTGCCAGCACAAGGCTGCAAAACCTCTATCATAGAACATTACAGCACGGAACAGGTCCTTTTGCCCTCGATGTTGCACCGATCAATTAAGAAAAAGCACTGACCCTTTAACCTAAACCATTCTCTTTTCATCCATAAACCTATCCACTGACCTCTTAAACACCCCCAAACTTGGTGCATCTACAACTGCAGCAGGCAGGGCATTCCATACCCTTACCACCCTCTGGGTAAAGAACCTACCTCTGATATCCGTCCTATAACTACCACTCCTTAATTTAAAGCTATGTCCCCTCGTGCTAGCTTTCTCCATCCTAGGAAAAAGGCTATCACTGTCCACCATATCTAAACCTCTAATCATCTTATATGTTTCAATAAGGTCTCCTCTTAGCCGCCTTCTTTCTAACGAAAACAATCTCAAATCCCTCAGCCTCTCCTCATAAGACCTGCCCTCCATACCAGGCAACATCCTGGTAAACCTCCTCTGCACTCTCTCCAATGCCTCCACATCTTTCTTATAATGTGGGGACCCAGAACTGTACACAATACTCCAAGTGCACTAGAGTTTTGTACAGTTGCAACATGACATTGCGGCTCCAAAATTCAATCCCCCTACCAATAAAAGCCAAGACTCCGTATGCCTTCTTAACAACCTTGATTGCCAACTTTATAGCTATATATAAATAAATATTACTGCTGTTATTTATCTAATTGGTGAACCAGAGTTATTACACTGGTGACAAGAATTAGAAAAAAATATGATCCCAAGATCATGGATAAAAAACTCCCTAAGAAAGTTCCATTCTGAACTGCTCTAAGTTCAGAAACAGAACAGTGTTTGCAGATAGGTCCCTATTCAGATGGATAGATGCCATTTTGAGGCCTCTGTGGAGGATTGGACACATTATATTGAGTATTTCTGTTACTGTTACCAGGCCAATGGAATAGAGGAGAAGGGGAAGGATATGTACGGGACTCAGGCTTACAATTTAATCCACAGTCTCATATCCCTAAATGCACCCAATTCCAGATCATACACACTGATAGTTGATTTGATGAAAGCACATTATTATCCCAAGCCCTCATCATCCTACAGAGTTTAATTCAATGGGAAAAGCCAGAGGGGAGACCATTGCAATCCATGTTGCCAAGCTGAGACTGATCTCAGAGCACTGCAACTTCACAACCACTCTGAACAATATGCTAAGAGGCTGTTTAGTTGCGGGATAAATAATAAGGCCACCCAAAGAAAGCTATTAGCAGAGTCAGTGGCATAGTGGTCTTGTAACTGGACTAGTAATCTAGACGCCTCCTATTCCACTAGAAATCAGAAATTGCCTGAGACTCTTAGTTTATGACAGACAGATTTATTTTTACATTTTCTCATTGTTGGGGACTGAGTAAATTAATTATTTAAAATGATACAAAAGATTTAAATTGGATTCAAAATTGGCTTTAGTAGTTGAAGACAGAAGGTAATAGTCAAAGATAGTTTTTGTGATTGGAAGCCAGTGTCTGATGCTGTTCCACAGAGATTGGTGTGGGGTCCCTTGCTGTTTGTACGTTAATGATCTGGATGTAAATTAGGAGGTGTCATCCATAAATTAACAGATGACATGAAAGTTAGTGATGTGGTACATAGTGAGGAGCAAAGCTTTAGATTATAGCTTTAGTTGGACCGATGAGAGGGGCATGTTGTATTTTGGGAGGACTACCAAAGCAAGAAGATCAGAGGGACCTTGGAGTGCATGTCCAGAGATCCCTGAAGGCAACAGGACAGATAAATAAGGTGGTTAACAAGGCATATAGGATACTTGCCTTTATTAACCACATTAACGAATATTAGAGCAGGGTGACTATAATGTAACTGTACAAAATGCTAGCCTACAGCTGGAGTACTGTGTGTAGTTCTGGTCGCCACGCCAAAGGAAGGACATGTTTGTACTAGGAGGTGTGCAGAGGAGTTTTACAAGGAAGTTGCCTGGGCTGGAGCATTTCAACTATGCAGAGAGGCTGGAAAGATTAGGCTTTTTCTCCATGGAGGAGAGAAGGCTGAGCGTGTACCTTATTAAAGTGTTTAAAGTTATGATGGACATAGATAGAGTGGATGGGAAGGAACTTTTTCCTTTGGCTGAGCAGTCAATAATTGGGGGCATAGATTTAAGTTAAGGGGCAGGGGGTTTATAGAAGGTATGAGAAAACACTTCGTCATCCACAACATGGTGGGAATTTGGAACTCACTTCCTCAGAGGATGGTAAAGGTGGAAACTCTCAAAACATTTAAGAAATATGTAGGTGAGACTTGAAATGCCATAGCTACAGGCCAAGTGCTGGAAAATGGGGTTAGAATAAATGGATTCTTGATGGCTGGCATGGACATGATGGGCTGAATGGCCTCCCTATGCTATAAAACTCTGGCTTGTGGGATTGGATTTTAAGGCCCTGCTCATCCCAGAATGATAAAATTCCACCCGAGTTCAATGGACCTTCTCATTGTCCATCCCTTGCCTACTCCAATTCCCATGATGGGTGGAACAGTAAAATTCTCACTTATGTCGATGACTTAGATGGGGGATGACATAGGATTTGTCCCCTTTAAGGGTTGAACTGCAGAGAGGGTCACATGAACTGGATAACCAATCAGGGAACAGTGTGAGGAATCATACTAACAAGCTTGGGCTTGCCTTGCGAAATCCTGAAAGGAGACTGAAAACACAAAGCTGTGAAACCTCTGTTTTATAGTCATATGGAAATAAACATTATGTGCATTATTTACCTAACTGGCAAACAGGTTATATTATGTGTGGCTTGAGATGTCTTACTCTAAGCTTCACCTTATTTTAAATCATTCTTAATGAATATGCCTTTGAAAGCACTGTAAATATTTCTCACTCAAACAATCCTGATGGAACAATATACCGGCTCAAACTTAGTTGAGCATTTTGGTCAAGTTTAACAGTTCTGGCCTCTCTCGTTTGTAGAATTTGGTTAAAAATACAAACACCACTTTTAACAAGGGAGTCTGGGTTTCTAATTCATTTTTTAACGTCCATTAGAAAACAGGTCAACCAAGGTGAAGTCCCCATTGAGCAGATTTCACCACCCAACATTCCACAGTTATGGATTGTGAAAAAAGGCCTGGAATTCCAAAATAATCTAAAGAATATTCATTAATGTAACAATAGAAAGAACTAGATTTATATTGCACTTCTCACACCTTCAGCATATTCCAAAACATCATACAATGATGATGTGTTTTTAGAGTATAGTTGTGGTTGTCATGTAGCTGATTTAGATCATTGATGGCCAATAGTGTGTAGCAAGAGCCCAGAGGGAGGCGATGACCTAGTAGTATTATTGTCAGACTATTAATTTGGAAAGTCAGCTAACATTCTGAGGACCTAGTTTCAAATCCCACCACAGCAGATAATGGAATTTGAATTCAAAGAAAAAAAACCTGAATTAAGAATCTAATGGTGACCATGAAACCATTGTCAATTTTCAAAAAATCTGATCTGGGTGATAAATGTCCTTTAAGGAAATCTACCATCCTTACCTAGCCTGGCCTACATGTGATTCCAGGACCACAGCAAAATCTCATTGACTCTCAACTGCCCTTCGGGCAACTAGGAATAAGCAATAAATGCTAGCCAACCAGCAACTCCCATGTCCCATGAATGAATAAAAACAAATATGACCTGCCTGTTGTAATGTTTGTTGAGAGACAGATATTGACCAGGGCAACAGACTAAATCCCTGTTCGTCGGATATTTTGTCTACCTGAGGGGGGCAGGTGGATTCTAAGTAGACATCTAACCTGAAAGACAGCATATCTGACAACACAGCACTCCCCATCCCCCAGTATCACACTGGAGTATCAGCCTACGTTCTCATCTCTGGAACGTGTCTTGACCACTCAACCTACCAGGTTCAAGGGGAGACTGCAGCCAAACATGCAAACAAGGACTTCACTACAGCACACTTTTTTTAAAAGAGTTCCTAATTTTTTTTTAATGCATTCCCATCTAAAACAGCAAACATAGGTAAACCAAGTTCTACATTCTGCTACAGCTAATAATAATGTCATGCAAAAGATACATAGATGTCTGAGTCTCTCAATTGCTGTTCAGTACCAGAGACACAAGTTCTGCTTCATCATAAAATACCATTATTTCATTGATCCAGCTCCAGACATAATTCTCCACCAACAAATAGTGCCACCTGTGGCCCTTTTACATATTAGGGATTTCTATTGAATGATTGACATCAAATTAGGACTTAATTGGAAGGTCTGTTAACCTATTCCTAACACATTGATACAATGGTAATCTAATGACATGGCATTTGAGTCAAACTGAAAGCAGGAATTGGTTGTAGGGATGCACCTGAATTTCTTCTAAGTGAGATCTATGTGGGAATATGAGTCAGGATTTTCCTGCCGCATGCGTCTCAAGCCTGGAAATTCGTACCCGATCTCAATAGACTTTTAAATGCATCACCAAATTCTCTGTCTTGCCCATTACGATTCTCGTGGAGTGTAAGACAGGAAATTTTCAGCCATGGTTTGTAAAATTTACTTCTGTGATTTCAGTTTCCTGAATTCTTCTTTCTGGAAATTCCTCTCTCATTATCCTTCTTCTCCTCTCAATCTCTCTTCAAAAATCCATCACTTCTGCTCCTTGGCCACTCCTCTTCTATCTCTTCATGGCTATGTTCCTGTTTTCGAAACGCCTCAAACTTTTTGGGGACTTTATTTACATGAAAGCTGTTTAGTAATATTGGCAAGCTCACGTCATTGGATGCAGGGATTCAGGATAAAGTTAGGAAAGGGTCAGAACTGGGCAGGGAAGTGGGTTGATACTGCTCACAGTCAAATGCCTTGGAGATCATAGGCTTCTGGCAATGGGTGGATGGCAGCTTCCAAGTGAGATTTATTTTCCTGGCTGCTGGAGGGAACACAGCGGCCTCAATGTATTTATATACAGGCTCTGATATTTCCCCCATCACCATGAGTAGTATAAATCACTGCCGTTCGCGTCGTCCAGTTTGAGAATGTTAGCTAACTCTTGAGTTAACATCCACAGTGCCGCACCCACTCGCAAACAAATCCCTAAACATAGAATGCTGCAAATAGTTTTTAGCCAGGAAGCGTTATATAGAATAGCAAGTTCTGGAGTGTGTTAACGACATTAACACGTGAGCTGGCATTGATAAACTGCAGAGATGTCGCTTAGCAACTAATATTACCAACCTGACTACTTGACGTATTTCTACTCTGTTAACTGTGTCTGGAGCTGCCTCCCTCCTAAAACCTCGCCACTTCTCTCTTCTCCCTAAAGGTATTCCTTAAAACCTCCCTCTTTGACCAAGCTTCCAGTTCATCCAACTTAATATCTATAAGCGGCTAATGTCTGATGCTCCTATTAAGCACCTTGGAATGTTTCTGTTTGAAAGTTGTCATATAAATCCAGGTAATCAGTTCAGTTCAGGATACCTGTGTCAATTCTCAGAAAGAGCTATCCAAACAGTTCCTTTTCCTATAGTCTCACAAATGATTCCTATTCAAATATATTTTATGGGCGGCACAGTGGCGGAGTGGTTAGTGCTGCTGCCTCAGAATGTCAGAGATCTGGGTTCGAATGCTGGCTTGGGTAACTGTCTGTGTAGAGTTTGCATATTCTCCTTGTGTCTGTGTGGGTTTCCACCGGGGGCTCCAGTTTCCTCCCACAGTCTGAAACAAGTGCTGGTTAGGTGGATTGGCCATGCTAAATTCTCCTTCAGTACACCTGAACAGATACCAAAGTCTAAGGGATTTAAACAGTAACTTCAGTGCCATGTTACTGTAAGCCTATTTGTAACACTAATAAATAAACTTTAACTTTATTCATCTATTTATGTAACAGTTCTCACAGTTCTCAGGAATTTCCAAAGCATTTTTCAAGCTCTGCAGTATTTTCAAAGTGTTGTCACCGTTGCTTTGCAGGAAATCGAGCAGCCAATTTAGGGACAGGAAGATCCCACCAAACTCAGTATGAGTATCATAATCTGCTGAATGGTGGACAGTTAAATATTGGCGAAAACAACTGGAGCAAGTGCAGGGTATGGAATCCACTCTTTCTCTTTATGGGGTTTCAGTTTACTGTCTCAGCCAAAAGATAACACCTCTGTCAGTGCAGCACTCCCTCAGTACTGCACCTGGGTCGTGTGCTCAAATCTTTGGATGGGGCAATTACCCAAGTATTGACAACGGGGTGTAGAACTATTTCCATGAGAGCTTCAGAAGGCTGGCAATTTCATTTTGATAGTGCTTCCAGTGTTTGATCGGCTATATGACGAGAGCAATCCATGACACTTGATAAAAGAAGGCCTGTTTACATGCTAGGCCCGAACATGGTATGGTCATGAACAGCAGGAACAGAATAATACTGAGAGAAAAAATACTCTCATGTATGGCACCATCAAATAATTATTCAAAAATATGCACACATGCTCAAATATTGGTCATGTCAAGTGGGCTAGAAGTTGATGTTTCAGCTCAGTATCCTGTACATGGTACGGATTACATGGCAGGTGTAGGTTGGAAAAGAGACTTACATCTGGTTTTGAGCAGTTCTGAAGTTGACTCCTGTATGTTGTAAATCGCTGATATCGAGGAGCAGACGAATTGTGTTGGTGATGAGGGAGGTGGAAAACATTTGTCTCATATATAATATTTGGACGGCAGCTGTACAAATGGTGTCTTGTAAAAAAAATCAAGTAGAAGACTCCTTTACAAATAACACTATGTATATAAAATATTCCAGCTGTAATGTGGCAGCAAGCCATAGCTAGTGTAAAAAGCAAACATGTATACCCCCAGTAGATAGGACCCTAGCTGACAGGTGATAGTGATCTGGTTTCATGACTGACTGGAGTCACTTTGCTCTTTGGCCATCTTTCAGAATGCCCCATCAACAGCCCTGTTGATAGCTCCACCCAGACCATAAGACCATTCAGACACTTGAAAGAATCAGAGAAAGTACTTGAGTCTCCTTATTCTAAAGTTTCACACAGTTGAGTGAAATCTCTATGGTGCTGATGCCCTGCTCGCCACACCCACATTCTCCCCACCCCCCTCAGCCCACTTCCTCTCCCTCGCTGTGTGATTACACCTAAAGGCACGTATCACTGGGATGCATGGTGGTGGTGGTAGTGGGGAGGGGGCCGGAGTGGGTGCGGGACACAGTGGGGGCTCTGTGTGTTGAACATTCACAGATGTGAAAGTGGAGTTGTGTTTGAAGATGCTGGAGAACTGGCCTGATGCCAGGATCACATGCTGCTCTCCTCAAAATCACCAAATCGAATGCAGATGGTCCCAAGAAGAATGAAATCACATCAAGGCAAAGAATGTTGCTTCAGGAACTGGAAACATAACAGATTTTTATTGTTCTTTCACATTTATTCGAATTTTTATAGAACATGTTCAGCAAGACCTGATTATGCAGAAACATCAAACAGAAAAATGTAGAACATAATGTGGTTACCAGTATCAAACCAGTTCCACCATTCACATTACATCAGATACAGTGGAAAATATTCTTTCTGTCCAAGCGAGTATCAATCTGATGAAATCCTACATTGGCAGCACCCTCCTCACTATAAACTCCAGAACCTAAATCCAAAGCATCATCTCAACCCAGAGGACAGGAAGGTGAGAGAAATTTCTAGAAAAGGCAAAGTCCAGTTTCAGTTGGGAAAGTGAGTGTGTGTTGAATTCAGAACTATCAGAGTAACCAAAGGTGGTGACAGAGCTGGGGATGTTGACAATATCACTTTAATTTTGGTTCAGATTCATCAGCGTGAAAAGAATTGACAAAAGCAAAATATTGCGGATGCTGGAATCTGAAACAAAAACAAAAAGTGCTTGAAAATCTCAGCAGGTTTGATAGCATCTGTGGAGAGAGAATAGAACCAACATTTCGAATCTGGGTGACCCTTTGTCAGAGCTGAAAAAGTTGAAGCTGTAATTATAATTCGAGCATCTGTTAGGGAGTTGGATGTATCATTGTTATTCATTGAATCTTAGAATCTACTGCAGAAAGAGGCCTTTTGCCTATTGAACCTGCACCAACAACAATCCCTCCCAGGCCCTATTCCCATTACCCCACACAGTTACTCTCCTAATCTCCCTGACACTAAATGGCAATTTTTATCATGACCAATTTACCAGCACATCTTTCGGATTGTGGGAGAAAACTGGAACAGCCGGAGGAAATCTATGCTGACATGGGGAGAATGTCCAGACAGTGGCCCAAGCTGGGAATTAAAGCTGGGTCCCTGGCACTGTGAGGCAGCAGTGTTAGCTACTGTGCCACCGTGCCACTCCAACTTAGTATATTCCCTCCCTAAGCCTCTATCAGTGTTGAAAATAACACTCAGAATGTTGTGGACTCAAATCCCACTACGGTTTGCGCACAAAAACCCAGGCTGGTCCTAGGTGTAGTCCTGCAGTCCTTTGAAAGCATTGTCATAATGAAGTCCATTCTGTCCTCTCAACTAGACATGAAATATCCCTTGACACCACTTCACAGAGGAGCGGATATTCTGGGCAATATTTATTCCTCAAACAACATCGCAAAAATATCAATGCTATTTGTGGGAGCTGACTGTGTGTAAATTGGCAGCTGTTTCCCACATTACAACAGTGATTGTCCCTTATTAATTGTGAAGTGCCTTGGGATACAAAAGGGACTCCATGAATATAAATTTTCTTTTTTACCCAAGCCTTCCTTTAAGACCTTCTTTGACCAAGTTTGTGGTCATGTGATCCAATATCTTCCCATTTTACTCAGTATCACATTTTTCTTGATAATCATATCTGTGAAGCATCATGGGATTGTTTCATTCAAGAATCTATATCAATGCAAATTAATGGGCAGGATTTTCTGGTCATTACCAACAGTTAGATTTTCTAGCTCCATTGACGGCAACTCCCCACCAGGGATTTTTTCATTCATTTGTAGAACGCGGCTGTTGCTGACCGGCCAGCATTTATTGCCCATCCTTTGGAGGACAGATGACAGTCAATGACATTGCCGTGGCTCTGGAGTCACACAGGCCAGACCAGGTATGGACAGCAGATTTCCTTCCCTGAAGAACATTAGTGAAGCAGATGGGTTTATCCAACAATGATTTCATGGTCATCAGTAGATTCTTTATTCCAGGTTTTTTTTATTGAATTCAAATTCTATCACCTGCAATGATGGAGTTCGAACTCAAGTCCTCAGAATATTAGCTGAATTTCTAAATTAATAGTGTAGCGATAACATCACTAGGCCCAGGTTCCATGCCAGCAGAGGGTGCGAACAACAGGAGTGAGACTGGAAGATCTCATTGCCAGCAACGGCGGCTACAAAACATTCCATGGGGGGTGAGGGAGAAGTGCGGAAAATTCCACCCTTTGTTTCTAACTAATCTACCACGGCAGCGCCTATAGGCAGATATTGTCATTCTCAATAATGTTTTTTGTCTAATGGACACATGGATAAGAGCAGACAGAAAGGTGATATTTAACCTCAATTTCCAAAGCTACGGTCATGTTACTGGAGTAATAATTCAGCAAACATGAATTCAAATCCTAACACAGGATTATGAGAATTTAAACCCGGAAATTAAAAGCTGATATCAGTAAAAGCGTCCTTGAAGCTCTTGAGGAAAGCTCCTCCGAAGAAGGAAAACTGTTGTTAGAGTCATAGAATCCAACAGAGCAGGAGGAGACCATTCAGCCCATTGAGTCTGCCCTAACCACAATCCCACCAAGACCCTATCCCCATAACCACATGCATTTACCCTAGCTAGTCCCCCTACCTTTAGGGTGCAATTTAGCACAGCCAAGCCACAAAAACTGCACATCTTTGGAGTGCGAGAGAAAACCAGAGTAATCCCCATGCAGACATGGGGAGAATGTGCAAACTCCATATAGACAGCCCAAGCCAGGAATCAAACCGGGGTCACTGGCGCCATGAGGCAGCAATGCTAATCACTGTGCCACCATGCGACCCATGCTCAGTTCTTCCCCAGTCTGGGATTATGCGTGATTCGAGTCCCACATCAACATGATGAACCCTTCACTGTCCCATAGACTGGTCCACAAGCCAGGAAATGGTGCGAGAACAACAAGGGATAGAAAATTAAATGTTAGCCTTAATTTGTATCCACATCCCAGGAACTGATGAATGAAAGCTTGGGGTATGGAGAAAACCCATGCAGTCACATTTTTTTCAAAAACCTGCCACATCTGTAAAATTTTCCAGTCCTGTCCAAAGGTCATCAACCTGAAATATTCGCTGGATTTTTCTGGCCCTTCCCACACCACTGCCATTGCAAGGGAGGATGGAGAATTTGATGGAATCAAATTCATCACTGAGTGATGACTGGAGAATCCCACTGATTTGAACAGTTGGAAAATTCTGGCCATTAACTTTGTTTCTCTCCCCATAGAATCTGCTTGATCTGCTGAGTACTTCTAGCACGAGCTGTTTTTTTTCATTTCCATTTCCAGCAATATCTTGCTTTTGTGTATTTGGGCCTGTTCATGGTGTCAGCTCACTTGATGGAGGCACCACCTGCCACAACCCTTCTGTCCCCTGTATACTGGTTAGCTACTGACTGGTAACAGTTACCCCTACCTATCCTACCCTGGCCCCAACTATTCCCAAGCTTAGCCGAGACTAGGAGCAGGAAAACCTCCCTCAACTTTAAAATGACATCCGTGCTGGGAATAGGAACTAGAACCTATCAAAAGACAAAGAAAATTACAGCACAGGAACAGGCTCTTCAGTGTTCCAAGCCTGCACCGACCAGGCTGCCCGACTAAACTCAAATCCCCTATCCTTCCAGGGATCGTATCTCTCCATTCCCATCCTATTCATGTATTTTTCAAGACTCCCCTTAAAAGTTACTATCGTATCTGCTTTCACGACCTCCCCCAGCAGTGAGTTCTCTGTGTAAAAAACCTGCCTCGTACATCTCCTTTAAACCTTGCCCCTCACACTTTAAACTTGTGCCCCCTAGTAATTGATTCTTCCATCCTGTAGATTTCAATCACGTTGCCCCTCAACTTCCGTCATTCCAGTGTGAACAAACCAGTAACACATCTACTGTCATGTTGCACTGTGCGATCAAATTGTACAGTGGCTTCACAAAGTAACTTTGTGGAATGAACTCTGGAGAATTCAGTTGAGAAAAGTCATTTAGGCCTCAATCTCTTGTCAAAAGCATTTGACCTTGTGAGTAATTGAAAAATATTCTGTATTTCTCTTCCTTATTTCTCTTAAATATTATTCAGATTTTTTTTCCTTATTAGCTCTTGGGGCATCCTTTTTATTCAGTCTTATTGCCATGAGTGCACCATAGGCTTTGCATGCTGCAATACTGTGAGAGAACACCATTACTGCAAAGTAATTATCCATAGATCACCTCCATCTGTTTGGCTTTTGCTTTCTAACATTTTCAAGTGTTCCTTCTTCTTGAAAGATATTTATGGGATTGCTTTGTGAAAACTCCCCATTTGAACGGACCAGCTGTGCTGAGGGGGCTGGATATACTGAGAGGTTATCTTAGTATCCCGGTATTAATGATGCAGTGGTTAGATTGCTAATAATCTCAAGATGGTGGTACTTAATTTTTTTTAATCATTCCTGGGACATGCGCGTCACTGGCTGTCCAGCATTAATTGCCCAGCCCTAGTTGCCAGGGCAGTTAAGAGCCAACCACATTACTGTGGATCTGGAGTCACATGTAGACCAGACCAGGTAAGGACGGCAGGTTTCCTTCCCTAAAGCACATTAGTGAACTAGATGGGTTTTTCCCACAATTGACAATGGTTTCACGGTCATCAATAGATTCTTAATTCCAGATATTATTTATTGAATTCAAATTCCACCATCTGCTGTGGCTGGATTTCAACTCAGGTTCCCAGAACATTAGTTGAGTTTCTGGATTAAGAGTCCAGCAATAATACCATGAGGCCATCACCTCCCGTGTTTGCAAGTTATTAATAATCCCAATCCAATCTCACCAGTTTGGATAGTTTGAAATGTTGAATTCAGTTCAAAAATTGCACATATAGTTGGTGAAAGTGACCACAAAACTGCTGGATTGTCCTGAAAACAAAGTAATGGGTTCACTAATGTTCTTTGGGGGAAGGGAACCTGCCCTCCTTATCCAAGCTGAGTGCGTATATCATTCCTGGCCCCACACCAGTATGATTGACTTTTAACCTCCCTCTGACACAGTCTAGCCATTCAGTTCTATCATCACCTTCTCAGTGCATACTCGCCTGTTTGTTGAGTATTTTATACGTCCCAGAGCAATGCTGAGAGTGCCTGTAGTTTCCAAATGTGCAACAGGTTTATATACAAGAGCTTTAAAATATCTCTGCGATTACAAAATGACTGCACTCATACTTAGCCCAGCTCAGCTTCTTTCTGTACTAATGCTGTTTTCTCAAGCTCTGAGTCTTCACCAAGACTTAACCAATCAAGTACAGCAAGCAGATCACTCGCTTAATTGAACACAGAACAACTGAACACTATTTTCGAGGATGGATGATACATGACGACTTTGTTAGTGACTCCCATGTCCAAAGAATGTTCTTTATTGTAAAGTCTTCTGTTTTTTGCTATTGCCATTCCCTCTTCTCCCTCCCCCACCACCTTCCTCCTTCCCTCTCCACCACCCCCCCCACCTACCACCTCCCCCCACCATCTCAAACCACCACCTCCCCTCCCCTCTCCCTCTCCTATCTTACCATCTCTCCCCTCTCCTGCTCCACCATCTCCTCCCTCTCCCTCCACCACATCACCCCATCACCTTCCTCCTCACCTCACCACCTCCCCATCACCTCCCCTCCCCACCACTCCCCCATGACTTCCCCCTCCCGTCCCCAACCTCCTTCAACCCAACCAACTCCCCTCCCCTCACCACCTCCCCTCTCCCCACTACGTCCCCTCCCCCCACATTTCCCTTCTACCTTCCCTTCACTGATCACTTCCCCTCCCCACCATCTTCCCTCCCCTTCCCCTAACATATCCCCATTCCCTACCCTCCCCTCACTGCTCCACCATCTCCCCTCTCAGCACCATCTCCTTTCTCCACTACCTCACCTCCCCCATACCTCTCTCTGCTGATTATCTGTCTTTCCCTTTCCTCCTCTTCCTCTAACACATCCCCACCACCTTCCATCCCCTCCCTCAGCACAACCCCTGCACTGATTATCTCCCCTTCCCCACCACCTTCCCTCCTCTTCCTCTAACACATCCCCAACACCTTCCCTCCCCTCCCTCAGCACAACCCCTGCACTGATTATCTCCCCTTCCCCACCACCTTCCCTCCTTTTCCTCTAACACATCCCCAATACCTTCCCTCCCCTCGCCCCCACCTCTCCTCCACTGATTATCTCCTCTTCCCCACCACCTTCCCTCTTCTTCCTCTAACACATCCCCAACACCTTCCCTCACCTCCCCCATCACCTCCCCTCTGCTGATTATCTCCCCTTCCCCACCACCTTCCCTCCTCTTCCTCTAACACATCCCCAACATCTTCCCTCCCCTCTCTGCACCACCTCCCCTCCCCCCAGCATTCAGTAAAGGTTAGTTTAAAGCAGAAATCTCTTCATAATAAACAAAGTTTTCAAATAACCCAGTGCAATGGCGCTGCCAGGCCTCAGTAACAAGCTGCTTTCTGTGCCAGCCTTCTCCCCTTGAGATAAAAGTTGACATGAGCCCAACTGAACAACATTGCCCACTGCAAACTGCCATTTGGCACAAGCCACTGCTTTCACACTTTTCTGGGAATGTTCTTGGTGTTTTTTTTTGACAGAAATGGGAGGTTGATCAAATGTTCAGGTAATGCGTTTTCTTTTAAAACACATGTACTCTAATGAACTTAGCAAGTTCTCAACAAAGCAACCTTTCTTCAGGCATGTTAGTCATTTTCTTACCAAACTAAACAGTGAGGATCGTTCCCAATCAGTGTTCCTCAAGATGACCCCACTCGCTCTTTGCTGGTTTGCTGACCTCAGGCTTTCAGACAGATAGAAAGACTGTGCTGATCAGTGTACATCAGGAAGATTCCAGAATTGCTGGAATTTGCCTCAATGCCCTTGTTTCAAGAATGGGAAAGGTTAGTTGCAATTCCACTCACCTGATAGCTAGAAGTAAGGAAAGAACTTTTATTTATATTTCACCTTCCACACTTTTGGAATGCTCCAAGATGCTTTGTAGCCAATGAAGTAGATCTGGGGGTGTAGTCACTGTCATTATGTAGGAAATGTAGCAGCCAGTTTGTGCATAGCAAGCTCCCACAAACAGCAGTATGATAATGACCAGGTCATCAGTTTTAGCGCTGCTGATTGATGGATAAATATTGGTCTTCAAAACTTTGACTATGTGATTGCTTACACCCACTTCAGAAGGCTGGCAGTTCCCCCAAAAGACAAAACAGCACTCTGTCAGCACCTCACCAGGAACCAGTCTAGAATTTATACTCAGGTCAAGTGGATGGTTGATATCGATTGACAGATTTCCTGTTTGCTAAACCCACTTCACCACTCTGGGACAGCAATCACTATGCCTGGACAACAGAAGCAAAGAAACACAACCCTGAGATCAGAAGAATGGGAGGATTGTTCAACAAGTTTTATTACTTATTTATTTATTATTGTCGCAAAAAAGGCTTACATTAACATTTCAATGAAGTTACTGTGAAAATCTCCTAGTTGCCACACTCTGAAACCCATTCAGGTACATTGAGGGAGAATTTATAGCATAGACAACACATCTAACTAGCATGTCTTTCGGACTGTGGGAGGAAACCAGAGCACCCAGAGGAAACCCACACAGACATGAGGAAAATGTGCAGAATCCACACAGTGACCTAAGTTGGGAATCGAACCTGGATCCCTGGCACTGCGAGGCAGCAGTGCTAACCATGTGTTACCATGCTACCCAGAGGTCTTCTCCCAAAAGTGATGAATTCACCTCAGTGGTTTATTTAGTGGTGATTGATAGAGTGAAAGGCTTTATTGGTGATCATATAATGATGGACTATGGAATCGCTGCCCATGGTTTAAAGGCCTTGCCAGCCAGGAACATAAATCCGGCCAGAGCTGCTAAATCTCACAGGTGCCAAAGATGGGATTTGTACCAGAGAGATTTCAGTTTGAATCTTTCCCACAGCCTCCCTCTGATGATGTGATTGGCTTCACAATCAAGCAGGCATAAGCTTGATTAGTATCTTTTATAATAATGGCTGATTGGACACTTCAATATCTTTTACACCCACTATCCCGAGGCTCTTTCCATTATTGTGAATCAGCTATCTATCAATCTCTGCTCTAACATGCTCAGTGACTGAGCTTCCACAGCCCTCTGGGATAGGGAATTTCAAAGATTCATATCTCTTAGAGTGAAGAAATTTCTCCCCACCTCAGTTCTAAATGACATCCCCCTTATTTTGGTACTGTGCTCCCTGGTTCTAGATTGACCAGTCAGAGGAAACACCTCACCAGTACCTACCTTATCAATCCATTGATGTATTTTGGAGCTTTCAGTGTAATTACCCTCATTCTTTGAAACTCCAGAGTGAACAGAAATATAGAATTTAAAAAATAGTCACTGCTCCCAGTTCTATACTGAGGAAATTAAACACAGACTGGGTGACTGCTTTGCGAGACACCTTCGCTCCTTCCGCAAGCACAACACCCAATCTTCCTGTCATTTGCCATTTGAACTCAGTACCTTACTCTCACACCCACACCCATCCTTGGCCTGATGCAATGTTCCAAAGAAGCCCAAAGCAAACTGAAGGAAAAACACCGCATCTTCCAATTAGAGACATTACAGCATATTGGACTTTACATTGAGTTCAACAGTTTTGGGCGGTGAACTTTCCCCTCCATCTTGTTTTTTTGTGACTATCCCAATGTACATTCCATTAACATTCTGCTATCTTGTCTTTGTGCCACTATCAACTCCTTCCACAGTTCATAATAATACCATTAATATTCTCTTTGTTTTGTGTCATGACAACTTTGTCAATTTCTCTTTAGCTCCCACCTATTCCTGACCTTCTATTTTGTTCCAACTCCTCAACCCTCTCCAACTATAGAAAGCTACATTTCTATCTGGGATATGGAGTCATAGAGTTCACAGCAAGGGAACAGGTTCTTCAGCTGACTTGTCCATGCCACTTTTTCTTTAACCATTAAGTTAGACTTAATTGCCCGCATTTGGCCCATATCCCTCTATACCCATCTTACCAATGTAACTATCTAAACGCTTTTAAAAAGACAAAATTTTTCCTGCCTCTACTACTGCCTTTGGCAACTCGTTCCAGACACTCACTACCCTCAGTGAAAAAACATTGATCCTCTGGATACTTTTGTATCTCTCCCCTCTCGCCTTAAACCTATTCCCTCTATTTTTAAACTCCCCTAAGTTTGGGAAAAGATATTGAATATTTATGCCCCTCATTATTTTATAGATTCTATAAGATCACCCCTAAGTCTCCTACGCTCCAGGGAAAAAAGTCCCAGTCTACGTAACCTCTCCTTATAACTCAAACCATCAAGTCCCAGTAGTATCCTGGTAGATCTTTTCTGTATTCTCTCTAGTTTAATAACAGTTAAATAATAGTTCTTTTCATAAAAAAATCACATGCATTATCTATAAGACAAATGCGGGAGATTTTCCCAGTAACCAAAAGAGAAAATGCTGGAAAATCTCAGCAGGTCTGGCAGCATCTGTAAGGAGAGAAAAGAGCTGATGTTTCTTGTCCTGCTGAGATTTTCCAACATTTTCTGTTTTGGTTTCAGATTCCAGCATCTGCAGTAATTTGCTTTAATCCAGAGATATTCCCCCCCCCCCGTTTTGTGCCCAATATTTAATCTATCAACATCTGGCAGGGTTTCGGATCACTAGCTGATGGAGCAGTGACTCAGCACAGAGCTATACCATTACACAACATAGCAGAGGAAAATCACAGGTCAGGTTTCTGTTCACCTTCTTTGGGGTCAGGAGCACCCAAAAATCATCCGAAAGCAAAGAACTTTTTCTCATAGAATCATAGAATCTCATATGATTCTCATAGAATCATAGAACCCTATAGTGCAAAAAGAGGCCCTTTGGCCCATCAAGTCTACACGACCACAAATCCACCCAGGCTCCATCCCCGTAACCCCATTTACTGTAGCTAGTCCTCCTGACACTAAGGGACAATTTAGCATAGCCAATATACGTCTTTGTGGGAGAAAACTGGAGCACCCAGAGGAAACCCAGCAGACCCAGAGAAAATGCGCAACTCTGCACAGTCACCCAAGTCGGGAATTCAACCCAGATCCATGGTGCTGTGAGGCAGCAGTGCTAATCACAGTGCCACTGTGCCACCCCATCTCCATGGTTTTTCCCACAGACTTCCATCACTGATCAACTGGTAAGAATTAGTGAAGGTGTTTCTGATCGATTGCAGGCGTTGTATATCAATAGAATACAGGTGGCAGATATTGGCCTGAATACTCAGCCACCGCACACTTCTCCCTCTTGTAACCTAATGGGATAGGAGTTTGCTACTAACTCAGTAATTTGGCTAATGGTTGCCATCTGGAATCTTATAACTGATCTCCAATCAAAGGGAAAAGCTGCACCTGCATTGTTAGCTGAGTCTCTTTGAGGAAAAATAACCAATTAGAGAGTTAAAGGAGCTCAAATTAAACAGAATGTGGACGTGAGGTTTTGAAGAATTCCTCAAGGAAGGAGCAAAAGTTTCCTTCAAAGTTCTTATAAGTATAACTTGTCTGTTCAAATGTTTTGAATTGGTGTTTTGTTTTTCATAGAATCATAGAATCCCTACAGTGTACAAGTTCATAAGTTCATAGATATAAGAACAGACTTAGGTCATTCGGCCCATCAAGTCTGCTCTGTCATTCAATCATGGCTGATGTACTCCTCATCCCCACTTTCCTGCCTTTTCCCTATAATCCTTCAACCCATTACCAATTAAAAATCTATCTAACTCCTCCTTAAATTCACTCATTATGCTAGCATCCACCGCACTTTGAGGTAGCGAATTCCACAGATTCACAACCTTTTGGAAGAACTAGTCTCTCCTCAATACTGTTTTAAATTTGCTACCACTTACCATAAGACTATGATCTTTCACTCTAGAATGCCCCACCATCAGAAGCATCCACTTCACATTTACTTTATCCATAGATTTTATCATTTTGAATACCTCAACTTGATCTCGACTCATTCTTCTAAATTCTAGATAGTTTAGGCCTAAACTGTTCAATCTCTCTCCACATTGACAAACCCACTCATCTCTGGAATCAATCTAGTGAACATCTTCTGAACTGCCTCCAATGCCACTACATCGTTCCTCAAATACAGAAACCAAAACTGTGTACAATTCTCCAGGTGCAGCCTCACCAATGCATTGCGTAGTTCTAACAACAGTCCATACTCCTTACCCTTATATGCTATTCCTTTAGCTTTAAATGCCAATGTTCTATTTGCTTTCTTTCTTGTCTGCTGCACCTGCATGTTAGTTTTCTGTGACTCATGAATGAGAACACCCAGAGCCCTTCACACCGGAGCACTCCAAAGTCTCTCTCCATTAAATAATAAGTCGCTTTCCCATTTTTGTGACCAAAATGCATGACTTCAGTGTCCACTCTACCACATTTTGGCCCACTCTCTTAATCTATCTATTTCCATTTGTAAGGTTCTTATTTCCTCATGTTGTCCCCATGTCTGTGTGGGTTTCCTTCAGATGCCCTGGTTTCCCTCCAATGTCCAAAAGACGTGCTGTTCGGTGCATTGGCCGTGCTAAATTCTCCATCAGTATACCAAACAGATGCCAGGCTGTGGCAACGAGGGGATTTTCACAGTAACTTAATTACAGTGTTACTGTAAGTCTACTTGTGACACTAATAAATAAATATTTATCTTGAGACATTAAGGGGCAATTTATCTTCCTGTGGAAACGGTCAAAGTATCAATTGACAAGCTTAAGAACTTGTGGGAGGCCATTCTGTCCATTGGGTCAATTCTATCATTCAGTTAGCTGCATGGCTAATCTGTATCTCAAATCCATTTCATAGAATCCCTACAGTGCACAAGGAGGCCATTCAGCCCATGAGGTCTGCACTGATCACAATCCCACCCAGGCCCAATTCCTGTAACCGCACATATTTAGCACGGCCAATTAACCTAACCTGCACATCTTTGGACTGTGGGAGGAAACCAGAGCACCTGAAGGAAAGCCAGACAAACACAGAATGTGCAAGCTCCATGCAGATACCTACATAAGCTGGGTATCAAATCTGGGTCCATGGCACTGTGAGGCAGCAGTGCTAACCATTGTGCCACCATGTTGCCCCTTTTATCTGTCATTGCTCCATATTCTTTACATTCCTTGCCATGAAAAAACTTCCAAGGGCGGGATTTTCCAGCCTCACTAGCTCCAAAACTGCTTGAGGTCTGCAGACCTTTCCATGGTCCACCCCTTGCCCTCTCTGGCTCTTGTGGTGGGTGGGACAGTAAAATTTGCAGGACATTCGAGGGGGGAGTAGGGAGAGATCTAAGTTTCCACTGCTCTTGGGTGATCAAGTGCTACCTGATATCACATCAAAAACAGAAAATGCTGGAAAATCTCAGCAGATCTGACAACATTAGTGGAGAGAGAATAAAGCCAACGTTCTAAGTCAGAGCTCTGACAAAGGGTCATTCGGCTCTATTCTCTCCCCACAGATACATTCAGACCTGCTAAGATTTTCCGGCATTTTCTGTTTTTGTTTCAGATTGCAGCATCCACAGTAGCTTTTATTTAACATTATACCATCTCCCTGTATCAGAGGAGATAGCCTCACTCCAGCAACCCTATCAACTCTGTTAATTATCTTACAAATAGATATCCCTATAATCTGAACGAAATTTAGGTGTCGTTTATGTACCAAAACCAGAATTTTACCGCCTACCTGCTATGGGAAATGGAGCAGGCGAGGGTGGGCGTTGGGGAGGTCTGTTGACATTGGGTGGGATTTTATGGTTCTGGGATGAGCAAGGCTGTAAGATCTTGCTTTATGTGGTCATAGTTTAATTATTTTAGCTCTGATGTTATTGCAGTGAATCTGCAAATTAATATTAAACAATAGTGAACAACTCAGTGATAAATACAAGCTCATCAGGAAACTATGTCACAGATGAGGCAGCTATTAAAGTGTAAAAACTCAGCAATTCCTTTAAATGTAAGACCATGAACATTCATTCTTTTGGTCTGTATGTTTGTGTGACTTGCGTGAAATTTGACTGCCATGCACACGACATGTAACTAATCATTGTTTGTCCAATACCAAGGGATGAATGACCTTGTACATTTGTACATTTGGAACCTTCATGGGAAGCTACTCTTGACAAGGGGAACCAAGCCTTGCTACTGCACCTCCAGGCTGCTCCAACTTGTCTATCAAAATTTGAGGAATATCTATTTCTTGGGAATAGCATCTGGAAAATTCCCAGCCATGAACTCGGAAATTGGGTTGCTCTGCTTTCAAATCCTTTCTCACAGCAGCCAACTGAAGCCTAGCATTACATTGAATTGCATAGAAATTACAGACCATTTGGCCCAAGTGATGCATGATAGTGTTTATAACTCACGCGAGCCTCCTCTTCATCTCATAGAATCATACCACGCAAAAGAGCAGAAGAGGACCTTTAGCCCATTTAGTCTGCGCCAATAAGTGAAAAACCCCTGAACTCCTACCTGATCCTATTTATCAGCACTTGGCCCATAGCGCTCATCCAGACACTTTTTAAAGGATGTGAGGTAACTCGCCTCCACCACCCTCCCAGGCAACATATTCCGAATTGTCATCACCCTCTGGACAAAAAAGATTTTCCTCACATCCCCCTTTGAACCTTCTGCCTCTCACCTTGAACCTATGTACCTTTGTCATCTGCCTGTTCCTTTCTTCTTGGTGCTCCTCCATCTTCTGATATTTGCTTGAACCACTTCCTGTAACAGCATGTACCACATTCTAACCACTCCCTGAATAAATAACTTTCTGTTGCATTCCCCATTGGAGACAGGTGTCCTTCCCACCTGGTCACTGGGTTTGGGAAGAGAGGAACCAAGCGAAGAAGAAGGTTTTGCTCAGAGGATGCAACCTCTATGCCACTGGAGGCAGTGCCACAGAAGCTTCCGGCCCTCCTGAGGGACATGCTATGTGTCCAGCTACTTCTGGCACAGCCTACATGGTGTCCCAAGAAAGGCAACTTATCACAAGCATTTTCTGCCCACCTCGTTACTGCCAAATCTGACCCTGTCATTTGTAAATGTTGTCCATTCATAGTATTCATTTGTCACTCACCAAAAAATGAGCACTCGGCTACAAGAATGGACCTTAGTCTGGTGGAGTACTGTGGTTTGACAGTTGGTGCTTCAAATCAGGAAGGAGACAGGAATAAAAACAGAAAAATGCTGGAAAATCTCAACAGGTGTGACAGCATCTGTGGGAAGGGAACAGAGCCAAGGTTTCGAGTCTTGGTGACCCTTCATCAGAACTGCTCTGAGGAAGAATGTCTTTTTTATAGAGGGGCAATCTTTTAGAATTGAGGTGAGGAGAAATTTCTTCACGCAGAAGGTGATGAATGTGTGGAATTTACAGAATATAGTTGAGGCCAAAATTTTGTGTGATTTCAAGAAGAAATTAGATATAGCTTTTGGGGCAAAAGGGATTAAGACATATGGAGGAAAGTGGGAAATCAGGATATTGAATTTGATGATCAGCCATGATCATAATGATTGGCGGAACAGGCTTGAAGGGCCAAATGGCCTTCTCTTCCTCTAATTTCTGTGTTCCTATGTTTCAGTCAGTAGCACATATCCTAATGATCTCCACAGTCGAGAATGTTAAACAAGAAACCCACACAATTTCTTGCTGCCCAATTTCACTGCAAGGTCAGGAATTGCGCTCACACACAAAAAACAAAGACACAGATAAACCTCTCACCCATAATGTTGGAAAATGTTTTTGTGAAGTATCCTATATGGCAGAGAAGGCTAGTGCCAAACACACACGGACCAACTGCGGATAAGAGTTATTGGAAGCCAATTCAGGTCCAAGATGTTTCAGCAAAGCAGCCAAAGTTCTGTCTTCGCAAATAAAGAAACATTAAACTTTGCCATATCTGAGAGTGACTGAGCAAATAAATCCCTCCAGTTAGTCAATGAAGCTATTAAACTAACTTATCCAAATTTGTTGACAGGAAGAATGGAATCAGACAAGGGTCAGCATGAAACCAGTTCATATTTCTCCTGCACTTTTCTGCCCTCTGCCTGAAATAAATGGACATTTAAACTGCATTTTTCTGCATGTGGATATATATACTTCTACATTAAGTTGGATACCAATCCCAAAGAGCTGCAGCCACCGTGCTGTGTCTACTGTGTGCCCTATGTTAGGATCTGGTGATCAACACAATGGCTGTATCCCCATTCTGACCAAACTACTCAGCATCACAATGAATCTGAGTGGACCAGGTTGTGTCCAGACCCAGGGGTTACAGTTGAGGATTCAAGGTAGACCATTTAAGACAGAGATGAAGAGACATTTCTTCACCCAAAGAGTGGTGAGCCTGTGGAATTCATTATCACAGGCAGTAGTTAATGCAAAAATATTGAATGTACTCAAGAAATGGCTTCAGATAGCATTTGTGGCAAATGGAATCAAAGGTTATAGGGAAAAAGCAGAATTAGTCTATTGAGTTAGACAATCAGCCATGATAGTAATGAATGGCGGAGCAGACTCGAAGGGCCAAATGGCTTTCTCCTGCACCTATCTTTTATGTCTCTGAGAATCTACCTGCAATAATTTTACTCCTTATGATCCAAGCTGGGATTTGTTCTTGTAATCCTGGATGCTATTCTGGGCAAGGGTTTAATTCAAGGGTCAACAATGAGGTGGCATAATTTTCAGGTGAGTGGCAGGAGATTTAGAGGGGATTTGAGGAAATGCTTTTCACCCAGAAGGTGCTGGGAGTCTGGAATGCACTGCCGGGGAGAAACCTCACAACCATTAAAAAGAATGTTGGATGAATAATTGAAAGGTCATAACATTTAAGGCTATGGCTAAGTGCTGGAAAGACCGATTAGCTGAGATTGAATATAGGTGCAGGTTCGATGGACCAAAGAGCCTCTTCTGTACTGGATCACTCTTTTACTGCTTGTTTCATGCTTCATCCAGCTTCCTGTACTCTTTGTCTCTCTCACTGTTATCACTATTTCGAAATGTCTCTGCAGCTTTTTATTCCTTCCTGTGACAGTAATGTGCTAGAGAATGGTACCTGTTCCACTTTTAGTATAAAGATACAGTGTCCAGAACTGCTCACAGGATCCAGGTATGGTCCACCCCGGGCTTTTTATCTCTGAAGAGTGGCATCTATCCTTGCAATGATCTCAACAAGGCCCATGAGATAGGCCTCTTGGCGTATGAGCTCGCTGATTGAGATACTGATTGCCCGCCCAATCAGGGCAAATCACCTGTATATCAACAGAGGAATGTCAGGGCTACTGAGGGCAATTAAGAGCCAATTGTATTGCTGTGTGTCTGGAGTCACATGTAGGCCAGACCAGATAAGGATTTCCTTTCCTAAATAATATTAGTAACCCTGATGGATTTTTCCCACAATCAACAACAATTTTGATGGTCGACAGTAGATGTTTTATTTCAGATTTTTATTGAATTCAAATTTCATCACCTGCCATGGTGAGATTTGAAGCCAGGATCCCAGAGTATTACCCTAGGTCTCTGGATTTCTAGCCCATGATACTATTTGACAAAGAGTCATCTGGATTCAAACCGTCAGCTCTTTTCTTTCCTTACAGATGCTGCCAGACCTGCTGAGATTTTTCAGCATTTTCTTTTTTGGTTTCAGATTCCAGCATCTGCAGTAATTTGCTGTTAAACACTATCATGTCCCCTCTTGGCCCCTCACACTTCAGAAAGGATATCATAGCCTTGGAGAAAGTGCAACAAATTGCTAGAATGTTAGCAGGGATGAAAGACCTCTGTTTTATTGAGAGATTGGAGAAACTGGGGTTGCTGGAGGGATATAGTGATAATACAGAGGGACATTGAGGTAGGTGATCAAATACAATTTAACTGAATGGCAGAGTAGGCATGATGGGCTGAATGGCCTGCTCCTGCTCCTATCTTCACTTTAATTAGAAGAGAGATTTAATAGATTTGTCCAAAAGTGTAAAATGGATTTGACAGAATAAATGAGAGGAAAATGTTTAAAGGGTAGAAAGGTTGGTGCAAAAGGACACAGATTTAAGAACCAGAGGCAACATGAGGAGTAAAACAATTAGATTTATAACCTAAATTGTTTTCTCCAAAAAGGATTAAATTGTCACATTCAAACAGGAATCGATCAACATGTGAAGGGGGAAATTCATTACAGGTTTTTGGGAGGGGATGGATGGAGAAGAGAGCATGCAGCTATTTGCAGCTCCTTCAGAAAGCTAGCACAGGCATAATGGGCCAAATGGCCTCATTGTGATTCTGATTGTACTAAAGGAGGCTTAAACCTTGTGAAGAAAATTGTGATGAGTAATGAAACGTTATCTGTCAGTGATAACTCACCTCCACTCCTTTCACCTCTTGTGGGAAAGGTCAGCCTTCATTCCCCATTGTCTGATTCTTCCAGTAAACGGTTCCAAGGCTGGTTTAACAGTAGCTCTGATAAAGGCTTCCAGTTCTTGCCCACGTGACATATCCAGCTTCATTCGAGAAAAGGAGAGAAAATCTTTAAACTAAATATTTTTTTTGCTTAAAGTGTTATCTTGGCAGGAAAGAGAACTGTGTGAGCTGCGTTGTTAGCACAAGTATACAAAGGCTCTGAACAGAACCATTCCTTTACAACTGGGATGAAGAGGAAATATTCATCCCAGGATTCAATAATGAACAAACAGAAAAATGAAAAGGCCCATTCATGTTCCCTGTACTGGAAACTGAACTTTGCCCTCAAGCTACTGGGAGCAAGGCTATAAGTGGAACTGTGAATATGAACACAGATTTATAAGATGAAAATTGATTAACACAAGCTCTGGCATGAAGCCACACTGTAATGCTATCACAAGGACATGTTGCCTTCGACAGCGCAAATACTGCAGAACGAGTGGGTTCACTTGAAGATGTTCTTCACTGTGCGTGCAGAGGAAAGTACAATCTATCCAATGCACACTGATTCCAATTTTAATGTTAGCCCTCCCCTGTCGAAAAACAGGCAGGAATGGGGACTGCTGTAATATGCCTTTAAGGGATAACAACATGCGATCACCAGTTGGGATGAATGTCACATCATCCCGTCTTGGCTTTACTTTTGCTTTTGAGCTGAGCACGCGTGCACACTTGCACACACATGCGCGGGTGCACACACACACACGCACACACACACACACACACATACGTGCCTTGTCTGAATAAGTGAACCCACAACGTATAGATCATCAATGGTAGCATGGTGGCACAGTGGCACTACTGCCTTCAGAGTGCCATGGACCTGGATTCAATTCCCAGCTGGGTCACTGTCTGTGAGGAATCTCTATGTTCTCCTGGTGTCTGTGTGGGTTTCTTCCAGGTGCTCCAGTTTCCTTCACAGTCTGAAAGACATGCTGGTTAGGTGCACTGGCCATACAAAATTCTCCCTCAGCATTCCAGAACAGGCGCCAGAGTGTGGCAACTAGAGGATTTTCATAGTAACTTCATTGCAGTGTTCATGTAAGCCTAATAAATAAATTTTACAACCCAATTCCAGCCTTGGGTTACTGTCCGTGTGGAGTTTGCAAATTCTCCCCATGTTGCCTGGGTTTCCTCCGGGTTCTCAAGTTTCCTCCCACACTTCAAAGATGTGCAGGTTCGGAGGATTAGGAGTAAACACACGAGGTTACGGGAATAGGGTCTAGTTGGGAGTGTTGCTATTGCAGGTTCAATGGACCAAATGGCCACCTTCTGCACTGTAGGGATTTGATGATTCCATAATTCTATGGTTATACAGCCCCTTATGAGTGATTAGCACCTTTATGTCATTACAGCAACATGATAAGAACAAGTTAAATTAAAATTAAGAGAATGATTTGACTCCACATGGAGCTATGTCATAGATCAGCCATGAAGTTGTTGCATGGTGGAACAGGTCTGAGGGGCTGAAAGGCCTGCTCCTATTCCTCCATTCTAAATATCTATACCCCAGCCCACATTAAGCCTAGCCATGGGGCACTTTCCCTTCACTCCAGCCTTTCCCAGGGTTATACAACAAATAATCAAAACCTGATTGCCACAGAATATTCCCACGGTGAGCGATACATTAATCTTTCTGTAGCCAGCAGGAACCAGAGTTATACAGGGAAAAAAAAATCAATGATCAGCAAGTGCAGAATGATTCCGTGTATTAACTTCACGTGAGCCTCTCGTAAATGGAGTTTACCGTTTTAAGACAACGTAACCGGATCTTCGGGTTTACAGAAAACAATTCCGACTTTGCTTTAGGTTTTAGGTGAGCCAGCAGCTCCGAGCTGCTTATTTATTTTCTTTCCTCCAGCCCCTGCCGTCTTTTGAAGGTCTCTGAACAAGAGTTGACCTTTGGATGGCGGATAGAGGTTACCCTGGCTCAGTGGGGGATGGGGGGGGAGCGGGAGAATGAGGTAGTAGGTGTCAAAAATGGTGTTTAAACATATTAAAAAAATCTATAAAAGTTAATTAGCGAAGCAAGGCTGAGATTTACGAGAAAGGCAGAAGTATCTAAGCTCCCAAGTGGGTGATAACTAGTGAACCGTTTGCTTCGAATGAGGAGAGCGATGATGACCTCATCCATTACTGTACAATAGATTGTCTTCATTGCTACAGACTCTCTGACTGCACCAAGGCATTGATTTCCAAATCCTCCTGCTTTGTCTTCGAAGTATTTTGATAGCCTTGCTTTGCCCTCATGCTATAGTCCCTCTGCCTCCATATGCCTTCGAGTACACAAGAAATAGGAGCAGGACTATACCATACAGCCTATTGAGATTACTCCATCACGCAATCCAATTCTGGCTGAATAGGAAAGCAGCCAGCATAATCAAGAACCTCGCCCATTCCGGACATGTGGGGTGGGATTTTACAGCCTCACACGGGTGAGACTGGAAATTCCCACCCGAGGTCAATGGAGATTTCCATTGTCAGATCCTCGCCTGCACCGATTCTGCGGCAGGTGAGGTGGTAGCGTTCCAGCCACTCTCTTCCATCATCTCCCGTCGGGAATAAAATACAAAAGTCTGAGGTCACGTACCAACTTACTCAAGAACAGCTTCTTCCCTGCTGCTGTCAGACTTTTGAATGGACCTACCTTGCATTAAGTTGATTTTTCTCTACACCCTAGCTATGACTGTAACACTCCATTCTGCACTCTCTACCTTCCTTTTCCCCAGTGTACTCTATGAATGGTATGCTTTGCTGGTGTAGCGCACAAGAAACAATACTTTTCACTGCATCCCAATTCATGTGACAATAATAAATCAAATCAAATCAGATCACATCAACTCCATTTTCCTGCCCTCTCCCCGTATCCCTAAATTTCCTGTGAGGCTGAAAATTTGTTTATCTCAACGAGAAATATATTCAATGATGGAGCATCCGCAATCCTACAGCAGGAAGGAATTCCAAAGATTTACAACCCTTCCAGTGAAATAATTTCTTCTCAGTTCAGTCCTCAATGATTGGCCCCTCATCCTGAGACTGTGTCCCTGTGTTTAAATTCCCTGCCCAGTAGGAACTATCTCTCAGTGCCCATTCCTCTCTGAGTTTGGGAGGTTTCAATGAGGTTGCCACTCATCCTTTTAATATAAACCCAGCAGGCTCAGTCTGTCATCATTCAAACCACCCCCAGCAAAGAACCCCTCACTCTCCATAGTGTCCGCCAGGGAACCAATCCTGGTTGGTGTTGATCCCTCACCTCATATCATCAGAAAACAAAATCCTGCTCATTTATTCATTGCTGTCTGGCTGAGCTCCTTTCTGTAAACTCTACATGAACAATCTGACTGGAGTAGATAGAGAAAAAGCATTGGTGAAAGTATTGAGAAGCAGATTTGAGAGAACTGGCCAAAAGAACCAGGGAATAATGAATATCGGGAGCTTATCAACTACAGATAACGGCCAGAGTATACTGGCAGGATTTTCCGGTCCCACTGACAAGATTCTCCAATCCCGCCGACAAGATTCTCCAATCCCACTGGCAGGATTCTCCAGTCCCACTGACAAGATTTTCCAAACCCACTGACAGGATTCTCCAGTCCCGCTGACAAGATTCTCCAATCCCACTGACAGGATTCTCCGGTCCTGCCAACAGGATTTTCCAGTCCCGCCAACAGGATTCTCCGGTCCCATTGACAGGATTCTCCAGTTCCACTGACAGGATTCTCCAGTTCCACTGACAGTATTCACCAATCCTGCTGACACGATTCTCCAATCCTGCTGATAGGATTCTCCAGTCCAGCCAACAGGATTCTTCGGTCCCGCCAACAGGATTCTCCTGTCCTGTTGACAGAAGTCTCCAGTCCCAGCAGCAGGAATCTCAGACCATACTGACGGAATTCTTTGGTGTGTCGACAGGATTCTTTAGTCCCACTAACAGGATTCTCCGGTCCCGCCAACAGGATTCTCCGGACCCACCGATAGGATTCTCCGGTCCCACCTGCAGCACACCCCCACATTCCGGTTTCCCGCCAGCGTGATGCCAGTGGAAACCTTCATTGACAGCAGCGAAGCCAGAGAATCCCACCGCTAGCAAACAACACACCACCTCTCACTGGCAAGAAACACAAACCTGGGAGATTGGAGAATCTTGCCCCGCATCTTGCTTTCATTTGAATTGTCTACAGCTTTTCTCAGTCTCCTTTTGTACATTCGTTCAGGATGGTACAGCACATGGCCTGTGACATGAGAAAAGGTTTTTGTATGTAGCGAGTGGTTAGGATGGGGAATGGGCTGCTTTTGAGGGCAGTGGGAGCAGATTCAAGTTTGGCTTTCAAGAAGGGAACTAAAGGATGTGACAGGGATGGAGACTTGGGCGAGACAATGTAGATTAAAGAGTTAACATCAGCTATACACAGGGTACTAGTGTCAGAATATGAGGTCACGTGACTGAGGAGTACCAGTGATCTGGAAGAGAAGTAACGTCGATCTCATGTAGATCTCCAAATGTGCAAATATGTGCTGTAACTGGCGAAAGAGACAACAGATCTTGAGCATACTTTTGAGAGACAAGACAATTCCTCAAACCCTCTAAACACATCATTGTCTCATAGAATCCCTCCAGTGCAAAAAGAGGCCATTCTGCCCATTAAGTCTGTAATAATTGTCTGACAGAGTATATTGCCAGACCCTCATCCCCACTCTATTCCTGTAAATCCACACATTCATGACCAATCCATTTAACCTACACATCCTGGGACACTGAGGAGCAATTTAGCATGGCCAATCCACCTAGCCTGTATCTCTTTTGCTGTAGGGAGAAACTGGAGCACTCAGAGAAAACCCATGCTGGTACGGGAAAATGTGCAAACTCCACACAGGCACCCAAGGCCAGAATCGAATCTGAGTCCTTGGCACTGTGAGACAGCAGTGCTCACCACTGTGCCACTGTGCTGCCCCTGAAGGGGAAAGATTTGCAAGACTGGTAACAGAATTGCACAAAATGAATCGCTCCTTCAGAGAGTTAGCACAGGCGCAACTTGCCAAACATCCTCCTTCCATGATATTCCCAGTTGCCTGTAAATAGGAAAGGCAGGTTACCAAAGTCTGAGCCTGAGGTGAGAGTATTTTTAGTGAAAAGGGAAAAATATTGTGTTGGAATGAAGAGATGATTGTGTTAGAATTCACAAACAGGAAATCTTCACTGATGCTTTCATGATGTAGCCAAATGAAGCAATCAGATAAATGCTGACCCTTAGGGGTGATCACACGAGGAGAGAAATGCTATCAGCAAACTCCCTTGGAAAGATTGCCCGCTCTTTTGGTCAGGAGTACGTGTGTGGGACCCAAGGGAGGGATAGAGAGAGTAAACTGCCTCTGGGCAGAGAGAGTCTTACATCTGAAAAGAGAACAAGGCACCAACGCTGACACCAATACTCCTGACCCAGTGAGGACATCCTTTCCTACTTTCTGAAACAATGGCTTTGACTGATGAGAGGGAGGCCGACTGTGTATAAGCTGCTGAAAGTGTCCGACATGAAATGTATTTAGCCAGTGTAAACACACTCAACTCACTGGCTCTCAGCCAGTCACCCATATGTGCTGTGCAAGCTCATTACCTCCTCAATAGAATTTAAGCACACCAATACAAGGGCGGCTGGGAATTGATGTACAGAGACACTGAGAGGTACAGTGTCTCAGCACACAACTGAACAAACAAAGCTCGAGGGGCTGGATACTTGGCAGTGCTGCAGAAAACTGTGCCAATACAAGGCTTCAGGTCCATGTACAAACTATATGGTTACCTGTACAGGAGGAACAAGAACAGAGACCTCTTGTTCAGGCAGGACTTGCACATCAAGGGGCTAAGCTCCCTGCTACAGCTTTGGGCTATTGCCCGTTACCAATTGAAGGGGGGCCACTGCAGATGGAAGCTGAAGGTTTTTGCTGGCTCCAAACTGGAGCTAAAATGTTCATCAAGATTTTTATTTCCAGCAGCGAGAAAGTTTTAAAGCCTGCATAAAAACATGTTTTGTAGTCATTACAGCTTCATCAGCAAAAGCATTCTGCTCACTGTCTTCCTAGCCTGTGGAGTTAAGGGGATGCGGGTTCTTCTCTCAGGGCACAAACAATAGGAGGAGGTTGTAGATCCCCTCAAACTTGCTCCACCATTCAATAAGACCTGACATGATTTTAGTTTCAACTCCACTTTCCTGCCTGTACCCCATCATTCTTGATTCTCCTTCTGTTCAAAAATCTAACACAGCTTTGGATCTGTTACATTCTCGGGAGGCTAAGGAAATTCAGCATGTCCGTTACGACTCTCACCAAGTTTTACAAATGCACCACAAAAAGCATCCGTTTTGGACGTGTAACAGCTTGCTATGGACCAATCTTATATTAAGTTGATCTTTCTCTACACTCTAGCTATGACTAACACTGTATTCTGTATCCTCCTTTCCTTTCCCCTATTTACCTTGAGTGTATAGCTTGCAAGAAACAATGCTTTTCACCGTATACTAATATGTGTGAAAATAAATCAATTTAAATATATTCAATAACGCAACCTCCACTGTCTTTGAGGTGGAGAATTCCAAAGACTCACAAACTTTTTTGAGAGAAATTCCTCCTCATCTCTGTCTTAACTGGGTGGCCTCTTATCCTGAAACTATTTGGCCCCTTAATTATAGATTTCCTCCATGGGTGGAAACCCCCCGCAAACATTTACCCTGTCAAGCCCACTTAGAATCTTACACTTTTCAATACCATCATTCAAACCAGCCTCCCATCCACTGACACTGTGGACACTTACCATTGCCTCAGCAAAGCAGTCACCATAATTAAGGACTCCAAACATTCTCTCCTCCATCTTCTTCCTTTGGGGAAAAAGATACAAAAGTCTGAAATGACGTACCAACCAATTCAAGAACTGCTTCTTCCTTGCTGCTTGTCAGACTTTTGAATACCTTGCATTAAGCTGATCTTTCTCTACACCCTAGCTGTGACTGTAACAGTACATTCTGCATTCTTTCCTTTCCTTCTCTATGAATGGTATGTTTTGTCTGTATATTACTCAAGAAACATACTTTTCATTGTATGCTAATGTAAGTGACAATAATAAATCAAATCAAATCAAGAACACCTCATGCTCTCAATAGATATTGGCCTAACTCATTCAGTCTTTCTCCAAAAGAATGTGAGAGATGTTAGTACTGTATCTTTTAGAAAATAAGTGCCTTTACTCAGGGATGCTTGTGTAGACAGCGGGATGAATAATAGAATATGAACAAAGTAGCACTGGACTCCCACTGGATCATGTTTTTTGCCTCAATAGTCATAGAATCATAGAATCCCTACACTGCAGAAGAGGCCATTCAGTCTATTGAATCTTCACCAACTCTCTCACAAAGTATCTTACCCAGATGCACTTCCCTACCCTATCCTTGTAACCACACACCTTTCTCATGGCTTATCCATCTAATGTACATATCTTGGCACCCTAAGAGGCAATTTGGCAAAACCAATCCATCTAATCTACACATTTTTGAACTATAGGAGGAAACTGGAGCACCCAGAGGAAACTCATGCAAACACTGGGAGAATGTATAAACTCCACACAGACAGTGACCCAAGGTCAGAATTGAACCCGGATTCCTGGCGCTGTGAGGCAGCAGTGCTAACCACTGTGCCCCTGTGCCACCCCGGTTTTTTCCTGCTCTTCTGGCTTTTCCTGTGTTTTTTCATTTTTTTTTTCCCCTGGAAGTCAAGGTTCCCGAGAAGGTAGCAGAGATAAGCAAAATGAATTTAATGACACTCTGAACAAAGGAACGAACCGGTCAGTGAGAAAATTCAGCAACATTCCATGCGCTAGGCAGAAGCCAAAATTTACAAGAAACAGACTGAAGCGCTGCAGAAGCTGCTGAGTGAAAAAGAGGAGACACTGAAAGGAGAACTTTCCGAGGTGCATGCAAATAACGAGGCTGTGGATAGCACAATGACCAAACCGAGGTAAGCTCAAACTTGGCCCAGAGACGGATCTGACCAACAGTGAATGCCAACTGAAGGATAAGGACAACGTTCTGTTCATCCAGGGCAAGAAAAGACTGGGATGAAATCAGAAAATGTAAATCTGACCTGGAAAGCACTGGAGGAAGAACAAGTTCAGCTGGAGATGTCGGGGTAAGTTGCAGATGTCAGGGGTAGGTTTTTCACATAGGGTACATAGAATCGGCTACTGGCAGTGGTGGTGAAGGCGGATTCGGGAAGGTCTTTTAAGAGAATTCTGGATGAGGTCATGGGACTCAGTAAGATAGAGGGTTATAGGTAAGCCTAGTAGGTAGGGACATGGTCGACGCAACTTGTGGGCCGAAGGGCCTGTTTGTGCCGTAGTTCTTCTATGTTCTATGAATGAAAAAATTCTTCAGTTTACAAAACGAAAATCCAATGGAAAAGGAAAGCTAGACTGTAATCGTAGAGGTGAAAAATGTGTGAATCCAGCAAGAACATGGTGGGAATCGTGGAGAAAGAAAATTCTAGGAATGAACAGAGTACACATTCCTCCCCAGCAGAAATGGGATAAATGTAGATTGTCCAAAAATGAAGCAGATATGGATTTGACTTATTACTGCCACATGTATTGGGACACAGTGAACACGCTATACAGACAAAGCCGTTCATAGAGAGGGAAAGAAGATGATGGAAAATATAACGTTACAGGGTGGCAATTGTTTGCTTTACTATGCTTACAATGTCAGGAACCCAGGTTCGGGTCCCTGACTCTTGGGTCACTGTGTGGAGTTTGTACGTTCTCCCTGTGTCTGCGTGGTGCTCCAATATTCCTCCCACAATCTGAAAAACATGCTGGTTAGATGGATCAGCCATGCTAAATTGCCCCTTTTCAAGGTAAATGTATGAGGATGGGCCTTGAGTATGATTATAGTCGATGCAAACTTCACAGGCCGAGTAGCCTCCTTGTGCATTGTAGGATTCAATGATTCAATGATTCTATAGTCATAACTAGGGTGTAGAGACAAATCAACTTAATATAAGGTAGGTCCATTCAAAAGTCTATTCAATACAAAAGAGCATATAAATGGTCATCTTCCACCTGGAAGGGCTGAAAGAGGGTGCAGCACTTCTCAGTACAGTATTCCCTAAGTGGAGCATTCCGTCGGTGCACACTGTCTCGGTATAGTACTTCCTCAGTACATCATTCCCTCGGTGCAGCACTCTCTCGGTGCAGCATTCTCTTGGTGCAGCATTCCCTCGGTGCACACTGTCTCGGTATAGTACTTCCTCAGTACATCATTCCCTCGGTGCAGCACTCTCTCGGTGCAGCATTCTCTTGGTGCAGCATTCCCTCGGTGCACACTGTCTCGGTATAGTACTTCCTCAGTACATCATTCCCTCGGTGCAGCACTCTCTCGGTGCAGCATTCTCTTGGTGTAGCATTCCCTCGGTGCACACTGTCTCGGTATAGTACTTCCTCAGTACATCATTCCCTCGGTGCAGCATTCCCTTGGTGCAGCACTCTCTCGGTGCAGCATTCTCTTGGTGCAACATTCCCTTGGTGCAGCACTCTCTCGGTGCAGCACTCTCTTGGTGCAGCATTCCCTCGGTGCAGCACTTTCTCAGTGCAGCACTCTCTTGGTGCAGCATTCCCTCGGTGCAGTACTTTCTCAGTGCAGCACTCTCTTGGTGCAGCATTCCCTCGGTGCAGCACTCTCTCGGTGCAGCACTCTCTTGGTGCAGCATTCCCTTGGTGCAGTACTTTCTCAGTGCAGCACTCTCTTGGTGCAGCATTCCCTTGGTGCAGCACTCTCTTGGTGCAGCATTCCCTCGGTGCAGCACTCTCTCGGTGCAGCACTCTCTTGGTGCAGCATTCCCTCGGTGCAGCACTCTCTTGGTGCAGCACTCTCTTGGTGCAGCATTCCCTCGGTGCAGCACTCTCTCGGTGCAGCACTCTCTTGGTGCAGCATTCCCTTGGTGCAGCATTCCCTTGGTGCAGCACTCTCTCGGTGCAGCACTCTCTTGGTGCAGCATTCCCTCGGTGCAGCACTCTCTCAGTGCAGCACTCTCTTGGTGCAGCATTCCCTTGGTGCAGCACTCTCTCGGTGCAGCACTCTCTTGGTGCAGCATTCCCTCGGTGCAGCACTCTCTCAGTGCAGCACTCTCTTGGTGCAGCATTCCCTCGGTGCAGCACTCTCTCGGTGCAGCACTCTCTTGGTGCCGCATTCCCTCAGTGCAGTACTCTCTCGGTGCAGCACTCTCTTGGTGCAGCATTCCCTCGGTGCAGCACTTTCTCAGTGCAGCACTCTCTTGGTGCAGCATTCCCTCGGTGCAGCACTCTCTCGGTGCAGCACTCTCTTGGTGCACCATTCCCTCGGTGCAGCACTTTCTCAGTGCAGCACTCTCTTGGTGCAGCATTCCCTCGGTGCAGCACTTTCTCAGTGCAGCACTCTCTTGGTGCACCATTCCCTCGGTGCAGCACTTTCTCAGTGCAGCACTCTCTTGGTGCAGCATTCCCTCGGTGCAGCACTCTCTCAGTGCAGCATTCCCTCAGTGCAGCAATTTCTCGGTGCAGCACTTTCTCAGTGCAGCACTCTCTCAGTCAGCACTTTCTCAGTGCAGCATTCCCTCGGTGCAGCACTTTCTCGGTGCAGCACTCTCTCGGTGCAGCATTTTCTTGGTGCAGCACTCTCGGTGTAGCATTCTCTCGGTATAGCACTCTCTCAGTGGAGCATTCCCTCGGCATAGTACTCTCTCGGTGCAGCACTCTCTTGATGCAGCACTCCTTCGGTTTCCACAATCCTTCAGTGAGCACTCCCTCGGTGCAACACTCCCTCAGTTTCCACACTCCCTCAATGTATCACTCCCTTGGTGCAGTGCTCTCTTGGTACAGTACTCACTCGGTACAATATTCTCTCGGTGCAGGCCTCCCTCGTTGCAGCACTGCTTTGGTTTCTATACTCCCTTAGTGCAGCACGGCCTCGATGCAGCACTTGCTCAGTTTCCATACACCCTCAATGCAGCATTCCTTCAGTGCGACTCTATCTCGGTGCAGCATTCTCTCAGTGCAGCACTCTCTCAGTGCAGCGCTCCCTTAATGCTATGCTCCCTCAGTGTTGCACTTCCTCAGTGCTGCACTCCCTCAGTGCAGCACTCTCTCAGTGCTGTGCTCCCTCAGTGCTGCACTCCCTCAGTGCAGCACTCCCTCAGTGCTGCACTCCCCTCAGTGCTGCACTCCCTCAGTGCTACAGTCCCTCGGTGCAGCAGTCTCTCAGTGCTGTGCTCCCTCAGTGCAGCACTCCCTCAGTGCTGCACTCCCTCAGTGCTGCGCTCCCTCGGTGCTGCACTCTCTTAGTGTTGTGCTCCCTCAGTGCTGCCCTCCCTCAGAGCTGCACTCCCCCAGTGCTGCACTCCCTCAGTAAGCGCTCACTTAGTGCTGCATTCCTTTAATGCAGCATTCCCTAGATGCTGCACTTCCTGAAATTTGTGTTTGATTTTCTGGAGTGGGACTTGAATCCATGACCATCTCACTGAGGGCCAACGGAGAGCTTCCTGCTGAGCCAAGTAGGCCAGCTGGTGTTGAAACAGTGTCATGGAGAGCAAACACATTCAAAGTTCTATCAGTCGATAAGTTTTCTCTCGCAGATGGCAATATCACATTTCAATGTGAGAACACAGTTTTCACTGAAGATTTAGAAGAAAATAACTCAAAACAAGGTTATGTACTGTGTTTTCCACCTGCTGTAGCAACCAGCATACAAGTGGGATTAATCTACCAGAACCATGATCAATTTCAGATAGCACAACACTAGAGGTTGAAGAGAAGTCAGGAATTTACCCATGATGTTGTATCAGTTCAATCCTTTATAGATTCACTGCAGCATGGGATGACATTCCTACTGATAAATCCAATATGTGGACACCCTAGCTATGACTGTAACACTACATTCTGCACTCTCGTGTTTTCTTTTCTATTAATGGTATGTTTTGTCTGTATAATGTACAAGAAACAATACTTTTCACTGTATGTTAATATATGTGGCAATAATAAATCAAATTAAATCAAATCAAAATAATTACTTCCTGTAGAAGTATATGAGATTATTTTCTAATGTGTTGTCTGGAATACTGCCCTAAAGATTAATTTTCAAATCCTTAAAATCCTGGAATAATCCTGGAGAATGGACAGGATCTGGGATATTGGTTTTCTCATTCCACATACCTCTTGTCCCCTTGCCCAGCAGGTGTTTAATGGCCTGTCCAGGACAGGAGGTGAAATTGTGAATTTCCCATAGAGCGAGCGGTGAGTGCCAGTCTCAACCATAGCGGAAGTTCAAGTTGGGTATCATTTCATTGATGTAAAGCAGACCTGCCTCAATGTCTCTCTCGAGGTTAATAGGAATTGGAGAACCAAACCAGTTAATTGAAGGCAGTTATTTAATTTTATGAATCGGCTTTCACCGCAAGGCCTGCTCCTGGCCGCAACGCAAAGTCAATAGTCATGACATCATCAGCACAGGCCTGGCTCCATGGAAATAGCAGTTGCCTCAGCCCCATTAATAACCCCGTGTCTGAGCCTCAGGGGGCAAACAGGAATAAAGCCAATGAAAGAGCAGAAATGTTGGTCAAATCCAAATCATTTTGGGCCTGTAATGAGACTTGAACCGTGGCCAGAGTCATTGGAAGGGATGACCTTGCGGTGAGATATGGGGCCTGAGTCAATGAATAGTTGGGGTTTGCTGGTGAGATCCCAGATGAAAGCAACCATTCCTCTGTCAAGCCCTAACCCTAACCCTAAGCCTGACGCCAACTTTAACCTTAAACCTAACCCGAACCCAAATGCTAACTCTAACCATAACCCTAAGCCTCATGCTAACCCTAATCTTCACATTACCCCTCATCCCAACACTAACCCTAACACTTACACTAACCCTAACCCTCATCCTAAACCTAACCCTAACACTAACACAAACGTTAATGGTCTGTCACAGCTCTGAAGATTCAGTCAAATCACCAACAGGGGGGCCATAAATTGTATATCATTTTTTACAAAATTCAACAAAATAAACAGCAGTGACCAGCCTGGACGCCCTGGGGCCGATTCTCCTCATGGGCTCCCTGCTGAGTACCATGGCCTCTGCATGTCTCCAGCCATCAGATTTCCAATGACATCAGCTCCAGCCCAGAAATGGATATGCAGCTGAATAAATTTCTTAAATTAGAATGAGCGTATAATTAGAAGGCCCAGGACTGAAGTTTCCTGGCCCACTAGCCTTTTCTTCCTTACCAGGAGTATTTCTCTCCAAAGGAGTTTACAACAGCTTTCCACTTGTGGGGAGTTGGCAGCCTGATTCCGCTGGAGTGAAGGGGGCCATGGGGGTCCCCAGGGGGTCGGGGATAAGGAAGTTGCCCCCGGACCTTGCCAGCTTGGCAACGCAAACCTGATCCTCTGGCAAGGGACAAAGTGGCAATGCCCAGGGGACATCTTGGCATGGCCCATTGGTATCAGATAGTGTCAAGGGGGTGGAGCCTAATGGGGCAGGACACATAGGGGTGCATCTTCTGGAAGATTGTTGGAGATGGGTCCCACTGCCACTGTGCATTCGGCAGTGGCAGAGGGAGGGAGGCCAGAGATTGATTGGGGCTGGTCATAGGGGTGGGGGGACAAGGTTGACTTGCTAGGGACTGGAGAGTGTGGCAGAAAGGACGGGGTGTCGGGGCTCTGAGGTGGGAGTTGAGGCTGTCAGTGGTGACGGGATGAGGGATCAGGATTGCCCAGGGATGGGGTGGTGGGGTCGGGGCTGGCCTGAACACTTTCAGGAGGCAGCAATCAGGTAACGGTGGGGAGTCCCAAAGCCAGTGATGTAGTGTCGCGGAGATGGCCAGTGATCGAACTGACTAGCAATCAGGAGGCTGAAGGTGGGAGGGCCACTGCGCATGTGCTGACCTTAGTGCTGATAGATCGGTGCATGTGCACTGGCCCTCTCAGCGCAATACTGCCAGCCACTCCAGCAGGAATAGGTCCCAACCCCTTATTGTTCACAAGGTTCACATTAGGGCACTCTGCAGTGCAGAGTGTGGTAGATTCATTTTAAAAATCCCGCTGAAAACACCAATGGGATTTATTCCAGTTTTTACACAAATTTGGCACTTAGATTTTTTTCCTATCCCACATGTTCAGAAGGATATATAGCGCCATTGGAGGGAGCTCAGTATACATTTACCTGAGTGATGCTGGGACTTCGAGGATTAAATTACACAGGCTAGTAGTTTACTTCCTGAGGGACAGTTTAAAGGAAGAATTTGTGATAGGGAGGGGCACAGGTGGAGTAGAGAGGGGGAAATTATTTCTACCATTCAGGGAGCCCAGAGCAAATAGGAAGCTTCAAGACAAATCCTTCAGAAGTGAAATTAGGAAATATCTACATGTGAAGGGTAGAATTTTGCAGGATTCCAGGGAGTGTGTTGGAAGGTGAGGGGAATGGGTAAAATCGGGTATGAGGGCAATGGCAGACATGCCTGTTGATTTCCAGCCATTGCTGGCATTTGAACAGAAGTGAGAACTCAGGATGGTCCTGTTGCATTGAGGACAATTAAGTCACATTGTGCTACTGTTAGTGTTCACCAGGTCTACCCTAAGGGCTCAGGGTGAGGGGGGTGGTGGACTGGCCATCCTAATTGGGTTCAATTTGGCCCTCGGGAGGTGCTCTCCTATGGTCAGGTTCACTTCACTAAAAGACTGCCCTCATGAATGCCTTCCTCATCCTTCTTTTCAATTACCAAACTCAATTTTTCCTTTACTCCTGGGTCTCCTCCATAGAATAGTCATAGAATCCATACAGTGCAGAAGGAAGCCATTCAGCCCATTGAGTCTGCACCGTCTCCCTGACAAAGCATCTTCCTCGATACTCCTCTGCGCTCTATCTTTGTAATGTCACCATATTTATCTTGCTAATTACCCTAATCTTGGGACACCAAGGGGAAAATTAGCATGGCCAATCTATCTAATTTACACATCTTTGGACTGTGGGAGGAAACCAGAACACCTGAAGGAAAGTCACGCAGACAAGGGGAGAACGTGTAAACTCCACAAAGAGAGTCACCTGAGTCCAGAATTGAACCTGGGTGCCTAGTGCTGTGAGGCAGTTGCGTTAACCCCATCCCCACCCTCCCGGAGCCCTGGTCCTGAGTAGCTGCAGTACCAACAGTCATCACCATCTTTGATGGTGCTTTTAGGACTGGCCTCTGACTGGCTGGCAGGTCCTGGGGCCAAAGCTACATCTCTTCAGGTGTTGGAAGCCCCAAATGCAGGCAATTAGCTGAGGAATGTAAAAAGCATTCTGGGAATCTATCATCAGCCCAGTCTGGTAGATAGAACCATCCCATAAAATGGCAGAGAGGCAAAAGTTTGGAACTGTCTTCCACCAACAGCAATTAATGCCAGGTCATTTTTAATGTTAATACTGAAATTGATAGGTTTCTGTTGACCAGAGTTATTCAGTGGATAAAGGACAAGGGTGGGGGTTAGGTCATAGATCAAACATGATCTTGTAGAATGGTGGAGGGCTAATTGGCCTCCTCTACCCATGTCCTGTCAAACACTGGACTCATTTATATCCCTGACTGATCTTTGATGAAAAGGGCCAATACTTATTTGGTCTCTAAGAATAAACTCCTCACTGTATAGGCCTCGCTGAGATACAGGTGTGTGCACCGATAGGTCCCCCTAGAATTTACTCACACAAAGGGCTGAGCCCCAGAAGACTACATTCTTCAGTGAAGCCTGTCACAAGGTTCGAATTAATGTCATCAATGTGCTCCAAGATTTACATCCTTTTGATGAAAAAAATTTGCTTTTTTCCCTCCAAATGGGATTGCTCCGATCTCAGCTGTGCAGGGTGGGGATTAAGCAAATCAAGAAAGGTTTGTCCTACAATAGCTGGAGAGGTCAAGCTGATGTTTATCTCCCAAAGGATATCTGCTTTGTACCAGGTGGTGTGCAGTTTTGGTCTCCTTTTAAGAAAAACATCATTGTTTTGAAGGCAGTACAACAAAGGTTAGACCATCAGACCATAAGATATTGGAGAAGAATTAGGCCACTCGGCCCACTGAGTCTATTCCACCATTCAATCATGCCTGATAAGTTTCCCAACTCCATTCTCCTGCTTTTTCCCTGTAATCCTTCATCCCTTTACCAATCAGGAACCTATCTATCCCTGTTATAAATACAATCAATTGATCAGACTGGTTTCTGGGTCTCAGTCTCTGAGGATAAGAGCAGCATGATGGCACAGTGTTTAGCACTGCTGCCTCACAGTGCCAGGGATCCAGGTTCAATTCCAGACTTGGATAACTGTCTGTGTGCACATTCCCTCTGTGTTTGCATGGGTTTCCTCCAGGTACTCCAGTTTCTTCATACACTCCTCATTCACTCTATGATTCTATATTCTAGGTTCTTCAACCACTACAGTCCATGCGATGCAGGTAAATCCACAGTGCTGTTAGCAATGGAGTTCCTAGCTATATAGTGCTAGAGGAGAACTTGCAGCAAGGAGCATCGTCTGCTCTTGTCCTTGTAGGTGGAAGGGGACACAGGTTCAGAAGATGCTGTCTAAACATCCTGGATGAGTTGCTGCAGAGCATCTTCTGGATGGTACATACTGCTGCCATTGTGCATTGGTGGTGGAAGGAATGAATGTTTAACATGGTGGATGGGGTGCCAATCAAGCAGGTTCCTTTGTCCTGGATAGTGTTGAATTTGAATGTCATTGGAACCACTCCCATCCAAGCAAGTGGAGAGTGTCCTGTCACACTCCTGACTTGTGCCTTACAGATGGTGATCAGGCTTTAGGGAGTCAGGAGATGAGTTACTATCTGCAGGATCTCCAGCATCTCACCTTAATAAAGATCACCACAATTGGGGCACCTCATGCTGGATGGTAGAAAGCGAAAGAGAGTCAAGCCTGGAAATAATCAGAGTTTGACCAGCAATATTTGTCGGCTCATTGTGAATGTCAAACTGTCAGTAAGCAGGGAGGAAATTAGATCCATGTACCAGATGGAGCCCTTTGGAACTTTGTCGCAAGAACAGCTGCCATTAAGTTGCACTACAGACAGTGTAGTCAGTGACACTCAGCCATCTTATGTTTAGGATCCTTCCGTGTTGCTGTAACAAGCTTGCTTAGTAACAGCTCTGCAACCTGGATCATTGGTGAACAGGTTAATCTGTAAAATGCCATGTACTTTTAAATAACTCACATGTGTCAACCCAATTGAGTAGTTATACCCTGGAGAGCTCTCTTAAGATGTTTCACCTTCTTGGGATGTTTTGTTATATGAAAGGTGCAATATAAATGCAGATTGTTGGTGTATGGAGGGTGCTGAACAGGACAAGTCTCTTTGCATCATCTCATACAATATGACATCTACTTTTCCCAGCACCCATCAGGATGACCCTGTTTCTTGCTCCTATGGTGATTTGACCGGCCATTTTTGTCAGTCATCATTTGTCCCTTGTAACCTTTGTAAAAGTTAACTGTAAATGCTGTGGGTTTCCTGAATCACTGACAAAAAAGGGCCTTCAACAAGGTAATTTATTCACTCTGCTGCTGCTCGAAGGGCTTGAGTCTCTGGAAATCTCTTCCTCAAAAGGCAGTGAATACAGAGTCTTTGACTATTTTTAAGGCAGAATTGGATAGATTCTTAATTAACAAGGGAGTGAAGGATTATGGATTAAACGCAGGAATGAGGTTACATTCAGATCAGCCACGATCACACTGAATGGGGGAAGCAAGCTTGAGGGCTGAATGGCCTACAACTGCTCCTAATTCATATGTTCTTATAACCCTTTGAGTGAAGAATTTTGTGCCTACCTCAAAAGGCTAACCCCTTATTTAGATTTAGAGTACACTAATTCCAGTGGCAGTATTCTTCCAGCATCCACCTGTGAAGCTCCTTTAGGATTTTAAGCCGTTCAATGAAATCCTCTTCGATTCTTTGAAACGCTGGGGAATATGAACTTGGTCTCGTCAAACTATCATTGAATCACAATGCAGATGGAGACCATTCAGTCCATCCAGCCTGTACTGACCACAATTACACCTAAGCCCTGTCCCGTAATCCCACGCGCTTGCCCTGCTAGAACCCGATCGAAAGGGATAATTTAGCATGGCCAATCCACTTAACCTGCACATCTTTTGGACTGCGCTCAAGGGCAATTTGGAATGGGTAATAATTATTAGCCTAGCCAATGATGTCCACATCCCATGAAGGAATAAAAAAACCTTCTGAACTGATTTGCCAAATGCTTTGGGGCTGCAGCCTACGAGGTCCGATCTCCCTGGGCAGGATGGTATTCCCGGAGCATCTATCCCATGTCAGCTCCTTTCCGAGGCTTTTCCTGTTTAGCTGTCGTCTTCCTGCCAATATTCCAAATCTACTTGGCATTGGCAGACGAAACCTGGCTCCTTGAAATATGTGCTGCAGGATTAAGGGAAAAAAGTCCCCCCACCCCCACCATAAACAATAAATGAAAAGAAAATGATCGTAAAAATTCCAGCAGAAATTAATATCAGAAGGTACTGTAAAATAAAAATTAAAGAGGAACTCAAAGGCTTGAAAAACTTTGGAAGCTCTATCATTGGTAAGATTCCAGTTGAAGGATTAAATTAATGTTGCTTCTGCGATACCCACTGGCCATGACCAGCAATATTATTGTGATGGCTTTCAAAAACTCTCCATTCTACCACTCCGTTAAATGGTTTACAAAGCAGCTTACATATAAAACCAGGAATACTGCATGGAGTTGAAGAGCTGTGGTTTGGTGGCCAGAGGAGGGGTACATTTAGCCAGGCAGGAGAATGGATATTCTGTGCTTAGGGTCCTGGATTTTAGGAATGTCTGCCACAGTCCAGTGAAGTGTCCGGGTGCTAATCATGGCTGGCCATATTCTGGGCTTTCAGCAGCAGTCACAGAGAGAAGGGCTTCATGGCATGAATGGGCTCCATGCAGTAAGGGTGAAAAACGAACAAAGTTCAGAGGAAATTAAGGTTTCATTCCTTGGAAGGGTCTCAGCACAAGATCATATAGACCATGATAGCAGGAGAAGGCCATTTGGCCCTGCTTCAACTCAATAGCCTTGTCATGCTTTTTCCCCATAACTTTTGATCCCATTCACCCAAGTGCTATATCCAGTCATCTCTTGGACATTTTCAATATTCTGGCATCAACTACTTCCTGTGGTAATGAATTCCACAGGCTCACCACTCTGCATGAAAAAGTGTCTCCTCACCTTTGACCTAAATGATTTACCCTGAATTCTCACGCTATGACCCCTGGTTCTGGATTCCCCCACCAGCAGGAATATCCTCCCTGAATCTACCCTGTCTAGCCCTGTTAGAATTTTATAGATCTTTAATAAGATCCCCCTTATTCATCTGAACTCCAGCAAAAACAATCCTAATCTAGTCAATCTCTCCTCATACATCAATCCCGCCATCTCCGGAATCAGGAGGTTCCCTGCATTCCCTCGAGAGGAAGAACATCCTTCCTCAGAAAAGGAGACCAGAACTGCACATAATACTCCAGGCGTGGTCCTCAACAAGGCTCTGTACAATTGCAATAACACACCCTTGCTCCTGTACTCAAAACCTCTTGCAATGAAGGCTAACAAGCCATTTGCCTTCTTCACTGCCCGCTGCACCTGCTTACCTTCAGTGACTGGTGCATAAGGACACCCAGGTCTTGCTGCACTCTCCCTCTCCCAATTTACAGCCATTCAGGTAGTAATTTGCCTTATTGTTTTTGCTTCCAAAGTGAATAACCTCACACTTATCCAAATTACATTGCATCTGCTATTGATTAGCCCTCTCACTCAACCTGTCCAGATCATTCTGCAGGATCTTTGAATCCTCATCACAGTTCACCCTCCCACCCAACTTGGTATCATGTGCAAACTTTGAGATGTTACATTTTGTTCCTCATCCAAATCATTAATATATATTATCAGTAGTTGGGGGCCTAGCATCGATCCATGTGGCACCCCATTAGTTACTGCCTGCCAATTTGAAAAGCACCCATAAATTCCTATTCTTTGTTTCCTCTATACCAACTCCAGTTTTCTATCCATCTCAAATGCACTTCCCCCATAATCTTGCACTATACTCTCTTGTGCGGGACTTTGTCAGGTGCTTTCTGCGAGTCCAAATATATTACATCGACTGGTTTCCCTTTGTCAACTCTACTCATTACATCTTCAAAGAATTCCAACAGATTTGTCAAGCATGATTTCAAACAGGAATACTAAAAGACAGCTAAAATTGAGGAGAAAATACTTTCTCATGCTTTCTCCGCCTCTCTATGTTTTAATGAAATGAAGTGATCTGAACAGCAGCTTGGGCCAAACACATTCAGACTAATGCTCACCGTTCATGCCCAAACTCACAGTGAAATTCAAATCCCATCACACTGAAACTAAAAGTACTTCTGGCTGTTGCTTTGGTTTAAGGTTTGAATCTGATTGGTAGCTCTGCGCTGCTGATGTCACCATGTGATAGTGCAGAATGCTGAGTTGTACTTTCTGCTCCTTCCCGATGTTTGCTAGGGACGGATTCAGGGACTGGTTTATTTACAATATCATTTTACATTGTCCCGGAATGCCCTCTTTGGCTACCAGGGGATTGCTATCGACTCCGGCAGATCCCAATCATCCCAAGAGAGTTCGCAATCCTCCCTCCATGAGTGGCACTTTTATATGATCTGCCATCCCTGCAAGAAGGTTTTTGGGTCCACTGTCACCCCAGTGGGTCCAAACTGGTTATGCAGTGAATTTTGAACATTGTTATTTCCCAGGATGTTTAACAGATGACTAAGTTTATTACTCTGCCATCTTAGGTAAATCTCCACCTACACGTCCTACACTGTGTGCAGGCAAAATATGTTAAAGGGAAAATTCTCCTTTATACACTAGGCAGTGCTCTGAAAAGATGACTCACCTTCTCAGGGGTAACCTATGCCGACCTTGTCAGCAATGCCCAGGAATCTATGGAACTCTTTGCCACAGAAGGCTGTGAAGGCCAGATCATTGACTGTTTTTAAGACGGAGATAGGTAGGTTCTTGATTAATAAGGGGATGAGGGGTTATGGGGAAAAGGCAGGAGAATGGGGATGAGAAAAATATGACGGAGCAGACTTGAAGATCTGAGTGGTCTCATTAAAAAAATTAATTTTTTAAATTCGATCAATATTTGAAATTGGCGAAACACAGAATGTATGAACATAGGATCGCCTCATTCATATTTTACTTACCTCTGGACCTGACCATTCTAACAGGGGCCTGGCTGGCCTCCCATATACTACCCTCCTTAAACTTGACATCATCAACAAATCTGCTGTTTGTGTCTTCTGCGAGAAGCCCCATTCACTCGTCAATCATGTGCTTGCTGACCAATGCTGGGACTTGCTGAAACAGCATCTCAAAAACAACATTCTTAGCTTTGTTTTTGAATCTTTCTCCACCTTTCTGACTCTCCTGCAATCTCTTCCATCCCACATTCTGTGAGATATCTGCATTCCTCTAATTCTGCCTTCTGGAATATCCTGGATTTTAATTGCTCCACTGTTGGTGGCCATGGCTTTTTTGATTTGATTTGACTTGATTTATTATTGCCACATGTATTAGCATACAGTGAAAAGTATTGTTTCGTGCGTGCTATACAGACAAAACATACTGTTCATAGAGAAGGAAACAAGAGAGTACAGAATGTAATGACATTTTAGAAGCAAAGAACAAGAGTAAATGATAGAATTAGAAGATATCCTGGGCACAGCTTGCAAGAAGTCACCTCGTTTTGATGCCATCTTGGAAAAAAAATTCCTGCAAAATGGTGCCTAAACCTTGCTGCCTCTTCACTTCACTTTCCTCCTTTAAACATCTTTAGCCAAGCCTTTTGCTATCTGATCCTTTATCTCATTTCATGGCTATTGCTTGGTATTGTATTTTGTATATAATGATCCTAGGAAGCACCTTAAGATGTTTTATTACACTGAGTGTGTGAAATAATTATACGTTATTGGAATTTATTTTAAAAGCAAGGAATGGATTCATGAACAATGGAATGGATTCTCACAGTCTGGTTAATAACCTTATGGGAGTTACTGTCAATCTTTTCTCAACTCCAGCCAAGTCCCAAATCTCACACTACTTATAACTCCTTCAAAATAGTATTCCCAATGAATTAACACTTACTGATAGCTAGCCTATAATAACCTGAACTAATATTACATTCCTGTAGGGACTGACTTTCAGAAAGCACCTCATTGACTATAGCCTGCATGGATCCTAAGACTAAGGTGGAGCTATATCAATGTAGGTATTTCTTTGACCAGACTTCCAGACTGGCTTAGGATTATACGTTCCATCAGAACTGGAAGATGTTGCAGACGTGCAGAACGATAGAACCCCTATGATACAGAAGGGGGCCATTCAGCCCATCAAGTCTGCACTGACACTCCACAAGAGTATTTTATCCACTTCTGTCCTACCTCCATACTTCACATGGCTAATCCCTCTAACCTACACATCTTTGGATACTAATGTGTAATTTAGCACAGCTAATACCCCTAACCTGCACATTTTTGGAGTGTGGGAGGAAACCTGGCTGTGAAGTGGCAGTGCTAAGCACTGTGTCACAGACAAAAGGCAGTGGATCTGAAGAGTTAATCCCACCTTGCTCACTTTGCAAAGTCTGCTTAACTACTGTGTTTCCAGAATGTTCTGTTTTGATTCCACAAACACAGCATGAGTTCAATACATTTGGAAAATGCAAATGACCACATCCATCAGGGAATTCCATTTGGAAAAGTGTTCTTTAATGTGTAATGCCTTGATTTCAATATCAGTGACACCAAATTGGGTTCGTTGTTGGGAGGAAGTTTTATGATGTGTTGATCATGAAACTATCGTTGAGCCAGGAGCTCCCGATTCGAGACCCCCTCTGCGACATGAAGGCCACGGAATGTGCATTCACAATGCCAAACATGTTGATTAGCAGGTGTAATATCTTCCAATACTCCAATGGCAGGCAATAAGAGAGGTTCTGGAGTCAGTCAGCACCACATAGTAGCTGCAAAGCCACACTGCCCCCTGGCTGTGTTCTTTGGCACAGTCTTGGCACTGCCCCCTGGCTTTGCTTCCTGGTACTGTCCCCCAGCACTGCCCTGGCACTATATGGGTGGGAGGGGGAGTGCTGATTCCTGGTAAAAACATGCACTGGAGCAGCTGTTACAAACGGCACCCCAATTTTTGAAAGACAAGGTTGTTGGGGGGGTGCCCACCTCACCAACATTATACCATGGGACCCCTCTATGTGTTTTTCTGACTAAGTCCGAAACGACACTGTGGTGAAAATCCCAATTGCTGCCAACACATTCAATGCTGCTTTTCCCTTTTGGCCTTTCCCAATATCTAAAAAAATTTTGTCAGTGGAATCGAAAGGTGAGGAAGTTCCACTAAAGCTTTAAAACACATTAGTTAGGCCTTAGCTGGAATATCGTGTTCAGCTCTGCACACCAAACTAAAGCAGAGTGTCAAAAGAATGGTTTGAGGGACAAGAGGCTTGTGGACAAACTAGAGGAATTCTTTATCTCAGGTACACAGATATTTGATAAAATTGTTCAAAATCATGAATGGTTTTGTTCGAGTAAGTGAGGAGAAATCCTTTCCAGTTGGGGGAATGACAATGAGCAGAGGACACAGCCTTAAGGTGATTGATTAAAAGAATCAGAGGTGACCTGAGGAAGTATTTCTCTACATGATGAATAGCGATCCAGGATGTACTGCCTATAAGCGGTGGAAGCAGATTCAATTGTAACTTTCAGAAGGGAATTGGATAAATGCTGAATAAAGAACACTATTACAAAGCTTTAGGAAGAGAGGAGGGAAGTGGAATTAATTAGATAGCTCAGCCAAGATACTGGTCCAGGCCTCATGGGCCAAATGGCCTCCTTCAATCTTTTACCTTTCTGTGATTCTGTAAAACAGATTTTTATCTGCCCACTAACTGGGATCAAAACTGCATTCCAAACTTGAAGCTTTGATTTAGAATGTTCGCAATTTGAGGTGAATTTTGCTGCGTTGGATTTGGGGTCCCAAGTGAAGGGTGTTTGGGGTGTGGTGAGATGTGGGCGAGACAGGGAAAGATAAAAGGATAGCTGGGTGCAAACTACATCACCCAACTACACCCCCCCACCACCCTCTCCCATTTCAAACTCTCCCGCTCACCAGCCAGCTCCCTCTAATGAGGTTCCCTCCACTGCCGGCATATTACTAAATAGCATTCAATGTATTTTCTTTGGAAAAGTGGTGTAGTTCTGTCAGCACCTTGAAATGTAAAGATATCCAGGGACGTGCTGGGCAGAAATGTTGGCAAGGTCACAAAATTAACACGTAAAATAAAGATGATGAAATGTGTGCACAGTCCTTTTTTTTTGCTTTTCTTTTAATTATTTCCATTTGTGGTACGTGGAATTCGTTTTGTACTTTTGTTCCTGACGTGAAGACTGGAAATTTGTCAATAAACCCAGTCATCGAGCGGAATGGTTGCTTATTGCAAAATAAACCATTGTTGAGGCTGCCGTCAGTGTTACCCCGTGTGTCATCACATATCAATTGATTAATTCATCAGTAGGGAATGAGAGTCACTTCAGACAATCTGGCAGCTGATGTTTACCAAGAAGGAGTGGACAAAAATCCTCCAATACAGCCCAGGAGAATTAACTGATTCGATGCTAACATGCTTTGTCTTATTTTCTTTCATTCCGGCAGCTTCTGCCAATCCAACCAATAACTGCAGCTTGTGTTCACATAACACCTTCAATGTTTTAAAACATTCCATGGTGCTTCAGAGGAGGAGGGAGGGGATGGGGGGGCAAGGATAGAACCTTAGGTTGCACCACAGGTGATGGAGTGGGACAAGGAAGAGAAGCCATTACATGTGATTCTCTGGCTACAAGTAGACAGAAAAGAATGGATAGCACGGTGGCACAATGGTGAGCATGGCTGCCTCACATCGCCAGGAACCCAGGTCCAATTCCAGCCTCGGGTCATTGTCTGCGTGGGTTTCCTCCGGTTGCTGTGGTTTTCTCACACACTCCAAAGATGTGTAGGTTAGATTGATTGGCCATGCTAAATTGACCCTTAGTATCAGGGGACTAGTAAGGTAAATATATGCAATAATGGGGACAGGAATTGTTGTTGATGCAGACTTGATGGCCAAATGGCCTCCTTCTGCACTGTAGCTTCTATGATTCGATGAGTGTGGAGCTGGCCAGCAGAAAGACTGTGAGAAGATGCTGAGAGGATCAAATCAAATTCTGGCCCACAGTGATGCTTCATATGAACATATATACATACAAAGTAGGAGCAGGAGTTGGCCACTTGGCCCCTTTGTTGCTTACTTAGAATTGCCGACTCTGGTTTCTGGAAGTGTCACCATCTTCATCCAATCCACATCCACACTCCAGCTGACATGTCCACCCCCAGACACGGCCAGCCACGAAGCTAACCTTCTTCTATTGGATAATTCTGAATTGTTAGTCAGAGAGTGATAAATGGTTCTGAAGTAGGCCATCAGTTCCATGCTGGCTTTCCATAGAGCAATCCAGTCAGTCCCATATAAACACATAAATTCAGAACCATTGAGTCCCTCAAGCCTTCCCAGCCAGTCCACAAGATCTAACTGTAACCTTTAACTGTAGCCTGTGCTCCACATTCTGCCAACCCCTGATAAACTTTGACCCAATTGTGAACCATGACTTTACCTAGCTCTGCCTCCATCACTCACCGGGGAAGAAAATTCCACAAACATTTCTTCTCATCTTCACCTTAAATGGGACTCCCCTTATTTTAAAATTAATACCCTGGTTCTAATCTCTCCCACAAAGGGAAACATCTTTTCAGCATCCATCAACTCTCCTCAGATGTTTCAATGAGATTGCCTCTCATTCTTCTAAACTGTGACCAGCGGTGTGCCTCAGGGATACATGTTGGGCCCACTGTTATTTGTCATTTATGTTAATTATTTGGATGAGAATATAGCGGGCACAGTTAGTAAGTTTGCAGATGACATGAAGATTAGTGGCATAGTGGACAGTGAACAAAGTTATCTGCAATCTTGATCAATTGGGCCAATGGGCTGATGATTGGCAGATGGAGTTTATGGATAAATGTGAGGTGATGCATTTTAGTAGATTGAACCAGGGCAGGACTTACTCAGTTAACAGTAGGGCATTGGGGAGAGTTACAGAACAAAGAGATCTAGGAGTACTTGCTCATAGCTCCTTGAAAATGGAGTCACAAGTGGACAGAGTGGTGAAGAAGGCATTTGGCATGCTTGGGCTTCATCAGTCAGAACATTGAATACAAGATTTGGGACGTCTTGTTGTAGTTGTATAAGACATCGGTAAGATCACACTTAGAATAGTCTGTGCAATTCTGGTTGCCCTATTATAGAAAGGATATTATTAAACTAGAAAGAATGCAGTAAAGATTTACTAGGATGCCATCAGAACTTGATGGATTGAGTTATAAGGAGAAGCTGGGCAGATGGGAGCGTAGGAGGCTGAGGGGTGATCTTACAGATCCCTATAAAATAATGAGGGATGTAGACAAGGTAGATACCCAAGGGTTGGGGAGTCTAAAACTAGAGGGCATGGGTTTAAAGTGAGAGCGGAGAGATACAAAAGTGTCCAGAGGGGCAATTTTTTCACACAGAGGGTGGTGAGTGTCTGGAACAAGCTGCCAGAAGTAGTAATAGAGGCAGGTACAATTTTATCTTTTAAAAGACATAAAGATAGTTACATAGATAAGATGGGTATAGAGGGAAAAAGGCCAAATGTGAGCAATTGGGATTAGCTTAGGGGTTTTAAAAAAAGGGCGTCATGGACAAGTAAGGCTGAAGGGCCTGTTTCCATGCTATAAACTCTATGTCTCTATGACTCAATGAATATAGCCCAGCCTGTCCAACCTTTCCTCATAAGATAAACCCCCCATGCCAACTATCAGGTAAGTGAACCTTTTCTGAATGGCTTCTAACTCATTCTGTGGGTCAATATAGATGAGGAATAACACTGTCTCAAGCTCAGTGGATGTAAGATCCTTATTGCAAACACTGGGAGCAGATACAGATTATAACCCTTGTTCCAGGAGATGAACAGGGACTGAGTGGCATTGTCAATAGAAATCCTTGCCCTGCAATCACCTTCATTATACTCCTGTAAACCAATCCCATATCTTAAAGTTCCATAAATTTTCCAATTGGCAAATTAGCAAAATTGAGACTGGCACATATGCTGGAATTTTACCACCTTGCCTGCTACAAGAATCAGAGCAGGCGAGGGGTGGACATTCATAGAACATAGAACATTACAGCACAGAACAGGCCCTTCAGCCTTCCATGTTGCGCCGACCAATATAAAAAGCAATGCCCCTCCAAATTAAACCATTCCCTTCTCTTCCATATACTTATCAACTAACCTCTTAAACGCCACCAAACTTGGCGCATCTACAACTGCTGCAGGCAGGGCATTCCACTCCCGAACCACCCTTTGGGTAAAGAACCTACCTCTGATATCCGTCCTATAACTATCACCCCTTAATTTAAAGCTGTGTCCCCTCGTGCTAGCTTTTTCCATCCTAGGAAAAAGGCTATCACTGTCCACCCTATCTAAACCTCTAATCATCTTATATGTTTCAATAAGGTCCCCTCTTAGCCGCCTCCTTTCTAACGAAAACAACCTCATATCCCTCAGCCTCTCCTCATAAGACCTGCCCTCCATACCAGGCAACATCCTGGTAAACCTCCTCTGTACCCTCTCCAATGCCTCCACATCTTTCTTATAATGTGGGGACCAGAACTGCACACAATACTCCAAGTGCGGCCGCACTAGAGTTTTGTACAGTTGCAACATGACGTTGCGGCTCCGAAATTCAATCCCCCTACCAATAAAAGCTAAGACTCCATATGCCTTCTTAACAACCTTATCGACTTGACTGCCTACTTTCAGGGATCTATGCACATATACACCAAGATCCCTCTGTTCCTCAACACTATTAAGAATCCTACCATTAGCCCTATACTCCACACATTTATTATTCCTGCCAAAGTGCATTACCTCACACTTTTCCACATTAAACTCCATTTGCCACCTCTCGGCCCAGCTCTGCAACTTGTCCAAGTCTCTCTGCAAACTATAACACCCCTCTTCACTATCTACCACTCCACCGACTTTAGTGTCATCTGCAAATTTACTAATCCATCCTTCAATACCCTCATCCAGATCATTTATAAAAATTACAAACAGCAGGGGCCCCAAAACAGACCCCTGAGGTACACCACTTGTCACCAAACTCCACAATGAATATCTCCCATCAACCACCACCCTCTGTCTTCTATCTGCTAGCCAATTCCTAACCCAATTAGCTAAATCACCCTCTATCCCATACATCTGCATTTTCTGCAGAAGTCTTCCATGGGCCACCTTATCAAACGCCTTACTAAAGTCCATATATACCACATCAACTGCCTTACCCCCATCCACCTCTTTGGTCACTTTTTCAAAAAACTCAATAAGGTTAGTAAGGCACGACCTACCCTTCACAAAACCATGCTGACTATCCCCAATCAATTCATTTCTCTCTAAATAACTATAAATCCTATCCCTAATAATTCTCTCCAATACTTTGCCCACAACAGAAGTAAGACTCACTGGCCTATAATTCCCTGGAAGGTCTCTCTTCCCCTTCTTGAACAATGGGACCACATTCGCTATCCTCCAGTCCTCCGGAACCACACCCGTAACCAACGACGACCTGAAGATCAGAGCCAGAGGCTCTGCAATCTCCTCTCTTGCCTCCCAGAGAATCCTAGGGTAAATCCCGTCCGGCCCAGGGGACTTATCCAACTTCAAACCCTCAAGAATATCTAGCACATCCTCCCTATCTACTTCAATACTTTCCAGTTTGCTACCCTGTACCTCAGTGTTCTCCATAACTACATTTACATCACCCTGCGTGAATACCGAAGAGAAATATTTATTCAGTGCCTCTCCAATCTCTTCAGGCTCCACGCACAACTTCCCACTGCTGTCTGTGACTGGCCCTAATCTTGTCCTAACCAATCTTCTATTCTTAACATATCTAAAGAAAGCTTTAGGATTCTCCTTAATCCTATCAGCCAAAGTCTTCTCGTGTCCCCTCTTAGCTCTCCTCAATTCACTCTTTAGCTCCCTCCTGGCTAATCTATAGCTATCCATTGCACTAACTGAGCCTTCAAGCCTCATCCTGACATAAGCCTCCTTTTTCCTTTTAACCAGCGAATCAACTTTTTTCGTACACCAAGGTTCCCTTACTCGACCATTTCCTCCTTGCCTGACAGGGACATACTTATCAAGGATTATTCGGAAGATCTGTTGACCTTGGGTGGGATTTTACAGTTTTGGGATGAGCAAGGCCTTAAATTCCTACCCATAATGCCTCTCCATGTCCAGCACTCTGCAACATCGTAAAGAATTTTCATGTCAGCCGTGGAGCCTGGGATATCAACACTCTCAATCTGCCCTGGAATCTCCAAGAATGAATAATTCACCTCAAGATCACTGCTGTGATTGGCTCAAAACATCACGGAGCATTCAACAAAAGTTTTGTTTTCAATTTTCACCTAACGTTTTTGTTCACAGGATAGAAAGCTGGGATGGGAGAGGAAGGCTAATTGACAGGGATTAATTTTATATTTTAATGGCCAAGAACAAGAATAATCTACTATTTTGCTGGTGTTGGCAGAGGGATTAATGATTTGCTGGACAACAGGGAGACTGCCCCCCCCCACCACTCCTCCCCTGGTCTCCCCTCACCCCATCCAGCTCTTATTCAAAATAGTGCTCTGGGATCTTCCATGTCTACTTGAGAAAACAGGCAGAATCTCAGTTTAACATCTCATCTGAGTAATGGTGCCTCTTGCAGTGCAGCATTCCGTTAGTGTTGCGCTGGGTTAGTCAGCTGAGGTTTAGATGCTGACCTCTGGAATGGGCCTTGAACCCAAAGACTTGACTCCAAGGTGAGGGAGGCATCCACTGAGCTGTGACCACTATCCAGGAGAGATACATTTGCAACCTTGCATTTGCCACGATCCATTCTCTTTCCTATCAATTCCCAATACTGGGGCAGCATGCTGGCACAGTGGTTAGCATTGCTGCCTCATAGCACTGGGGACTGAGGTTCAGTTCCAGCCTCTGGTCACTGTCTGTGTGGCATTTGCACATTCTCCCCTTGTCTGCCAGAATTTCCTCCAGGCACTCCAGTTTCAAAGAACAAAGAAAATTCCAGCACAGGAACAGGCCCTTCAGCTCTCCAAGCCTGCACCAACCATGCTATCCAACTGAACTAAAACCTCCTAACCTTCCAGAAACCATATCCCTCCATTTCCATATGATTTATGTATTTGTCAAGACGCTCCTTAAAAGTTACTATTGTATCTGCTTCCACTATCTCCCTCAGCAGTGAGTTCCAGGCACCCACTTCTGCCTGTGTAAAAAACTTGCCTTGTACATCTCCTTTAAACCTTGCCCTCGCACCTTAAACCTATGCCCCCTAGTAATTGACTTTTCCACCTTGGGAAAAAGCTTCTGACTATCCATTCTATCCATGCCTTCATAATCTTGTAGGTTGCTCCTCAACCTCCATCATTCCAGTGAGAATAAACCAAGTTTCTCCAACCTCTTTTCATAGTTAATGCCCTCCATACCAGGCAACATCCAGGTAAACCTTTTCTGTACCCTCTCCAAACCCTCCACATCCTTCTGGTAGTGTGGCAAATACAATTCAACACTATATTCCAAGTGTGGCCTAACTAAGTTTCTATAAACCCGGCTGATGAAGGCAAGTGTGCCTTACGCCTTCTTGACTACCTGCTTTTCCACTTTCAGTGACCTGTGTATCTGTACATTCAGATCTGTCTGCCTACCAATACTCTTAAGGATTGTGCCATTTACTGTATATGTCCTATCTGTATTAGACCTTCCAAAATGCATTCCCTCCCACACTCCAAAGACATGTGGGTTAGGTTGATGGACCATGCTAAATAGTCCATTGGTGTCATGGAGATTAGCTAGGGTAAATATGTGAGGCTGCAGGAGTGGGGCCTGGATGGCACTGTGGTTGGTGAAGATTGGATGGGTCGAATTACCTCTGTCTGTAGGGATTCTGTGGGACTCCATAATTTGACTGATCCATTATTCTCAATATTCTCCCACTGAAATGTTAGCAGCTTCCCTGACTCATTTTAAAGTTGAAGCAATAGGTATTCCTGCTGCATCCAAAAAGCAGGTACCAGGAAAAAGAGGCTGCACCATTTCCCTAACACAGACATTCTGTGTAAAGAAAACTGAGCAAATAGGTTTTATCCTCAATGAGGTAGTGTCATTGTTAAAGTACAATATTACAGTATAAGCTCTCATACTAAATTCATTATAAAGCCTTTTAATGAGGTATTGATTTAAAAGAAAAAAAACAGGCAGTCAAATTCACAAATAAGCAACCTAATTAAAGCTCATTCCTGGTGATCCCCTGACACAAGTAATTTACTGTTGCCTCATGTGTGGCTGTTAATTATATCGTCAGTTCTAGGGTATACAAATCAGGTTTTAGGAAAACCTTTAAATGATCCCCTGTGTGTTTGTATAATACAGAATAATGAAGGGTTTGCAGTTAATGAAAATACTTCCGTGTGCTCTGCTTGGGTCCAGCCTTGGCCTCTACCGACCTAATTTTAACTAAGTTGGGGATCAGGCTGGCTGGAGAGAACTGGGAGCGTGAATTTTGTAATTCATTCTGTGGTCATGGTCTAAACAGGGGTTTTGGGGGATCGCTTATTTTCCCAAAATATGCTGCTTGTAGCCGCACTTTCCCAAAACCTTTACTCTTTATTTGCAGCAAGTATTTACACACTTGGATTTCAGCAGGAAGTTGGAGATTTTCCTCTTTAAGATCTCTCTGCTACGACTCTCACCAACTTCTACAGATGCACCACAGAAAGCATTCTTTATGGTTGTATCACAGCTTGGTATGGCTCCTGCTCTGTCCAAGACCGCAAGAAACTACAAAGGTTGTGAATGTAGCCCAATCCATCACACAAACCAGCCTCCCATCCTTTGACTGTCTGTACTTTCACTGTCTTGGAAAAGCAGCCAGCATAATCAAGAACTCCATGCACCCCAGACATGCTCTCTTCCACCTTCTGCCATAGGGATAAAGATACAAAAGTTTGAGGTCAGGGACCAACCAACCCAAGAACAACTTCTTCCCTGCTGCCATCAAACTTTTGAATCGGCCTACCTTATATTAAGCTGATCTTTCTCTACACTCTAGCTATAACTGTATCACTACATTCTGCATTCTCTCCTTTCCTTCCCTATATATACATATATAGTATGCTTTGTCTCTATAGTACGCGAGAAACAATACTTTGCACTGTATACTAATCCCTGTGGCAATAATAAATCAAATCAAATCAAGAATGCCTACAATGCAAAAAAGTCTTTACTGACAACAATCCTACCCAGGCCTGATCCTCTTAAGCCCTTGTATTTACTCTGCTAATTCGTCTGACTCTAAGGGACAATTTAGCATAGCTAATCCACCTAAACTACACATCTTTGCACTGTGGGAGGGAACAGAGCACCTGGAGGACTTCTGGGTGCACCATCCAGATGAGAGAAGAATGTGCAGACTCCACACAGAGAGTGACCCAAGCAGAGAATTGAACTTATGAGGAATCAAACCTCTGTGAGGCAGCAGTGCTAACCACTGTGCCACTATGCCATACTTCTCAGTCATGTGATCTGTTATTATTAATGCATCAACATCATGTACCTATCTGAGGTTAATCCTTTACTTTACATCTCCCCCAAGTCTTCATCTCTACTATATTTCCATCTTCCTTTATTTCCTCCCAAAGTATCTGACTTCATAGGGTGAGTGTTTAAACTTCATTAACTTCCCTGATCTTGTTCTGATCCCCTTCAGCATTTGAGGATATCCTGTAGTCTCCCCTCTATCTATTCTTCTCCTAGATGACTGCAGACTTTGGAATAAGTCTTTCTTCTTTCTTACCAGGATCTGATGCTCAAGTGTCTATTGGCTTTCCCTCCAAGATTATTCTGGTCCTTCGGTTTCTCATAATGATGCCTTGATCTGTCTCAATGCTTTATGACCTTGGTTGTGGAGGTTTTCCAATAATTGTACCTTTCCATCCCATTGGTCTCAGACTTATAGGGCAGAATTTTCCCTTCGTGGGCAGGACACTGACCACGCAAAGGTCCATTGACCTAGAGTGGTCTTGGGGTGAGCATGGCTGGAAAATCCCACCCTTACTTTCTCTCTGGGCTTCAGCACTGGTAATTTTTGTGCTATAGCCTGAGCTTGATTGTTTTCCTGTTCTTTACTGTTTTACTCCCTGATGGTTGTTTGTAGTGATATTGGGCTTAAGATTTTGTTCTAAAGATGGAAGCTGTGTTCTCAATCTCCTTCTCATTGGCCACCCTGATGGTGGGAGAGCATTTGGTAATGGTGAGGTTCAATAACTCAGAAGAGCTAAATTAAGTTCTACATTTTGCTTCAACAAATCCTTAACATTCATACCCATCTCAGCTCCTCCATTCATGAAAGCACGAGGTGAAATGGCGACATGAATATTATTTTCTGAAATTGTGCAACAGCTCACTAGCAATACAGTCTATTCATAGAATCATAGAATTCCTACAGTGCAGAAGGAGGCCATTCAGCCTACCATTCTTTACTGACTGCAATTTCACCCAGGCCCTATTCCTGTAATCCCGCATATTTGCTCTGCCAATTCCCATGACACTAGGGCTAATTTAGCATGGCCAATCAACCTAACCTATACATTTTTTGGCTGTGGGAGGAAATTGAAGCACTCGGAGGAAACTCACACAGACATGGGGAGAATGTGCAAATTCCACACAGACAGTGACCTGAGGCCAGAATTGAACCAGGTCCCTGTGAGGCAGCTGTGCCAACCTCTGACACACTGTGAGGTAGCCATGCTAACCACTATGCCACCCTGCCGTTGGCCCCTAGCTGTCCTCAGCAAGCTACTCAGTTGTACCAAACTATTACAGATGTATGGACTGCAGAATTCGAAAAGGCAGCAGTTCATGCCACTTTCTCAAAGGTAATTAGAAATTAGAAGTGTCTGTCTATGTCTGTATATGTCTGTGTGTGTTTGAATGTGTGACTGTGTGTGTGTGTGTGTGTATGTGAATGTGTGTGTGTGTGTGTGTGTGAGTGTATGTGAATGTGTGTGTGTGTGCGTGTGTGTATGTGAACATGAGTGTGTGTGTGTGTGTGTGAATGTGTGAGTGTGTGTGAATGTGAGTGTGTGTGTATGAATGTGTGCGTGTGTGTGTGTGTGTATGTGAATGTGTGTGTGTGTGTGTGAGTGTATGTGAATGTGTGTGTGTGTGTGTGTGCGTGTGTGTATGTGAACATGAGTGTGTGTGTGTATGAATGTGTTGTGTGTGGTGTGCGCGTGTTGTGATGTATGCGTGTGAATGTGTGTGTGTGTAAATGTGTGTGTGAATGTGTGTGTGTGTGCATGTGTGTGTGTGAGTGTGTGGTGTGTGTGTGTGCGCGTGTGTGTGTGCAAGAATATAGTGTGTGCGTCTGTGGCATGTGATGTGTCAATGTGTGTGGTGTCAATGTGTGTGTGTGAGTGTGTGTGTGTTGTGTGGAGTGTGTGTGTGTGTGTTGTGTGTGTGTGTGTGTGTGTGTGTGTGTGTGTGTGTGTGTGTGTGTGTGTGTGTGTGTGTGTGTGTGTAATATTAAGGGTGGATGAGGAAAGGCCCGATGTGGCCACAACTGGGAGAATAGTGAGGTTCCCCCACTCCCCATCTCGTGGCCCCCAGACCCACCTCCTGTGAAATTACTTACAGGTTGGAACAGGTGGGAACTAGGAGGGAATCTTGTCCAAGTCATTTTGAGTCAACTCCTCCACTGCCTCAAGTTCCACTGGGATGGAGTGTGGAATTCAGGCTATGGAGTATCGTGGTTCATCTGCTAAACTTGCCTCACGGTAAAATATTGCCATTAAAAAGCAATCCTAACCTTAAGCTTTTTTTAAAAATCTGTCTCCTGCATGATTCCTCTGTGGTTCTGAAGTGAGTTCCCAGTTTGAGAGAATGTTGAAATGCTTCTGATGGCCTCTGTTTAAGGGCCTTTCTGTCAGCAAGTTTTTCTGATGCTTCCTCCCCATTTCCACATACCAGGAAGCACCAATATTTTTTATTAAAATAAAGGTACTTTTCAGTATTTCCGTTGATTTTTTTTATTCCTTTACACAACGGTGACATAGAGTTACTTATGAAAATACAAGGCCTACACAGTAATGCTATTGCAATTTAAAAGAATTGGAACCAATGCCAGTCTTGATGAAGAACAACTCCCTGGAGTTGATTTTAACTCAGGTGCTGGTGGTGAGGGAGAAGGAACTTGGAAGTGGAATGTGGTGTGGAGTGAGAGGCATATCTTCCTGGGCGGAGAGATAGGAATTCCAGGTCTATATGAATAATCCAGAATCTCCCACCTGGGAAACATCTGGGGTGGCTTCTGGTCAAGACCCAAGATTCAATTCAGAGATTTGAACATTATGATGTTCAGACCAGCGAATGTCAGATATAGAGGTGAGGGCTGACGATTCCCAAGGTTTCAGATTTGATGAGTGTTACTGCTAAGCTCCAGAACTGTATCATATAACTCATGGCTCACAGAGCCTGGCCTTTTGTACATCTCCCTAATTCCCTTCTCTCCATCATTGGTGGCCAGATCTACAGCTGCCTAAGTCTTGAGCTCTGAAACTCTCTCTTAAACCTCTCTATCCTTCTTCAAGATGCTCCATAAAACCTACCTTTTCAACCAATGACTTGGTCGCCTGTCCAATATCTCCTTCCATGAGTCAGTGTCAGATGTTGCTCCTGTGAAGTGCCTTGGGACATTTTACTTGCTTGAAGATGCTTTATAAATGCAATTTGTCATTGTTATTGTTATCATTGTTATCTCGCCCCTACCAGATCTCCCAGCTCTCTACTGCATGAGGGTCAGACTCTCTTATTCTGTAACATCCATCTAAATTCCCAAAATCTTTTACCTTCCTGCTGAATTCCCAGCTCCATCCCTGGAATCACATTGATGTGTCTCTCGTGAATTCAGAAAATAATAAACTCCTGGAAAAAAAGGATTAGTTTTAAGTTTGGATGATTTAAGTCTCTTTGTATCAAATAACAAATCACTGGTACGAAGTTACAAGTTCAATTGAAAGGATTTTGACAGTTTACACACAGGAATGAAAGAATAACTCATTCTAGAAAATTCAAGCTGTAGCATCATCAATTTCTGTCACTTCACATTGTCTCACTCCGTCTCCCTCTTTAACCCTCCCTTCACCCTCCACATTCTCTTCCTACCTATGTGATTTCTCATGTGTCTATCTCCCAATCTCTCCAAACATTGGCTGCCAAATTCCTAGTAATCCAGTCCCTGGGGAATGGAATTCCCATCCATTCAAAGAACTGGCAGTACTCGTGTTCGGAATAGCAGGGAGAGGTCATTTGTATACCTGCAGCAGGTTATCAGGCCCTGTAGGGAATATCAGCAGCAGCAATCCAGGTTAAATATCCCAATCCACCATTCTAATGAAGCAGCCTTATTGGGATTGTAGTGGAGAGAGTAGATGTTTGTGGATGGGGTGCCAATCAAGCAGGCTACTTTGTCTTGGATGGTTTCTTGAGTGGGACATGGGCGTCGCTGGCTAGCATTTATTGCCATTCCTAGTTGCCCTTGTTCAGAGGGCAGTTGAGAGTTAACCACAGTGCTGTGGCTCTGGAATCACATGTAGGCCAGACCAGGTAAGGACGACAGATTTCCTTTCTTAAAAGACATTAGTGAACCAGATGGGTTTTCTGATGATCGACAATGGTTTCACGATCATCAATAAATTCTTAATTCCAGGTATTTTTTACTAAACTCAAATTCCATCATATGCCATGGCAGGATTCGAACCCCAGTTCCCAGAACATTAGCTGAGTTTCTAGATTAATAGTCTAGTGATCATATCTTTGATCATATCATGCCTTTTAAATGATGGACAGACATTGAGGAGTTGGGATTTGAGTTACTGTCTACAAAACTTGCAGCTTCTGAAGTTGTCCTGTTCAATTTCTAGTCAATGGTAACCTCCAGGATGTTGGCCTACACATGACTCCCAATTCACAGCAATGTGGTTGACTCTTAAATCCCTCTGAAATTGTCCAGTCACCCATTCAGCTTATCAAACTGCCTCAAAGACTAAAGGAAGGAATGAAAACTGAAATCAATGGAAATCGGGGCAAACTCTCCATTGTTTGGAATTATACTTAATACAAAGAAAGATAGTGGTGACTGTTAAAGGTCCGTCATCTCAGTTTCAGGACATCACTGAAGAATTCCTCAGGGTAATGTCCTGGGCCCAACCATCTTCAACCACTTCATCAATGACCTTCTCTCCATCATAGAATGAGAAGTGGGAATGTTTGTTGATGTTTGCACAATGTGTTGCACTATAGAGATTCTGTGTACTGGAATTGTTCAGGTTTTTATTAGCATATGGAGAAAAATAGATAAATATGGGTGAATTTTCATTCCACATTATGGACTTGCAAGGAAATGGGGGGAGGTGGAGGAAAGATCGGGGTGAGTGAGATGGATTGCCATGATGGGTCAAATGGCTTCCCTTTGTGCTGTTCGTAATTTGTAGGCTATAAAGGAATTCTATATATATTCTAGTGTTTTAAATGTTCAGTAACAGCAAACCTTTTCAGCTAATATAACAGGGAGGATTCTCAATAAATATTTTATCTAGGAGTTTTAAATAGATTGTGTTAAATATGATTGATAAACATTACAGATAATCAGATCAGCGACAAATTGAGCGATTCTGAAGCCGATTCATTCAGATTCAAATCCGCCAGCTGGCTTGAGGAATTTTTTTTAAATAGCAAAACAGTTTAACATTTATATTTGAGAAGTTCAACCTAAGTAAATGTTTTAAATTTGGGATGTGTCATTTCTATACATTTATTTTTAAAAGAAGTAAAATGTTGGTAAAAGAGCATAGCACACATAAATAAAGCAATATACTTCCTGACCTTAATTTAAATGATTTAAAAAAAAGTTTTTCCTGATAAAAGAGCAATATTGAGATGGAGACTGAAGTAAATCAGCAGTCTAATGAGGAGATTTGTGCTGAGGGTACAAAGGAAGGCAGGTCATTTTACGAGACTGAACTGGGAATGCGTACAGTTGCAAAATGTTCATGTTGTTGGAATATTAATCCAGAGAGTAGGACAACTGACCCGAACCCCAAAGCTCAAAACTCACCCTGGCAATTTGAGAATATCAGTCCAGTTAATTCATTAAATCTAGAATAACAGTCCCAACAATTGTTATGAAAATCCAAATGGTTCACTTCTGTCCTTCAGAGAGGCAACTTGACAGTCTTATCCAATCCAGCATATATGTGACTCCCAACCCACAGCAATGGAGTTGACACTTAAGTTGCCTAAACTGCTCAGCTGCACAAAGAAGAATACAATGAGGGTAAAATAAGATGAGCCACATGATGCAGACCTATCCATTTACTCCACATTGCCATCTAGAATGCAGCAAAGACACTAATAACTCTGAAATTGTTTCATTAACAGAGGAATCATGAACAGTGTGAAATATTGCATAATCATGTGCAACCATCCTCCTCCACAAACTGAAAATGATTGGGCCAAGGAGACTGCACTGATCTAGCCTGAGGGATTGGTCTGAAGCGAATTAGCTTTGAGGAGAGGTTGGATAAATTCGGTTTGTTCTCATTGAAGCGATGGAGGTGAGAGATGACCTGATAGAGATTTACAAGATTTTGAGTGGCATGGACAGAGTGGATAGTCAGATGCTCTTTCCTAGGGTAGAAATGTCAAGGATTAAGGGACATAGGTTTAAGGTGCATGGGGAAAAGTTTAGAGGAGATGTGAGTCAATTTTTTTACACAAAGTGTGGTGAATGTCTGGAATGCGCTGCCCATGGAAGTGGTAGGAGCAGATACAATAGTGGTGTTTAGGGGGTATCTAGATCAATACATGAACAGGATGGGATGGAAGGATATGGATTCCATAAGTGCATACAGTTTTAGTTTAAGCAGGCATGATGATTGGTGGATGTTTGAAGGGCCTATTCCTGTGCTGTGCTGTTCTTTGATTTCTGCAGTGATGTCTTGGAACTGAGATGTTTGACTCCAACAGCTACAACCGTCTTTTGTTATGGGCCAGAACCCTAGGTTCTTGGCTTGATCCAATTGGGGATGAGTAACATCGGAAAACTTTAAGGGGAAAGTTTAAAGTTTACTCATAAGTGTCACAAGTAGGCTTACATTAACACTGTAATGAAATTACTGGACAGCATGGTGGCACAATGCTGCTGCCTCACAGTGCCAGGGATTTGGGTTTGATTCCTGGCTTGGGTCACTGTCTGTGCGGAGTCTGCATATTTTCCCTGTGTCTGCATATGTTTCCTCCAGGTACCCTAGTTTTCTCCCATAGTCCAAAGATGTATAGGTAAACTTGATTGGCCATTCTAAGTTGGCCCTAGTATCAGGGGATTAGCAGGGTAAATATGTGGGGTTATGGGAGTAGGAATTGTTGGTGGTGTGGATTGGATAAGCTAAATGACTTCCTTTTGCACTCTACAGTCTCTATAATATTCTATGACATAACCTATGACAAAATCCCCTAGCTGCCACACTCCAGCACCTGTTCGGGTACACATTAGCATGACTAATGCACCTAACCACTACATCTTTCGGACTGTGGGAGGAAACTGGATCACCCAGAGGAATCCCCCACAGAAGAATGTGCAGACTCCACACAGACAATGACCCAAGCCAGGAATCAAACCTGAATCCCTGGCGCTGTGAGGCAGAAATGCTAACCACTGTGCCACCCCAGAAGTGTTGGAGATGGACTATGTGAAGGTAAGAGAGCAATGGAAAAAGATTTTCCAAGTTCATATTAGAACACTGCACAGTCACTGATGTAATCGAGAAGGAGCTGTGGGAAAGATCTGAATAGGATTTCTTTTCATTTTTAATATTATCCAGGGCATCAGAGAAAACTCCCCTGCTCACCCTCAAACTGTTATTTCCACCCGAGAGGATAGATGGGGTCTATGTTTAGCATCTTACCTTAGGCAGTGTAGGACTCCCTCTTCACTGCACTGAAATGCCAGTCTAGATTTATTTCTGAAGATTCTGAGTTGAGAACTGAAATCAGAGTCAGAGGCAAGAATGCTACCCATTGAAACACAGCTGACATGTTTGGGAGGGAGTGGCATTGTGGTAATGTCATTGAGCCAGTAATCCAGAGAGCCAGAGTAAACCTCTGGGTATCTGGATTCAAATCTCACCACAGAAGATGGCAATTTTTTTTAATGGAATTAAAAGCTAGTCTAAGTAACATTGACCATGCAACCATTCTTAACTTATAAAAGTCCATCTGGTTCATCAATGTCCTTTAGGGAAAGAAATCTGCCATCCTTACCCAGTCTGACCTACATGTGACCCCGGAGCTATAGCAATATGGTTGACATTGAGATAGGAACACAAGAACTAGGAGTAGCAATAGGCCATCTGGCGCCTCAAGCCTGCTCCGCCATTCAATAATATCATGGCTGATCTTTTCGTGGACTCAGTTCCACTTACCCACCTGCTCACCATGACCCTTCATTCCTTTACTGTTCAAAAATATCCTTGCCTTTAAAACATTCAATAAGGAATTCTCATTGCTTCAATGCCTCCTCAAGGGCAATTAGTGATGGACAGTAAATGTTCGCCTAGTCAGCGATGTTCACATTCCATGAAAGGATTTAAAAAATCTCACTTGCCTATCCAAATCCTTTTGCAGTCTTTTTCCAACTTATTTTCTTGTGTAATTTTGTATCATCAGAAAACTTGGACACTCTGTCTTCTTATCTCAGTCATTGCTATAATTTGTAAATAGCTGAGAGCCTGCCAACCCAAATGTGACCCATTTCATCCCATAGTCTATTTTCTGTCAGCTATCCTTGCCACAGACCAGGTTAGTGTATTACCCCCAAATCCATGAACAGTAATTTTGTATAATAACTTCTTGAACGGCCCTCATCAAACGCCCTTTGAAAATCCAAACACTTGCTTCCCCCTTGCTCCCCCTATTACTTACATTCTCAAAAACCCTAGCAGGTTTGTCAAACACGATTTCCCTTTCATAAATCCAGCCCAATGTGACCAAAACCATATCAATGAAAGGGAGAAAGGTCTGGGAAGTTGTGTGAGCATGAATCAGGCACTGTGTTTGCACTTAAGTCAAACAAATGCACGTTCACACTCAAACAGTTTAAGCAAATATTTTGCATGGTGCGGTTAGCAGGTGGGATGGATGGATGTGGTCAGAAGCTACGTCGGCAGCCACTGCTCAAATTTCGGCACATCCTGGTTCCAATCCAACCTCCGTTTCCCTCTGCACATTTGCCCTCGGATACTTGAAGAACGTTGTGCAGCTTCGCTCAATTGCTAGTGGGCATAAAATTGGTCCAACTTACAATATTACAGAACTGCCGACACAGCAGTTGGCATTGGGACTGACGTGAGCCACATCGCACCAGATGTTAGTGAGTGGTTTTCTTTTACCTGATGTGTGCTGAAACTTCAAGCACAGATGGAAAATACAAGGCACCAAGATAAATGACCACTGCGTTTGAAAGGATTTGCATTTATACAGCACCTTTCATAGCCTGCGGATGTCCCAAAGCGCATTACAGCAAATCAATTACCTTTTGAAGTGTAGTCACTGTTGTAATGTCGCAAAAATGTTGAAGAAATTGGCAAAAAGACCAGAAGGGAGACCAGGAAATTTTTTAATGCAGCGCTACCTGAAAGGGCAATCAAAGAAAGTTCAATAATAACTTTAAAAAGGGATTTTGATACATACTTGAAGGGGGGAATTTGCAGGGCTCTGGAGGAAGAGTGGATAAGAAGAAGAACCAATTGAAAAGCTCCTTCAAAGAGGCAGCATGGGAAAGATGGGTTTAATTGTCTTTGTCTGTGTAATATCATTCTATGTTAAAGTGACACACAGCTGGTTTGCATTAGGCTCCCATAGGTATGGATGAGATAAATAAGCAAATGATCTGTTCTTAGTGATGTCAGTTGACTGAGGAATCTTAGTCACAACAACTCTTAGAATCATAGAATCCTACAGTGCAGAAGAAGGCTATTTGGCCCATTGACCTGCACTGACAACTATCGCACCCAGGCCCAGACTTTATTACTCCACATATCTACCCTGCTAATTCCCCTGATACTAATGGGCAACATAGCATGACACCTAACCTGCACATCTTTGGACTGTGGGAAAGAACCAGAGCGCCCAGAGGAAACCCAAGCAGACATGGGGAGAATATGCAAACTCCACAGAGACAGTGACCCAAAGTCGGAATTGAACCCTTACAGGGTTCCTGGCACTGTAAGGCAGCAGTGCTAACCACCATACCACCCACTCTAATTAGAGATAATGGTGTTTAAATTTTTATGACCATCTTAAAGGGCAGTTGTAGCCTTACCTCATCCAAAGGGCAGCAAGTCTGACAGTGCAGTATTCCCTTGGTACCCTACTAGGGATGTCAGCCCAGATGATGTGTGTGTATTGGCGGAGTGGGGCTTGAAACCATAATCTTTTGACTCAGAGGCCAAGGATGCTACATATGTATGGATTTTAATAAGTTAACTTTTGCATGCTGGCTTTTGCTAAACTACGGTATGAATACCCCAATCCAATTCCTTTAGCCCTGACTGTCATTTCTTGAGGAAGGTTTTAGCTTTTCCAACCTCTTCAAGCTTCCTGACATCCAAAAATGTTCAGGTCCCACTGGGAATCCTGATTATGAAGCGATAGCTCGTCTCAAAAGGGTTTAGTAGTTGTGTGTGCTGGGATAGGATACTGCCAAGGCCCTGGGAGTGTTGGGTGGGGGGCGGGAGGTCTACTGTTACTCTGTGTTCAATGCTCCACCCTCCATCAGAATCAGAGAAATACTCAGAAGTAAAGACCAATCCATCACACTGATTTCAAGGCTGGTGCCAGTCAGCCAGCCAGCCAGAGAAACGGGCATGCACAGCTCATGAGTCATATTTTCTTGCAGTAATTACAGCAGCCCACTGCTGAGATAATCAACAATCTAGCCGGTTACACAGCAAAGCTCCCACTGTTCAATTCATTTGGACTGCTAGCACTCAACAACTTTTCCAATTTAACACTTTGTGCATGGGTTATTTCTCAGCCCATGTTTTCCTTTCTGTCCCTCTCTCTGGAGCTCAGTCCTTTTTGGCCGTATTTTAGGGACCTTGCCTCAGAATCACAAGGTTGTATCCTTTCTTCCTACGATTTGAGCACCTGATCTGTACTGCCACTCTGTGCATTGCTGAGGGAATACTGTGGAGATGGAAGCTTTTGGATCAGATGTTAGTCAGAAAGTTTTGTCTGCTCCCCCTCAGGTGGATGCAGATCCCGTGGCACTGTTTGAAGGAAGGCTGAGGAGTCCTCCCCAGCGCCCTGGCCAACGTTCATCCCTCAGCCAATTAACAGCTGATTGGGTAACTGACATTTGCTGTTTCTGAAAACATGCTGTACACGAAATTGGCTGCCACAGGGTTTCCTGTGTAAAAAATACATTGAAATGTCCTGAGGTTGTGAAGTTTAAAGTATTTTTTAAAAGTTTATTTATTAGAATAACAGTGAGTTTACATTAACACTGCAATGAAGTTACTGTGAAAATCCCCCAATCGCCACATTCTGGCGTCTGTTCAGGTACAGTAAGGGAGAATTTAGTATGGCCATTGCACCCTGACCAGCACATCATTTGGACTGTAGGAGGAAACCGGACCACTTAGAGGAAACCCACATAGACACAGGGGGAATGTGTAACTCTGCACAGACAGTGACCTAAGCCGGGAATCGAACCTGGGTCCCTCGCGCTGTGAGGCTATGCTGACCACTGTGTCACCATGCCATCCTACAAGCTGCAACATAAAAATGGAAGTCTTCCTTTTACAGTTGAAGACCAAGATGAGGCTATTGCCTTTACACCAAGTCCAAAACTGAGAGAGTGATGGGGTGACAACTTTCTTAGATTTGGTAGGATCTCTCACAAGAAGGATTATGAATCCACCTCTCCCCCCACCCTCCCACCATCACCACCATGTATACCTGTGTCAGTAAAGCCCAGAACTCCTCCTATTTTTTATTGCTAGGAAGTGTGGAGAAGCAAAGCATTGATATAAAGTTGGGGCTGTCACAGCTGTCACAGCAATACAGAATGTCTTGTATGGAAAGTGTACGTGCTATCATTGCCATCATGAATGCATCATGAGGCCTGGTCTTACTGCTGCATGATGTCCCTTTGGTGATAGGAATCATAGAATCCCTACAGTGCAGAAGGAGGCCATTCAGCTCATCGAGTTTGCACCGACCATATTTCCATCCAGGCCCTATGCCCGTAATCCCATGCATTTCCCCTAGCTAATCCCACTGACATTAAGGGACAATTTATCATAGCCAATTCATATCTTTGGACTGTGGGAGGAAACCGGAGCACCCAGAGGAAACCCATGCAGACATGGGGAGAATATACAAACTCCATACAGACAGTGACCCAAGCTGGGAATTGAGCCCGAGTCCCTGGTGCTGTGAGGCAGCTGTGCTAACTGCTGGAAAGAATTACAAATTATAGTGTCACATGAAGGGATGGAATGAGACAGTGAAAAGTTAGGAGAACAATAATTACCTCCTTTATCACAACAAACCATTGCAGGAAATCTCATTCAACAGATCAGACACTGAACAAGAGTTGAACGACAAATTGAGGGAGGTGATTAAACAGGGAGCTGGAAAGGTAAAATTTGGGAAGATAATTTTGATGATGGAAATGGTGGAAGATGAAGTAATTCAGGAAGCAAACTCTGGGGAAGTGGTAGAAAGTTCTGGAATGTAGGAATCCAAGGAAGACAGTGGCGTAGTGATATTGTCACTGGACCAGTAATCCAGTAACTCAGGAAAATGCTCTCAGGGCACGTGATCGCTCGATGATGCAATCTGAATTCAATAAATTTTGGAATTAAATGTTTAGTGAGCACCATGAAACTATTGTCACAAAAACTCATCTGATTCACTAATATGCTTCAAGGTAGGAATTCTGATATCCTTACCTGTTCTGGATTACATGTGACTCCCAAGCCACAGCAATGTGATTAGCTTTTAACTGCCTTTTGGAATGGCTGAGTGAGACACTCGGTTCAAGAGCAATCAGGGATGGGCAATAAACACTGGTCAGCAATGTCCAGATCCTGTAAATTAATTAAAAAATATATAAGAATAGGAGGGGCCATTCCTGCCCTGATGTCTGTTCCACCAGTACTTAATTAGATCAGCAGTGATCTATATCATAACTCTCACTTGGATTCTGTATCCCTTCAGCCAACATAGTGGGCTGAATGGCCTCCTTTTATGGTCTGACTACAACAATCCTCTTGATAGACTGATTGGTCTCCTTCTGTACTCTGACCCCAGCCAATCCCACAGCTTTAATATCTTTTTGAGGGAGAGATCCCTTTCCTTTGTTTGAAAAAATGTTTCCTGAAATAACTCCTGCTCTCAATCCAGGAGATGTCGTCTTGCTCTGAGTTCACCATCCCTCCAAGGAAATAACATCTCTATCCAATCAAATCCTTTAATCACCTTAACCACTGCAATTAAATCACTCCCTAATTTCCTCCACTATGTGGAATAAAAGATTGTCTTTGCAACTGGTCCTCATATTTGAACCATTACCAATAGTTGAGCAGATGGAAGATCAGAAAAGATAAATGAGCCTGGAATTGGGGACTGGACATGGGTGGAAATGTGCAGCATAGGAGCTTGGAATTGGGGACTGGACATGGGCAGAGAGGTACAGCAGCCTGAGGCATAGCAGCAGACCAGTAAATGAAGATGTGATCGAGAAGTCACAGGACTGAGAGGAAAGGAACTAGCAACAAGTCTGATAAAGATTGGGTTAATGAGGAAATGGGGCCCAATAAGAAAGGCAGAAAGGGGAGGCAGAGACAGAAAAGCTGGTGGGGACAAGGCGAGGAAAATGAATAACTCATAGAGTTTACAACATAGAAACAGGCCAATCAATGCCGATGTTTCGTAGAATCATAGAACTCCTACAGTGCAGAAGGAATTCGTTCAGCCCATCAAATCTGCATTGAGCACAATCCCACCCAGCCCTATCCCCATAACCTCCATATATTAACTCTGCTAATCTCCTTGACACTAAAGGGCAATATAGCATGGCCAATCAACCTAATCTGCACATCTTTGGAGTGTGGGAGGAAACCGGAATACCTGGAGGAAACCCACACAGATAATATGCAAACTCCACATTGACAGTGACCCGAGGCCAGAATCGAACCCTGGTCCCTGGCGCTGTGAGGAAGTAATGTTAACCACTCTGCCACCACGACATCACTAATTTCCTTTAAGGAAGGAAATCTGCCGTCCTTACCTGATCTGACCTATATGTGACTCCAGAGCCACAGCAATGTGGTTGGGCTATCCACTGCCCTGTAAGAGATCTGACAACATCAATTTGTTAGGCAATAAATGCTGGCCCAGCCAGTGATGCTTACGTCCCATGAATGAATAAAAAGAATTTCATCTAACGCTACCCTGTTATGGCTTTGTCACTCATCAACTTAGGAAGCTTCACCTTAAATACCTCAGGAAGTCTTGTGGCACAGTAATAGTTTCCCCACCTCTGAATCAGAAGCTCTGGCTTCGAGTCAAATGCCAGGATGGAAGGAACATTCATAATGTTGTTCAACAGTTGATAATCAGTTTGGAAATCCTCCCCCCATCCCTCACTATTCCCTAGAGGATATACCTTAAAAAGACTTCCTGTGGTAGCAGGTTCCACATTCTTTGGATAAGGAGTCAGTGATCTTTGTAGGTCTTCCTTAGCCCATGTCAACATGCATCTTATCACTTATACCATGAATAATCATTGTCAAGACTAAAATGTGTGTTGAGATACTCTATGGGTGACAGAAAAAGGACAGGGACAGATAAGCCAATGCAGCGTGAATTCTCCCTGGAGTAGTGATGAGAAAAATTCATGGAGAAACTTCAATAATGCGGAGCTGTGCGTCTGAAAAGTGATGGAGGAACCTCCAAAATTGTGGAGCTTTTGGTGCCAGAGGGTATTTTCTTATATATATATTATTTTTCAGACAGCCCCTCTCAACATCAAATTGACGGAAAACCAATCATGGAAAGGCTTATTACTAAATGTCTGAGAACAGCAGACTGCAGCAGAAAGCAAAGAGTGACTCTGTAATGTGTCACTGTCTGAAACACAGTCCAATCTGCAAAGTATTACTGACTTACAGCACTCACACTTCAGACAAAGATACATCAATATACAATTCACTCAAGCCCCATGTTGCACAATTTTACATTGTCTTCAAACTATAGAATGTGCTGGATGATTGCAGACGTTCATTCTGAGCTTTTCAGCAACAAATTATCAAGTCATAGAGGTCCACAGCATAGAAAAAGGCCCTTTGATCCATCGCACCTACGTCAGCCAAAGACAAATCACCCAGCTATTCTAATCTCATTTTCTAGCACTTGGTCCAAGTCTTCTTTGGCAGCATGGTAGCATAGTAGTTTGCACTGTTGCATCACCGCACCTAGTTCAATTCCTGGCTTGGGTCATTGGTTGTGTGGAGTCTGCATGTTCTTCCCATGCCTGCATGGGTTTCCTCTGAGGGCTCTGACTTCCTCCAACATTCCAAAGACATGCTGGTTAGGTGCATTGGCTGTGCTTAATTGCCTCTTGGTGTCCAGGGATGCTCAAGTTGGAGAGATTAGCAAGGTAAACATGTGAGGTTACAGGAATAAGGCCTGGATAGGATTGTTGTCAGTGCAGATTTGATGGGCCAAATAGCCTCTTTCTGCACAGTAGGAATTCTATGATTCTATGAGGAACTTCCAAACCTGTGATCTTTGCCACATGGAACGACAGGGACAGAAGATACATGGGAGACCGCTGCCTGGAAGGTCCTCTCCGAGTCGCTCATCGTCCAGACTTGGAAATATCTCACCATTCCTTCACTGTCATTGGGTCAAAATCCTGGAAATCCCTCCCTATCTGCATTGTGGATATACCACAGGGACTGCAGCAGGTTCAAGGGGACAGCTCACCATCGCCTTCTCAAGGATACTTAGGGATGAACAATAAATGCTGGCCTTTCAGCGACACCCATCTCCCATGAAAGTATAAAAAGAAAATTAGTTGTTCCCAGTGCCCTAGTCAGTGTTTATTCCTCAACAAACATCATGAACAAAAACAAATTATTTGTCTGTTAACAGTGCAGAACGGCCTATTCAGCCCAACTAGTCCATTTGATGTTTATACTGTATATGAATTTCCTCACACACCTCATTACCTCACTCTATTAACATGACCTGCTATTCCTTTGACCTCATGGTTTTATCTAACTTATCCTGAAGTGTATCAATGGTATTTGCCTCACCTGCGGACTTGTGGGAACAAGTCCCACACACACACTCACTTCTGTTTGGTGAAGAATTTGTCCAGAATTCCCTGTTGACCTTATCAGTGACTATCTTATGGTTATGGCCTCCTGGTTGTGTTTTGCTTTTCAGAGGAAATAATTCTCTACACCTACCTACAAAACTGCTTCATAAAAGACCGAAACAGATAGGCCTCAAACTTCTCATTTCTCAGGATTAGAATGCCCAAGTCTGTCAAATCTTTCTTGATAAGTCGTGGTTCAAGTTTCAATGTCATCCATGTGGATCTTTCATGTATTTGCGCCCCTGTGTAACTTATATAATGTGGTGATTTGAACTCTTCAGAAAATATCAGGTGTGTAAACTGCTGACTATCACTTTTACTGTTTGTGAGATGTGCTGTGCACAGATTAGCTGCCAAGTTTCCTACATCACAATACTGACCACACTTCAGATGTATTTTGTTTATGCAAAAATACTTTGGATCATCATAGAAGTCATAGAAACCCTAAAGTGCAGAGAAGGAAATGATTCGGCCCAACACGTCTGTATCAACGACAACAATCCCACGCAGGTCTTATACCGTAACCCCACATATTTGCCCTGCTAATCACTATAACTATGCATCCTGGGGCACTAAGGGGCACCAGGTGTGGTGGGGTGGGTGTAGCAGGATTGCACAGTGGTTAGCACTGCTGCCTCACAGCAGCAAGACCTGGGTTCGATTCCCGGGTCACTATTTGTATGGAGTTTGCACATTCTCCTCATGTCTGCATGGGTTTCCTCTGGATGCTCCGGTTTTCTCCCGTAGTCCAAAGATATGCACGTTAGGTAGATTGGCCATGCTAAGTTGCCTCTTAGTGTCAAGGGGGCTCACTGAGGTTAATGTAAGGGGTTATGAGGTAGGGCCTGGGTGATCAGTGCAGACCCAATGGACCAAACAGCCCCCTTCTGCACTGTGGGATTCTATGATTCTGTGAATTTAGCATGACAAATCAACCTAGCCCACACATGTTTGGATTGTGGGAGGAAACCGGAGCACCCAGAGGAAACAGATGCAGACATGGGGAGAATGTGCAAATTCCACACAGACAGTGACTGAAGGCAGGAATCGAACCTGAGTTTCTGGAGCTGTGAAGCAACTCCACCATCCACTGTGACACTCTGCCACCCCTGAGATCATGGCGGATGCTATATAAATACAAGCCCTTTGTGTATTCAGTGGAATAAACTTCTAAGAGCCAATTTGGAAAAGAAAGCCCACTTTGAAAAGGAGTCATTTGCTTTTTAATTGACACAATCAGGTGAAGTCTATGGTGAAGGGTTTGAAAACCTGACAGAGAAAAACACAATCGAGGAATGAGACTGAAATGGCACAAATCATTATTTGTGCATTCAGGGCATGTGGGCATCACTGGCCAGGTCTGCATTAATTACCCCTTGAGAAGTTGGTGATGAGCTGCCTTTTTAAACCTGCTGCAGGTACATCCACAATGCTGTTAGGGAGGGAATTCCAAGACTTTGATTCAGCGACAGTGAAAGAACGGTGATATATTTCCAAGTCAGGATGGTGAGTGACTTGGAGAAGAAATTCCAGGTGATGGTGTTCCCCAGGTATCTGCTGCCTTTATATTTCTAGGTGGTAGAGGTCTCAGGCTTGGCAGGTGCTGTCAATGGTGCCTTGGTGAGTTACTGCAGTGCGTCTTTGTAGATGAACACAGCTGTCACTGTGCTTTCATAGTGGAGGGAATGAATGTTTTGGTGATGGATGGGGTACCAATCAGCTAGGCTGCTTTGCCCTGAATGAGAGGAAGATAAGAATGAGAAAAGGAACTACATTTTAGAGAAGGAAGTTTATGACTTGTCTATGGGTATCACCTGGGAAACACAGCTTAGATAGTGTCTTTGACTTACAAAGCAGTAAATGTACCCGTGAATACACGGAAATAATTGCAGACAGCATTGCAACATCAAGAGTTCAGATTATTTAATAAACAGCTGGAATTTCATACTCAGGCTGCATGACATCACCTGAACCATTGGATATGTTGCTGGCTTGTGGCATTCCCGTAGCTAGATTTGACCTCATGAAGCCAGATACTAACCTATCTTTTTGAACGTCATCCTGTTAACTAACTGGACACTAAAGCTCTTGAAATAATAGGAAGGAGAACTCAGTGACCCTGGCTTCCCCTTGCTGTGGGCTAAATAACAGTCTGAAGTTTTGTTTACACTGAGATCCCCTTAGGAACAAGTAAGATTTTCCAATTTGAAAAAAAACAAATCTTGCTTTGCCTAAATTGCCCTTACGAGGATCTCACCTTTCAAACATTGTTATTTAATCCCAGCACTGATCCATAGGGGAACATTTCTCCGGTTCTGACACTCCTCAGTTCCCAGCACTGTTGAAATAAAAGCTCCATTTCCATACAAGCCATATTTTGACAAATAAAACATATTATTATACGGTAACTGTGTTGACTGTGCTGTTTTCTGCTGACCAGCGAAGGTGTTTGCTTCAATATTGACAAGATGGTCTTGCTTGGTGAGGTTAGTAGGGTTGGAATGTCATAGCAAGCAGCCACTGACAACGATAATATGTCAGAGTTCAAGATAAAACGAAACAGATGTCAATAAAATCACAGGACTGGATTCCAAGAAAAGCAGGGGAGATCTCCCAGTGATCTGGCCAAAATTCATCCTTTAGCTAACACCACCAAAAATAAGTGAGATGGTCATTTATTGTCCTTACTCTTTGTGGGACACAGTTATCTGGAAACTGATTTTTCCGGTAAATCAACATTTCAAAAATGGTTCAATTGCCTTAAATTATGTATTGCTGAGGGCAGGAAAGATGCTACATACACGTAAGTTCTTTCTTTTGTTCGTTCTTGTGTTTCTTTCCATATATTTATGGCTGAACAATTATAGCCCTACGTTAGGTGTAGTAGCAATGATGTATCAAAAACAAGTATCCCCCAATGGATTTAACATGGAGGTGTTATAAAGTTCCCACAAGTCTGGTTCCAATAGTGGGCTATAGTCACAATGTGTGAGTTAAAATTCAAGTTGTATCCCAAAATACATTAGACAATCACTCCCTTCCAGTCCACCTCAAGTAGCTAATGGGTGCAAAATCACCATCTAGGAATGCACAATTTCTCATCCCGGAAAATGCCAGGGACAGACACAATGGCTCATTGTAATCACTCTTGTTCAACAAGGGGAAAACAACACACTTATTTACAGGGAAAGGCTACATAGAGACTTGCAGCCTCGTAGGTGCAGCCAGCTCCTGAGAAAGTTCTGGAACAGAAAGGTGGGCGTGATCCATCACTGCAATCCCCAGTGACTCTGTCATGTGACTCTTATTCTGCAGTTTGATCCTTAGAATCATAGAATCCCGACAGTGCAAAAGAAGGCCATTTGGCCTAAAAACTCTGCACTGACAGCAATCCTACCCAAGCCCTATCCTAAAAGCCCACATATTTATCCCACTAATTCCTCTAACCTACACATCTCGGGAAACTAACAGGCAATTTAACATTGCCAATCAACCTAACCTACAAATCTTTCGGATTGTGGGAGGAAACCGGAGCACCCGGAGGAAACCCACGCAGACATGGGGAGGATGTGCAAACTCCACACAGACAGTGACCCAAGTTGGGAATTGAACCCAGGTCCCTGGCATTGTGAAGTAACAGTGCTAACCACTGTTCCATAGTGCCACCATTTAATCACCACATGCTTCTCCTCTAAGCACTTTTATACTGATGGTAATATTCAATTTAACAGTCCAAGATAATTAAACATTTAGTAGATAAATTTAGTTAATTGTAGATTAAGTCTTTCAGGGGGTTTCCAAATCTTTGTCTTCAGGCACAGGCAGTTCAATTCTATCTGTTACCATGGCGATGTTGGTTGTGCCTGCCCCAGGGCAACCAGGTACAACAGTGCTTGGATATCTAACAACATACCCAGTTTGTAATATAGCTGCTGTGCTGACTGCTGACTGTGGTGACTGCTGGGACAACTATTGCTCTGTCAAGTGACCTATGTGTTTCTGGACAATCCTTCCTTCTATGTCCACTTGATAAGACAAAGGTTCAGCTTTGGATACAATAACTCCAGGGATCCAACTCAACCCACTTCCAAAATTCCTCACATCCACATCTTTATCCACTGAAAAGCAAATCGGGTTTACCCAGTGAGTGTCACAAGTGTGTAATGCGAAAGAAGCTGGCACTAATGATCTAGATTATTTGGAGGGGCACCCTGGAGCAAGCCAAGGACCGAATGCTCAATTAGAGAAAAAGTTGTTTATTTAAATGGAGAGATGAATAAAATAACATTGGATTACATTCCAGCACGTACAATCTCTCAGCTCCTTCCCCTCCCAACTTTCCTCAACAGAACTCTTTTCGAAGAACAAAGAACAACACAGCATAGGAACAGGTCCTTTAGCCCAACAAGCCCGGGCCGCCATTTTAACATTCAGTGAGTGCCTCATTCCAATTCTTCTTCTACCTATGACTTTTGTCTATGCCTCTTGGACTCCACAATAAAAATGTGCAAATTTAGAGAATTATAAGTGTGCCAGATTGTAGGAGGTCTAATTTAGGGACAGTTTATTAACACCAATCAGCCTAAAAGCACATTTTGGGGTATAGGAGGAAAGCAGAGCACCCGGAGAAAACCCACTCAAGCACGGGAAGAATGTGCAAACTCCCACAGAGCTGACCGAAATCAGAGATCCAACCTAGGTCCATGTATCTGCACAGCAAACAGTGATAGTCACTGAGCTGTTTTCCTACTGGGACTGTGCAGGGCTGGACATACTTGAAAGAGAGGAGGATTCCCTGGTTGGGGAATCTAGAATGCTGCACCCAGACAGATCTGGAGTGGCTAAGTTGCCCCCTAGAACATGGCGGCTGACCGAAGAGGGGCCAGTGGCCTCGTGGTATTGTCACTGGGTTAGTAATCCAGAGATTATTGTTCTGGGGATTAGAGTACAAAGAGCACCATGGCAGTTCCTAGTTTATCAGCCACAGCTCAGTTTTGGTGAGCACTCTCAGTCGCACAGTTCCAGTTTCGAGTCCCATTCTAAGCCTTGAGTGAAAATATCAGAATTCACACTCCAGTCTGTTACTGAGGAATGCTGCACTGTGGGAGGAGCTGTCTTTGGAGTGCATCCTTAAACCGAGGCCCTTCTGCCTGCTCTGAAGGATGTAAAAGATCCATGGCACTATTTCTTAGTAGGGCAGAGGAGTTATCCCTGCCGTCCTGGTCAATTTTTACTCTGTACTTAACATTACAAAAACAGATTATCTGGCCATTATGACACTGCTATTTATGGGAGCTTGCTGTGTATGAATTGGCTGTTGCATACAACAGTTACTACACTTTAAAAAATGCTTGCTTGTAAAGCACTTTGAGATGCCTGGTGATCTTGATATAAGCACATTTTTGATAAAGAGTTATCTAGACTCAAAACATTGGCTCTGTTCTCTCTCCACTGATGCTGTCAGACCTGTTGAGATTTTCCACTGTTTTCTGTTTTTGTTGCAGATTCCAGCATTTGCAGTAATTTGCCTTTATCCTACTTTCTTCAATGGTTTTCCATACCTGGTGTAAATTTCCATGTTTAAATGCCTCCATCAATCAGTTACCAATATTTTGTGTGATTTGCTGTCAGAAACATAGAAATTAGAAGCAGGAAGAGGCCATTCGGTCCTTCAAGCCTCGCCACCATTCATCTTGATCAAGGCTGATCATCGAATTCTATATCCTGATTTTCCCTCCTTCCGCCATATCCCCTGATCCCTTCTTTAAAAAAAACATTTTTTTTTTGTCAAAGCCAGAATAACAAAGGACTGGGAGAAATGTCTCCCCTCAGACTCCCAGCAAAGCAGTGTGAAGTTTCCAATCATTCATTCCTCTGCCAGGAAGAATCAAACCTTCTCGTGCTTTCCCCTGGAATATTCATACACTGAAGGGGAAGCAAACTGATCCCCTTTGCCTGACTTTCATCTATAACTTGCTCTGAAGAATTCAATAGTCCTCAATGACTGATCCAATACACTCCTAACCACAGAACCATAAAATGATAGAAGCTCAAGGAAAGATAATTTGGCATGTCTTTCCTGAAGTGAAAAGCACTAACATGTTTAGTAACACATCCTTTGCGTTGATAGTTCGTCATCCTCAAGTACTTGTTCAAGTTATAGAAAAAAATCAGCTTCCTTCACTTTCTCACGTCAAGTATTCCCCATCTTGAGAACTATTTGAAGAAAAAGAAAATCCTCTTCTTCTCTTGAGACTTTAGCGATTGATTTTCATCCCACCACCTCTGTTTTTGACCCACTTGCCAAGGGGAGTAAATTTTCTCCACTTACTCTATCAGAACTTTTCATCACTAAATGCAGCAAGACCTGGACAGTATTCAGGCTTGGGCTGATAGTGGTGACTATCTCCAACTATCTACATCCTGGCATAAGGCATAATTCAGGAGTGTGATGGGATCCTCGCCACTTGCCTGGATGGGTACGGCTCCAACAATGCTCAAGAAGCTCAACATCATTCAGAACAAAAGAGCTTCACTTGATTACTCTGCTTCCACAAGTTTTCAATCCCTCTACCCACCAATGAGTAACTGTGTGTACCATTTATAAGATGAACTGAAGGATCTCATTAATGTTCCTCAGTCAGCACCTTCCAAACTCACAACTACCAGAAGGACAAAATTAGCAGATACTTGGAAATACCACCACCTAGAGGTTTCCCTCCAAGTCACTCAAATTCTGACTTGGAAATATATCACCATTCCTTCAGTGTCGCTGGGTCAAATGCTGGAATTCCCTTCCTAACAGCACTGTGGGTGTGCCTCCACCTCAGGGACTGCAGTGGTTCAAGAAGGCAGCTCACCATCTCCTTTTCAAGGACAATTAGGAATGGGCAATAAATGCCAGTCTAGCCAGCAACATCCACATTCTGTAAATGAGTTAAAAAAAATCTTTCCTGAAGTGCACTGCCCAGAATTCGACTTGATTTTCTCTGTGAGGTTGGATCAGTGTTTTATAAAGGAACATCATAACTTCCTTGGTTTTGTACTATGTGTGCAGCTGAGGACAATCCAATGATTTATACAGTTCCAGAGGATCTCTTTGCTTCTGTATTCCATTTCATCATTTATAAACCCAAATAATCCATTCACTATTATAATAACTATATCAACTAGTTCTGTCACCTTTTTAAGGATATGTGTACAAACACACCCAAGTGTCTTTTATTATCTGCAAGAAGTTGACTCAATCTTCCACCGGTGGTAATATGGGCTAACTGTTCCTGTGTTCCCCATGCTTTCAGCCTGTCCACCTCCTGCATCATAGTATATATAATTTACTGTAGTCGTGGTACAAGCAAAGAATAAACTAAGAACAAAAAAAACACCACAGGAACAGGCCCTTTGGCTCTCCACAACTGTGTCAATCATAATGCCTGCCTTAACATATGCACTAAAGGAGTCTGTATCCTTCCATTCTCATCCTATTCATGTATTGGTCTAGTTGCCCCATAAATGCTGCTGTTGTACCTGCTCCCACCACCTCCCCAGGCATTCCAGACATTTACCACCCCTCTGTATAAAAAAAATGCCTCACATATCTCCTCTAAAACTGTTCCCCACGCACCTTAAACCTATGTCCCTTAACACTTGACTTTTGTACCCGAGGAAAGAACATCTGAGTATCCATTCTGTCCATACTGCTCATAATCTTATAAACTTCTATCAGGTCACCCCTCAACTGCTGTCATTCCAGTGAGCACAAACCGAGTTTATCCAACCTCTCCTCATAGCTAATACCCTCCAGACCAGGTAACATTCTGGTAAACTTTTTTTGTACCCTTTCCAAAGCATCCACATGCTTCTGGTAGTGTAGTGAGCAGAATTGTACACAATATTCTGAAGCCTTTGTGTTCATCATCACCTTTGGTGATGCAGGATCCTAATTCCATTGACATACTGACTCTTTGAATTACCTCCATCACTGCAGGATTGCAGTGAAGGATGTTCCTTCAGGGCTGTTAACAAAGCCATAACAAGTTCAATCTGCCCTTCCTTTGGAGAAAGTCAGAAGTCAGATGATTAATCAAGCCACTGCTGCCTTCCCCTGTCATTACACCATTCTTTACTGCTGATCAACTCCTTCACAGTCCACAGTGGCATTACTGTTCATTCCAATGACAAATCCTCAAGCTAAAACATTTGTCTATTTTCCACATGCAAATCCTCAGAAGGAACAAAATGTAATTTACAAATGCCACAATGTGCTTCAGTCCTGTTCAGCCACTTTCAAACTTTCTTTCTCTCCTTATTTCCGAGGAACCCTGGGCCACAGTGCACTTTATAATTCTTCGAACCTCTTTCTATTTTCTTAACTCTGTGTCTTGGAGCTCTGGCAGTTTGGGTACATTCCCTCTTTCGGCAGAATGGAAACTTTTCATCACTCGACATCTGGTAGAAATCCTGAGTCCTCGCAGTGCATGTCTCATGCGAGTTGACATGCGATGCCAGACGGACACCGTGCCCAGAAGCCACTGCCCAAGCAGAGCTACCCGAATCCAGCTGGTGCGATTAGGTTTCCTTCACTGTCAGTACAGGAGTCCAGAAAAATCTTAACGGGCCATTTAAGTTTCCTGAGTTTAAGCACTGCAAACCGCCTGTGGTAGGGCAGGCAGCCCAATGAGCAGTGGGGCATGGGTTCACAAATATGACACAACACGAGGCTGAGAATGAGCTGGGAAGTCAGGGAAAAATATTGAATGAGGTACAGTCTCGGAAGGAAATGAATTTGACGAGGGACTTCAGTTATGCGGACAGACTGGAGAAGCTGGGATTATTCCCCTCAGAGCTGAGAAGGCAAGGAAGGAGAAGTGCTCAAAATCACCAAGGGTTAAGTTGGAGTGAATAAGGAGAGACTGTTTCTGTCAGGGTTAGTAAGCAGAGTACGTAGATTTAAAGGAATTGGCAGAAAAAGAAAGGAGGGAAGATGAAGAGAGCTTTTTTTAAAAAAACATATGAGTTGTTGTGATCTGGAACGCACTGCCTGAAAGACCAATGGAACTAGATTTAGTCATAACATTCAAAAGAGGATTGGAAAATTTCCTGAAGGGGAAAAATTTGCAGCAATAAGGGGATTCAACCTAACCAGAGAATTCATTGAAAGAAACACAAAAGGATGAATGGCTTCCTCCTGTAACATATCAATCTATGGTTAGAAAGGACAGAACTCCAAAATAGAGGAGATGATGGCCTAGTGGTTTTATATTGCTAGACTCCAGAAACTCAGCTAATGTTCAGAGCAGGGTTGAGATGCCGCCACAGTAAATGGTGGAATTTGAATTCAATAAAAAAAACCTGGTATTAAGAATCTACTGACAGCCATGAAACCATTATCAATTGTGGGAAAAATCCATCTGGTTCACTCATGTCCCTTAGAGAAGAAATCTGCCGTCCTTACCTGGTCTGGCCTACATGTGACTGCAGAGCCACAGCAATGTGGTTGACTCTCAACTGTCCTTGGGCAACTAGAGATGGACAATAAATGCTGGCCAGCCAGCAATGCACATGTTCCATGAATGAATGAAACAAAAGCTCCTCATAGGAATATCTTTTTGAAATTCAATCAAAGGATGTGGCATGATGGCTAAGCCAGCATTTATTACTCAGCCCCAACTGCCCTTTCAGAAGGTGATGGTGAGCTGCATTCTTGAACTGCTGCAGTCCATGCGGTGTAGGTGCTGTTATGGAGAGGGTTCCAGGATTTTGACCCAGCAATAATGAAGAAACGGTGATGTATTTTGAAGTCAAGATGGTGAGCGGCTTGGAGGGGAAATTCCAAGTGGTGCTGTTCCCAAGTGTTTGCTGCCCTTGACCCTGTAAAATTTAGTGGTCATGGGTTTGGAAGGTACTGCCTAAAGAGCCTTGGTGAATTGTTGCATTGCATCTTGTAGATATATACACACACTGCCACTCTGTGTCAGTGGTGGAGAGAGTGAACGTTTGTGGAAAGAATGCCAATCAAGCGGGCTGCTTTGTCCTGGATGGTGTCAAGCTTCTTTAGTGTTGTTGGAGCTGCACCCAGCCAAGAAAATGGAGAGTATTTCACCACACTCCTGGCTCATGTCTTGTTGATGATGGACAGGTTTGGAGAGTTAGGAGATGAGTTACTCACTGCTGAATTCCCAAACTCTGACTTACTTTGTCCTATAGTAATTATGCAGCTAGTCCAGTTAAATTTCTGGTCAATGGATGTTGATAATTAAAGTAGTCATCACTTGTACTGGACTAAACAAAACAATTTCCACCTTAACAACATTTACTTAATAAATAATTCTTGAAATTTAGGCTCAGCCTAAATTAGGATCTCTTACAAGGCTCTGCATTTATTGCCCATCCCTTGTTATTCCTTGTTTTTCACTTGTGGGAGTGAAAAAGCACTCCCACAATGCTCTTAGGTAGAGAGGCAGTGGCATAGTGGTATTGTCGCTGTACTAGTGATCCAGGGCCTAGGGTTAAGACTCAGAAGACCCATGTTTGAATCCCACCATGGCAGATGGTGAAATTTAAGTTCAATACAAAAAATCTGGAATTAAAAGTCAAATGATGAATATAAAACTGCTGTTGCAAAAACCCTTCAGGTTCATTGATGTCCTTCAGGGAAGGAGATCTAATATCCTTACCTAGTCTGAGCTACATGTGACTCTAGAGCCACAACAATATTGTTGACTCTTAAATGCCCTCTGAAATGTCCTAGCAAGTATTCAGTTCAAGGGGCAATTAGGGATGCACAATAAATGCTGCCCATGCACTTGCTGCTTTTGCCGTTCCGTGTGGTAGAGGTCTTCCGTTTTCATGAGATTGCCTCTCATTTTTCTTAATCTCAGAAAATTCAATCTCTCCTCAGATCTTTACAAGAATCAATTCAGCCTGCCATTGTTGCTCTCACTCTAAGGTAAATGAATTTTTTTTTAGGTGTTCAAAATAGAACTGTATACAATACCCTAAACATGGTCTCATCAAAACTCAATTGCAGAAAGACTTCACTTGTCTTAAGCTCCAATTCCCCTGGATTTGGGATGAAGAGAGATGTCCTCATTCAGGTGAGTGCGAACTTTTATAATTCTCTAGCACAGAGTTCTATAGATATATGAATATACACCAGTGAGCATATTCAAGGCTGAAGTGGACACCACGGGAATCAAAGGACAAGGGAATAGGCCTGGAAAGTGGAATTGGATTGGAATAACATCCATCATCTTTTTGAATTCTGCAGCAGGCTCAAGGAGCCCATATAGACAACTCTGGAAAGAGCTCTTCAGCTACAGGGAGAAGACAATTATGGAGGACAAACTACTTCAATGACAGCAAGGAAATTACTTTGTAGTTACCAGTTGGATCTGTCACCTTTCATGAACATGGTCACAATTATAGCATCTCTGAGATTTCCTGGCATGTTCTATGCTTCCAGGCAAGGGAAAAGATTTGATTTGATTAATTTTCGCTGCATGGAAATTGATTTATTATTGTCACATGGAATTTGTTGTGGATAGTCTAGAGGGATGTCAGAAGTTGCAGCGAGACATAGATAGGATGCAAGACTGGACGGAGAAGTGGCAGATGGACTTCAATGCGGATAAATGTGTAGTGGTCTATTTTGGCAGGTCCAATAGGATAAAGGAGTACAATATCAAGGGTAGGACTCTTAGCAATGTTGAGGAGCGGAAGGATCTTGGGGTCCGGGTCCAGAAGATGCTTAAATGGGCGTCGCAGGTGAAGGATGTGGTAAAGAAGGTGTATGGTGTACTAGTCTTCATTAGTTGAGGGATTGAGTTTAGGAGTCAGGAGGTAAAGCTGCAACTTTATAAGACCCTTGTCAGACCCCACATGGAGTACTGTGCGTAACTCTGGTTGCCTCTCTACAAGAAGGATGTGGAAGCTATTGAGAGGGTGCAGAGGAGATTTACAAGGATATTGCCTGGATTGGAAGGTATGCCTTATGAAGATTGGTTGAGGAAGCTAGATCTCTTCTCCCTGGAGAGACGAAGATTGAGAGGCGACCTGATAGAGGTTTATAAGATGTTGAGAGAAATAAATAGGGTGGATTCTCAGAGGCTATTTCCCAGGGTCGAAATGGTCGCTACGAGAGGACATAGGTTTAAGGTGCTGGGGAGCAGGTACAGAAGAGATGTCAGGTGTAAGTTTTTCACTCAGAAGATGATGAGTGAATGGAATTGGCCGCTGTTGGTGATGGTAGAGGCTATCTCGCTAGAGTCTTTTAAGAGACTTCTGCATGAGTACGTGGGATTTAATAGGATTAAAAGTTATAGATAGGCCTGGTAGATGTGGATATGATCAGCGCAACTTGTAGGTCAAAGGGCCTGTTTGTGCTGTAGTGTTCTATGTTCTATGTTCTATGTACGAGCACACAGTGAAAAGTATTGTTTCTTGCACGCTATAAGGACAAAGCATACAATTCATAGAGAAGGAAATGAGAGTATGCAGAATGTAATGCTACAGTCATAGCTAGGGTGTAGAGAAAGATCAACTTAATGTGAAGTAGGTCCATTCAAAAGTCTGATGACAGCAAGATGAAGCTGTTCTCGAGTTGGTGGGAACATGTCTTCGGACTTCTGTATCTTTTTCCTGACAGAAGAAGGTTAAAGAGCACATGCTTGGGATACGCGAAGTTCGTGATTATACTGGTTACTTTTTTGAGGTAGTGGGAAGTGTAGTCAGTACCAATGGATGAGAAGCTGGTTTGAGTGATGGACTGGGCTTTGTACACAATCTTTTGTAGTCTCTTGTGGTTTTGGACAGAGCAGGAGCCATACCAAGCTGTGATACATCTGTAAAGAATGCTTTCTATGGTGCATCTGTAGATATTGATGAGAGTATAGCAGACGTGCCAAATTTCCTGGTCGTGAATTTGCATCAATGGTGCCTCCCCACTATGTTCAGTACTCCTGCAGAAAATCCTGATGCCTTGTTCTTTAGTTGTTGGATGATCTTTGCTACCTCATTCTGGATTGGATAGTGCTGAGATGATGGTGGGTAAATAGGTTTAGTATAATTGCTATTAGGGAGACATGACAACAAGGTGACCAAGGTTCAAAAATAAATCTTCCAGGATACATGATATTTCAAAAAGGCAGACAGAATGGAAAAAAAGAAATAACAATCCTGAATATAAAGAATGATGTAGGAACAGTAAGACCAGTAAGCTTAACATCGATAATGGGGAAAATTGTCAAATCCATTATCAAGGACTTTATAGCAGACATTTAGAAAGCAATGTCAGGTTCAGACAGAATCAGTATGGATTTATGAAGGGAAAATCATGCGTTACAAATCTGTTGGAGTTCTTTGAAGATATAACTAGTAGAGTTGACAAGGGGGAGCCAGTTGATGTAATATATTTGGACTTTTAGAAAGCATTGACAAAGTCCCACATAGGGGATTATCATGCAAGATTAAAGTGCATGGGAATGGGAGAAGTGTATTGAGATGGATAGAAAACTGGGGGTGGCAGAGAGGAAACAAAGAATAGGAATTAATGCATGCTTTTCAAATTGGTAGGCAATGGCTAGTGGTGTGCCACAGGAATCAGTGCTGGGACCCCAGCTATTCACAATATATATTTATGATTTGAATGAGGGAATAAAAGGAAACATCTCAAATTTTGCAGATGATACCAAGTTGGTTGGGAGGATGAACAGTGACAAGAATGCAGAGATCCTTCAACATGATCTGGACATGTTGGATGAGTGGGCAAATTAATGGCAGCTACAGTATAGTTTGGTTAAATCTAAGGTTATTCACTTTGGAAGCAAAAACAAGAAGGCAGATTACTATCTGAATGATTGTAAATTGGGAGAGGGTAGTGTGCAGTGGGACCTGGATGTCCTTGTGCACCAATCACTGAAGGTAAGCATGCAAGAGCAGCAGGCAATAAAAAAAGCAAATGGTATGTTGGCCTTCATTGTGAGCGGTTTCGAGTATAGGAGCAGGGATGTGTTGATGCAATTGTACAGGGTCTTGGTGAGGCCACACCAAGAGAACTCTTTGCAGTTTTGGTCTCCTTTTCTGAGGAAGGATGTTCTTGCTCTCAAGGAAGTACAGCAAAGGTTTACCAGGTTGATTCAGGGAATGGTTGGACTGATGTATGAGAAAAGATTGACTAGGTTAGGATTGTTTTTGCTGGAGTTCAGACGAATGAATAGGGATCTCATAGGGACTTATAAAATTCTAACAGAATTAGACTGGGTAGATGCAGGAAGGTTGTTCCTGATGGTGAGGGAGTCCAGAACCAGGGGTCTGAGAATTCAGGTAGAACTGTTAGGACAGAGGTGAAGAGACATTTCTTCACCCAAAGTGTGATGAGCCTGTGGAATTCATTACCACAGGAAGTAGTTGATGCTAAAACATTTAATGTATTCAAGAGGCAGCTAGATATAGCGCTTGGTGTGAAGGGGATCAAAAGTTATGGGGAGAAAGCAGGTTTAGACTAGTGAGATGGATGATCATCCATGATCATAATGAATGGCGGAGCAGGCTCGAAGGGCCAAATGGCCTCCTCCTGTAACTATCTTCTACATTTCTATGTAACAGCACTGATAAATGATCTTGACACAGGTGGAAATTAGAAATTGCAAAGGTCACAATAGATGGTGGGAATAGTTTATAGGACACCTAAAAGTTTAAAACTGTTAGAAAGGACTTTAAACAAGAAATAATTGGAACTTGCAACAAAGACAATGCAATAATCATGGGAGAATTAATTCTTTTTACATAGACTAGATAAATCAAATTGGCGAAAGTGATCTAGAGAATGAATTTATATAATATTTTTGTGACAGCATCCTTGAACAATATGTTGTGAAACCAAGTATAGCCAAAGCTATTTTCAATACAATATTGTGTAATGAGGCATTGTTAATCAGTAACATCATCATAAAAGATCACATGATTATAATAAAATTGAATTCCATATTCAGTTTGAGAGCAATATATGATGTCCAAAATCAGAATCTTAAACAGAACTAATTGCTTGGTTTTGAGTGGAGAGATAGTTGCAATTGATTGCACAAATATGCCAAATTATGTCTCTGAGATTTCCTGGCAAGTTCTAATAGAAAATATTTGAGAAATTATTCAAAATGTTTAACAAAAAGTCTCATTTAAAAAATTAAAAAGCTTACTAGGCAAGTTAAGTTATTATTTGGTTAAATAATGAGCCTTATAATGTTGCTAAGAAAACTGGCAAGCCCGAAGATTGGAAGATTTTAGAAAGCAACAAAAGAGGACCAAAAGATTGTTAAAAGGAAAAAGAAATACATAGATAAACTATTCAGGAATATAAAATTGATTGTTGGAACTTTTACAGATATATAAAAAGGAGAGTAGCTAAAATATACATTGCTCTCTTTGTTGTGGAGATGAGAGAAATTATCATGGGGAACAAGAAAATAGCAGAGACCTTGGACAAACATTTTGCGTTTGCCTCCACAATTGAAGACACGAATTATAAAGAAAAAATAAATAGTAACCCAAGAGCTATTAAGAATGAAGAACTTGAAACAATGAATATTTACAGAGAAAATATATGATAGAAAATTAGGAAAGTAAAAGCCAACAAATCCCCAGGGATCTGATAGCCTACATCCTTGGGTTCGAAAAGAACTGCAGTGATAATAGATGTGCTGCTTGTGATTTCCCAAAATTTCCTAGATTTTAGAACGTTCCCAGATTGGAGGATGAATGTAATACTGCTATTCAGGAAAGGAGGGAAGGAAAACTGGGAAGGAATGGTTAGTTAGCCTGACGTCAGTCAGTGGAAAAATGTTGGAATCTGTCATTAAGGAGGTCTTAACAATGCATTTAGAAAAGCATGGAATGAGCAGAGTAGGGAAATTTGGTTTTACTAAAATAAAACTATGTTTGACAAATGTATGAAAGTTTTTTTGAGGATTTAATTCTGATTATTTGAATGTGACTGATCCCAAAGTGCATTGCAGCCAACGCAGTGTTTTTAAGGTTTGTGACGATTGCAATATCAGAAATACATCAGGCCATTTGAGCACAGCAAGCTTCCATAAACAGTAAACAGCCAGGTGATGTTTTTTAAAATGACTGGCCAGATTACCAGAGAGAAATCCACTGCTCTTCATATATTACCACAAGATCCAAACTGGCAAACAACATTTGCGCCACACAAATGCCGGGCAATGATCATCAGAATAAGAGACAATCTAACCACTGCCCATTGCCATTCAATGATGTTACTATCACTGAATCCCCCACTGTCAACATTCTTGAGATTACCTTTGACCAGAAACTCAGCTGGACTCACCACATAAACACAATGGCTACAAGAGCAAGTCAGAATCTAGAAATACTGTAATGGATAACTCACCTTCTGAATTCCCAAAGCCTGTCCACCACCTATAAGGCACAAATCAGAATGTGATGAAATATTTCAAAAACATTCAAGAAGCTTGACATCATCCAGGACAAAGCTGCCTACTTGATTGGCACCACATCAGCAAACATCCATTTTCTCCACCACTGACACTCAGTAGCAGCAGTATGTACTATCTATAAGATGCACAGAAGCAATTCACCAAAGATCCTTAGACAGCGTCTTCCAAACCCACGACCACTTCCATCTAGAAGGACAGGACAACAGGTACACGGGAACACCATGACCTGCAAGTTCATGGAAGTCTTTGGAACTCCTTGCCACAGAGAGGTGTGGGGGGAGGGGGGTGGGCAGAGACCTTGGGCAAGATTTTCTAGCTGCACCCATCCCAAAACTGGAAATTTCCACCCAAGTTCAACAGACTTTTGCATAGTCCACTCCCCCACCTGCTACAATTCCCATAGTAGGTGGACGGGAAAACTCTCCCCACCCTTGCGTATGTTTAAGACTGAGACAGATAGATTTTTGATCAGGAAGAGAATCAAAGGTTACAGGGAAAGGGTAGAAAAGTGGATGTCGGGAATGTTGAATCAGCCATGATCTGTTGAAGGGTGGAGCAGGCTTGAGGGGCCGAACAACCTCCTTCTGATTTTATAAAGTGCCAGCCATCACATAATTTTGGCTGCATGTGAGAGGAGGAATAAAAGTAGCATTTACCCCTTCCCCGCAGAGGGGAAAGTGAATGAGACTTTAAGGACCCTAATAATTTATAGCTGCTTTCGTTCCCAGGGTCTCACATAGTGTTGAGGCAAGACTCTGGATGGCCTCATTTCCTCTCTCACTTCAAATGTCATATATCACCCCTTAGGCTCAAATGAAATGTGTCAGTAAAAGAAAATGCAGCATGAGAGCTGACACATTGTCCAGGAAGTCATCATTTTGACATTTAAAGCTCCTTTCACAGAAAACTCTCCTCTGGCCAACCAAAGAGGTTTTTTTAACCAACTGGTCAGTTAAATCTGGGAGGGTAAATACTGTCCACTGAGCAAAATTAAAACATGACCAAGAATTTTTCTCAGCTTGCCACTCCTTTGACTTGTTACTCACAGAATGTGAGAGGAAAGTTAACAGTTTCTCTAAACAAATTGTCTTCAAAATCACACTGGATGTTGATGGAGTAACTAGAGAAAAAAATGACAAAAACCAGAGAATGTGGAGTTAAAGAGTGAGAGGTGATGATGAAGGGGATTTATGCAGCTTCTTGCTGATGTGATCTGGACTGCACTGCCTGAAGAAGTGATGGAAGGAGACTCAATAATAACATTCAGAAGGGGATCAGAGAAATACCTGGGTGCGAAACTCTGTTGGGCTGTAAGGAAAGAATAGGAAAGCATACTTAATTGGATAGCTCAAAGGGTCAATGCAGGCATGATAGGCCAAATTGCCTCCTTTTTTGTTGCATCATTTTATGATTCTATATCTTCTGGATCTTCTAAGGAGCAGAAATCATCACTGTATTGTATTAGGGTATGAGATCGGAAACTCCAAGGTACATTATGAAGTTAGACTAGACCCGAATATTTGCTATTTTTGACTTTAATGTGAGGATAAGATGTTTCACTCCAAATGAAATTCTGTGGATTAACTGGGAAGCTTTAAAAAAAACAAACTTTATTTAACAACACAGCTTAACTGCGACAAATTAATTAACTTAACCTTTAACATTTGACAAGATACAATTCTTAACTGCTAACCTATCCCTATGAACTCCAATTCAAGCAATATTGTTCTTACAAACATAAACTCCTCTCCAAAACCAGCTAGCAAACACACAGGCTTACATGCTTGCAATTTGATAGCATAGGTTGTCACAGCACGTTTGGAGAAAGAGAGAGAGAGACAAAGAGACAATTGTATTCTGATAACTCCAAACATTAACCTCCAAAGAGAGAGAGAGAGAGAGAGAGAGAGAGACATCCTTGCTTCTTTTGGAACCAGAATGTAATCACTCTTATTTTTAAATGCTATCTCTACTGCAAGCTTAATTCTGCCCATTAATAGATGGCTCTGACAATTAACCTAATCAAAACCCTACTTTGAAATCCCAGGGGAAAATCCAAATAAACTGACCATTAATTCAGATTAAACAAACACACCATTAGCTAAAATTAATCATTATGCTGCATTCTCAACATCTGAGCTGCTTGTTGCCCAGACAAATTGGCACCATGAAAAACAGCTGAATTTTAAATATATCCTTTCCAAGAAACATGCTTTAAATATAATCCTTAAAGGCACAGTATCATCAGAATTGCCTCTCCACTCAAACCTTGCCTTGTTTCAGTGCTGCATCAGGTTTCTTACTGGATTTTCTGATCCTGGCTTTCCAGAAATGCAGAGTATGGCATCAATTGGAGAGTTCCATCATAGTGCTGCAGTCAGGGGAAAGAGAGGTCAAGCCCTCTTTTAATGGGAGCAGTTACATTTGATAACCGTAAACTGAATGCTGATGGATAGACATGAATGGTGACTGAATGAATGGGCGAATGAATGGTAGTTTGGTGAGGTAAGTGGTGTAATGGATACATCACAGGTGGGTGAGATGCATTGGGCTCGAAGGGGTAATCATGTTGGGGCTCTTCAGGTCAGGTCAGAAGGCAATGAGTTGTTCAGGAGAGGTTTGTCAGTGTGTTCGGTGAGGTAGTTACGGGACAGAGTCTAATCAGGTGGCCAACAGGTAGGTTAGGGAATTACTGAGGTCGGGTCATAGAGGTCAGCAGATCAGGAAGGTGCTTGAGTGGGGTCAGAAGCCTTGCGGGTGTAGTCAGGGGATGTCTGTTGGATGGATGGCAGATCAAGGGAGGTAATGGAATTGAGGGGAGAAGCCAGGAAGGTAGCCAATGGGATCAAAGGGGCAATGGGAGTGTGGGGAGGGTAATCGGAGGGGTCAGTGGGGTCAGGCGTGGGGCAGTATAAGTGATTGTGAGAGCGGTGATCAGTTCTGCAGTTAAGCAGATGTTTTTCTTTCTAACATTTCCTGGGTACATTAGAGTTGTCTAAAAGTTCGAACTCAGAATCGGAAACATTCACAGAGAGTTCTGGTGAGTTCCAGGGAGCTGGGGAATTGTTAATCAGAAATTTAAATTCTCTGGGCAATTCCCACAAGAATCAATGTGTCAGCATCTCCGCAGATCCCAAAGCGCATCTTGGATCCTATGTTTGGTCTTTGACATAGACCGGAAAATCTGGGCCAATGATTTTGTCTCTCTCAAAGGCAAAAAATGACTGGCCACAATATTTTGAGCCTGTTCATATTTTCACACAGTATTCTTTGGCCAAATATTCTAACTGAGGAGTAATCAGATTTTAGAAATATCACCAAAGAAATTCATTAGTCATCTCTGTACTAATATTGTGAACAGTGATTATTTTTTCCAAAAACCGTACTTATCGCAGAGAAATTTGGTGTTAAAACCATTTCTAGAGAGAGGGTATTAATAAACTCATTGGATTAAAGGCAGATTAGTCTCCAGAACCTGAAGTCTGCACCCTACGTTATTAAAGGAGATGGCAGCAGAGATAGGGGATGCATTCGTTGTGATATTTCAAAACTCCTTGGATTCCTGGATGAAACTTTATCTGAGGTCACCATTGCAGATACCAGAGCAGCTTTCTCGAAGGTCAACCATTGAAAGTGACTGGCTCTGGTGGATACCTGGATGTGTTCTCAGATCCTGCGTGAATCAGCTGTTAGGGGTATTTGCAGATATCTTTAACTTCTGTTTACAACAACCTTAGATCTCTATCTGTTTTGAAAAAACAACCATCATTCCAGTACCTAAGAAAGACAAGCAGCGTGCCTCAATGACTATCATCCAGTGGCTCTGACATCCATCATTATGAAGCGCTTCAAAATGCCAGTCACAGCACAAATCAATTCCAGCCTCCCGGACTACCTGAATCCACAGTTTGCCTACTGCTGCAACAGGTCCACAGTAGACACCATCTCCTTGGCCCTGCACTCAATCCTGAAACACCTAGATAATAAAGACACCTATGTCAGACTCCTATTTATTGACCACAGCTCAGCCTTCAACATCGTTACTCCCATGAAACTCATCTCCAAATTCCATGACCTGGGGCTCGGTTCCTCTCTCTGCGACTGGATCCTGAACTTCTTAACTCAGACCACAATTGATAAGGACACCTCCTCCATGATCATCTTCAACACCGGTGCCCCACAAGACTGAGTCCTCAGCCATCTACTATACTCCTTATATACTTATGACTGTGTGGTCAAATTCCTGTCTAATTCAATTTTCAAATTTGCTAACAACACCACTGTAGTGGGACAGATCTCAAACAATGATAAAACAGAGTACAAGAATGAGATAGAAAATCTGATGAACTGGTACGGCAACAATAATCAACTTCAGCAAAACAAAGGAGATCGTCATCGACTTCAGGAAGCATAAAGGAGAACGTGTCCCTGTCTACATCAATAAGGACGAAGTAGATAGGATTGAGAGCTTCAAGTTTTTAGGTGTTCAGCTCACCAACAACCTGTCCTGGTCCCCACATGCTGACACTTTAGTTAAGAAAGCCCACCAATGCCTCTACTTTCTCAGAAGATGAAGGAAATTTGGCATGTCAACTCCCACCAATTTTTACAGATGCACCATAGAAAACATTCTTTCTAGTTGTATCACAGCTTGGTATGGCTCCTGCTGTGCCCAAGACTGCAAGGAACTACAAAAGCTCATGATTGTAGCCCAATCCATCATACAAACCTCCTTTCCATTGATTCTGTCTACATTTCCCACTGCCTTGGCAAAGAAGCCAGCATAATTAAGGAACCCCACACACCTCAGACATTCTCTCTTCCACCTTCTTCCATTGGGAAAAAGATACAAAAGTCTGAGGTCACGTACCAAACCACTGAAGAAGAGTTTCTTTTCCTGCTGTCTTCAGACTTTTGAATGGACTTAACTTGCATTAAGTTGATCTTTCTCTACATCCTTGCTATGACTGTAGTACTACATTCTTCATTCTCTCATTTCCTTCTCTATGAATTGTATACTTTGCTGTATGGCTCACAAGAAACAATACTTTTAACTGTATGTTGCTGATATGTGACAATAATAAATCAAATCAAATCAAATTCTGATAAGGTCCCAGTGGATTGGAAACATACTAACATGACACCCCAACTCAAAAAGGGAGAGAGGCAAAAGTAGGAGGTTAGCTTGACCTCGGTGGTATGGAATCAATCATGAAGGAGGAGATGACTGAGCATTTGGAAAGACAAAGTTTAATCTACCATTATCAGCATGGTTTTACGAAGGGAAAGTTATGGCTTGACAAACTTGCTTGAGCTCTTTGAGGGCATAGCAATAAGGTGGATAATGGGGAGCTTATGGATGTGGTATATCTAGACATCTCAAAGGCATTTGACAGGGTACCACACGAAAGACTGCTCCAAGAGGTAAGGTCTCAGAAGATTGGGGATAGAGTATTGGATTGGATTGAGGATTGGCTGATTGACAGAAAGCAGAGCATCGGGATAAATAGGTCCTTCTCTGTCTAATGAAATGTAACTAGCCATAATGCCATTCTTCGGACCTGAATTGTTTATAATCTATAAAAATAATCTGCAAGCAGGAACAGAATGTAACATAGTAAAATTTGCAGATGATACTAAAATAGATGCAAAAGCAGGCAGTGAAGAGGATATAAAAATTCTACAAATGGGTATAGATAGACGAGGAGAATGGGCCAAAATTTGCAAGATGGAGTTTAGTGTGGATAAGTATGAGGTTATCCATGTTGGCAGAAAAAAATAGAAATACAAATTATTACCTAAATGGAAAGCAAATTCAAAATGCATCTGACCAGAGGGATTTGGGTGTCTAGGTTCATGAATCACAGAAAGTTGGTATGCAGGTGCAGCATATAATAAAAAAAAGCAAATGGGAGATTGGCATTTATTGCAAAAAAATTGGAGTACAAAAGTATAGAATGTTGTTGCAATTATATTAGGTGTTGGTGAAACAATGTCTGGAATAGGACATGCCTATTCTTGGTCTCCTTATTTGAGGAAGAAAGTGGTGGCATTGGAGGCAGTTCAGAGACGGTTCACCAGATTGATTCCAGAGAGGAAGGTGTTGATGTATGAAGGGAGATTAAACAGTTTGTGCTGATACTCGCTGGAGTTTAGAAGAATGAGAAAGGATCTGATCGAGAGATATAAATATTAACAGGGATTGATAAAATAAAAGTAGACCAAATATTTCCTCTTATGGGGCAATCTAGAACAAGAGGTCACAGATATAGATTGAGAAGTGGTAGATTTAAAGCTGAGATGAGGAGGAACTACTTCTCGCAGAGGGTGATGAACTTATGGAACTCACTGTCCCATAGTGCGATTGAGTCTGAATCGTTGAATGGTTTCAAGAGAGAGATAGGCATATTTCTGATAAAAAAATGGAAAGAGGGATATGGGGAACAGGTGAGGAGGTGAATTTGAGACCAGGGAGAGATCACCATGATCTGATTGAATGGTAGAGCGAGTTCAAAAGGCTAAATTTACCTACTTCTGCTCCTAATTCCTATGTTCCTATGATGGTGTATTGAATCTTATTTCAAAGTTCTAGTCTTAGAAATTAACTTTCCTTATTGTGTCTGTAATACATTGTTTCATAATAAATCATTAGATGAGTGAACCTACCACACATCAGAGAGAGAGTGAGTGGTGTTAGTATGACTAAGAGGCAGATCTCCACTAAATCTTCCTTGGTTCATGCTGCTGAGACGAAAGGACACAGGCTTGAGACCTAATCCAAACATGTCACTCCAGAGTACCTAATCTAAACTGACACTTCAGCAAGTGCTGAGGGAGCACTGCACTTTCAGTCTTTCTGTTAAAGTTTACTTATTAGTCTCACAAATAGGCTTACATTAACACTGTAATGAAGTTACTGTGAAAAATCGCCTAGTCGCCATACCCTGGCACCTCTCTGGACACACTGAGGGAAAATTTAGCATGACCAATGCAGCTAATCGTAATGTCTTTTGGACTGTGGGAGCAAACCGGAGCATCCAGAAGAAATCCATGCAGACACAGGAGTACGAACAAACTCTGCACAAACAATGACTCAAGCCAGAAATTGAACATGGGTTCCTGGTACCATGAGACAGCAGTGCTCATCACTGTGCCACTGTGCCGCTCCATGAAATGTTAAATGAAATGTCAGATGAAATATTAAAATAAGCTCCCATATGGCCTTTCTGATAGGCGTGAGAAACCCCTCAGCACAATTCTGAAGAACAGGGTGTGCTTCCCCTTGTGTCCTGGCCAATATTTATCCCTCTACCTTCATGAAAGAGTATCCGTTCATTGTCTCATTGCTGTTTGTCTGCTGTAAACAAATTGGCTGCCATACTTCCTACATCACATCAAAAACCTTCTTCGGTTATCGCTCGCTAACGAGTGTGATTATCTACTTAAAAAACTCTGTGTCATTGGTCATAGGTTCTGTGTGTCCTTGTGTGGCTGACCCTGGAGCTACAGCTCTGACTGCACACTCGGCAAGTGTTTCCAGAAGGTGGATTCGGTCCTCGAACTCTAGCTGGCTGGTGTTCCTTTTTCAGACTCCTTTTCTGGGCTTCCTCTTGGGTATTCTTGAAGAATTGTGTCCCTTCAATCAAGAAGTCCCTCCAGTAGGCCTGTTCTGAGGAAAACTCTCCTAGGCGAGATAGAATCTCTACAGTGCAGAAAGAGGCCATGTGGTTCATCGAGTCTGTACCAACAACAATCCCACCCAGGCCCTATCCCCATAAACCCACTTATTTACCCTTCTAACCTTCAACACTAAGGGACAATTTAGAATGCCCAATCAACCTAACCCTGTGGGACTGTGGGAAGAAACCAGAGCATCTGGAGGAAGCAAACCCAGACACAGGGAGAATGCGCAAACGCTACACTGACAGTGACCCAAGTCGGGAATTGAACCCAGGCCCCTGCGCTGTGAGGCAGCAGTGCTAACCACTGTGCCACCATGCGCAGTGTTAACATCAATGTTGCATATCTTGAGATAAGTCTTCAGAGTTTCTTTGAAGTATTTCATTGTTTTAAACAATTTTATGATGTCCTGAAATATTGTAAGGAATTATTTAAATATTTCTATCTTACTCTTTCTTTATCTCTTTATTCTCCCTTTCTCACTTGTATTCTTTCGTTGTTCTTTTTCTGTCTTTCTTACTTCCTCTCTTTCTTCCTCTTTTTCTTGCTATCTTTCTTCATGTCATATTTTATGACTTTATTTCTTTTTCTCTCTCTGTTTTTCTTGCCTAGAAACATGTAATTGAAACTATATTAATGCAAGTTCCAGCTTTCTGTTTCACGTAACTATCTCTGAAAAGCACTTTATGTACAAAATATTGAAACAAGATCCCCCACCAATCGATATCTGTCATCTTTTCCAAATAGAGCTTATCCAGAAAGCAATGCAAGTGAAGTCCTTGCCCCATGCTTTGCTTCTCCAATAAGCAATGTACATTTTAAGTTGTGACAGCTCATCAGCCCCTCATTAAAACCTAATGCTCCAAGGTTCAAATTCCTGATTCCATTACCACATTATACTTCTCCCCTCTTTGTATTGGAACGGTTCCATTGAATGATGTCAACAGGCCATAGCGAAGACTGAACCCATGACATTGTCAATTGGTCTTAATTGAGAAGAGAGTGGGTGACATTTGACAATAAAACTTGATTTAGAGAACTTGTGGATATTAAAGCGCTGATGTGGAATCTATTACTTACCACAAGCAATTCTTTTTTAAACATTTTTCTTCCTTCCTCTGTTAAAGCTTCCAGCTGCTGCCAAAGTAGCGCTCCATAGTAACCCTCCAGTATCTTGTTGTGACTGTGAAGAGTCTGTATGAACTGCCTATTGTTCTATGGAAGGCAGAATGGCTGGGTCCATTCCCACTATCATTCAACATTCACATAAGTCCCCTTTCGAGCAGAAATCATTGAAGATTGCAATCTGAATCAGGAGCCTATCTGAAAAAGGGAGCCCTTCCTCCACAATAGCAGCTGTGTCAGCTTAGAAAATGGATGGAAGGGGACAGGGGGATGTTCTGTTTAACCTGAGACCTCCATGAGATCAGAGAAACTACAACCCCTAGCTTTACTCTACCACACCTCTCTCCAATTCTTCACTGTCGCTAAGTTATCCCACTGTATGTCCAACTTCCATACTGGATGAGCAGAAATTTCCTCCAATTCAATATTGGAAAGGTCCATTGCTTTGGATTTCCATTCTAAACATTGTTATCTAACTACCAACTCCATCATTATCTCAGGCAATAGTGTGAGCTTAAACCAGTCTTCACAATCTTGGTGTCACATTTGACCCTGAGATGAGCTCCTGACCTGATACTCATGTCATAACAATGGCTACTTGTCTCCACCTCTGTAACATCATACAATTTCACCCTTCCTCAGTTGCCAAATACTGAAACCCTCCTCCATGCTTTCGCTCCCTCCAGACACGACTTTTCAATGCCCTCTGGCTGGCCTCCCATTTGCTGCACTTTGTAAATTTGAAATCACCCAAAACTCAGGTCCCCATGTCTTAACTCATGGCAAGTTCACGATGGACCAAATGGCCTCCTTCTATGCTGTAACAATTCTATGATTCTGTGAAATTCCATTCCCTATCATCCCTGTGCTTGTTAACTTACATTAGCTCCTGTTCAAGCAAAATCGCAACAGTAAAATTCTCATCCTCAATTCCAATTGTCTCCCTAGCTTCATCCTTCCTCCCTGGTTTCATACTTCCCTATCCCTTTAAGTACTTCCAGCCTCATAACCCTTCAAGAATACATAGAACATAGAACACTACAGCACAAACAGGACCTTTGGTCCACAAGTTGCAGCGATCACACCCATACCTACTCGGCCATCGAGCTATCTGTAACTCCCAATCCCATTTAATCACATGTATTCAACCAGAAGTCTTTTAAAAGACCCCAAGGAGATCGCCTCCACCATCGTCGATGGCAGCCGATTCCATTCACTCACCACACTCTGAGTGAAAAACGTACCCCTAACATTCCCTCTGTACTTGCTGCCCAGCACCTTAAACCTGTGTCCTTTCGTAGCGACCATTTCAGCTCTTGGAAATAACTCCAAGAATCCACCCTATCTATTCCTCACAACGTTTTATAAACCTCTATCAGGTCGCCTCTCAATCTTCGTCTCTCCTGGAAGAAGAGACCTACCTCCCTCAACCTATCTTCATAGGGCATGCCTCCCAATCCAAGCAACATCCTTGTAAATTTCCTCTCCACCTTCTCAATAGCTTCCACATCTTTCCTGTAGTGAGGTGACCAGAACTGCACACAGTACTCCAAGTGCGGTCTGATAAGGGTCTTATAACTGTGCTCCTCTAATTCTGGTATTCCCAATTTAATTGCCCCAAACTCTGGAACTTTTGACCTGAACCTCTCCATCTTGCTTTCCTCTTTTAAGACATTCTGTTGTAGGGAAAACATTAGAAGTATTATTAAAGATTTTAAAGCAGGGCAGTTGAAAATATGCAGTCTTATAGCTGTGCTCCTCTAATTCTGGTATTCCCAATTTAATTGCCCCAAACTCTGGAACTTTTGACCTGAACCTCTCCATCTTGCTTTCCTCTTTTAAGACATTCTGTTGTAGGGAAAACATTAGAAGTATTTTTAAAGATGTTATAGCAGGGCAGTTGAAAATATTCAGGGTAATTTGGCAGAGTCAACATGGTTTCATAAAGAGAAATCATGTTTAACCAATTTATTGGAGTGTGAAGTTGTCCATTTTGGCAGGAAAATTGGAGAAGAAGCATATTATCTAAATGATGAGAATTGCAGAACTCAGATGCAAAGGGACCTGGGTGTCCTCGTGTATGAATAGCAAAAGTCTGGTATGCAGTTACAACAAGTAATTAGGAAAGCTAATGTTTATTGAGAGGGGAATTGAATGTCAGTATAGGGAGGTTATGTTTCAGTAATACAGGGCATTGGTAAGTGAAATACTGTGTAAAGTAAGGAAGGATGAAAATACATTCAGAGGTTTTCTAGAAAAATACCAGGAATGGGCGGATTGTCTTATGAGGAAAGGTTTGACAAGCTAGGTTTGTATCCTTTAGAGTTTAGAGAAGTAAGAGGTTACTTGTTTGTAACATATATGCCAGAAACTTCTGACTTTATCCACAGTTGGGATTCTCCAGTTCTGCTGCAGTGAATGGAGCTTTTGCTGAACACGAGGGACACGGCGCAGAAGATCAGATAATCCCACCATAGGATCCACATGTACTGCAGCGGTTCAAGAAGGCAGTTGACTACCACCTTCTCAAGTGCAATTAGAGATGGGCAATAAATGCTGGTCAAGTCAATAACACCCACTCTCCAGAATGAATTTTTAAAAATTCCTGAGGTGTCTTGATAGAATCTATGTGAAAAAGATGCTTCCTCTTATAGGAGAATCTAGGATTAGGGGCCACTATTTAAAAATAAGAATTTGCTTATTTGGGACAGAGATCAAGAGAAATTCTCTCTCTTGGACGATTGTGAGTCTCTGGAACTCACTTCCTCAAAAGACAGTGGTAGCAGAGTCTTTGAATATTTTTAAGGCAGAGCAAGAGAGTTTTTTGATGAGTCAGGGGATGAAAGGTTATTGGGGTTAAGCAGAAATGTGGGGTTGAAGTTATGGCCAGATCAGCCATGATCTTATTGAAAGATGAAGCAAGTTCAAGGGCTTGAGTGGCCTCTTCCTGTTCCTTTATCAGTGTGTTCCTATCAATATATAGTTATTAATTTTGCTCCAGGTGCTCCAATTTCCTTCCACAGTCCGAAAGATGTGTTGGTTAGTTGTGATGAAAGGAGAACTTTCACAGTAACTTCAGTGCAATGTTAATGTAAGCCTAATGTTATTGTGACAATAATAAACTTAAACTTAAAATTAAACCTTAATATCAGGAAAAGCAAGGGTCTCAACACTGACCTCTGGGGGAATTCCAGTATAAACCTTCCTCTGGCCTGTGGACACCTGCCAATCATTACATTTGATTCCTATTGTTCAGTCAGTCAGTTCTATATTCATGTTGCTACTGCCCCTTTTTCATCCCATGAGCTGTAAATTTGCTCTCAACTCTTTTGTGTGGCACTGTATCAAATACCTGTTGCAAATTCATGTACATTACATCAACATCATTACCCTCATCAAGTCTCTCTGTTATCTCTTCATAAATTCCTGCAAGTCAAGTTAAACATGATTTTCCCTGAAGAAGTTTATCTTCAGCTGAAATATTGTGTGAGGTTTTCCAGTCCATCCCGTGGGTGTGACCTTCTAGACCCATCGAAGATAACCTTATGCAGTGGGTTTCCTAGTGCCAGGCTGGATCAGCACACAAAACACCGTAGATATTGACCAGTCTGGATGGATCCACCATCAGCCAATGACAATCTGCCTTCGCTGCAGATTTGCCTTCGTTGTAGATTTGATGCTATTTAAAATCAGAACAGGTTTAGCGAGACAAGATAGAGAACCTCTTTCCAATAATCAGAGGACATAGATATAAGGTGAATGCAAAAGCACCAGAGATGGTCTGAAGAAAAAAGCCTTAAAAATGTTAAGTGAATCAGAGAGCAGTCATATGGATTTGTAAAAGGTAGATCATGTCTGACAAACCTGAATTTTTTTAAAACGTTGACTAAAGTAACAAACAAGACAATGTCTATGGATGAAGTTTATAGCGATTTCCAGAAGGCATTGATAAAGTAAGTGCCTCATAAGAGACTGTTAACCAAGGTTGAAGCCATGGAATTGAAGGCATGAACACCTCTGATTTACAGCTAGAAGCTATCCTGTCTGAGGCACAGCTGACACCTTCAACATTGACAATGATATGTTTAACCTGTGCTCTGACAGCCCTGGTAACGTTAATTAGTGGTGATGTTATCACTGCACGATGCTATAAGATGGGCAATGAGAGAGGGTCAATGATCAGCCAAGGGATGTGGCTAGCCCATTGCACTTGTGGTGGGCTGATGCCTACAATCATGGTTTGCCTGTGCTGGGGTAAAGCAAGAGATCAGGGTAGCTATTGAGATTAAACTGAGGCTTTACCTGATGAAATGTTTTAAAACCATCACGGCCTTTTGGTTAAGGTAAAGCATCAAATCAAGCCCGGGAAGGATAGCAATACCTTATCCTTAGATCTTGTTTGATTGAGCCCAAAAGGGGATGTATACCCTATCCCATCAGTTTGGATCTGGTTTATCTCTTGTGTGGGGACTCTGATTGAGCTTAATTGGCTTTTTTGATTTGGAATAAAGTGCCAAAATATTCCAAGCAAATATAAATTAGTCTCCCTTTCAGTTAATCTATCTGACCTTCCTATCAATTGAAGGATAAATGGCAAAAATTCAGGTTTGCCCATCTTATGTCATCATCCAAACTTAAAGCAAGCTTAATTATCCAGATCAACAGCTAGGAATTGGGGAATTAAGCTGAAAAATGAGAGGCTGGTTAGTACCCTTGGAACGTAGGCCAGCATTTACCTATAGCTTTCAGAACAGGAGAACCATTCGGCTTATCCCCACGTCTCCACTCCCATACCTTGGCGCATATAATGCAACCACAAAGGTTTTAGTGGAATGGGTGGTTGCGGTAAAGCCGCAAGAGAAAGGCCCAAGAAAATTAAATGTGAGCCAACAGCCCAGAGGAAACTTCCTCCCCCCATCCCTCACCCCCCACCAATAAACAAGTCAGCAAGAGCAACTCATAGACATTGAAAACATTACCTCACACTGTTCCTCCTGTACAAACACTCTACTTCAAAGAGTATTCTAAACTCTTTTTTCAGGTCTATTCCATTTTATGCTGTATATACTGCAGTTTAATGTATTATTCTTCCCAACCTTTCAAATGTTAAACATTACTTATTTTGTTAATTTTGGAAAAGGTTTTCTCTCAGGAAACCACTCGATGCTTGGTCACCTTTGAACAATTTGTAGGCCCAATAGTGCGTGTCCTTGCTTATTTTAAAACTTGGAATCTGTGAAGTGGGCTTCACAGACTGCTCAAGAAATCTGTATGACATAATATCGCCTTTTTTTTATATTCCTCCGTGTTTTATCAAGTTAGCTGAAACGCTCACACACCGTATTTGAGGAGTTTAAAGAAAAGGCCGTTTTGAATGAGTATTGAATAATTTGACCACAATTGTCCCTCTAGACTCTTGATGAATTAATACATTTCTGTCTGCTTCAAGTCAGATGGGAAAGGCTGCCCAGATGTGCGGACTCGCACTTAAATGAGTCTCGTTTCTTTTCTTTTCGTGTGCAGTTGTTTTTTCAGAATGTGACACTGGAAGTTAAGAAAGCAAAATTAGCAAAGCCATCAACTGCCCTTCTGAATTTCTACCATCAAATCACAAAATAATCTCTTTCTGATGTGAAAAAAACCAGAAGCATGTTTACAGTGCCTCAGCCAAAAACAACTCGCTTAATTTTAGGAAATCTTTCTGTAGGATTGTTTCTCTCAGAAATCACAAGAAAAGGCTTCAATTTTGCTTTAGCTTCCCTTCCTGCCTCTCACTTTTAAAATCATTTCTCTCCCCCTTGCTTTACTTTTGGTATCGCCAGATTATTCTTCCAACACTGGCTCAACTAGGCCAAACTTGCACCGAGGGTGAGGCTTGCCTGGTAGCTCAATACTGGTGGCCCTGAGCACAGTAAGAAGTCTTACAACACCAGGTTAAAATCCAACAGGTTTATTTGATAGCAAACCTAATGTTGTAAGTCTTCTTACTGTGTTTGCCCAGCCCAATACCGGCATCTCCTCATCATGGCTCTGAGCATCCCAAGTTGTTGCAAGTTCAAGTCCCACCGTGGTACAAAGTGAAACTAAATTCAATCAGCTGATAATGTGCAAATTGCGGCTAGTCTAAATAACTGGTAAGAATGCCAGCTAGTTTACTGTTGTCCTTTAGGAAAGAGGAATCTGTCCCCCACCCCTGCCCAATGTGTGATTCCAATGTGATTGACCCTTAATTTTTATTTTATTCCTTTACAGGACATGGGTATCTTTGGCCAGCTTTTATCACACATGCCTAATTGCACTTGCGATGGTGGGGGTGAGCTTCTTTTTTTATATTCATTTTTAGGACATGCCTGGCCAGCATTTATTACCCATCATTAGTTGCCCAAGGGCAGTTGAGAGTCAACCACATTGCTGTGGCTTGGGAGTCATATGTAGGCCAGACCAGGTAAGGATGGCAATTTCCCTCCCTAAAGGACACTAGTGAACCGGATGGGGTTTCCAACAATTGGCAATGGTTTTACAGCCATCAATAGATTCTTGATTCCAAATTTTCTTCATTGAATTCAAATTCCACTATCTGCTGTGGCAGGATTCAAATCAGTGTACTCAGAAAATTAGCTGAGTTTCTGATTAATAGTCAATTAATCCAGACAGCACCTCCCTTTGAACCACTGCAATCCATGTGCCTTCTGAATTGTGTGGGAAACAATTATATGTGACCCGCTGGTGTGTCACCCTCAACTTGAAAAAACATGGCCACTGGATGTCACCGAACCACTATCAAATTTGGTTGATGTGGCAGCAGCCAATTTTCACATTGACCAAGGAATGTGGTTGTGGTTTACATGGACTTCAGCAAGGCATTTGATAAGGTCCCCCATGCAAGACTTCTTGAGAAGGTGAGAGGACATGGGATCCAAGGATTTTGGCCTTGTGAATCCGGAACTGGCTTGGCTGCAGAAGGCAGAGAGTAGTTGTTGATGGGTCTTTTTCTGCATGGAGATCGGTCACCAGTGGAGTGCCCCAGGGATCTGTTCTAGGACCCTTGCTATTTGTCATTTTTATAAATGACCTGGATGAGAAAGTGGAGGGATGGGTTAGTAAGTTCGCCGACGATACGAAAGTTGGTGGTGTTGTGGATAGTCTGGAGGGATGTCAGAAGTTGCAGCAAGACATAGATAGGATGCAAGAATGAGTGGAGAAGTGGCAAGTGGACTTCAGTGCAGATAAATGTGTAGTGGTCCGTTTTGGCAGGACTAATGGGACGAAGGAGTGCAATATCAAGGATGGGAGTCTTAGCAGTGTTGAGGAGCAGAAGGATCTTGGGGTCTGGGTCCATAGGACTCTTAAATCGGCCTCGCAGGTGGAGGATGTGATCAAGAAGGCGTATGGTGTACTGGCCTTCATTAATCGTGGGATTGAGTTTAGGAGTCGGGAGGTAGTGCTGCAACTTTATAAGACGCTTGTCAGACCCCACTTGGAGTACTGTGTTCAATTCTGGTCGCCTCACTACAGGAAGGATGTGGAAGCTATTGAGAGGGTGCAGAGGAGATTTACAAGGATGTTGCCTGAACTGGGAGGCATGTCTTATGAAGTTAAGTTGAGGGAACTAGGTCTCTTCTCCCTGGAGAGATGAAGGTTGAGAGGCAACCTGATAGAGGTTTATAAAATGTTGAGAAGAATAGATAGGGTGGATTCTTGGAGGCTATTTCCCAGGGCTGAAATGGTCGCTACGAGAGGACACAGGTTTAAGATGCTGGGCAGCAAGTACAGAGGACCTGTTAAGAGTAAGTTTTTCACTCAGAGGGTGGTGAATGAATGGAATTGGCTGCCATTGTTGGTGGTAGAGGCGAACTTGCTGGGGTCTTTTAAAAGACTCCTGGGTAAGTACATGGGATGAAATGGGTTTGGGAGTTCCAGCTAGTTCTATGGCCTAGTAGGTATGGGTATGATTGGCGCAACTTGTGGGCCGAAGGGCCTGTTTGTGCTGTAACAATGTCCAGATGATACTTTGTAGTGATGGTGTTTGAGGGGCAGCCAGGAGAATGCTTCCAGGCATGGCCACAGGGTCCATTTACATTGTTCTGAGAGAGTAAACGCATTTTAACATCTCATCCAAACGACAGGTTTGTGATCAAATGAGGAGAAGCAAGCTGCCTCATGTAGGTGTGACTCACTCTTCGATGTGATGCAACATGCATTCAAATCTCTGAAACCCTGGACAACAATTTGTATCTCGCAGTGCAGCAAGCAACAGACTGGAGGGACCTGCTGTGCCCCATCTCAATCCAATCTCGGCCTTCTCCAGAACATAAACTTTGCTTTGTTTGGAAACAAGAAGCTGGGTTCGTTTTTATGCAACTGATTTTAATTTCCAAGAATATTTATCTTGGATTTTTCCAATTTTGAGAAAAACAATCTTGAAAAAGCAAGAAGGGGTTCTTGGCAGCGACTGCAGAATTTAATTGAGCAAGTGTGTTACCGAGCAAAGCTAAATAAATCTTTCACTGTTGGCACTGTACTGACTCAAAGACAATTTTCTGCATTTTATTGAGGTGGGTGAATTTTACTCTCATTAAGATGATTGATGGCAGTGCTGGGGGTTTGGAACACTTTATTCACTTTTGCATCCCTGCCCGACCCCCGCTCCCCACCTCAGTGTCAGAGTAATGGGCTCACAGGTTAGTATAACATGCGTTAGAGACGGAGTAAAGCTCTCTCTCTGCTTTACCCATTAACGTTTGTTAACCCCGTGTCAGAGAAGGCCAAACTAACAATTGTGAATTCCCACCCCAACTCTCCTTGGGGCCTCTCTTGGCAACCACATTTATATAAAATTACAAAGTATAAATGGCACAGGAACAGACCATTCGGCCCAACTAATCCCTGTCTGATTTTATATTCCACTTGACCCTCCTCCTGCCCTTCCTTGCTCACTTCACCAGCTTAACCCTCAATTCCCTTCCCTCCCATGATTCGCCTCAATCGATTCATCTTTACTCCATGTGATTAGCAAGTTCCACATTTTCCAAATTAAAGGCACTTCTTTTGAGTTTCCTAGCGGATTTCTTTGTCATCAATTCATATTGCAGGCCTTTGCTTTGCTCTATCTCATGAATGGAAACTTTCATTCCTTTTATTTTTCAAAATGATTTATAAGTTAAATGGCTTCTATTTAGTCATTTCTCAGCCTTCTCTTTCTGAAAGAAAAAAGACCCAGCTCATAAAGGGTGTTTGGGTGAAGGATGCTGCTTAGCTGGACAGGTTTTTAGCCCAGCCGAGCAGTTTTGAAAATGAGGTGCCAGTATCCTGGACCCCTCTTGGTCTGTTCTCCTGTCCACTCCCCTCCGTGGACAGAAAGATTAGAAAAGCTGGGCTTGTTCTCCTTCCAGCCAAAATAATTAACAGCAGCGATGTAGGGTTTTGAGAGAGTAGATATGGAACAAGTGTTTCCTGGCAGGAAGGTTTGCAGCCAGAGCATACAAATTAAAATTATAATTAAAAAGGGGAGATGAAAAGAGGTTTTGTGTTTCACGGTGAGTAATTATTAACTGCCTGTAAGGGCAGTAGAAGCAAATTCAATAGGAACTTTCAAAAGGGATTGGATATATACATGGAAAGGAATATTTGCAGGGTTTCGGGGAGACAGCAAGGGAATGGGACTAAATGGTAATTCTTACAGAGAGACGAGACGTGGTGGGCAGTTTGGCGGGACAGTGATTAATACTGCTGCCTCACAGCACCAGGGACCCGGGTTCAATTCCAGCATCAGATGCCTGTCTATGTGAGCTTACACTTTCTCCTGTATTATACATGCGACGGGTCGTAAGAAGGCTGCTCTTGGATTTTTTTCGAGAGTATTCTAGTGCTTCACGTCATTAGTGTACACTTGACCTGGACCATTTGATGGGCAACATGACAGCTCAGTGACTATCGCTGTGCTGTGCAGATACCTGGATTTGGGCCTGTGTCTGTGGGAGTTTGCGCATTCTCCCCGTGCTTGCATGGGTTTTCTCCGGGTGCTCCGGTTTCCTCCCACATCCCAAAGATGTGCTCTTAGGCTAATTGGCAAAACAAATTCTCCCTAAATTATCTCAAATTTGGTTTTTAATCCATAGATCTATAAACATAGACAGGGATCACGGGTAGAAGTGGGAACATCGGGGTGGCGACACGGGCTCGTTGGGCCGAAGAGCCTGTTTCCCGTGCTGTTTTGTTCTTTGTTCTTTGTATCCATGTGGGTTTCCTCCAGGTAATCTGATTTCCTCCTACACTCCAAATATGCACAGATTAGATGCATTGGTCATGCGAACTGCACTGGGTTATGGGGAAAGGGTGGAGGGGAAGGTTTGGGGGGGATACGCTTTCGGAGAGTCAATGCAGATTCTTTCTACAGTGTGGAGGCTCTATCGGAGGTTCTATAATATTGGCAAAGTGGGTCAATGGCCTCTTAGTACGCTTTTTAATTCTGTGAATTACTTTCAAATCTCCATTCCAAACTTTTAAGAACTTAACTGTCTTGTTATAGACAGCTCCCCAAGCCCAGATGGAATGGTTTCCAGGCCCGGATGGAATGCTCTCGGGCCTGGATGGAATGGTTCCCGGACCCGGATGAAAGGGTACTAAAAGAAATGGCAGAAGTAATAGCAGATGCGTTAGTTGAAATTTATCAAAATTCTCTGAACTCTGGGAAAGTGCCAGCTGATTGGAAAACAGCTAATGTGACGCCACTGTTTAAAAAAGGAGGTAGACAAATGGCAGGTGCTATAGGCTGGTTAGCTTACCATCCATAGTTGGGAAAATGCTAGAATCCATCATTAAAGAAGAAATAGCAGGACACCTGGAAAAGAATGGTTCAATCAAGCAGATGCAGCATGGATGCATGAAGGGAAAGTTATGTTTGATGAATTTACTGGATTTTTATGAAGATGTAACAAGTGCAGTTGACAGAGGGGAACCAGTGGATGTGGTGTTTTTGGATTTCCAGAAGGCATTCGATAAGGTGCCTCACGAAAGGTTGCTGCAGAAGATTGAGTACACGGAGTTGGGGGTAAAGTGTTAGCGTGGATTGAGGACTGGCTATCTAACAGGAATCCGAGAGTTGGAATAAATGGGTGCTTTTCTGGTTGGCTGTTGGTGACTCGTGGCGTACTGCAGGAATTGGAGCTGGAGCCTCAACTGTTTACCATATACATAGACGATTTGGAAGTGGGGACCAAGTGTAGGATAACAAATGCTAATAACAAAGATGAGTGGGAAAGTGAATTGTGTGGAGGACATGGAAAGTCTGCAGAGAGATTTGGATAGACTAAGTAAGTGGATGAGGATCTGGCAGATGGAATATAATGATGGCAAGTGTGAGGTTATCCACTTTGGAAGGAATAATAGTAAAATGGACTATTATTTAAATGGTGAAAAATTACAACATGCTATTGTGCAGAGGGACCTGGGGGTCCTTGAGCATGAATCACAAAAAGTCAGTTTGTGGGTGCAGCAGGTGATCAGGAAGGCAAATGGAATGCTGGCATTTATCACAAGGGGGATGGAGTATAAAAGCAGGGAGATCTTGCTGCAATTGTGAAAGGTACTGGTGAGGCCGCATCTGGAGTACCTTGTGCAATTTTGGTCCCCTTATTTGTGAAAAGATATATTGGCCTTGGAGGGAGTGCAGAAAAGATTCAACAGGTTGATACCAGATATGAGGGGGTTGGCTTATGAGGACAGATTGAGTAGATTGGGCCTGTATTCATTGGAGTTTAGAAGGCTGAGGGGGAATCTTATAAAGACATATAAGAGAATGAACGGGCTAGACAGGGTAGAGGCAGAGAGATTGTTTCCACTTAGAAAGGAAACAAGAACTAGAGGGCAGAGCCTCAAAATAAGGGGGAGTCAATTTAGAACAGAGTTGAAAAGGAGCTTCTTCTCCCAGAGGGTAGTGAATCGTTGGAATTGTCTGCCTGTTGAAGCAGTGGAGGATACCTCGTTAAATGTATATAAGTCACAAGTGGATAGATTTCTGATCAATAAGGGAATTAGGGGTTATGGGGAACAGGCGGCTGAGTGGAACTGAACCACTATCAAATCAGTCATGATCTTATTGAATAGCGGGGCAGACTCAAGGGGCTAGATGGCCTACTCCTATTTCTTATGTTCTTATGATCTTATGTTGTTTTACTGCCTTGATATTTCTCAGATTTACCGACTGCTTTCAGAAGTATCTCACAGCTATTCCCTCCAGCTCTGACAGCCCCTACTATTGTCACCTCTATCGTACAGTCACAAGTAGGCTTACATTAACACTGCAATGAAGCTACTGTGAAAACTCCCTAGTCACCACATTCCAGCACCTGTTCGGCTATACTGAGGAAGAGTTTAGCTTGGCCAATGCACCCAAACAGCATGTCTTTCAGACTATGGGAGGAAACCTACGCAACACACCCCAGCTAGTGCAGTGGTGATGAAACTAGACTAACAACCCAGAGATTAAAATCTACCACAGCCAAACTGTTGAGTTGTTTTCACCAAAGCAAATGGGACTAATTGGACAACTCCTTCAAAGGAGGAAGCAGGCACAATGAGAAATAATCTCACTTTGGTCAATTGAAGGCCAGCAAAATGACCATAAAAATCTAGTGCTCATTGGATCAGGAGAAGAAACCTGATATCCCATCCAGATTGGCATGTGTTTAACTCCAGTCCCACACCACAAATCCCTCCTGACCTACGGAATGATGGAAGAAGCAAAAGGTGTGGCAAGGAGATAGGCACCTCATGAGAAATGGGTTGAAGTAGCAGCAACCACAGGCCAATGCAACAGCCCGACTGGCCAAGTACTGTTCAACACAAGGAAATGGAAAAAAAAGCAAACTTGAATGCCAGTTTAACTTCCAGAATAATGGGGAGAACCAGCAATGACAGAACCTACCATTCCTCCGACAGAACTGCAAATGAGATAGGGTATAATGTAACAGTAATGGTAATATAGTAACAATGTAAGAAATGAAATAACCTAGTAATAGCTCCAAATACATTGGAGAAAGACAGGAGAAGAGGTGCAGTACAAGGATCCGGCACATCCAGAGTTAAATGAATGCTGTGACCGCCCCCCCGCCCACCACCACCGCCGCCATCACAAACTGATGTAAGATAGCATACAACCGAGACCCATACCGATGTTGAATAGACTGTATCCCAAGAGTGAAATCTAATTTCTTCTTGAAATGTCAAGTTTTGGCCTCAACTACTTTCTGTGGGATTGAATCCCACACATTCACCAATCTCTGGGTGAAGATATTTCTCCTCACCCCAGCCCTAAAACACTTAGCCTTTTTTCTCAAACTGTGACCCCTAGTTCTTGAATCCTCCACCATCGGGAACATTCTTTCTGAATCTACCCTATCTAATCCTGTTAGAAGATTATAAGTTTCTGTGAGATCCTCTCTCATTCTTTTAAACTCCAGTGAACACAATCCTAACTGAATCTCTCTTAGACAGACCTACAATCCCAGGAATCAGTCTGGTAAATCTTTGCTATACTCCCACCCTAGCAAGGACATTCTTCCTCAGATAAGGACACCAAAATTGCACAAAATACCCCAGGTGTAGCCTCACCAATGCCCTATACAATTTCAGTGAAACGTCTCTTTCCCTATACCAAATCCTCTTGCTATGAAGGCCAGCATACTATTTGCCTTCTTTAATGCCTGCTGTACCTACGTGTTTAGTTTCAGTGACTGATACGTGAGGTCACCAACCTCTTTCAATTTACATCCATTTGAATAATAATCAGCCTTCCTATTTTTGCTACCAAAGTGGATGATTCTTGACTGATACTCAAAGAGCCTTTTTTTATATTCCATTATTATGGTAACTAATAAGTGTAATACACAAAAAAAGTGAACAAATAAATGTTAAAACTTTTCTCCTGAGTGGTCAGAGCAATATCTTAAGGATTAATCTTTCATTCCTGGAGATTGAGGAGACTGCTGGAACTAAAGCTCTGGTACACAAATGCCTCCTATTTGGATTTCCCATAGGCCCTATCTTGGGTTTCTGCTTGTCGAAACTCATTTGCACTGATCAGCCCAGGTGGCAATCACGTTGAGCTAACTCTTGGTGCCAGTCAGTGCTACATTAGGAGCACTTATTATGCTGAGCTGAATGGAAACTTGGTTGACACTAGCCAAATTCACTGCAACCTAATAGCCAGAAGAGAGATAGAAGATATTTTCACACCATGTGACTACACTGGATTTGCTCCCAGGACCTGCAGCTGGAACAGAGACATTCCAATCCACTACATCATCACAATTCCTTTCTATGATTCGAATACAAAACAATTTTTATTTTCTCAAGTAGAAATGAAAAATGTTTTCAGTGGTTGGAGATGTGCATTGTTTGACTTATCATCCCATAGTGGATGCCTGTTATCTGAGGAATTGGGAAGAGAGCTGGACATTATACAATTATCAGTGAATATCCCAATTTCTGATCCTATGAGGGAAGAAATGTCATTGATGGCTGCTGAAGGTGGTTGCACCTGGGACATTACCCTGAGGAGATCACAAAGTGGTATTCTGAAGCTGAGATGGTTGACCTTCAACATTCAGAATCCTTTGATTTTGATTGAGTTTTTTTTATTGAGTTTTATGAAGAGGTTATCAAGAAGGTAGATGAGGGCAGTGCAGTTGATGTCTACATGATCTTTAAGGCCTTTGAAAAGTTATTGCATGGTAGGTTGTTGCATAAGGTTAAATCTCATGGATCTAGAGTGAGGTAGCCAATTGGACACACAATTTGCTTGGTGACAGAAGACAGAGGGTGGTTTAGAGCCAAAGAAAAATGCTGGAAAATCTCAGCAGTTCTGGCAGATTTGTAAGGAGAGAAAAGAGCTAACGGTTCAAGTTCAGATGATCCTTTGTCAAAGGTGATTGCAGAGAGTTGTTTTGCAAACTGGAGGACTGTGACCAGCAGTGTGCCTCAGGGACCAGTGCTGGGTCCACTGTTATTTGTTATATATATTAATGATTTGAATGAAAATTTAGGAGGAATGGTTAATAAGTTTGCAGATGATATCCAGATTGGTAGCATAATGGATATCGAAGAAGGTTATCTAGGATTGCATCAGGATCTTAATCGATTGAGCCAGTGGGCTGATGAATCGCAGATAGAGTTTAATTTAGATAAATGTGAGGTGATGTATTTTGGTAGATTGAATTGGGGTGGGAGTTATTTAGTTATTGTAAGGCATACGGGAGAGTTGTAGAACAAAGAGATCTTGGGCTACAGGTTCATAATTCTTTGAAAGAGGAGTCATAAGTGGACAGGGTGGTAAAGAAGACATTTGGCATACTTAGTTTCATTGGGTAGAACATTGAATACAGAAGTTGGGACATCTTGTTAAAGTTGTACAAGACAACTGAAATTCTGCAGGGCAATTAGTAAGGCCCAAGCTTGGAATACTGTGTGCAGTTCTGGTCACCCTTTTGAATAAAGACTATTATTGAACTAGAAAGAGTGCAGAAAAGGTTTACTAGGATCCTGCCGAGACTTGATGGTTTGAGTTATAAAGAGAAGCTGGATAGACTAGAACACTTTTTCCCTGGAACAAAGGAGGCTTAGGGATGATCTTAGAATAGAATCATAGGATCATCGAATCTCTATAGTACAGAAGGAAGCCATTCAGCCCACTGAATCTGTCCTGAACACAATCACACACCGGCCCTATTCCTGCACCTCTCACATTTACCCAGCTACTATCCCTGACACCAGAGTCAATTTAGCATGGCCAATCCACCTTCCCCATCCAAAGATGTGCAGATTAAGTGGATTGGCGATGCTAAACTGTCCCTTAGTGTTCCAAGATGTGTAGGTTAGCTGGACTAGCAAGATAAATGAATGAGGTTACCATAGAGATGGCCTGGGTAAGATGGTCTGTTGAAGAGTCAGTACAGACTCAATGGACAAATGGCCTCCTTCTGAATTGTAGTGATTCATTTAGTTCTAACAGCAATGACATTTTTAAATGACGTACTTCATTGGCTGTAAAGTGCTTTGAGATGCCTGGTGCTCATGAAAAGCTCCATAAAAATGCAGGATTTTGCTTTCTTATGTAAAGTGCTTTGAAAATTCCTGTTGTCAAATAAGATGCTTTGTAAATGAACACTTTCTGTTTTTTTGTGCACTGGCAACCCTTCGATATGTGTTTCAGCTGGCCATTCTTCAACCTACACAGAGAGCATTGATAATGATTCCAACTCCTATTGGTGGAACTGTCAAGTCTAATCCAATCCAAACCTCTAACCCTATTCTCATTTTCTGAATGACAATAGTCTTTGTCATTGTGTTCCTGGCAAATCTGCAGCTCAATGTTTTACATTAGCTAAAACAGGGTGTAGAGTCACAAGAACCCTGTTCCACCTTTCTGTTACAACATAGATCAAGCCATGATGTTGTGCCAAACATGATACCACTTAAAGTAATTCCCCCTGCCTGCCTTTGCTCCATATCTCTCTATTCCTTAAATAGTGCGTTCTGTTAAAAGCTTATTTTCTCCATGCAGTTCCAGCAAGCACAATGAAGAGATATGTAGCCACAGGGATATGCTATCAGCCACATGAGTCTGTACTGGGCTGAAAGGACAGGGCCAAATGCTGCAATTTCTCACACTCTCCCTAACACTGCCTCCTTGGCCCCCACACAGACACGCTGAGATCAATTAGCCCAGAACTCAGAATCTGAGGCTTTGGAAGCAGGGATCTTGCTGTGTGGTCTACACAGCTTGCAGCACGCAGTGTCCTTGCAGAGAAGCATCAGGATTTCCTGATGGATGGCAGCCATGTATAAAATCTGTTGATGTTCACGGCTCCAATGCTTATTATATGGCACCCGAGAATCTGAAAGTGAGAACATCAGTCAAGTCACACCCAATTTTCACAAGAAACGTTTTAATCTTGGAAAAGAAAGGACTTGCATTTGTATAGAGCCTTTCACAAACCCAGGGAAGCCCAAGGCATTTCACAGACAGCGAAGCAATTTTCTTTGAAGCCAGCGTAAGAAAATGCAAGAAGCAGCATCAAGATCCCACATGCTGCAATGAGATAATGTGTTTTTAGGTTTGCCCGAAGGATAAATATCGGACAGAGCACTGGGGAGAACTCTTGCTGATTTTTTTAAAGGAACTCTGTGAGTTTCTCACATCAACTCAATAGGCACCAGTTAAAATATCCCTTCTGAGAGATGGCATCTGTGACACTGCAGTGCTCCCCTCAGTAACGCATTGAACTCCTGACATGCTTTGGAGTGGGACTGTGAACCCCCTATTTGGCTCAGGAGGCAATGGTGTGACCCACCATGCCAAGGCTGATACCCTGACAGCAGCATGCCATATACCAGGAATGATTCAAACTGTCGCAACTTCATCCGAAAGATAGGGGAAAGACTTAAACTCAGTAGATCCCAAAGACAGAGGGCTGAGTTACTCCTGCCAGTTCTAAGCACTGCATATTCCAATCTGAAAAGCTGCAAAAAGATTTTGGAAAAATACAGGGTTAAGTAATTGGCTGAGGTAAGTGTCAGATTTCTCCTAGCACATGCCTGTTAAAGCCTTTCAGTTAGCCTTGTCGAGCTGTTAGGGAGGGTGGCCGCATGGGACAAATCACTTCAAGGCCCCACCATAAAATGTTAGCCTGAAGATTTCTCCTCTCTTTTTTTGAAGTAACTATGGCAACCGAAGGTAGGGTTGAAAAGAAAAAGTTTGTTGTAATCTGTAAATGGAAAGAGGTCGCAGCTGCCAGGGAGTGGGGGGGGGGGGGGGGTGCAAACAAACTGAAAGAGAGAGGGAAAAAAAGAGAGTTGGAAAAGGGGGACCCACACATTGGTCTATCGTTACTTGATAATTGTGATGTTAAAGTTACATTCAAGGATTGTCACCAAATCCGCTTTGCAGCCATGACTATCTAGAGCAGTACGTTCAAATCCAATGCACCCGATAGTTACAGTAAGACAAGTACCTGGTGGAATATTGACACCATTGTGTACTGGATTAATTCTGCACACTGCATCAACATGAGAAACTAAACATTGCACACCTTACTTTCTGCAGAAACATAAATCAATCCAGATTAAAATCCGCTATTTCTTTATTTGTTTCAATCCAAACATTACAATGTTCTAGGTTTGTTTTATACAGCGTGGGTCAAAAAAAAGAACAAAGAGCAAAGAACAGTATAGCACAGGAAACAGGCTCTTCAGCCCTCCAAGCCTGCGCCGCGCGTTGGTCCAACTAGACCATTCATTTGTATCCCTCCATTCCCAGGCTGCTCATGTGTCTATCCAGGTAATTCTTAAATGGTGTCAGCGTGTCTGCCTTCACCACCCTACTTGGCAGCATATTTTAGGCCCCCACCACCCTCTGCGTAAAAAATGTCCCTCTGATATCGGAGTTATACCTCGCTCCTCTCACCTTGAGCCTCCAACCTGGGAAAAAGCTTCCCACTATTCATCCTACCTATACCCTTCATAATTTTATGTACCTCTATTAGGTCTCCCCTCATTCTCCGTCTTTCCAGAGAGAACAACACAAGTCTACCAATTTCTCCTCATAGCTAAGACCTCTAAACCAGGCAACATCCTGATAAACTTTCTCTGCACTCTCTCTAAACCTCCACATCCTTCTGGTAGTGCAGTGACCAGAATTGGATGCAGTACTCCAAATGTGGCCTAACCAGCATTCTATACAGCTGCAACATGACTCCAGCTTTTATATTCAATACCTCATCCTATAAAGACAACATCCCATATGCCTTCTTCACCACCTTCTCCACCTGTGCTGTCATCTTCAGGGATTTGTAGACTTGCATACCTAGGTCCCTCTGTGTTTCTATACTCTTGATGGCCCTGCCATTCATTGTATAGCTCCCCTCTACATTAGTCCTTCCAAAATGTATCACCTCGCATTTATCTGGATTAAATTCCATTGCCATTTCTCCACTCAATTTTCCAGCCTATCTATATCCTGCTGTATCGTCTGACAATGTTCATAGCTATCTGCAAGTCCGGCCATCTTCGCGTCATCCGCAAACTTGCTGATAACACCAGTTACACATTCTTCCAGATTATTTATATATATATGACAAATAGCAGAGGTCCTAGTATAGAGTCTTGCGAAACACCACTGGTCACAGACCTCCAGCTGGAAAAAGACCCTTTGACTGCTACCCTCTGTCACCTGTGACCAAGCCAGTTCTCTACCCATATACCTTGTATCTCTCCTTGTATCCCACCTCTCCTTGTATCCCATGAGCCTTAACCTTTTTAACCAACCTGCCATGAGGGACTTTGAAAAACGCCTTACTGAAATCCATATTGACGACATCTACAGCCTTCCCTTCGTCGACTGTTTTTGTCACCTCCTCAAAAAACTCTACCAAATTTGTAAGGTACGATTTCCCTCTTACAAAGCCATGCTGTCTAACACTAATGAGACTGTTTCATTCTAAATGCGCATACATCCTACCTCTAAGAATCCTGTCCAACAACTTCCCTACCATGGATGTCAAGTTCACTGGCCTATAATTACCAGGGTTATCCCTACTAGACTTCTTAAATAACGGTACCACATGCGCTATCCTCCAATCCTCAGGGACCTCACCTGTGTCCAGTGAAGAGACAAAGATTTCTGTCAGAGGCCCAGCAATTGTCTTCCTGAGCAGTGTAGGGTAGATACCATCAGGCCCTGGGGATTTGTCAGTTTTAATGTTCCCTAAAAAACCTAACACTTCCTCCCTCATAATAAAGATTCTCTCTCACAGGTCAACACCTCCCTCTGAGACACTCCCAGTCAACATGCCCCTCTCCTTTGTGAATACTGATGCAAAGTGTTCATTTAGGATCTCCCCTACTCCCTTGGGTTCTAAGCATAATTCCACTCTTTTGTCCCTGAGAGGTCCAATTTTTTTCACGGCAATTCTTCTGTTCCTAACATATGAACAAAATATTTAGGATTCGCCTTAATCCTGTCTGCCAATAACATTTTGTGACCTCTTTTTGCCCTTCTAACTCCCCGTTTGAGTTCTTTCCTACTTCTCTGTATTCCTCCAGAGCTCTATTTGTTTTCAGTTGCCTTGATCGAACGTACACCTCTCTTTTCTTTTTGATCAAATCCTCAATTTCCCTAGTTATCCACGGCTCCCAAATCCTACCTTTCCTCTCCTTCCTTTTTACAGGCTCGTGCCTTTCCTGCAGCCTTATCAACTATTCCTTAAAAAACTCCCACATGCCAGATGTGAACTTACCCTCAAACAGCCTCTCCCAATCAATGGCCACCAATTCCTGCCTAATCCGGCTATAGTTAGCCTTCTCCCAATTTAGCACCTTACCCGTATGATAACCCTCATCCTTGTCTATTACTATCCTAAGGTTAACAGAATTGTGGTTACTATTTGCCACATGTTTCCCGACTGAAACTTTGATGACCTGACTAGGCTCATTTCCCAGAACTAGGTCCAGTATAGCCCCCTGTCTAGTTGGGCTGTCCACATACTGTTCCAAAGAACCTTCCATTACACATTTTACAAATTCCTCCCCGTCCAGACCGTCAGCCCTAAGCACTTTTCAGTCCATATCAGGGAAAGTAAAGTCTCCCACGACAACAATTCTATTTTTTCTACACCTGTCCAGAATCTCCTTATATATCTGTTCCTCCACTTCCTGTGGCTGAAACCCTACAACTCCCTCCCTAACAGCACTGTGGATGTACCCTCACCTCAGGGATTGCAGCAGTTCAATAAGGCAGTTCACCAGCACCTTCTCAAGGGCAACTAGAGATGGGCAATAAATGCTGGCCAACCAGCGATGCCCACAGTCCCCACAGACAAATTTTTAAAAATCATATGATGGGCATTGCCAGCATCATTGTCGATGGTAACAAAAACAGCTAACGCATTCTTGCAAACTGTCCATGTTTTTCAATCTCTCCAGAGGACATTTATTATTGGAGGAATCCTCCTCCATCTTACAAACTGATTGTTCTTCATGTGTGATCTTTGATGTTTGAATATTAGTACGCTATCTGTAGGCAATATAACACCAAAACCTCATCCTTACCAAGAGGTTCACAAGCATGTATGTATCCTGTTATTAATGCAAAGTCCATGAGCATCATATTTCAGTGAAGAAACTATCTATTATTTGTGATCTACTGCAAGTATCTGGATGATTAGTGCCGCTCCACTCTGAACTTTATGAAGTGCCTCAGTGTCACCCTCCCCTCTATATGATGCTGCCACATTTTTACATCATTTATCTATAAAACTCACCTTGGAAAGTTAAGTCTAGAAATGGTCAGCTTAAATACCCTTTTAATAATGTGATAACTATTATAGTTATCTATTATTATTTATTAACTATTATTTAATAATGTGATAACTCTCTTTTATATTGGTCGGCGCAACATCGAAGGCCAAAGGGCCTGTTCTGTGCTGTAATGTTCTATGTTCTATGTTCTATGTTCTATTAAAGATTGCCATTCAATCTCTCTGGCCCAGAAAATGAACAATTGTAAATGTGGAGTCTCATTCCTTTAGGCTTGGAATTATTGGAGATCTTAAAAGTGAACTTTTTAAACATTTCTTTCTCCTTTTTTATCTTTCTATATCTTTTTGTGTTTCTTTGTACATAGTGGCACAGTGACTAACACTGCTGCCTCACAATGCCAGGTTCAATTCGGACATCGGGTCACTGTCTGTATGGACTTCATGCCTGTCTGGGTTTCATCTGGGTGCTCTGGTTTCCTCCCCAGTCCAAAACTGTGCGTGTTAGGTTGATTGGCCATTTTAAATTGATTTAATGTCAGGGGTATTAGCAGGGCAAATATGTGGGGTTTTGGGAATAGGGCCTGTGTGGGATTGAGGTTGACGCAGACTAAATGGGACAAATGGCCTTCTTCTGCACTATAGGGATTCTATGATTTTAATCTTTCTTTCCCTCTCTTTCGGTACCAGACTTAACCCTAGTCCACCCTCATTCTCAACCCACCCTCTATTTCTTTCTCAATCCTTAAATCTCATGAGTTAAAAGATAAACTATTGGTCATTAGATGCCTTTTGCCATCAATATTTCTTCCCAGAAACTTTGTGGGATAAAATGTTTAAAATCATGATGCTTTATAGTTAAAAAATCTAGCCCACTGGGTGGAATTTTTCCATTCCACCTGTCAGGGGAATCATAGTGAGTGGTACGGGACCATGCAAAGGTTTGTTGACCTTGGGTGGCATTTTCCGGCTTTGGAATAAACGCAGGTGGAAAATCCCGCCAATGTTTTTATATTGCCTGTTCTTCCACACTATTAGCTTAACATGTTGAACAAGATTTAAGTGGAAAGTAATAACTACCCACTCTCCAAATTCAAAGTTAACTTAGATAATCAGAAAGTTCAAACATCCTGGAATGCAACAGTCACTGCAAATAGCTTTCACCTAACCCATAGACCTGGCAACACTTTCCAAACTATCCTCAAAACTATTGGAATGATAGGGAGGGAGATGTGGATAGGAAATGGGCCACATCCTAGAAAGGAAGGTACAAATCAGGGCGTGAATCTTCTCCAAGCCCAAAAGGAGAACACTTGGAGATCAGTTAGTTCCCACAATAACAAAATAAGACATGCCAGCCCTGACCGCTGTAAGCTAAAAGGGAAAGCTGTAGATGTTGAAGGAATATACAAGTGTAGTTCCATGAAGGATTCCCAGTTGATATTGTAGCAGATCAGGCACAGACCCATGCTGTAGGAAATTGTCCCTCTGATGGTATTGCCCAAAGTATGGCCGAGCCAGGCATACTCCCTGAGAGCTCATTGAATTTGTTTTCCCAGAAATAGTGTTTCCATCCTCTCTGCAGGATACAAGCTAATCCATTGCACTGCTCTGAGGCACAGGGACCATTCAATCTTTGGTAATGGAGAAAACCTAAGCTTTCCGTACCAAGTCCTCCCTCAAAGCCGACACTGATCAATGGACTGAGAAGAGGATACATATCTGTACGTGTCCGTCCATTGGTTCCACTGAGTGTCACCTGGTTTTGGGTCCAGTGACTGTAGAAATTGTACCCAAGTTGGTGATGACAGGGATAGATTTCCTACTTGGGAATGATTTGGCTGGCAGGAAGGTGGTGGCTGTCCCTAACAAATGACCCTCTCGGAGCCAAGTTGCTGATAGGAGGGAAAAAAGTTATGCTACCTTAACCTGCTGAAGAAAGATTCAGCTCTTTGAGCCTACTCTGCCATTCATTTTTATCGTGGCTGATCATCAAATTCAATATCTTGATCTTCCCTTTCCACCATATGCCTTGATCCTTTTAGTCCCAATCAAACAAAGTTGTGACCTCAACTACAGTCTGTAGTAGTGAATTCCACACATTCACCACTCTCTAGGTGAAGATATTTCTCCTCACCTCGGTTCTAAAAGGTTTACCCCTTATTCTCAAACTAGGACCTCCTAGCTCTGAACTCCTCCACCATTTCTGAATCTATCCCATTTAACCCTGTTAGAATCTTATAAGTTTCTATGCGATCCCCTCTCATTCTTCTAAACTCCAGTGAATATAATCCTAACCGACTTAGTCTCACCTCATGTACAGATCTATCATTCCAGGAATCAACCTGGTAAACCTTCGCTGTACTCCCATTAAAGCAAGGACATCTTTCCTCGGTTAAGGAAACCAAAACTGCATCAATACTCCAGATGTGGTCTCACCAACAACCTATAGAATTGCAACAAAACTCCCTAACCCAATACTCAACTCCTCTCACTATGAAGGCCAACATTTTATTTGACTTCTTTACTGCCTGCTGTACTTGGCATTCTCACTTTCAACAACTGATGCCTGAGGACTCCAAGATATCGTTGAGTATCCACCTCTCTAAACTTACACCCATTCAAATAATAATCTGTCTTTCCATTATTGCTACCAAAGTGGATCACCTCACATTTATCCACATTATACTGCAGATGCCCACACACTCAGCCTATCTAAATCAGATAGCAACATCTCTGCATCCTCCTCACAACTCATCCTCCACCCAATTTTGTATCACCTACAATTTTGGAGATAATACATTCAATTTCCTCTTCCAAATCATTCATATATAATGTGAGCCATCATCCTTATGGAATTTCACACTTATTATGTGGATCCATTACAATCAATAGAATCAATAAAGTAAGAGAGTATCAGTCTCCACATCCTGGACTTACAGTTGGGAGAACCATTGAAGCCTGTAATACCTGCAGAGATGCTAATAATCACCATGTATCTCCTAAGATGAAGAATGGATTTTGAACAGAGGCATAGAAATTCATTGTATACCTGAAACTGACTTATCAAAGGACATGGTCACTTTGAACCCTTAGAAAGTTTTAATCTTACATTCCTGGGCAGTATGCTACTAATATTCAGCCTGTCAACATGAAAGCAGGACTCCAGGCTGACAATAAAGCCAACTCATGTCAAAACTTCCTCAAATCCTGGTTCTCTGGAAAGTTCCTCATATTGCCTGTAGGGTGGACCAAATATCCTGCCATGTCATCAGCAATTTGAAAGAAATTCTGCATCACCTGAATGCACTTGAACCATAATTCTCATATGATGGAATCTTCTTTGGACCCTGAGGTTCAGATGAATTGATACCTGAATCAATTCAGGTATCTACCCTGAAAAAGTTCCTTAAGAATTTTATGCTTCATGTTAGATTACCTCTCATTTTTCTAAACTCTCAGGAATATTGACCTAGTTGACTCAATCTGTCAACATACATCAATCCCTTCTAAAATTTAAAGCAGTTTTTCAGAAGAGAATTCTAAATTTCCACTATCCTTTGGAAAGGTGCTTCCTGATTTTGCCCTTGGATGGATTGGTTTTGGTTTTAAGACTATGTCCTCTTCATTCATTTTTCACACCTTAGGAAGCATCATGTCTGGATCTACCCTATCAAATTACTTTTAACATTTTTTATACACCTTGGGCTGGATTTTCAAGTCTTGCAGCAAGAATGGCTAGAAAATCCCACCCTTGATCAAATTACCTCTATATAAACAACTTTTTGCAACCAATCCTTACAACTTAACTTTTTAAGGTCCAGTCTATTCTGAAGAATGTTGCTGAATCTCCTCCACATGTCCTTCCCAGAACTGAATGTGTTCTCCAGATGGGATTCTGTACAATTGCAGCATTAACTTTGTTCCTTTGTATTCCTCATTGCAAAAATAGCCAACATTCCATTAGGGTTAGGACTGCTTTTGGCAATTGGCTTTTAATGATGTGTGCTTGGATCTCTAAACCTCACATGCTTCTTTACAATTCCTTCTTTCTTACCGTTGAGAAGTTACTCTGATTTATATTTTTGTGGTCCAAAGTGGATGATCTCACACTTGCCCATGCTGTACTCTGTTTGTCAAAGCTTTGCCATTTACTGAAACTCTTCATGTCCCTTTGCCACCTTCTACTCCCATTGACACAACTGACTGTCCCTCCTAACATTGATATGGGGATGCCCGTGTTGGACTGGGGTGGACAAGATGAGAGATCACACAATATCAGATTATAGTCCAACAGGTTTATTTGAAATCACAAGCTTTCAGAGCGCTGTTCCTTTAAACTTCACCTGACAAAAGAACAAAGCTATGAAAGCTTGTGATTTCAATGAACCTGTTGGACTATAACCTAGTGCCACGTGATCTCTCATCTTGTCCTCCTAACATTTTGATAATTGTAAAATCCCTTGTCCTTCATTCTTTGCCTGATCATCAGAAGTAAAGAAGGTAAGGGAAGAAGGAGACCAGATTTTATTTTGACATTCGTTAGGTCCTGTGGCAATAGCAGGAGATGGGAAAACGGCTAATGTTGTTCCAGTGTTTTTTAAAAAAACAAGGTCAAAAGTATGATCCTGGGAATTATGCGGTCTGTTGGCTTAACATTTATAGTTGAAAATAAACATTGAGTCTGTTAGAAAGGAAACAATTCAAGTACATTTAACAAGAATAAAAGCAATAATTCTAAGGCAACATGGCTTTGTGAAAGTCAGGGCATGTCAGCAAATTTATTGGAATTCTTTAAGGAGCTAACAGGGCTGGGTAGTGAATGCTATATTCTAACCTTCAGAAGACATTTGATAATGTGCCTCACGTGGGACTCATGAATAATGTGAGGGCCCTTGGGATAAAAGAGGAAGCAATGAACGGCTAATATGTGAGATAATGAATAGGGCCAATAATAGTGGTTCTGATTGGACAGTATTGACCAGGAGTATCCCAGAGGTCAGTTGAGAGAATTCTGTTCTTTGAGGTACTCATAAGTGACCTTGATGAATGTATAAGTTAAAGTGTCAGTGAGTGCAGACAATATAACTTGTGTGGGAAAGTCAAATGTTTAGAGGAGTGGGGTGAAATGCAATGAGGGAACTCCAGACATTGACATGTATGAAAATAAAAGGCAAAGCCAACTTTGAGAGGCAATCAGCCTCCATTTTACAATTTCACTTTGTGGAGATAGGAGGAAAACATAACAAATGCAAAAAAATCATTAATTAAGGGCAAGGATAGGTATTGGTAACTTTGGTTGGGTGTATGCCTGGAGGTTTCATCATGTACTGCCCATCTTCAACAGTCACACCCCATACATCTACGATGGTCATATAACACATCCATCCTCGTGTTGCCTCAGCTTACCCCAGCCAATTGATCACAGATCATAAAATCACTACAGTGCAGAAGAAGGCCATTCGGCCCTTTGAGCATGCAATGATGCTCTGATAGAGATCTTACATAGGCCTTATACTCATAAGCCCATACATTTCCCATGCCAATCCACCTAACCTACACATATTGGGACACAGAGGGGCAGTTTAACATGGCCAATCTATCTAACTCATACATCTTTGAGCTGTGTCAAGAAGCTGGAAAGGATGTAGACTTTTTTTGTATGATTCAACTTTTTTTTCCCTAAGAGTCATTTTAAGTTGTTTGTTTTGACATTAATTGGCAACTGTTGCCAAGCCACTCATCATCATGTGGCCCATGCCAGCTAACACCAAGTCTTGCCAATTTCCTCTGTTGTCAACAAATCACACCCAAACATGTTAATTGATGTTTAGGGTCCTGTTTTGACAAAAGGTTACCTGGACTCGAAATATCAGCTCTTTTCTCTCCTTACAGATGCTGCCAGACCAACTGAGATTTTCCAGCATTTTCTCTTTTGGTTTAGGGTCTTCGTAGCATGTTTCCAAACATCCTTGAAGCAAAGCTTTGGGCATTCTATTGATCAGTTACCTTAACCACATAGAAAGTCCTTAGATATGTAACTGTCTCCTATCTAGCAGATGTACCTGAGTCAATGAAGCCCCCTCTGTTTGAGGAGCGCTAACAAACCTGGAAGCTCTGCCTTTAAGAGGACTGCCATATTTGGGATTTTGCCCAGTTAGGATATACCCATAATCCACTCAGAGAGTGAAGATAGAGTCATAGAGGTTTAAAGCATTGAAAAAGCCCTTCAGACCAACTTGTCCAATGCTATCCCTTTTTTTTCAAAACTCTAAGTTAACCCCAACTGTCCACATTTGGCCTATATCCCTCTATACCTATTGTACCCATGTAACTATCTAAATACTTTTTAAAAGATGAAATTGTACCCACCTCTCCTCTCTGTGTGAAAAAATTGCCCCTCTGGACACTTTTGTATCTCTCTCCTGTCACTTTAAACCTATGCTTTCTAGTTTTAGAGTCCTCTATCTTTAGGAAAAGATATTGACTATCTCGTTGATTTGTGCCCCTCATTATTTTATAGGACTCGATACAATCACCCCTCAACCTCCTACATTCCAGAGAAAAAAATCAGTCTATCTAGCCTCTTCTTATAATTGAGAAATGATTGAGATTCTTTTCTTGTAAGCTGGAAGACCTCTATATTTCCCAGACACAGCAAGGTGTTGAGAATACAGGCCTCGTTAACCATTAGCCTGTCCCTAAGGATCAGCGTGATGTTACATCATGCGCGTTTGGTGAGTCAGCCACAGATTGTAGATGCCTTCCCAGTGTGTGAGTGCCAAATTCTGCATCAAGGGACAGATAGTCTGAAACCATGCACATAGGTTAGGGAAGTTTGTAAACCACTTCCAGCTGGGTGATATTTACTGAAATCAGTGGGAGGAGATGCAACAACTTGTTCCATGATCACAATAGTCTTCAGACTTTTAGTCAGGAAGAACAGCTCAGAGGCATGGGAGAGGAAGTCTAACATCCTCTGCGACTGAGCTTTATTTGGATAAATAATGCAGCATCATCAGCTTAGAGAACAGAGTGTGCTTTATTTTCATCTTCAGAATTGGATGATTGTACAGCTCGCTGTCTCACCTCATGTGCAAGTAAATTCCTTCCATACCTTCAGGGAAGGCAATGATCAGATGCCTGGAGAAGATACCAAACAGAGTGGGGACTTGCATCCTATTTCACTAGGAAATTGCTGGAAGTGGAGCTGCCAAACTCTACACCCTTGTGCATGTTTCATGTTATCATGTTGCATGTTGTGCATACTGTCATGTTGCATGTTGTGCATGTTGTCATGTTGTCATGTTGTATGTTGCATGTTGTGCATGTTACATATTTTATGTTATGCATGTTGTCATGTTGCATGCTGTGCCATTGCATGTTGTCATGTTGCATCTTGTCACATTGTCATGTTGCATGTTGTGTTGTGCATGTTGTCATTGAAGCAGCAGATGAAACTGAGAAGTATTGGTGAATAGCCAATTTTACCCAAAATCCAGTAGAGTCCTGCTGTACTAAGCATATCAAACATCTTAGTGAGATTTATGAAAGAGGTATAGCCTATTCCTCACACTTGGAGAGGATCATGTTCATAGTAGATCTCCCGACACAGAAACTGCCCTCAGCTTCCAGGTACACTCAGTCCGTGAATAGATGAAACATTTTAAATATGGCCCTAGCAAAGGCCTTCCTTTATTAACACCTACACAATGTGGTCAATGAAATAGTTAACATGCCTTTGCAGGATGAACCATCTAGCAGCATCTAAGAAGGACAGTGTCAAACACCTTCCACTGGCCTGTCAGGATGCATCCAGCACCGCAGCAGTCTTCTCACAAACTGTCCAAGGAGGTATGTGTTTAGGGCTTAAACCCACAATAATAATGTGTGGGAGGAATACCATTTCCCCGTGTTCTTTGCATTGGAGAAGAGGCACATTTTGTACCCAAGGCCCTTCTGACCCTGAGGTGGGTTGAATGAAAACGGTGTGAGGTCAGGCACTGGGCACTGGGAGTATTTTCCAGCAGAAAAACCTCAGTTCAATATCTCGTGACCTAATATGCACCTTTACAAGGACATAAAAAACAAGACCATTTGACAGATAGATAAACAGGGGCAAAAAGCATTACTTCTGCTCATCTCCAGGGGTAGAAAGTGAAATCTAACCCATGTGGAAGGAAAAGGTAAGGAGACTAGGTGTGTTGGAGGAATACTATGATTCTAGAATACAGAAAGAAACACAGTAATACTGGGAATATCATTCAGGGCAGTGAACAGCAAGCCAGTCAGCACTGCTCAAATTTGTCTGCATTTCATTAAGTTTCTCTTTAGTTCATGAAGCCAAGAGTTTCAGTTGGAGTACATTTGGATTCTGGACTTTTAACTCAATGTTGTCCACTCAAAAGAGTCAGGGTCAAAGCTGAGATGGAGGGAGTGAGATATAGAGAAGGATACAGTTATTGTTTAAACTTGCGGAGCAGATCCCACCTCCGCCAGTACATTATTGGGTTCACTTCCTGAGCTTCAGCAATCCGTACCTCATAAACACTGCAAGTAGAAGGGAATTATGAGGTGTTTCTTCGAAGTGAAAATAAGGCGGTAATGCATTGCTACTGAGTGACATTTTACAGCAAACCCATGAAGCTTACAGAGCAGCTGAATATACTGAGCAAGCTATCACCTTCTGAAGCAGCCACATTGATTCTGCAGGCTGAGGAGAGAAAAGAGGATTGGCCAAACCTCTTTGACCCATGGCTGCTCCTGTTAAAATTCAGAGTTTATCCGAGACCTTCCCCAAGCCAGGTCAGTTGGTTCTCATTCAGATCCGCTCTCTGACTTTCGGAGAGTTGTTAATGCCGGATCTTCTCACTAGGGCTATAAAGATGAGAATTTGTTGTGTATCTAGCACCATGCCAAGTCACTGACGCTATACTCGGCCAGTGTAAAGAATAAACATGCATTTGTATCAGCCTTTTACGACACAGGACTTCCCAAAGCACTCCACAGCTAATGAAGCACTTTTGAAATTATTGCAATACACAAGAAGACCACTCTGTCCACCATTTTTGCACTGGCTCTTTGAATGAGCAATTCACTTAGTACCATTCTCCCTCCCTCTCCCTACAATTCTGCACATTCTCCTCTCCAGTCTAATTCACTTTTGAATGCCTTGACTGAATCTGCCTTCACCACACTCTTAGGTAATGCATTCCAGACCTGAACTAGTCACTGTGTGAAAAAGATTTTCCTCACATAGTTTCTGTTTCTTTTGCCAATGACATTAAGCCTGTACCCTCTCGTTCCTGATCCTTTCTCAAGTGGGAACAGTTTCTCCTTATCTATTCTGTCCAGACTCCTCATGGTTTTGAATCATTCTATCAGATTTCCTCTCACCCTTCTTCATTCCAAGGAAACATTCCTGACTCCTCCAATCTATCTTCATAACTGAAGTTCCTAGTCCTTGGAGGAAAACAGAAAGTTCTGGAAAAACTCAGCCTGTCTGGCAGTATCTGTTGTTTTGAGGAAGAATCATATCGGACTTAAAACATTAACTTTATGTCTCTCTCCACTGATCTGCTAGGTTTTTCCAGCACTTTTTGTTTTAGTTCAGATCTCTAGAATCTGTGTTTTTTTTAAATATTCCTCCACCCTGGAACCATTCCTGTGAATCTTTTCTGCACTCTCTCCAATACCTTCTGAAAGACATGCTGGTTAGGTACATTGACCTGAAAAGATGTTAGAGTGTGGCGACTAGGGGAATTTCACAATAACTTCATTGCAGAGTTAATGTAAGCCTTACATGTGACTAATAATAAATAAACTTTAAACTTCTAAATTTTGAACACATCCTTCCTAAAGTGGCACCCTGAACTGGATGCAGTGCTCCAACTGAGGCTCAACTAGTATTGTATCAAAGTTATTCTTGCACCTATGACCGTATTAATAGAGTCAATGATATTGTACCCCTCTAAACCTCTCTTCTTCTAGAGCTCTTATCTTAATCACAGGACAAGGAGACAGTTCCTGATCCAACCCAGCCAAAACAGGGAATTGAACCTTGTGCTTTTGACTCCAACCTGTCCTTTTGAAATATCATGAAATTCAAGAGTATGGGATAAGTGCTGAAAAATATGATTAGCATGACTTTAGTGATAGTTATTGTCTGTGCAGAGGCAATGGATCAAAGGGCCTTTTCTGCGCTGTATGACCTTGTGGGTGAGATTTTCCAGTCACACTCTCTCCATAACCAGAAAATCCCACCTGAGGTCAAAGGATCTTTGCATTTCCATGTCCTGCCTGCTACGATTTCCATGGTGAACAAGACAGGAAAATTCCAACCTATGAGTCTATGACCTCTGTCTCAGAGGCAGGGATACTACCCATTGCATCACAAGACCCGCTTCATGCTGAGATTTCTTTAAAGCAATATTTGTTGAAAAATAAATATGTCCAAGACTTCCTGACACTTGGTCAGATAATACCAGGGGTGCTTTTAAATCCAACAGAGAGGGCAGACTTGGCCTCATCTTTCTTTGTGTGCTGTGAAACTCTATAGGCCAGATATTGCCCATGCTCCTGCAGTGTGTTTCACAAGAGCGGAAGCAGCTCGTCAATAGCTGCCAGTGGGATCTTCTGGTCCTGCTGCTGTCAACAGGGTTTCCCATTGCATGCGCTGCACCCCCTCCCCCGCCACCACCGAGCAAACACACGATGTGGGTTCATTGCTCATGGTGAAGAATCTGTCAGAAGAACCTGCTGGTATGAATGGCTGGTAGGTTCCAATCTGTGATTCTGTGACTGTAAAAAATAGCATCCCTGACAGTGCAACACTCCCTCCGATAAGGAGCAAATGTGGAACAATCTCCGACAAATTTTTTACAAGAGTGATTAAAAAAGAGTGTCTCCTCCACCTGAATGATCTTCAGACCTCTGTACTTTGACTTCTTGTGCATCCTGGATTTCCTTAACCCCACTATTGATGGCCGTGCCTTCAGCTGCTTGGACTCAAAACTCTGGAATTCCTTCTTTAACGTCTCCAGCAACTCTCCTGCTCCTTCTCCTTCATTAAGTCTTCCCTTAAAACATAAAGCTTATCTCTTTAACTAACCTTTTTGTCACCTGTCCTAATACCTCTTCATGTGATTCAGGGTCAAAATGTGTTTGGTGATTACAATGCTAAATAACTTGTATAAGTAGAGATTGTTGTTATATTTTAATATGCTGCTCACTTTATGTGATGGGACATGCAAAATTGCCCCTTAGTATCTCACAATGTGTAGGTTAAGTGAAATAGCCATGATAAACATGTGGGTTTACGGAATAGGATGGGATTGAGGGCTTGGGGGGAGGGGTGGAGGCAAAGGCCTTTGGTAAGATACTCTGTCAGGGAGCCAGTGCAGACTCAAAGGACTTAATGGCCTCTTCTATGCTGTAGGGATTCTCTGATTTTTTGCTGAGAGATTTAGGCCACATATCGGTGAATGTAGAATATGGAATAATGAACAGTGTGCATTTGGGGACATCTTTCTGACGTTACGTGATGGTCTGCTGTGTGGATCACATGACCTGGGTCATGAATCAGCTTCCGTATAGTTTGATACTGGGAGCTAACCGGCAACCATGGGGCTGTAAGACTGTGTATTATAGTTATACGTAAATAAACATTGCAGTTGTTATTTGCCTAACTGTTGAATTAGAATTATACTGGAAATGACCAATTAATAACAGGAGGTGGGGAGGCAGGGCTTGGGGGGTGTTTGTCATAAAATTAAGTATAATGAGTGAGCATTCAAAACTAGAGAGCCAATCAGGCCAGCTGGAACACAGTATGTGGAATGTGAGAGAGAGAAGGCTTGAAAATGGAATCAACATCTCTCCAATTCGTACAAAATCTATGCAGGCTGATTGTGTAGGGAGTGTCACAGGAAGCCCCTCTATAGATAGGCACAAAGCTGCTGCTTCACCTAATAGGCTGGGAGGCCCTCTAGACTTGTCCTGCATACAAGTTCTCCAGCCTGCTGTTGGAAACCCAGGGGCCAACAAGAAAAACCCAGTCCGCCACTGAGAATAGACCTTATTTGGCCTTCAATTGATTTAACTGGCTGGAGGATGGAATCCAGGAATGCAGCTCACCAGATATAAGATGCTTTTAATGCCTGCTCACCTCCAATCCTGGGCCCAACTAGGACTTAAATCCAGAGTATGGAACTTTATTCCCAACAAAGAACAAGAAAAGTACAGCTTAGGAACAGGAGCTTTGGCCTTCAAGCTCATGCTGATCATAATGCCCTAACTAAACTAAAAATAAAACCTCTATCCTTACTGGAACCACATCCTTCTATTCCCTCCCTATTCATGTACCTTTCCAGACACCTCTTGAATGTTGCTAATGTGCTTAGTTCCACCACCCCCTCTGGCAGGCATTCCAGGTATCCACAACCATTCAGTGTGGAAAAATCTCCCAGGGACATGGGCCTGGGTGAGATTATTGTCGGTGCTGGCTTGATGGGCTGAATGGCCTCCTTTGCTGTATAGGGATTCTTTGATTCTATGATTCCTGGACCATAAAGTTTTTCACTCTCTTCCCCAACTCCTGACAATGATACTCCATAGTATGTGGGAGAGGGAGGGAGAGGAGGGTAATTTTGCATGTCATCATCTGGGACAGTAATGGATTACCCATCTGTTGTGAAGAGCCAGATTTTCAGTGAGTTGAATAAAGTAGTGGCTCCAGTGGGTGTGTGATCCACTTTATGGATCATCAAAGGTGAAAAATCTTTGTGACGTTGGAATTGAAAACTGATCACAAGATCCAAACACATACACAAAAAAAAACTGATTCAGAATGGTGTGAAATCATGTGATCATTTATTTATTAGTGTCACAAGTATGGTTTACATTAACACTGCAATGAAGTTACTGTGAAAATCCCCTAGTCGCCTCACTCCGGCGCCTTATGTGAGGAAACTGGACCACCCGGAAGAAACTCATACAGACACGAGGAAAACATGCAGACTCTGCATTGACAGTGACCCAAGCCAGCAATCTAACTCAGATTCCTGGTGTTCTGAGGCAGCAGTGCTAACCGCTGTGCCACCATGCTGCCCTCTTCATCTTAACACTAAAAGTTTTCATTTGAAACTCATGGAGTTTATTTGTTACCACCTCCAGTTACTGCTATTTTACTGATGGTCATTTTAACTTAGATTGTGATTTAACAATAGGGGGGTTTATACACAGAAATTTCTTTCAGTGCAGCGTGTGTGATAGTCCTGAAGAGAGGAAGCATTTAGTACCTCCAAGAGCTGAAATGAGAGGTTAATTAATCAACAGAGAATTCCAACTTGTTTTCTCAATGTTATGACCTCTGGATATATTAGTGTTGAGTGTTTTGAAAATGGACTGTGGAGTGTTGTTCTCCCCAGGAGGGGAGTGCCTCATACTTGGGATTATGGTGGGAAAGTCAGAGAATCTTAATGGACGGTGCAATCCTTTGAAGCAACCGCTTTGGAAAATGTTATTCCAGTGATCCTTCAATGCTTTTTATTGGATGGGTGTTGGTGATAGGATGTAGACCTGATCATATCATCCTGGGCTTCATATGATGAATGAATACAAAGGTAGTGATTCACACAGCTTCATTCATATGGCAAAAGCCTCAGCCAGATTTGTACCAGTTAAGATGAAGAGGATCAGTGAACTTGGTCCACCAGTGGATCTCCTTTTTCTTTGCTCATAAACAGTCTGCATTCCTTTCATCCTTTTGTGTCTGCTTTTCCTTTTGATGTAGCAGATCGAAACTTTTCAATGTGCCTTTCTTAGCTGCATCTTCAATGTGTAGCCGTTGCTTCTCCAGCAGATTGTGTGCACTTCTCTTTTGTCCTTTTTTAACAATAGAACCATAGAATCCATACAGTGTAGAAAGAGGCCATTCAACCCACCCAGTCTGCACTAACTCTCTGAAAGAGCATCCCACCCTGGCCCTCCCCTTTACCTATCCCCATAACCCTACACATTTACCGTGGCTAATCCATTTATTTTACACACCTTTGAACACTAAGATGAAATTTAGCATGGCCAAATAACCTAACCTGCACATCTTTGGACTTTTGCAGAATTACCTTTGTGTTCCTAGGTTCTTGGTGTCTTCTGTGCTTCATAAAATATAAGGACAGCAGTCTTCATCAGTGTCTTGGCTCAATTAAAATTTTTCTTTCACAAATTAGACGTTGCAGCCTGGCAAGCTAGGTAGTGGATTTTCAAAAAACAAACGCTCCACATGCCACCTTTCCTGCTCTTGCAAGCCACATAATCCCCCTAATGATTTATGTCAACTATCTCTCATCACAATGAGTGAATCATGTTACAATTGAGCCACGTGTTTATTTTCAGTGGTTTTTGGAACTTGATTTGATTTATTATTGTTACGTATATCAGTATACAGTGAAAAGTATTGTTTCTTGCGTGCTATATAGGCACTGCATACTGTTCAGTGAGAAGGAAACGAGCAAGTGCAGAATGTAGTGTTACAGTCATAGCTAGGATGTAGAGAAAAATCAACTTAATGCAAGTCTGATTCATTCAAAAGCCTGACAGCAGCAGGGAGGAAACTGTTCTTGAGTTGGTTGTACGTGACCTGAGAATTTTGTATCTTTTTCCCAAAGGAAGAAAATGGAAGAGAGAATATCTGAGGTGTGTGGGATCTTTAATTATGCTGGCTGCTTTACCGAGGCAGTGGGAAGTGTAGGCAGAGTCGTTGGATGGGAGGCTGTTTTACATGATGGACTGGGCTTCATTCATGGTCCTTTGTCGTTCCTTGGGGTCTTGGGCTGAGCAGGAGCCATACCAAATTTATGTCAGTAGAAAGAGTGCATTTGTCGCAGTTGGTGGGAGTCGTAGTTGACATGCCAAATTTCCTTAGTCTTCTGAGAAAGTAGAGGCAGTGGTACGCTTTCATAACAGTATTGTCTGCATGGGGGGGGAGGGGCAAGGACAGGTTGTTGGTGAGCTAGACACCTAAAAAGTTGAAGCTTTCAAATCTTTCAATTTCATCACCATTGATGTAGACAGAGGCATGTTCTCCTCTACACTTCCTAAGTCAATGACAATCTCCTTCATTTTGTTGACATTGAAGGAGAGATTATTGTTGCTGCAACAATTCACCAGATTCTCTATTTCATTTCTGTACTGTGTTTCATCTTTTTTGAGATCTGACCCATTACAGTGGTATTGTCAGCAAACTTGAAAGTCAAATTGGAGGGGAACTTGGCCGCACAATCCTAGGTGTATGACGAGTATAATCATTGTTATCTAGATGTTCCAGGGTTGAGTGCAGGGCAGGGTGATGGTATCTGTTGTGGACCTGTTGCAGTGGTAGGCAAACTGTAGTGGATCTAGACAGTCCAGAAGGCTGCAATTGATTCATGCCATGACCAGCCTTTCAAATGTCAGAGCCACTAGTCAATTATCATTAAGGCATGCTGCTTGGCTTTTCTTCAGCACTGGGATGGTGGTCCTCTTCTTGAAGCAGATAGAAACCTCAGGGAGCTGGTATAGCTTGCCTAGTTTTAGCCACATTTAGGTCTCTTGCATGAACCAATAACTGGAACAAATCATTGCCTGCTTAAAATTTCACAGCCAGGACAGTCTTTGTTAATACATCAACAATAGGATAATTGCTTGCACGTTCTCCCCATCTCCGCATTAGTTTCTTCTGCATGCTCCGGTTTCCTCCCACATTTCAAAGATGTGTGAATTAGGCGGATTGTCCAGAGGATTTGCAGAGTAAACATATGGGATTACAAGGATAGAGCTTGGGTGCGATTATTGTCGGTACGGGCTCCTTCTGCACTGTAGGGGTTCTATAATTCTATTTTATAACCCGTATGGTGCTGCAATGGTGTTTGACCTGTAAGGAACATTTGCCACCAATGTCTGATTCGGGATCTTGACTCATTTTAATTTCAAAAACAAACCTTATGTTTGAAGGATGTTGTGATCTTTCTGCAAGGTTATTAATCTCACACTTAATATTCGCTGAGTCAATAGCTGTGCAAATACAATTTAATGAATTAATACATAACTTTTTGAGAGAATATTTGTTTGGTACAAACAGGGATGCTGGTTTTCTTTCTTCTGTATTTGGAAGAGTTTTAGGTAGATGGCAATCTAAAGGAACAGTGAATTCTATTCCACAGATACAGCAATGATTAGAAAATAGTTTCACAAACTGGGATTGTGCAGGGGTTTGAACCCATACAAGAGGCATTGAGGAGCACAAAGCCCCACCTCCAAATCCCTAGCCACGCCCCCATGCCGCAGGCCCGCCTCCAACCCGCTGTCCCAACACCAACCCACAGCCAATCCCGACACAGCCCCAGCTCACAGACCGCCCCCCAGACACTAGCCCCGCCCCCAGACCCCCGGCCCCGCCCCCTGTCCGCAGGCCCATCTCTAAGTCCGCCCATTGGCCTGACCGCAGACTCACCCCAATTTAGAACCACGCCCACAGGTCCGCGCCACCCCACGGCCCCACTCCAGCCCAGAGCCCAGCCCGCCCCGCCCCGCCCACAGGCATCCTCCCGCGTGCTCAGCCTGGTCGAACTGGGAAGCGGGGATGGGTTTTGAGTCGGAACCTTTGTTTGTCGTTCCGGGAGTCAGGGGGACCGGGAGCGGAGGGGACCATTTCCCGTTAGCACGGAGTGAGTTTAGTGGGAACAGCGAAGGAGCCGGAAACAGAGAAGTCAGCAATAGATCAGCTGCGACCAGTGGGCAATGAGTAGCCTGCCCTTGGTGAGTTAAGAGAAGGAAAGGGTTTGACAGAGAAAGTGGGGTAGGGTGGGATGGGAGATGGCGAGAGCCAGGGTTAGGATGGGAGCCTAACCCTAGAGTTTGAGGCAGATGGTAATTCTGAAGGGACGGTGAATTCTATTCCACAATCACAGTTACAGCAATGATTAAAAAATAGTTTCATAAACTGGCGGGCGTGACGCTGGAGGGGGGGCTGGGTTGGAGAGGTGATGGTGTGGGCAAGGTTAAAGGTTTTGGAGGGAGCAGGATGGGGAGTTCACCAACTGAAATTCATCCTGTTGGAATAACAGATCTTGAAATAGTTGATTTGCTTTTTATGCAGCTTTTAATATTTTGTATAACTGTGATTCACTAATCATCATCAGGTTGGTGTTTATTATTCATCCCTAATTGCTCTTGAGAAAGTTCCTTGAGAAGGTGAGTTTCCTTCTTGAACCTGCTGCAGTCCCTGTGGTGTAACTATACCCACAGTGCTGTTAGGAAGGGAATTTATGGATTTTAACACAGTGACAGAAATGTATTTCGAAGCCAGGATGGTGTGCAGCTAGGAGGGGAGCATCTGTTGTCTTTGACCTTCTAGATGGCAGAGACTCTGAGTTTAGAATGTATTATTGAAAGAGACTTTTGCTGCTGTGCACCTTGTTGATGATATATATGCTGCCATGGTGTTTCAGTGGCACAGGGAGTGAATGCTTTCAATAGTGGATGGGGTGCCAGGCAGGCAGGCTGGCTGCTTTGCTCTTGATGGTGTCCATCTTCTTGAGTGTTGTTGGAATTGCACTCATCCAAGAAGTGGTGAGGATTCCATCATTCTCCTGAAATACCAGTGTTGTAGCTACTCGAACTGTGTGCAAAGTTAGTTTTAGAGAAGGAATCTTCCGTGCTTTTGCTATAATGTTGCCTGGGCCCGTAGCCCTGTGCAGTACTAGGTGCCTTCAACTGTTTCTTGATTCACTCATCTATGGTGAATCAAATTGGCTAGAGACTGACATCTGTGAGACTAGAGATCTCAGGAGGAGGTTGAGATGGATCATCCACCGGACACTTCTTGTTGAAGATGGTTGCAAGTGTCTCAGCCTTATCTTTTATGCTGATATGCTGGGCTCCCCCATCATTGAGAATGGGGATATTTGTGGAACCTCCTCCAGTGAGTTGTTTAATTGTTCACCACCATTCACAGCTGGAAGTGGCAGATCTTGGATATGATCCATTGGTTGTGATGTTGCTGACGTCTGTCTTTGTCTGTTTGAGGTATAAATAGTCCTTCATTGCATATTCAACAGGTTGATACCTTATTTTTAGGTATGCCCTCCTGCACCCCTCCTTGAATCAGTGTTGATCCCTGGCTTGGTTCTAAAGGCAGACTGGGGGAAATGCTGGGCTGGACCTTCACTTAAAACCTCTTCCAGCCCTGACAAAGCCCCAAAATCTCTAAGTTCTAATTCTGCCTCTTCTGCATCCTTGATTTAATCACTGCACTACTAGGGGCCATGCCTTCAGCTGCTTAGGCCACAAACTCTGCAATTTCTTCTCAAACTTCACTGCCTCTCTCTCTCTCTCTCTCTCTCCTTCGAGATGCTTCCTGAAACATAACACTTTGCTCTAATATCTCGTGATGTTGTGTGTTGTCAGATTTTGTATGATAATGCCCTGCAAAACATTTTACTATATTATAAACCCAATCAGGTGCAAGTTGATGCTGTCATACTATTGGCTGTGATGTGCCAAATTAATACAACACACGTCCCCAGGCATATTCCTGTTATTCTTGCTGTTCAATAGCAGACACATCATCTTGTTGTTTAGTGAGAAAAGAACGTTTCTGTGAAACCTTCATTCTGGCTAATTCACTATGTTTAATTCAGACAAATACCACGCTAAGATTAATCCAGATTAAGTCCAATTAAGTGCATCTCAGGAAATAAAAGTTCAAGCTGTTTGAGATTCAGGGGAGACAGTCATGTCACTGGATTAGTCACGCAGAGACCCAGGCTAATGCTGTGGAGACATGGGTTCAAATCCAACCACAACAGTTGGTGGAATTTAAATTCAATTAATTACTCAAAATTTAGAATTGAAATCTGATAGTTAATTGACTGTCATGAAAATTCATCAGATTCAGTAATATCCTTCAGGAAAGGAAACCTGCCACCCTTACCTAGTCTGATTTATGTGACTCCAGACCCATGCAATGTGGTTAACTCCTAAATATGCATGCAAGTGGCCATTCAGTTGTTCCAAACCACTACAAAGAAATTAAAAATGAATAAAACCAGATTGGCCATCGAACATTGATTTATGCAATGAAACCAACAATGGCCAACCCCATAATGTCTCCTGTGGGCATGCATCTAAACTGAGAGAACCATCTCAAAAACAAATCATGCAACAGTCTGACATAATCATACTTTACAATGCCCCAGCCACCACCAACCTTGGACATGTGATCTCCCACCAGCAGAGGTGGCAACAGCATGGGGGAATACAGTCAGGAAGGAGTTGCCCTCAAAGGCCTTAACACTGACTCTGGACTCAGAGCGTCAAACGTGGACAAGGAGACCACCTGCTGACTACAAAGCAAACTGCTATGCATGCCTATGTCTTGAAGTGATTCATTTTTGTGTGAAACGCCTTGAAATATAAATTGAGGTGCTCTCTGAGTGATAGTTTCACGCAGCACAGAGGCAACCATTTGGCCTAATGATTCTGCATCAGCTTTTTGAAAGTGAATCCATTTATAAAAGCAAAATACAGCAGACACTGGCATTAGAAACAAACAGAAAATGCTGGAAAATCTCAGCAAGTTTGACAGCATCTGTGGAGAGAGAACAGAGCTAATGTTTCGAGCCTGGTTGACTCCTCTTCAGAACATTTATTTTCTTACTTCCTTAAGTGGGAAGAGAGGGGCGAGAATTCAATAAAGTCTGGATAGAATAACGATTTCAGTGAAGAGTGCAGAGAGAGTCAAGTTGTCAAAAAAGACTGTGGCGAGAGAAGCCAAACCTCGATAAAGACTGCAGAGAAAAAGATGAAACTTCAACAAAGAGCACAGGAAAAGAGTGAGGTGAGTCTTCAATAAAGAAATAAAGGGAAGAGAGAGGCAGCAGTGACTAAAGGAGGAGAACGTGAGGTTCGCAAGTACCAAAGAGAGATGAGTTGAGGCATAATTCACTTGCCTGTTTGGCAGCGGTAGTATAGGGACAGACGGCAGCCTTCTGAGATAAAGTGTTCAGAAAGTGATGTGGGACCCACAGAAGCAGGTGATTGGTGTGCAAGTCAGATGGGTAGTTTCAAACGATATTAATTTGTAAGTCATTGTTTATTATAGACTCCCAGACAGTCATCATGAAATTAGGAAGTAAATATGTGCATGATTCATGAGGGTGTGTTTAAAAACAATAACAAAATAGGGTAATTATATTAGGTGATTACAAGTCTCCCAACATTATTTGTGATAAATATAGTGTTAAGGGCTTGGATGGAGTGGATGTCTTGAAATGTATACAGGAGAACTTTTAGGTCAATACGTCGAGGGTTTATCAAAGGATTGCACACTGCTGGATCTGATTCTGAGGAATGGAGCTGGACAGGTTACTGAGGTGGTGGTGGGGGAGCATTTTAGCTTTAGTGATTGTAATTGTTATGGACAAGAAATTAGAAAATTTTCAAAACAAAAAGTTTTGGATTGGGGAGAGCGGATTTTAGTAAAATAAGGCAGGATTTGGCTGAGGTAGACTGCAAGCAGCTACATGTAGGGACAGCTACAGAAGATCAGTCAGAGATAATCAAAAATGAAATTGACATGGTGCATGTTCCCTCCAGGGGCTAGGAAGGAGTAACAAGCGCAGAGAACCATTGATTCAAGATATGATGAGAAGAAAAAGAGTAGTTTTTAGAAGTTATAAGGAGAACAAGTCAGCAGAAACATGAGGGGAGTACAGAAAGTGCAGGGTGGAGTTTAAGAAAGCAATTAGGAGAGCAGAGAGAGAATATGAGAAAGCTGTAGCTGGGATAAATAGGGAAGAGAACAACAAGGGAAGGAATGGGACCCTTTAGGGATCAAGGGGGAAATCTCCAGGTGAAAGATTAGGCCATCGATAGTTTTGAGTGAGTACTTCAAATTCATCTTCACTCAAGAGAATGCGGATGAAGGTATGGAACTCAGGGATAGAGACTGCAGGGTTCTTAAGCAAATTGACATCAGGAATGACAAAGTGTTGGCGATGTTCGCTGGCTCAATTTCCGGGTCTGAAACTTTTGTGGGATGCAAAGGTGGAGATTAAAGGCACTCTGACCCAAGTTTTTAATTCCTCTCTGGCATGGGGGAGATCTTGGTTAGCTGTAAGACTTCATTAGCTGTAAAGACTTGCATTCTAGTTATTATTCTGTAAATTGAGTTTGTGTCTTTATATGCCCTGTTTGTGAACAGATCTCCCACTCACCTGACAAAGGAGCAGCTATCAAATAAACCTGTTGGACTTTAACCTGGTGTTGTGAGACTTCTTACCATGGGGGAGGTGCTACACAATTGGCGAATTGCTAATGTGGTTCTTATATTTAAGAAAGGTTGTAGAGGTAAGCCAGGGAACTACAGACTAGACTATTGGAGAAAATTCTGAAGGAGAGAATCCGTCTCCATTTAGCGAGGCAAATTGATCAGGGAGAGTCAGCATAGCTTTGTCAGAGGGAAGTCATGCCTCACAAATTTTTTGCTGAGAAGGTGACCAGGTGTGTAGATGAGGTAGTGCAGTCGATTATAGTTTTTATGGATTTCAGCAAATTCCTTGACAAAGTCCCACATGGGAGTCTTGTAAAGAAGGTAAATTTTCATGGGAAACAAGAGTAATTTGATGAAGTAGATTCAAAATTAGTTCAGCTGTAGGAGACAGGCTAATGACAGAAGGCTGCTTTAGTGACTGGAAGCCAGTATCTAGTGGCATACTCCAGAGATCTGTGTTGGGTCCCGATTATTCATCGTTTATATTAACAACCTAGATGACTCTGTGGGGGGAATAAGATTAGTAAGTTTGCGGATGACACAAAGATAGTCTGGATAAGGAGGAGTGTGTTGGGCTACAGGAAGATACAGACAAGATGATCAAATGGGTAAAGAAGCGGAGATGGAATTTAACCCTGAAAAATGAGGACAGAGGATATGGACAGAGTGGATAGGGAGCAGTTGTACTCCTTAGTTGAAGGATCAGTCACAAGGGAGATGCAAGTTCAAAGTGAGGGGCAGGAGGTTCAGGGGAAATGTGACGGAAAAGCTTTTTACCTAAGAGGATGATGAAGGTCTGAAATGCACTGCCTCGGAAAGTGGTGGAGGCAAGTTGCTTCACATCCTTTAAAAACATAGAAGGTAGGAGCAGGAGGACGCTATTCAGCCTTTCGAACCTGCCTCAATATTTCTTAACAATCATGGCTGATCATCCAACTCAACAGCCTAACCCTGCTTTACCCCCATAACCTTTGATCCAGTTTACCAAAAATACTTGAATGAACACGTCATGACATTCAGGGCTTTGGGCCATGTGTCAGTAAATGGGAACAGATAGGTTAGGTATCTCGCATCTGTCAGTGCAGACTATCCTACCAGTGCAAACAGTTTCTTCTTATTTATTCTGAAAACACTCCTCGTGATTTTGAACACATATAATTTTCTCTTAAGCATCTCTGCCCGGAAAAAATCTTCTCCAGTCTCTATAACTGATCAAGTTATTTAGTGCTGGCAGATGGAAACTGAGATTTGAGTATCGTCCCCATTATTTTGGAAAATGTGTTAAATGTTTGTATCTAGTTACTCACTAGCTACTTGTTTGGATACAGAAAGCAAAAAACAAGTAATTTTCTGATTTTTTTTAAAAGCTAGTTATTTTCTGCTTTCCCATTGGTTATCGTATCACATTTGGTGAACGTCATTGCATCTATCTAAAATAAATTACTGAATTTCTTGATTTATGATTCATGTTTCACCAAAAAACAAATGACCTGTCACAGGCAGACGCACAAAGCACAAAGACACACAGCTGCGTTAATGGCACCTAGCCAACCAGGCCTCAGTCCTCCATTCAGGAGAAAGAGAGCCAGCTGCCACAGTACTGCTTAAGCCATGACATCAGCTCCTTGACAGGATTGAAGTCCTAACCAGCCATACTGGGTATGAGCCATCACTAAAGGCTGCAGGAGGTGCACTAATGTGAGCCCTCTGTAAATGGGCACTCCCAAAGAAAAGGCATTTAGAATTGAACAAATTAAAGAACTTGCATGAGAAAGTATGCAAGAGGCATTCGGTAACTATGGACACTCACAAGTTACAAACTACATACAACCTTGAAAGCACTAAGTCCTTTTACAAATCTAAACGTAGGAAACATGGTTTGTTTCAAAGCTGATATTTCCCTCTTGTGCTTGCTTCTTCTGTGCCCAGCTGTTTTCTGTGATGTCGGTGTGTACCAGTCAGCACACTACAGCAACAGCTTTTTGTGAAAGGAATAGATCATTTGGAATGGGGGACTCTACCCAGCCTTCACAGCAACAGTCTGACCCAGGGATAGAGCACTTTCTCTGCTGCCCTGAATACTGGGTAAAGAACTCTCCATTCTGAAAACTTTCCAATAGCTGCAATGACCATTTTTCCAGTACAGAGACAATGCAAAACAAAAAGGGCAGCTGATACTTTCTCAGAAGACTAAGAAAATTTGCATGCTATGACTCTCACCAACATTTACAGACGCAGTATGGAAAACATGCTTTCTGGTTGTATCAGAACCAGATACAAACTCTTGTTCAGCATGGTCATAAAGAAGCTACTTGGCCATTCTGCTAGTTCTGGCTCTTTGAAAGACCTAGCTAATTAATCCCACTTCCCTGCTCTTTCTCCATAGCCCTGCAGAATTTTCCTCATCAATTTCCTTTGGAAAGTTCTTACTGAATCTGTTTCCAACACCCTCTCAGGCATCACATTCCGGATCACAACTTGCTGGTATGGCTCTTGCTCTGTCCAAGACCACAAGAAAGTACAAAGGGTAGTTGACAATGCCCTATCCATCGCACAAACCGGCCTTCCATCCACTGATTCTGGCTACAATTCCCACTGCCTCGGAAAAGCAGCCAGCATAATCAAGGAGCTGGGGCACAATTCCACCTTCTTCCATCAGGAAAAGGATACAAAAAACTGAGGCTGCATTCTAGCCAACTCAAAAACAGCTTCCTGTCTGCCATCAGATTTTTGAATGGACCTACCTTGCATTAAGTTGACTTTGTCTATACCCTAGCTAAGACTGTAACACTAATCCTGCACCTTCTCTGTTCCTTCTCTCTGAAAAGTATGCTTTGTATAGTGCAGAAGAAACAGTACTTTTCACTGTATACTAATACATTTGACAATAAATCAAATTAAAAATGTTGACTTTGAAATATCAGTCATTTATAGGCCTCTTTAGGACTATATGACCTAAATAGTCATTTAGGTGCAGGCAGTCTTAATGCTACATTACTTCAAAAACACACCGTAACTGATATTTTCATTCTTTAATTCTGAATGAGTAAAACGGCCAGCAATGCATTTACCTTGAATATTTTACCTCAGGTTGTATCTGGAATGGGCATTTAAAACTATGTAGGGCATTTATGGGTGTTTACAGGCATGTAATTGATAGCACTCTACACAAGGGTCTGGTGTATTCCCAAAACCATGCCTGTAATTTTCTTTCGCTGCTTACAATATCAAAGACTGAATTTTTTTTCTGAATAAAACCAGCATATTGACTTGCTGGGATTGTTGCAAAGATGGCAGTTGATTAAATTACTTTTTCAAAGCACTTGACTGAGCAGTGAGAATTAGAAATAGGTTTTTCCACCTCTTAAGTTTTCCCTGCCATTGTTAGCATGTGAGCGGTCTGTACCTCAGCCCTATCTACCTGCCTTAGCTCAGCATCCCTTGATAACCTAATCCAAGAGAAATGTAGCAATTTGGATCTTGAGCACTCAAACTTACCCCCTCTCTAGTATCACAAACCTTCGGGGACGATTCCAAATTTCCACTACTTGTGTATCAGTGAGCGCTTAATAATTTTCCTCCTAATTAGCCTGGCTCTAATTTGAAGATTATGCCTTGTTCCTGATTTCCTCCACCAGAAGAAATTGTTTTTTTCTAGCTGCATCATCCATTTAATATTTTAAGCAGCTTGATCCAATGCCCCCGATTTTCTGTACTCAGTAGAAGAAAGCTACATTTAAAATTCAACAGTTTGAGCCAAAAGTGTAATTCTGGTGGATCAACGGTAAAGTAGATGTTGGGAGTTAACTATGCCGATTGGTTATTAAACACTCAACTTTCTTGAACAAGCTGATTTCTAACTACACTTCAAACTGTTGCCCAGCACGGTCATAAAGAGGCTACTTGGCCATTCCGCTAGTTCTGACTCTTTGAAAGAGCTAGCTAATTAATCCCACTTCCCTGCTCTTTCTCCATAGCCCTGCAGAATTTTCCCTGTGAATTCCCTTTGGAAGGTTCCTACTGAATCTGCTTCCAACACCCTCTCGGGCATCACATTCGGGATCACAACTTGCTATGTAAATGCGTTTGTCCTGATTTTGCCTCTGGTTCTTTTGCCAGGTTTAAGGGAGTTAATGCTTAGGGTGGGGGCATGCAAGGGAAAGACAGCCAGAAATACTTCCCAAATGTGTGTCTCACACACAATGTGTACTGTTTTTTGTACATTTGTCTCTGAGCTTTTGAGAAGGATTTCGGTTTGAACAGATGTGGCACTGTCAGTCATTGGGTGTCCCAGTCAAAAATAAATAATGACTAGGAACTAGGGGGAACAGGGAGGAGTAACTTATCTTGAGGTAGTTAAATTGACACATTAGCACCAGACATAACTTTCCTTCACTGGTGAATTCTGTCTCCACTGATATTCGTCTCACACTCAGTAATTTGGGCAGCTGGGCCCCTTTGGTATTACTTTCACCCATGAGTCAAGAGAATTCTGCATTTCAGCTTCCACCCCAAGCATGCAATTGACGCTGACACTCCACAGTATATAGGGAGGCTCATGTGCTTTGGAGGTATACTGACATTTTGAATCCTGTTCTGTCTGCTTGCTTTAGATGGGTGCTAAAATATTTCTGGAAAAAGGGAGTTCTGGTGTTTAGACCAACATAAGTCCTCCAACTGAAGATTGCAGAAACAGGTGGCAAGGATATCTTGCCGTTGGGTTTGCCTGCATAAACCAGTGCAATCTAAAAATGGTTCTTTGTGCACCAAAAACGCTTACATGTGCTTTAGAACTCCTTTCACAATGTCTGCCAGTGAATGAATTTTGAAGCGGTGTAATGTAGCAAACAGTTTGTGCACAGCAAGATCCCACAAACATCAAATTGGTGATGACCAAATCTTGGTTGAAGGGTAAATCTTGGCCTGGACTCCAGGAAATCTCCTTGCACTTTTTCAGATAACACCATGGGATCTTTTACATTTGACTGAGAGGGTAGTCAGAGCCTCTGTTCAACATCTCATCCAAAAAGTGGGTTCAGAATGCTTACAGATGTTCAACTGATGTGATGAGGTGCTATATCAAATGCAAATCACATACTGTTCCCAGCCAGTTTTTTATTTGCTGGCGTTGCTCTGCAACATTTATTGGAGGTTTTTAATTTTAAAACTGCACTAGGTTCAAGCTCATCATCAGTTTTTGTTGTTTGGCAACTTTTAAGTTAGGTCTCAATGTCTCTCCCTTACTTTAAGAAGTCTCACAATAGCAGGTTAAAGTCCAACAGGTTTATTTGGAATTACAAGCAATTTGGAGCACTGCTTCTTCATCAGATGAGTGGAGCCAGGTTTCCCTTATTTTGAGAGAGGAATGCAAATTTGCTCTGCACCAAGAGAGTTCAGAACTCATGGCAGAGATATGTTGAGCTGTAAGTGGCTGGAATGAGCAATAGGAGAGTAGGGAGTGACATTGAAGTGATTTCGAGATGTTGCTGGAATGCTCCATTAAAATTTGCCACTTTTCTTGTGAAAATAGGTAAGTTATAAAATTATCTTTTTTTAATGAATGGGCTACTATTATTGCTACACAAGGTCACCAGCTTTATAGTAATTGAGTACGTTTAGTCTTAGGTCCAGTTAGTCTCTGGTTGATACAGCTGGATGGAGGGAGAATGGAGAAGGTGATGTTTTACAGTAAGTTTGGAAAGCACTGTGAGACCTGCTTTAAATATCCTGCATGTTGTAGGCGGGCAGTTCTGGCATCAGCAAAGGATTCCAGTAACCTAGTGATAGAACGCAGGGTTGACAACACAGACTGTTGACACAGAGCTGGTTGGGGAGAAGATCTGATGTTTCGCAGGGAAGAGGGATGCTCCCTAATGTACTCCTCATAATTGGCCAAGCTCAGCATGGGCAGAACACTGGGAATGGCTTTGCTACCCTCTTGGCCGTAGTTGATAAGTAGTCTGGGGAAATCAGTGGACACAAAATAGCCATTAAGTGGTACAGAACTTGAATATTGTTGAAAAAGAGATATTCTGTCAAAGCTTTTCAGCTTGCAGTCACCAGGACAGTTATGCAAAGATGCCAGTTATAAAGTGAGCAACTATTTATATTGCACGAGGAGAGAGTGCTGATTGGTTGGTAAGTAGAGGCTTTGCCACGGAGGTTTTCAGCAGTTAACTGCGAAGCTTTCAGTTAAATTCACAGGTCTACCCCAATCAAGGCATTGACATGGAAGTCCAGTGGCACGGCGGTAGCATTCCTGCTTCTGCATCAGGACCTGCTGGTCACAGCAGCAATGTTCATAACATGGTATAACAGGCTGATAATCGACTGGGAATTGGAGGTTGTCTGGGCCTTTTCAGGGTCAATTCATGAGTTTGTAAGATATACAGTGAGTGATGTTCTATAGCTTTGCTCCTTATTTCAGCATCAAGCTTTGCACCATGAGCAAATGGCTCAGACTCTGTTTACGAGGTTGCCTCTTTTTCAGTGGATAATAATTAGAGAAATTGTGCTGCGGTGAATGCAGAATTAAGAGACCAATCGCAACAATACAAATGTAATGCTTCAAAAAGCTCAGTGTAGCCAGAACTAATTGGATTGTATAGATGCTTCCCCCTCCCCATCCCGATTTCCTCTCTTGCAATCTCTGCTATATTGTTGGATTTTATCATCAGACTGAATGGATCATTGTCAGATACAAACGTGACAGAGTTTATCATGAAGTATAATTTCTAGGCTATCAGTCATCAACTTTAGTCTTCTAACAATCGCAAGACAAACAAAACTTGCATTTATATAGCACCTCTCACAGCTTCAGGACAGTCCAAAGTGCTTTACTACACTGAACTATTTGTGAAGTGCAGTCAGGTTTGTAATGTTAGGCAACTCTAAGCTGTCAGTGGAATTGATGATACAACCTGGATGGCAGGTAGAAATAGACAGCTTTTTGGTGGCTGATGGATCCAGAACAAGAAGACATAGATTTCAGGTCAAATTATACAGTGTACAAAGGTGTTTGATCCATTGTGCCTGTGACAGAGCCAGCCAATTAATGTGACGACCCCCCCCGCCCCATATCCTTGCAAATGTTTTCTCTTCAAATATTCATCCAATTTCTCTATCAGATTTATTGTTGAACCTACTTCCTGCATCTTTCCAGGCAGAGCATTGCAAATCATTAGCACAATCCATGTTGGCAATAATCCGGCTGGTGGAAAGTTTGGTACTATTTATGTTTAACATCTTATCTTAACCTAATTATGTTCTGTAATTATAGGATAGTGAGGCTTCACATCCATACCTTTAAAAATCCCTGGATAAGGCCTTGCCTTCCCATTTGCTTTATTCCTGGATTGAGTGTTGGTTTACCTGCAGGAAATACAAATTAGGAGAGAGGGTGAATTTTTCTCCACCTTTTAATACACTGGGATTGCGGTTGGGAATGAAGGTTTGTCTGATTCCCCTTTTCCATTGTTTCCAATTAGAATATGATAGGATTGGTTTAAAGTGGCATTTCCTTGTTGCCTTTGGTGGTTGCAATGTTTGTATGAATGTTTTCTTCAATTTGGCTTGCTTTAGAATGGCTGCTTTTGTGCTGCCACAGCAATGAAACAAACAGTTTTAGTTCACTAAAATTAAACCCTTTTTTAGTGCTTTTGTAAACACTTTCTGTTCTTCAAAGTAGAATGCTTGAGATATATGGCTTCATAAGTAGAAATGCATTAGCCACATACAGCTTAAAGCATTTAATGCAAATTGGCACAAAGGAGTGCAACTTCGTTGGATAGCTGTTTTTGAAGCTTTGTATTGAACGCTTTGGAACCACATCTATAACACTGCATTGACTTTTTTATTCATTCAAGGGGTGTCTGTGTCACTGGGAGTTCTATTCACAATATTCCTGCTTTGTGAATAGAACTCCCACTCAATTGACAAAGGAACAGCAAGCGCTCCGAAAGCTTGTGGCTTTTGCTACCAAATAAACCTGTTGGACTTTAATCTGGTGTTGAGCGACTTCTTAGTGAATATATTTAAGACAGAGATTCTTGATCAGTGGAGAAATCAAAAAACGTGGAGGGAAAATGAAGATGAGACAGATGATCAACCATGATGGTGAGATTGGTGGAGCAGACTCACTGGGGAGATATTTTCCATCTCCTATTCATGTTCTCAAAGATAAACTCACTTCACAGCATGGGGATGATCTTAGCTTGGCACAATTCTGGAAAAGACTGTGCTTCTTAAGCACACTAGTTTCTCCGTTAAACCAATTTTCAATATTCCTGCTTTATGATCATGGCTAAAGACACAGCAGGTGACTAGAGAAAGATCCCATTGTCTTTTTGTTTCCATGGATCTGCAAAGCAAAAAGTTTGAATTTTTTGTATTTTTATACAAACTAGATCTGAAATGTCTTTTTACTTTTTCAGATCCGTTCTGTGTGGCGAAGTGCAGTGATCGGAGCCCGTGTTTCCAGGACTTATGGATTTACCTCATGCAGTGGGCTGCTGCATACTTCACTCAGACTGGTATCCCCATGTCGAGCAGTTCATGTCACACCAAAGGTGGGTCCCAGAAATGGACAAATCTCCTTTATGTACAGAACCACATACAACATCTAATGCAGAATCTTTATGTCTGCTTTTTCCATCACCCTCCCCTCACCTGGGGCAATCATGTTCACCCTGAAACTATTCATTGTGCTAATGTGGATGCTGGAAATCTGAAATAAAAGCCCAGCAGATCTTGTGGCATCCGCAGAGAAAGAAACAGAGTTGATGTTTTGAGCTGAGTGGATCTCTTCTTCTGGAACTCATGTTGCCAATCTATCTGTTTTCACTTTGGATTTGTGCTAACTGTTAATAGAAATCTCCATCTGTTTGAAAGGAGGAAAATGATTGAATGCCTCCACTATAGTGACTGATCTAAAGAGAAATCAGCATTGTACTGCCCTGAGAATGTTTCATGGCTAACCAAGCAGAAAGTGGTTTGAATCCTTCACAAATTAGCCTGAATTATCAAAATCCTTAATCTGTAACTAAACAGGCCAAGGGACTGAAGTTAGGTTTAAGGAAAACAACTTGTGGCTTAATTTGCTGTCCATCTGTCTACATAATTGAGATTAGAGTTTCAGTTGTGGCAGATTGTTGGTTAGAACTGGCATCTATTCCATGCCTGCTTTAGGCTGTTTGGAATCTTACTGCTAAACACCTGTGCAATTAAAGTTTCCACCACCTGAAAGAATTTAGCAAGGTTAACAAAGCCATGGTTATATTCGAGACAGGAGCTTTCCAAATGCAGGGCTAATATTTTAATTGGAGCTTGATGGCATCTCTGAAATTTCAGCACAGAAGATGGCCATTCTGTTCATTATACCTACAGCATTATTAGCTCCACACTGGAATCTGGGCAGCATAGTGGCACAGTTATTAGCACTGCTGCCTCATAGTGCCAGGGACCTGGGTTCGATTCCAGCCTTGGGTGATTTTGTGGAGTTTGTACATTCTCCTCCAGATGCTCTGGTTTCCTTCACAATCCAAAGACATGTAGATTAGGGGGATTAAGCATGTTAAATGCCCATTAGTGTCCCAAAATATGTAGTTTAGGGGGATTACATTGTAGAAATAATTAGAAACCCAATTATGCAGAAGGAGGCCATTTGCCCCATCGAATCTGGATAACATGTTGTTAGTACCACCTAGGCCCCATCCCAACAACACCACATATTTACCCCACTAATCCCTCTAACCCATACATCCTTGGACATACGGGGAATTTAACATTGTCAATGTGCCTAACCCACTCATCTTTGGACTGTGGGAGGAAACTGGAGCACCCAGAGGAAACCTACGCAAACATGGGGAGAACATGCAAACTCCACACAGACGTGACCCAAGCTGGAAATTGAACCCAGGACCTTGGAGCTGTGTGGCAGCAGTGCTAACCACTGTGCCATCATGCAGGATTAGTGGGTAAATACGTGGGGTTAAGGCCTGGATAGCATGTCTCACTGCAGATTTAGTGTGGACTTGAGCCAAATGGTGGCCTCCAGCACTGTAGAGATTCTATGAATGTATGCACTTCTGGTACTATTTCCCAGTTTTGTAGATCATTTCATTGATCTTCCCAGGGAATTTGCACCTATGTCATATTTACCCATCAGCCCTGCTCTGCTCGCTTACCGCTTACCAACATTGCCCCCAGCCCAACAATACCTTTGTTTTAAAATTTGCTACCTTGTTTTCAAGTCCCTCCACGACCGTGTTTCTTCTCATTTCTGTAACCTCCCAAAAACTTCTTCATTTCCCCCAATTCCATTCTTTTAAGCACTCCCAATTTTCATTATGTATCATTAGCAGCCTTGTTTTCATTTGCCCAGCCTCTATCTAAACTCAGGAATTAACTCCTAAAATTTCTCCTTTCTCTACGTTTCCTAAACCCTACTACTTTGACCAAGCTTTTGGTCACCTGTCTTTTTATTTCCTTATTTGTCTTAGTGTTCTTTTTGGCAGTAATGCTCTACATTAACGGTTCACATGATTTCAAGTTGCCTCTACTGTAAGTTGTAGAATTTGATTTAGTCTTTGTAAAATCATTGATTCTCTGTATTGCGACTGACATTTTGTTTTGTTTTTATTAACAGGTTTCTAATGTGAAAGATACAGCTCAGCCTGTTGAGAAAGAACTGGGTCCCTTTACCAAGCTAATAGAAGCCATGGGATTCACAGGGCCTCTGAAGTACAGCAAATGGGTATTTTGGTTTGTACTAATGAAAGTGAGAGTGCGAAGTTGTAATGACAATGTTTCTGCTGAGAAAATGGTACAGCTTGGCCATGTTGGTTAGGATTCCCTGGTCTATTAAGGTTAGCCCATTTCACAGCTGCTTCTCACCAACTTCACTCTTCCAATCCCTTCTCAACCAAAAAAATTCCTTAACACCAATGCAAGTGGGAAAAATCTTGCTATAACACTGTCATTTTTCTGTCTCTCACTTCAGATATTCTTTGAGTTTAAAATAAAAAAGATTGTTCATTTATATAGCGCCTTTTGTGACCTCAAGACATCCCAAAGTGTCTTTACAGTCAATTGTAGTTACTATTGTAACATAGGACATGCAACAATCAATGTAAATACAATGAACCAGATATTCTGTTTTTAGGTTTTAATTGAGGGATTAATATTGACCAAAACAATGGGGACAGTTCCCTTGCTATTCAAAATAATGTCATAGGAGCATTTATGTCTTCCTGTGGGAGTAGACAGGATCTCCATTTAACATTTCATCTGAAAGATGGCATCTTCGATAGTGCAGCACTCCTTCAGTACTGACAATGGGAGCGCATGCTTCGACTTTGAGACTAAATTTCCTGGATCGTGACTTGAACCAACAACCTTCTGACTCAGGTGAGAGTGCAATCCACTGAACCCAGGATTGACTTGTCAGTTACTTGTTCTGCGGTGTTTTCCATTCTTAGAGCTGGGGCAGCGTTTATAGTTTGATGTTGAGCTTAACAATCTGAATCTAATGTGATATGAATGCTTGTGAATACATGAGCAGGGATATACTTCTGAGGCTGTATAAGGTTCTGGTCAGACACTCTTATGAGTATTGTGAGCAGGTTTGGGCCTTGTATCTAAGAAAGGATGTGCTGGCCTTGGAAAGGGTTCAGAGGATGTCCACAAAATGATCCCTGGAATGAAGAGCTTGTTGTATGAGGAACATTTGAGGACTCTGGATCTGTACTCATTGGAGTTTAGAAGGATGAAGGGGTATCTTATTGAAATTACAGGGTACTGCGAGGCTTAGATAGCATGTACATGGAGAGGATGTTTCCACTAGTTGGAAACTAGAACTAAAGGGCACAACCTTAGGCTAAAGAAACAATCCTATAAAACAGAGTTGAGGAGGCATTTTTTTAGCCAGAGAGTGGTGAATCTGTGGAATTCTTTGCTGCAGAATGTTGTGGAGGCCAGGTCATTGAGTGTCTTTAAGACAGAGATAGATACGTTCTTGATTAAGGAGGAGATCAGGGATACAGGGAAAAGGCAGAAGAATGGGGATGAGAAAAATATCAGCCATGATTGAATGGCAGAGCAGACTCAATGGGCCGAGTGGCCTAATTCTGCTCCTATGTCTTATGGTCTTATGACACTACCAGGGATGGTTCTCTTAGGGCAGACGTTTCTATTTCTCAGCATTGTTGTCTCTGAGAGAATCCATTTTCCAGTGAATTTTTACTGCTTGGACCCAGAGCCTGAGAGCGGGATTTGGTTGTATTATATTGTTTGGGACAACATCCATGTATTAGTATGCAGTGAAAAGTATTGTTTCTTGCGCGCTGTATAGACAAAGTGCACCATTCATGGAGAAGGAAACGAGAGAGTGCAAAATGTAGTGTAAAAGTCATAGCAAAAAAAGAGCAACTTAATGCAAGGTAGCTCCATTCAAATGTCTGCCGGAGTGATGATATGATACAAACATTTTAGGCATTTTGGTATTGTCACTGGAACAGTAATCCAGAAAACCAAGTTAATGCTGTGAGGACCCGGAATCCCACATGGCAACTGGAGGAATTTCAATTCAATTATTAAATTCAGTTCGTTAATAAGGAATCTGGGATTGAAAGCCAGTTTCAGTAATAGTGACCATGAAACTTATCATTTTTTAAAAACCCATCTGGTTCACTAATGTTCTTCAGGGAGGAAATCTGTCATGCATTTGCTGAATCCAGAGGCTCAGCAATGTGATTAACTCTTAAGCAGTTTCTGAGATGGGCTAGCAAGCCATTCAGTTCAAGGCCAATTAGGAATGGGCAATAAATGCTGGCTTTGCCAACAACATATCTCATGAAAAAATAAATAAAAGTGATTCAGGGTATTGGGAGTGTACCAAAGGAACATTGGAATTGATGGGCTAGATGAACTGAAGATCTGTTGTCTGAAACAGTTACTATCTATGTTAATCTCTTACAAGAACGTTTTCCTACAAGTGGACAGTGTTCTGGGAGTATTTGATACTAGTGCTGAATGTCAAAGTATAAAATGTTGTATTTGGCTTTGATGTCTCTTGTACAAAGTACATTTTATTTATTAGTGTCACAAATAGGCTTACATTAACATTACAATGAAGTTACTGTGAAAACCCCTTAGTTGCCACACTCCAGTGCCTGTTCAGAGTGCACCGAGGGAGAATTTAGCATGGCCTAACCAGCATCTCTTGGACTGTGGGAGGAAAACAAAATGTTTAAAGTTCATTTATTGACCACAAGTAAGGCTTACATTGACACTGCAATGAAGTTACTGTTAGATTCCCCTAGCTACCACACACCCGGCGCCTGTTTGGGTCACTGTACCTAACCAGCATGCCTTTCAGACTGTGGGAAGAAACCGAAGCACCTGGAGAAAATGCATGCAGACACGGGGAGAACATGCAAACTCTGCACAATGACCGAAGCTGAGAATCAAACCCAGATCTCTGGTGCTGTGATGTAGCAGTGCTAACCACTGTGCAAGTTGAGAAGAAAAGATGTGTGCATCACAGAATGTTAGAATGGATTATTAATTATAATTATTAATGGATTATTAATGGATTATTGCCTGTGGTTTCCCACAAAACTTGTGTCCAAGCAAAATGGGTTCAGAATGGACATGTACTAACTGTTTGCCTCCTTTCGAAGAAAGGTGGAGATGATCCCCACTCCCATTTCATTCCAAACTATTCTTGGATTCTATCCAGCCACTTTATTAAATTTCAGACTCCAAAGCCTATCAGGATGGAATGGGACAAGCTGGAGACCTGGAGTGAAAATGAGGAGTGGGATGCTGGTGAAAGAAGCCCTTGTGGTTCTCAACAAATGTTTTATTCTTTCCAAAGGGCATGGAAAGTATAGCTGATGACGTTTGTGGATGGAATCCCAGATCGGTGGGGTTACTAACTGTGGATGGAATTGGCTTCAGATTGACTTGCTGACTGTGTTAATTGCAATTGTATTTGATTTTGTGCAGGTGGTATGCATTAACTGGAGATTTACTTTGCTCCTATAAATAGAAACAGCCTGTAACACTGTTTGCTGAGTTAGGAGGTACATGTTTCTAATGTGTATCTCTGTGAATTAATACTTATGAAAGTGTGCAGTGACTTCAGTATCTGACTCCCTGGATTATAACTGCCTGGGGTTCCAGACTTCAGGGAAGCGTTCTACAATCTGGGGAGTCTACATTCCCTGCTTTTTGTGTAGTTCCTGGAGGCAGGCTGTTTAGGATTGATCCCATTGTGGTCTAAGCCTATCTACTGTGTTTTTTACCATGATGTCTTTCTGGAACGGTTCCTACAGTGAACAGGAAGGAAGGTGACCCTACACTTCAAGTCTCCATAACGATGAGAAACATGATGTTCTGAAGAAGTCAGGGGGAATGAGTAAGCAATTGTTGTTTTAGACTAGATTTGAACCAAAGGTTTTCTAGGATTGTGTTCTTTTTATGGTTCAATGGGTTTGACAGATGAGGTGAAAATAATCCAGGCAGAGTCTAATATTATTTGTTTCTGAAGGGGATGTTTTGTTCATTTGTGGTTGCAGCATGCTTCCTTTTTATAGCTGTTGCTGTTGTAGGGATGCTTAAGTGTACAAAAAGTTCAAGCTATGTCCAAAACTGGAACAATTTGAGTTGGCAGCACAGTTATAATTTGTCTTCCACACTACATTTTATTGGGGAGTGGCTCAGTGAAGATATAGCACTCTGATATATATATAATGCTCCTGTGTTAAAATGGGAACAATTCAAGGCAGCAAATGTCACATAAGCTGTTTGCATGACTAAGAGTGATAATCTTCTGGTGTACAAGTTCAGTGATAGCGATTTCTAGAAGTTGTAATTCATGTTGCTGATTTCTCCTCATTTAGGTTCTTACCTAACATATATATCACTGTTTTTGTTACAGAAAATTAAGATTGCTGGCCTTCGCATGTACACCTGCTGCGTGGAAAGAATCAACTATGATGTCTTGTTTGAACGTATGTACAGCCAAGGTTTCTCTGCAATTTGTTACATTGGAGCTACATTTCATGCATTTATTCTTTGAATGGTTTTGCCCATTCTTTTAAATTGGTGATTACTCCTTTGTATTTTGGTACAATTAACTGTAGGCCAAAACCTACCTAGCACAGCAGTGGGAGGCCAATCTGCTGTTAAATGTAGAATCTAGCCTAGGACCGGAACGATTTGTAACCTGAATCGACTTTTTGAGATGTAAATTGAATTAGATTGAGCTTCACTTGACATTGATCATTTTCAAATTTGGGACCTGGAGAGAAAATGGGAATTGCAGAAGGAATGTTTACTGAAAGGTAGGGAAGATTAAAGTGATGGCCTTAATGCATCTCGGAAAGGAGAGATGCCAGTTCCTGTCAACAAAGGAGATTCAGGGTTTTTGAAAATACACCAAGAAATTACTATGGATAGATGAGCCTGAACCGATGATTCTCGTTTCAAAGCTTTCACTGACAGAGTTCTAATTGTGGAAAGTGCCTGATTTGTCTAGTTAAATAACAACGAACAAACTTGCTTTTATATATCACCTTTCACAATCTCAGAAAACACCAAAGCACTGATCTGGCTTGCATGTTGCAATGTATGCATCACAGCAGCCAATTTGCGCACAGCAAGCTTCCATTAAAAAGTTTCATGACGGTGGTTGAAAGAGAGAGTGAGACAGAGAAAGAGCGCTGTTAGTAAAAGCTAGCAGCTTCATTCAGGAGTAAAAATGGGGCTGAAGAATTTGTGTTCAGTTTAATTATCACCACATCTGAATTATCCGATGTATTTTAGTTTTAGGTCTGGAGAGTGGATGATTGAATCAAAATCTTCCAAGATTCTGAAAGGCATAAATCAAAATGCTGCAGACAAATTCTTCACTATGCTGAAGTTTCAGCTATAGGGGATTTCATTAGAAAGGGAATATTGGTAGAATTCAGGCTCAACTTCATTCAAGCATAACTCAATGTCAGAGGAGATATCCAGGAAGATTACTGAAGAAGAAAATGAGACTGCAGAGCCAGGTGTATTCGTGTATGGAATTTGTATTTGGAGCGGAGTGGTGATAGCCGGACCTGTGAGGAACACCCTGTGCCAGAGCAGCAGATAAGTACATGATGAAATGCAGGCCTTCACTTGCCTTCCAGAAGTGGAGACAGCCAGACCTGTGAAAGGTGCACTGGACTGGGACAGTGGATAAATACAGTGTGAGATTTAGGGTTTTAAAAATACTGAATTAAAGACTAATTAAACAAAATAGAAAAGGAGGGCCAGGTGTTATTTCTGCATGATGAGGGAGCTAGTGGACGCATTGTGGTTTCTAGATAACACATCTGTAGTAAATGTTGGTTGCTCGAGGAATTTGGGCTCAGAGTTGATAAGCTGGAGTCTAAGCTCCAGACACCATGACATGTCAGAGAGGGGGAGAGGTACCTGAACGCTGTGTTCAGGAGGCAGTCAAGCCTTTTTGATTAACTACTTTAATTCAGCCAGTGGCCAGGGACACGAGGGTGCGATTGGGAATGAGGCAAGTAAAGGGATCCAGAAGGAAGGGTTCAGGAACCTCAGCCCTTATCCTTGTGCAAGATTCATGCTCCCTGTGTGTTCAAGAGCAGGGACTGGAGACAAAGGATGAGCAGTGACCACAGCACCATGTACAGGGAGCCATTCAAGTGCCAGAAGAGAAGAGAAATGTAGACGTAGTTGGCGATAGTATAGTTAGAGACCTAGACATTTTTCTCTGTGATCAGGACCGAGAGTCCTGTAGATTGTGTTGCCTATCTGTTGCCAGGGTTCGGGATACCTCATCTCAGCTGCAAGGACCTTGGAGTGGGAGGGTAAAGTTCCAGTGTTGCGGTCCACATAGAACAAGGATATCATTGGTACCTATCTGAGGGAATATGAGCAACTAGGTGCTAAATTAAAAAGCAAAATCACAAAAGATATAATCTCCAGATTACTACGTGAGCTGCAAATGTTGGAGGGAGAAATTGATTTGAATCATGGCACATTGGCACCAGTACTGAAGAAGGAGGGAGCTGACCCAATGTGACGGTCATCACCTGAATAATGCAAAGTCCAGAAAGGCGTTGATTCAGTGCAGAGGGATCTGGATGAAGTAATGCTTGAGTCTCAGAAAACTGGTATGTAGGTATAGCAAGGAAGACAAATGGAATTTTGGCATTTATAGTTGAAGGAATAAAGAAATAAGTAAGGAAGTATTGCTGCAACTATACAAGGCATTGGTGGAACTACACCTGGAGTACTCTGTACAGTTTTGATCCCTTATTTGAGGAAAAATGTGGTGGCATTAGAGGTAGCTCAGAGGAAGTTCACTAGAATGATTCCAGAAATGAAAGATTTGTTTTATGAAGAGAGATTGAACAGTTGAGGTCTATACTTGCTAGAGTTTAGAATGAGAGGTGATCTAATTAGTATGTATAAGATGATAAAAAGTATTGACAAAACAAATGTGGAGAGGGTGTTTTTTCTTGTGGGGACAATCTGGAATGAAAGATCATAGCTTTTAGGATAAGGGGCCATAGATTTAAAACAGAGATGCGAAGAACGACTTCTTTCAAAGGGCCTGGAAATCTGTATCTCAGAGTGCAGTGGATGCTAGGACATTGAAAAAATTAAAGGAGATAGGTTTTTATTTAGTAACGGGTCTGGAAAGGTTATGGAGAATGGGCAGGAAATTGAGTTGCAGTCAAGATGAGATCAGCCATGACCGTATTGAAGGTTGGAGCTGAATAGCCTTTTCTAACTCCTAGTTCTTATGTGCTTGTACCTGAAGTGGAATCCATTTGGTTCATGATCATCCTTTTAGGAAGGAAATCTGCCATCCTTATTTGGTCTGGCCTATTATGTGACTCCAATGTGGTTGACTCTTAAATGCCCTCTGAAATGGCCCAGCAAGCCTCTCAATTCAAAGGCAATTTGAAACGGGCAATTCCTGGCTTTGCTAGTGATGCCCACATCCCATGAAAGAATGAAAAAAGGATTGAGCTATTCGTTGCTCTAGCAGATCAATGCATTTGACTCATGAAAGAGAACTGGTATGTTGGGTATAATCACCTTTTTTTCTTCTGAAAGTTTCTTGTAAGATAGAATCCCAGCAGAGAGCAGAGGAGCAGCCAAGCAGGCAATGAAAATAAGGTCAGGAAAAGTCACTTAAACTTTCTCTTCCTTTTTTGGAGTTGCTTTATAGCATTGAAAGTGTTTGGTGGGACCCCTGAGAATTTGGATTGTGTGTTTTAAGCTCTTTCAATATCAATAGCTCTCTTTCTATAATCCTTGTATGCATGATGTGATTAGTCATGCGAATCTGACCTTTTATAAATGGCATAAAGTGATCTGTAGAATTTTTCAGCATCAATATTTTTCCTTCTTCAATATCTATGCTCCTCTCTCCAAACCTGACAAGTCATTGACTCTTTTTTCACCTCATCAGTTCTCAAGGCTTTGATTACTTATTAAGGTTTGGTTTCACAGGTGTTAATTTGACCCTAGTATCAGACCCAAGTGACTGATCCTCTTGCAAATCGCAAATGTGTATCCCTAAGTAGTTGGACTGCGGGATGTAGAGTTGTGACATCCAGGTCTGGTTCACATGGCTTTGTCTAGCATTCCATGGGATGAAGTTTAAAATTTGGAATGCTGACCTGTTCTCTTCACTAGCCTAAGGATGTTGGTGGCAATTACAGGCACCTTACCAGTTTCCTGAGTGAAGGATATGTGAGCTCTGACCTGGAATGGAAGTTGGCACCTTACTGGATTATCTTTTAGATTCTCTGCTGGTAATCATAAGAGTTGTTAGTTTTGGAGCTGCCATCATTAAATTTAGCTTTCTGATTCCAGTATTTTGTATCTTTTTTTTAATGAAATACTTATTTAGAGTTTAATAAAACATTTCAGCCAAATGCTAGTTACTTTGCAATTATTACTGAGCAACCTAAATAATATGTTTCGTATTGAAGAGTTGAGAAAACATCAGCAGTGTTGTGGTTCAGTTGGCTATTCGTTTGTAAATGTTTCCACATTCTGGAATGCCTTCTGTCCATCTCTCTATTTCACTTTCCTCTTTTAAAGTGCTCCCTGAATCAAGCTTTTGTTCATCTGATCTAATATCTCTTTGTGATTCAGTGTTATTTTTATATAATGGTGGTGTTCTATTACATTTAAGATCCTGTTATTATTTTCTCCACTTTCATTATGTAAGAATATATTTTCGCTGATGGCAAACTATATTTTTATGACCCAAATGCGCAGTCCATTTTTGTTTAAATGATCTGAGGTTGATCCCCGTGTATTATCCCAATCTCCTTGCAGAGTTGAGATTCTCCCACTATCATCAAATTTGCTTTATTAACTCACCCAGAACATTGGAACCTTCCAACCCTTCACCCAAGTTGGCAATCCTGTGAATCTTGCAGTGACCATGAAAACGCTGTTTTGCTCAGGAGGGTATCACATCAGAAGCATACTGCATCCTTGGCCAACATCGTAACAGTTTATCCTACAAGTGACTGAATCGAATGCAGAGATGGGAACTTTGATTAGGAGTTTACAAGCTAATCATGGCCCTCATGCTGTCACCTGGCAGACTGCCCATATCAAGGAGATTTTACAATATATGATTGCTATTGATTGTCACTCCAAGTCTGAGACTGCATCTGGTACCTCTGTGGCTTATTATTAAATTAAGAAGTCTCAACAACAGGTTAAAGTCCAACAGATTTATTTGGCATCAGCTTTCAGAATTGAGTGACGATCTGTATTCTCAGGGTATATACAGCCACAAGCTCAATTTACAAAATAATGGTTGGAATGTGAGTCTTTACTGGTAATCAAGTCTTAAAGATATAGACAGTGTGAATGGAGAGAAGGCCAAACACAGGTTAAAGAGGTATGTACCGTCTCCACCTAGGACAGTTAGTGAGATTTTGCATGTCCAGGCAAGTCGTGGTGGTTACAGAATGTGTGATATGAACCCAAAATCCCAATTAAGGTTGCCCTCGTGTGCGGAACTTGGCAGTCAGTTTCTGCTCAGCAATTCTGCATTGTCATGTGTCGTGAAGGTCGCCTTGGAGAATGCTTACCCGAAGATCAGAGGCTGAATGTCCTTGACTGCTGAAGTGTTCCCCAACTGGAAAGGAACACTCCTGCCTGGTGACTGTCAAGCGGTGTTTATTCATCCGTTGTCATAGCATTGGCATTGTCTCCCCAGTGTACCATATCTCAGGGCATCCTTTTCTGCAACGTATCAGGTAGATAGTGTTGGTCAAGTTGCTAGAGTAAGTACCATGTACCTGGTAGATGGTGGTCTCACATGAAATGATGGCATCCATGTCAATGATCCGGCACACTTTGCAGAGTTGCTGTGGTAGGGTTGTGTGGTGTCATGGTCACTGTTCTCCTGAAAGCTGGGTAGTTTGCTGCGGACAATGGTCTATTTGAGGTTGAACAGTTGTTTGAAAGCAAGAAGCGGAAGCGAAGGAATAGCCTTGGCGAGATGTTCACCTTCATTGATCACATTTTGAAGGCTCCAAAGAAGATGTTGTAGCTTCTCCGCTCTTGGGAAGTGCTGGATAATGAAGAGTACTCTGTTGCGTCCTGTGATTGTCCACTGAGGAGGTCGGTGTGGTTTTTTTGCTGTGGCATGTTGGGACTTGTGATTGATGAGTCAAGCATCATATCCTGTTTTATGAGGGCGTCTTTCAGCATCTGTACGTATCTACTGCGATCTTTTTAATCTGAGCAGATCCTGTATATATAGAACATAGAACATTACAGCGCAGAACAGGCCCTTCGGCCTTCGATGTTGCGCCGACCAATTAGAAAAAAGCCATGACCCTCCAAACTAAACCATTCCCTTTTCATCCATAAACTTATCTACAAAACTTATCTACTATGTCCCCTTGTGTTGGTCATCACCATCCGAGAAAAAAGGCTCTCACTATCCACCCTATCCAATCCCTTGATCATCTTTTACGCCTTAATTAGGTCACCGCGTAACCTTCTTCTCTCTAATGAAAATAACCTCAGGTCCCTCAGCCTTTCCTCATAAGGCCTTCCCACCATACCAGGCAACATCCAGGTAAACCTCCTCTGCACCCTTTCCAATGCTTCCACATCTTTCTTATAATGCGGCGACCAGAACTGTACGCAATACTCCAAGTGCGGCCGCACCAGAGTTTTGTACAGTTGTAACATAACCTCATGGCTCCTAAATTCAATCCCTCTACCAATAAAAGCTAACACACCGTACGCCTTCTTAACAACTTTATCAATCTGGGTGCCAACTTTCAAAGAGCTATGTACTTGTACCCCAAGATCCCTCTGCTCGACGACACTATTAAGGGTCCTTCCATTAGCCCTATATTTCATATGCCTGTTATTCCTACCAAAGTGAATCGCCTCACACTTATTCGTATTGAATTCCATTTGCCACCTCACGGCCCAGCTCTGCAACCTACGTATGTCCCTCTGCAAACTGTAACATCCATCCTCGCTGTCTACAACTCCCCCCACTTTGGTATCGTCAGCAAATTTACTAATCCAACTCTCTACACCCTCATCTAGGTCATTTATAAAAATGACAAACAGCAGTGGCCCCAAAACAGATCCTTGAGGTACACCACTTGTAACTGCACTCCAGGTTGAATATTTCCCATCAACCACCACCCTCTGTGGTGGTTATGGAGAGCTTGTCCGTAAGAGATGACTTCTTTAAAATGTTTAGAGTGGAAACTGGAGAAGTGGAGCATTGTGAGGTTATCCGTGGGCTTGTGGTACAGTGAGGTGCTAAGATGACCATCCTTGATGGAGATGCATATGTCCAAGAATGTAACTGAATCCAGAAAGTAGTCCATGGTGAGTCTGATGGTGAGATGGACTTATTGATGTCGTCATATAGTTGTTTTGGTGATTGTTCACCATGAGTCCAAAGGAAGAAAATGTCGTTGATGTATCTAGTGTATAGCATCAGTTGAAGGTCCTGTGTGGTGAAAAGGTCTTGTTGAAACTTGTGCATAAAGATGTTGGCACAATAAGGTGAGAATTTTGTCCTCATGGCGGTTCCATGTCTGAATGAAGAGCTGGTTGTTGAAGTTGAAGATGTCGTGTTCCAAGATGAAGCGGATGAGTTGCACCTGGAGATTGGCAGTTGCCCCGTTGAGTACTGAGGCATTTGCAGTAATGCCATCGTCATGGGAGAAGCTGGTGTAGGGTGCCGAGACGTCAGTTGTGACAAGGAGTGCTCCTGGTTCAACTGCTCCATGTGTGCTGAGTTTCTGTAGAAAGTCTGTTGTGTCACAGCAGAAGCTGGGGGTTCTTTGTACAATGGGTTTGAGTGCCCTGAACGTAGTCAGAGGTTCTCACACAGGGTCCCATTGCTTGATACAATGGGACGGCCGGATGTGTTGGCCTTGTGTATTTTCGGGAGCAGAGAAGCTACAACATTTTCTCTGGTGCATTCAACATGTCATTGATGAAGATGAACATCTTACCAACGCCATCCCCACACCTCCACTTCTTGCTTCAAACAACCGTCCAACCTCAAACAGACAATTGCCTGCAGCAAACTACCCAGTTTTCAGGAGAATAATGACCAAGAAACCACACAAACTTACCACAGCAACCTCTGCAAAACATGCTAGATCATCAACGTGGATGCCATCATTTTACGTGAGAACATAATCCACCATGAAGTCTCCGTACTCTTGCAACTTAGCCAACATTGTCTACTTGATGCACTGTAGGAAAGGATGTCCAAGGCATGGTATGTTGCGGAGACCATGCAGAAGCTACTACAATGGATGAATGAACACCGCTCGACAATCATCAGACAGGAATGTTTCCTTCCAGTTGGGGAACACTTCAGCAGTCACGGGCATTCAGCCTCTGATCTTCGGGTAAGATTTCTTGCAAACTGTGCCCAACATACCTTCTAATTCTATCTTTTACTCTCGTTCCATGGTTTTAAAACTTCATTCTAACTCTTTTAAACTCTCTAACAAGTGATTGTAACACTACATTGTCCATTCTCTATGTACAGTATACTTTGTATAGTGCATGGAACAATACTTTTCACTGCATATTAATACATATGACAATAAATCAAATCAAAATGTGGATAGTGTTAGGGAGGAAGTTCCAGGACTTTCACCCAGCAGTGATGAAGGAACAGTGATTCATTTTCCAAGTCAAAATGATGTGTGTCTCATAAGGGAATTTGGAGATGGAGATGCACCTGCTGCCCTTATTCTGGATAGCAGAGTTTGCTGATTTGGAAGGTACTGCCAAAGGAGCCTTAGCGAGTTGCTCGGTGCATCTTGTAGATGGTGCACATTGCTGCCATTGTGAATTGGCAGTGGAGGGAATGAATATGCAGTTAAACTGCGGATCTTTTAACCTTGATTTTACTGCAATGGATGTAGCAATCTCACAACCTGCAGCTAATTTCAAAGTTCTTTTTGCGTGCAGCTATTACTGGGACTACTCTGTATGGTTCCATAGAGAGTTCCCTTTATTAATGTTTTATATGTATAAGAAAAAAGGCATTACCGTGGCCTGTTTATAGTCTCATCATTCTGATGTCTATTTAAATCCTAGGCAGTCGGAGCAAAACAAGAATGCACGAAAGCAAAACTGAACTCTCAAAACTTAAGATGTGGCGTTCTATGAACACAAACAGGCCACAAGGCCCTTGGGCCTGTTCTGCTATTCAGTTACATCATGGCTGATCAGCATCTTACTTATTTGTAGGCATCATTGGCAAGTCCAGCATTTATTGCCCATACCTAATTGCCTTTGAGAAGATGGTGGTGAACCACTGCTTTGGATCGCTGTAGTGTATATGATTCCTAACCACTTGATACCCTGTCTAATACAGATGCTGTTTTTTTTTCATTTATTTGTGGGACGTGAGCATCACTGGCTGGCCAGCATTTATCGCTCATTCCTAGTTACTCTTGAACTGAGTGGCTTGCTAGGCCATTTCAGAGGGCAATTGAGGGTCAACCACATTGCTGTGGCTCTGGAATCACACTTAAGCCAGATCTAGGATGGATGGCAGATTTCCTTCTCTGAAGAACATTAGTGAACCAAATGGGTTTTTCCGACAACAATGGTTTCATGTCGTCAGTAGATTCCTAATTCCAGTTTTTTTTTGACTCAAACTCCAACATCTGCCATGGCAGGATTCAAACCCGAGTTCTCTGAACATTAGCTGAGTTTCTGGATTAATAGTCAAGTGGAAGTACCATTAGACCATCACCTCCCCCTTGTCCTTATAGATTGGCAGTGTCTATGACAATGGCATTTGTGCTCAGACACAGTGACCTTCTATTGAGTAAATCAGTAAGTTGGAATTTTTAATCTACGTGGCAGTGTGCTTGGAGTTCCAGCACACTGCTTTATACACAACTCGCTGTGACAGCCCTTGTGGTTTCCACTTTTTAAAGTAATTTTTCCAATTTTTTTCAAGCATAAAGAGGCTATTAGTTACTTCTAACTCTCCTTTCCAAAACCACGTTGCCGGAGTGAGGGAACACCCATCCTGAGCTTTGCTCAGAAAGTCAGCTATAATTTTTTTTAAATCCGTCTGTTCTTGGGAAGTGTTGCTTTCTGCTCTGGGTAAGGGACAAAACAAAATTGGGTTTTCTAATTTTTTTTTGATGTGGGGAAACTAAATGAATCTTTGTTACTTGTCTGCAGGATGCAATTTGTCAGACACCCTGAACTCCTGGTTCCTTGTTGCCCAGCTTCATGTCTGGTGAGTAAAATCAGCTGCAAGTGTTGTTCTGAGAGAATCCAAAAGTTAGTTTTTTCAGTGTTTGGCTGTTGCTTGCTAGGTTGGAGTTGTGCGAAAATGGCAGCAGCTGTGTGCAGCTGGCATAGTTGAACAAGCTGTGGGCCAACACTATCTGTGCCCAGATTACCTTGGTGCCAGAAAATACAAATACTGCAACTGTGTACAAACCCGCTTCTGTTGTCTTTCATCTGTGCTTCAGATCTAGTGTTTGAAGGGGTGTGTTGTTGCCAGTCAGCTGCCTAGTTTTCACCACAGGGAAAGAGGAAGACAAGGTTTGAAGAGTAAAACAAAGGTCTATTTTAACACACTCTACAGACTACAAAAGTAACAGGACAATAATCTTACCCATGTTTGATTTACGATTGTGACACGAATTATTTGGCAGATTCTTCCACACTGAACCAGACACTTGTGAATTGGTTTGGTTTTCCTCGATAGCTTTCGACAGTGACTAGGCATTTATTACTAGGCTGTGACTATTCTGACTCCAGTCTTGTTTTGAACTCTGGAACTGAACCAAAGCTAACATTTGGACACTTGACTTTTAAATTGGTCAGGATTCTCTTGTCTGGAACTGCCTTGAAATAATGTATTTATTTTGGTTTTTTGTACCCTAGTGTTCTGAATGACTTGAGACCTCTTTCCGTAGAGAACAAGAGGAGGTTGAGCACATTGAGTTAACAATTAAACCATGTGTCTTGAAATTCAAACCTTCAGAGCTTCGTAGGAGTATTATCAAACTGTTTGTCTTACTGGGCCATACGAAAGGCACATTAGAACAGGAGATCAAAAGCTTGGTAAGTAGGGAGATTTTAAGGAAAGCTTAGAGAGGTTTAGGGAGGGTCTTCCTGAACTTTAGTGCCTAGGCAGCTGAAAGCACATTCACTAATGGCACAGCACTGATAATTGACAATGCATATGAGGTAAGATATAGAGGAACTCAGAGATGTGAAGGGCTTCAGGAGATTAGAAAGGACAGAAGGGCTTGGTTATAGATTTGAACACTAAGAATGAGAATTTTAAATGGGAAAAATTGCTGGAATGAGAGCCAGGACTGATTGATAAGGGGACCTTGAAGCGAATTATAACATGGACAGTAGACTTGTATTCAAGATTGCAGAGTGTACAAGATGGAATAGTAGCCAGGAGAGCACTGGAATTATTGAGGCTGGAGATAACAAAGGCATGGATGAGAATAAAGCAAATATACTGCCCTGTAGTCAAATGATTCCAAAGAACTTGCAGCCAGTGAAATACACTTACAGCATAATGTTTGTCTTAGATGAACATAACTACTAATTTGTGACAGTGGTTCTGTTTTTCTTAATAGTTGTTGAGGGAGGAATGTTGATCAGAATATCTGTTCTTTGGAACAATAAGGTGGTATTCAGTGTTTGTTCGTTGGTACGAAATTCCTTATTAGGTTTGCCCATCATCACTTCCAAAAGGACAGGAGGAGAAATTCCACTCAAATGTGGAAAATATGTCAACTAGTATTCACACAACTAAATTTCAAACTAGAGGTTACAAAGGAGTACAAAATATTGCTCAAGAACAAGCTTACAAAGTTTGCTATAGTAGTACAGAAAATGAGGGGAGCCAGTAGTGTAGTGGTATTGTCTCTGGATGAGTAATCCAGAGACCCAGCGTAATGTTCTGGGAACCAGGTTTGAATCCCACCACGGCAGTTGGTGAAATTAGAATTCAGTAGAAATCTGGAATTAAATGATGAAGCCATTATTGATTGAAAAGACGCTATCTGGTTCACTAACGTCCTTCAGGGAAGAAAATATGCTGTCCTTACCTGATCTAGCCTACAAGTGACTACAGCAATTGGTGGACTCTTAAATGCCCCCAGTGAATGCTGGCCCAGCCAGCAACTCTCAATACCATGATCAAATTAAAATAAAACTTGATTGACAAAATTATATGTTACTATAGCCAGATTATTTGCATTTAAATGCATTTAGTTTGGAGTGAGTGGGAGAAGAATAGAAGCAGGAACTGTGATACAAAAACAAAAAATACCTCTAAAATCAAATAGCTGTAGGATCATTTGAGCTATAAACAGCTTTGACCAAGCCCAGAAAATTATTAAAGAGCCCTTCACAAAGCGGTTCAGTGAACTCCATGAAGGACCCATTGCTGTATTATCAGGTTGTGCCATAAACCACTAATTCCAAAAGGAAGTTTCTGCCCAAATACTAATGTCTATGAAACATTTTTGGTCAATCAGCAGTCATTTATTTTCATGTGATCATTTAAATGGCTTTGATTAAGGTTCTGAATGTTTTTCTTTTAATTGTTGATATAACGTTTTTAGAAAAACAGCATTTTCAATGACAATTGGCCACTGTGTGAATGTTTCTTTTAATCAGCACTGTGATAAGTTTAGTTTGTGAAATGGTTAATGCAAGGAAAGGCCTGTGACAGACGCTATAATAAACGGCAGCACTTTGAAAGAAATTGGCCAACCCCATTACCTCACTCTCTCTTAATCTCTGATTAATGAGGCTCAAACTGTCCAATACGTTAAATGGATGTACTGCTGTGGGTGAGAAAGTTTTGAATGAGTGATGTGATTTATTTGAGAAATACACAGGAGGGTGGGTGCTGTGGAAATGACTTGACCTGTGTATTTTTCTATAAAGGCTATTGAAGTCTTCGCATTGCTCATTAGTCTAAATAATGTTGTTGTATCTCCAAACAGTTCAGGAAGGATATTTCCACAGATGGTTGGCTGTTTGTATTGCTCAAGGGTAAAGATGCAGAAACTACAGTCATTTGACAGTTTTGTTAGAAATGCAGTTTAAACCTGCCCCAGTAGCTTCAGGGTCGCAACAGATGTAACTGGGCATTTCCTCAATCAACTGCCTAATGGTAAGACTTGAGTGTTCCTTAAATCGTCCCATTACGGTTTAGAGTAAAGATTTCTTGCTGTGATTTCTGGGTCGTCACTTCACCATAGTGAAACACCCATCATTAGCAGTTTAGTGACTCCATTAAAAAACCTACATTTTGTGTCAGTTTCCATTTGTAACCCAGAATCAGAGCATAATGTCAATCTTGAAAGGCAATTATTCAAATACAGGTCTGGAATGTTGTAAGATTTTGCAATTGTAGGCAAATCAGGGAAAGAGAACCCAATCTTTGTAGTCTGATGAACTTTACGGGAAAGCCATTGGACTCCCTCATAATAAGGTAGCTTGTAAGTAGACCACATATTCAGAGTTCCATACATTACGGCTTTTAAAACTAATTTTATTCACTCCAGCTATGGGCTTCACGAGAAAGGCCAGCATTTATTCCCCGTACTTTATTGCCCTTGTGAAAATAATGGTAATAGTGGCAATGGATGGCACAGTGGTTAATTCTGCTGCCTCAAAGTGCTAGGGACCCAGATTCAATCCCCTGTGTGGGTTTCCTCTGTAAGAAGTCTCATAACACCAGGTTAAAATTCAACAGGTTTATTTGTAGCAAACGCCACTAGCTGATCCTTCATCAGGTGCCAGAGTGTGGCAACTAGGGAATTTTCACAGTAACTTCATTGCAGTGTTAATGTAAACCTATTTGTGACTAAGAAATAAAATGTATTTTTCATGAAGTGGCTTCTATACCTTCTACAGTGCGTATGGTTAAAAAGCATGCATGGTTCCAGGATTTTGAACCAACAAAAATGAGGGAACCACACTGTCCAAATCGGGATGTTATGTGCCTTGGATGGAAACTTGAAGGTGATGGTGTTTCAAGCACCTTCTATTCCTAGCCTTTTAGATTGTCGAGGTTGTGGGTTTGAAAGATTGTTACTATCTTCCAAACCCTCAATCTCTTGGTGAGTTGCTGCAGTTCATCTCATACATGGTGTGCACTGCAACCGTGATGTGCTGGTGATAGAGGGAGTGAATGTTTAAGATCATGGATGGGGTGCCAATCAATTGGATTGCTTTGTCCCTAATGATTTCAAGCTTCTTGAGTGTATCAGCAGTGATTCAGTTTGTAGTACTGCTGCCTTTCCACTAAAAGATTGTGGTTTCAAGTCAAACACCAGGATTTGAGCACAAAAATCAAGATAAACACTCTGATATACTGAGGCAGTATTGCACTGCCAGGGATGCCAAATTCCAGATGAGAGGTTAAACCCTGGCCCTGTCTGCCCTCTGAAGTGGCAGTATTTGGAAAAGGAGCAGGGGAGTTATTCCTCAATTAACATCACAAAACAGATGATCTGGTCATTATTGTATTGTGGCTTGTGGGAGTTTGCTGTATACAAATTGGTTGCTGTGTTTCCTATATTATAATAATGACTGCACTTCAGAAGGACTTCATTAGTTGTAAAGTGCTTTGAGGTGCCCAGTGGTGGTGAAGAGCACTACTGGGAAATGGGGAAACTGAGGGAATGGGTCAGAATGGGGACATGGGAAAGAATGCAGAGTGTATATTAGAGAACAACATTAGGATGCACAAAGGGTTTAACGCAAAACAAAAAAAGTTTAAGATGAAATACATACCACCACAAATTGTTTTGTGATGAAACATTCCATAAATCAGACCACAAGGCTGTACTGCTGCTCCCAGCTTAGAATCTGATAAAGTTGTGCAATATTGATTTGAGGAATCAGATGATTTTCTATGGGACTGGTTAGTATCAATGGACTGATCAGTGTAAAGAGCTCAGCAATCAACCTGAATGAGTGCACCACTACAATAGCTGACTTCATTAGTAAGTAAAAGTGGCAAATCCATGTGCTTCGCAACTAGAAACAAGAATGAACAGGGCTATCCACTGCTTGTTGAAGTCAGGTCTGAGACATTCAAGTTGGGTGACACTGACCTACTCAAGAAATCCAGATACGATCTGTGGAGAGCCATCAAAGATGCCAAGAGACTGTACAGGGCCAGCTAGAATCCCAGGCTAGTCACTGTGGCAAGGTATGCACAACATAACAGACTACAAGATGAAAGCAGAAAGAACCATAGGCAATGGCTTTCCTCTTATTCTGAGACTGTGTGCCTTGGTTCTTGGTCCCTCCCATCCCCAACCAGAAAAACCATTCTTCTTGCATTGCATTCACCCTTTTATGTAAAGTTTTAAACTTTATTTATTAGTGTCACAAGTAGCTTCACAACACCACAATGAAGTTACTGTGAAAATCCCCTAGTCGCCATACTCCGGCACCTGTGCAGGTATACTGAGGGAGAATTTAGCAAAGCCAATGCACCTAACCAGCATGCCTTTCAGACTGTGGGAGGATACTGGAGCACTGGAAGGAAACCACACAGAAATGGGGAGAATGTGCAGAATCCACAGTCAAAGTACCCAATCCGGGAATCGAACCCAGGCCCCTGCAGCAGCACCAACCACTGTGCTGCTATGGGCCCTGTGAGAGTTTTGTATGCTTAATGCAGTCAATTTGAATGTTTTTAAACTCTACAGAATACAGGTCCAGTCTCAAACCCCTCCATGGCAAATATATCCTCCTTTAAGTAAGAAACCAATACTGCAGGAGTGCACAATCCTGCCCTCCTTATAGTGTTGGTCCTGAAATGGACAACATAGCTGAACTCAAAAGGTGAGGTGGAGTGACTGCCCTTGATCTCAGGGCAGTATCTGACTGAATGAATATCAAAGAACTTTAGCACACCTGAAGTCAATCGGGAAAACGCTCCACTGGTTGGACTAATATCAAATACAAAGAAGGATGGTTGTAGTTTTTTGGAGGTCAATCTTCTCAGTCTCAGGACTTTTCTGCAACTCTTCCTCCAGGAAATGTCCCAGGCCCAATCATCTTCAGCTGCTTCATGAATGACTTTCTGTCATAAGATCAGAAATGGGAACGATCATCCTCAACACCGGTGCCCCACAAGGCTGTGTTCTCAGCCCCTACTAAACACTTTTATACACCCATGACTGTGTGGTCAAATTCCCCTCCAACTTGATTTTCAAGTTTGCTGATGACACCACCATAGTGGGTTGAATCTCAAACAATAATGAGACAGAGTACAGGAAAGAGAGAATCTGGTGAACTGGTGTGATGACAATAATCTCTCCCTCAATGTCAACAAAATAAAGGAGATTGTCATCGACTTCAGGAAGCATAGAGGAAAACATGCCCCTGTCTACATCAACGGGGATGAAGTAGAAAGGGTCGTGAGTTTCAAATTTTTAGGTGTCCAGATCATCAACAGCTTGTTCTGGTCACCCCCATGCCGACACTATAGTTAAGAAATTAACTATAAGTTAATTTCTACATCATATACTACATCATATACTACATCATATATACTACATCAACCGCCTTATTAACTATAAGGCGGTTGATGTAGTATATATGGACTTTAGTAAGGCTTTTGATAAGGTGGCCCATGGAAGACTTCTACAGAAAATGCAGATGTGTGGAATAGAGGGTGATTTAGCAAATTGGATTAGAAATTGGCTGGCAGATAGAAGACAGAGGGTGGTGGTTGATGGGAGAGTTTCATCGTGGAGTTCGGTGACGAGTGGTGTGCCTCAGGGGTCTGTTTTGGGGCCCTGCTGTTTGTAATTTTTATAAATGATCTGGATGAGGGTATTGAGGGATGGATCAGTAAATTTGCAGATGATACTAAAGTTGGTGGTGTGTAGATAGTGAAGAGGGGTGTTTTAGTTTACAGAGTGACTTGGACAAGTTGCAGAGCTGGGCCGAGAGGTGGCAAATGGAGTTTAATGTGGAAAAGTGTGAGGTAATGCACGTTGGCAGGAACAATAAATGTGTAGAGTATAGGGGTAATGGTAGGGCTCTTAATAGTGTTGAGGAACAGAAGGATCTTGGTGTATGTGTCAATAGATCCCTGAAAGTAGGCAGTCAAGTGGATAAAGTTGTAAGAAGGCTTATGGAGTCTTAGCTTTTATTGGTAGGGGGATTGAATTTAGGAGCCGCAGCATCATGTTGCAGCTGTACAAAACTCTAGTGCGGCCGCACTTGGAGTATTGTGTGCAGTTCTGGTCGCCAGATTATAAGAAAGATGTGGAGGCATTGGAGAGGGTACAGAGGAGGTTTACCAGGATGTTGCCTGGTATGGAGGGCAGGTCTATGAAGAGAGGTTGAAGGATTTGAGGTTGTTTTCGTTAGAAAGGAGGCGGCTAAGAGGGGATCTTATTGAAGCATATAAGATGATTAGAGGTTTAGATAGGGTGGACAGGGATAGCCTTTTTCCTAGGATGGAGAAAGCTAGCACGAGGGGACACAAATTTAAATTAAGGGGTATGAGTTATAGGACGGATATCAGAGGTAGGTTCTTTACTCAAAGAGTGATTAGGGAGTGGAATGCCCTGCCTGCAGCTGCTGTAGATGCGCCAAGTTTGGTGGCGTTTAAGAGGTTAGTTGATAAGTATATGGAAGAGAAGGGAATGGTTTAGTAGGAGGGGCATTGCTTTTTATTTTGGTCGGCACAACATCGAAGGCCGAAGGGCCTGTTCTGTGCTGTATTGTTCTATGTTCTATGTTCTAAAACCCACTGATGCCTCTATTTTCTCAGAAGACTAAGGAAATTCAGCATGTCAGCAACAACACTCACTAACTTTTACAGGTGCACCATAGAAAGCATTCTTTCTGTTTATATCGTGACTTGGTATGGCTCCTTCTCTGCCCAAGACCGCAAGGAACTACAAAAGGTTGTGAATGTAGTCCAGTCCATCATGCAAATCAGTCTCCCATCCATTCAATCTGCCTGTACTTACCGCTGCCTTGGCAAAGCAGCTAGCATAATTAAGGACCACATGCACACCGTACATTCTCTCTCCCACCTTCCTTCACCTGGAAAGAGATAGAAAAATTTGAGGTCACAGACCAACAGATTCAAGAAAAGCTTCTTCCTGCTGCTGTCAGACTTTTGAATGGGGTGGCATGGAGGCACAGTGGTTAGCACTGCTTCCTCAGCAGCGCCAGGGACCCGGTTTAATTCCTGACTTGGGTCACTCTCTATATGGAGTTTGCACATTCTCCCCATGTCTGTGTGGGTTTTCTCCAGGTGCTCTGGTTACCTCCCACAGTCTGAAAGATGTGCTGGTTAGGTGCATTGACCCGAACAGCCGTCAGAGTGTGGCAACCAGGAGAATTTCATAATAACTTCGTTGCAGTGTTAATGGAAGCCTACTTGTGACAAACAAATAAACTTAATAAATAAAAGACTTGCCTTGTATTAAGTTGATCTTTCTCTACATCCTAGCTATGACCATAACACTACTTTCTGCACTCCCTCGTTTCCTTCTGTATGAATGGTATGCTTTGTCTGTATAGCATACAAGAAACAGTATGTTAATATGTTTGACAATAAATCAAATTAAAAGGAATGTTTGCCAAAGATTGGGGCGGCACAGTGGTTAGCACTGCTGCCTCACAGCACCAGGTTTGATTCCAGCCTCTGGTCACTGTCTGTGTGGAGTTTGCACAAACTCCCTATGTTTTCATGGGTTTCTGCTGGGTGCTTTGGTTTCCTCCCACAGTCCAAAGATGTGCAAGTTGCGTTGATTAGCCATGCTAAATTGACCCTAATGTCAGGGAATTAGCAGGGTAAATATATGGGGTTATGGAAATAGGGCCTGGGTGGGATTATAGTTGGTGCAGACTTGATGAGCCAAATGGCCTCCTGCACTGTAGGGATTCTATGGATTGGACAATGTCCAGCAACATTCGCGACTCCTTCGCGATTTCTTCACTGAAATCTGTTGCAAGAAATGCTAACGTACCATTGCCTTCCTAACTGCTTGATGCAACTGCAAGTTAGTTTTTAACGACTTATGAGCAAGAACATCCAGGTCCTTTTTGAGAAATGCTTTGCATTTCTGTTTTTCCTACTAATGTGGTTAATATCACTGCATAATCCACCTGCTATGTTCTTGCCTGCTTACTCAGTCTGTCTGAATTCACCCTTTGCATCCTCCTCACAACTTCACTTCCCAATTAGTTTTATTTCTTGGAAATATTACATTTGGTCTCCAAGTCCAAATCATAGATACATATTGTAAATATCTGGGGCTCAAGGACTGATCCTTGTGGTACCCCAGTAGCCACAGTCTGCCAATCTGAGAATGACACTACATAAATGCAATTTTGTTTTGTTGCAACTCCACTGGACCACTCCTAACTTGTACCTTGTGACTGGCGGAAAGGCTTTGGGGATTCAGGAGGTGAACCACTCGTTGCAGGTTTCCTCACCTCTGATCTGCTGTAGTCATAGCTTTTATGTTACTGGTCAAATTTGACACAGTGGAATTAGTACAGGTGGAAGAAGGACAATGAAATCCTCATTTCAACATGGTCATTTCTATATAAATGAACAAAGAACAAAACAGCACGGGAAATAGGCCCTTCGGCCCAACGAGCCCGTGCTGCCAAAAAAGCATATTAATGAACTAGATGGTTTCTACAACAATTGACAATGGTTTTATGGATATCTTATTTCCAGATTTTTTTTTAGAAAATTGAATTCAAATTTTAGCTACTGCCCTGATGGGATTTGAACCTGCATCTCTGGACTACTAGCCCAGTGACAATACCACTACACCACTGGTTCCCTTTATGCTTCTCGCATTTCCTATCTGTCTCTATTTCTCTCCCTCCTATAGATCTTGATTTTTTGTAGGTTGAAATTTAATTGGGAAAATCAACCTTTATCTAAAAGTTTATATTTTGCAAGTTTAATAAAAATTATTTTTGAGACAAACTGACATTTTCAGTCTGCAAAAGGAATCACCAGAAATCACAGGCTTTTGTCATTTTCAAAGACTGTCTATCTTAGAGAAAGGACATTGAACTTTTAAGCAAATCTTCAACAGTGATTGCAGCATTAGAGCCAATTTATTTAAACACGTTAAGACCCAAAGATTTGTTTCAGATATTTCTGCACCATTGTTCCCATTGCTCATTTTGTCTGTAAAATGTGGCTGTAAACTTGGTTTGCTTGTGAATTCAGCACTTAGTTTTGTCAGTGGTATTTGACTACTGCAGCCTGCAGCACGTTTATTTACAATGGATGTTCCTGCCTTTGCTGCAATGTTACAGAACTACGCTGCATGAACAGTGCATATTATGAAACTACTAGTGATATCATTCATTGATGTTGTAACTTTGTTAATGGCTTCAGATTTTTACAAACATCTCCTGTGCTCATATTTAATTATTTGGAAAATATAAGAACTTCCACATACTATTTTTTTTCATTGTAGACTGCCTCACTAAGCACCAGTCATTTTGCTGAGGAAATCAGGAAGGTGCTTTGTATATTCTAAGATTGTAGTAGGGTTGTTGCTTTGATCTTGTTGTCCAATTTGGGGATGAACAGAAAAAAAAAGTATGATTTGCTGGGGATAACTTCCACAATCAAATCATTGACTCTGAGGTGGAGACTGTTTGTCGCCTCTGAAACCATACTTGAATACAATATATGTCCTTTAGAATACGATGGATTATGTCCTGGGAAAAAAATTAAAATAGCAAGCGTTGCCCTTGAAGAACTACAGTGGCTTTGCCTTTGATAAAGTGAGGCAGTGCAGCATCAATTTTAAAAAAAAGACTTGCATTTAATAGCACCTTGTATGGTCACTGGCTGTTCCAGTGCAAGGTACATCCGAAGAAATCTTGCTACTGAAGTGTACAGTCTCTGTTGCAGTGTCGGAAAGCCAACAGCCACAGGCTGCAATGTGATTACGACCAGATGATCTGTGATGTTGATTGAGGGATGAATATTTGTCAGGACAACAGGGATAACTCCACTGCTGCTCTTTGTTATGGTGCCATTGGATATTGTACATCCATCTGTATTTAGAAATGGGCCCTGATTTAATCTTCCTTCCGAAATACTGAGGTAGGGCTCAAACCCAAATCCTGACTTGGGCAAGAGTGCAGCTAACTGACCTGAGGCTGAAAGAATTTACATTTATATAGCATCTTTCACAATCTCAGGAGGTCCCAATTACATGCAGCAGGATTCTACTTGGATCCCAATTAGAGAGCGATGGTCCAAATAAAGATGTTTTTTTTTCTGTTCATTTCTTTTTGTTTTATGCCAACCCTGAGTAGTGATGTCATTAGAGATACCAGCATGAGTAAGTGTTTGGCTGTAACAGGAAGGGACCTGAGTTAACACATGAGAAACACTCATTAATCTAATGGGGCTCACCTTAAGTGTGTTATTTCAGCTCTGTCACAGTGTCAAGCTCAATCCTCCAATGATATCAGTCCTTGCTGTTTTAAAATAGCCATCAAAACTAAAGAACATTTAAAATGGCCATTGAGCTACCCATAATTGCCTCTTGGTGATTTCTTTTTAAGTATGATGTTTTTTAAACTTCTCAGAGTACTTCCACTCTTCTTGACAATGCATAAGTTTTTATAAATCTCTTAAATCGTACACCTGCATGTGGGTTGCAGCTGAGTCTGGGGAGAGTATTAGACTGAGAATTTTCATCAACTTATGCATGTTAGCAGGGTACCAGAGATTGGTTTTTAATCCTCTCTGCTCCCTCCCATGCATCCTTTTATATCATCTATGTATATTAATGAACGTTTGGGGAAAACCTGCTCCTTTTCTGGTTCTTTTTAATACTTTCACAGAGCAGGACTGGCGATTGTTGATGAGATGTGGGACTTAAAGAAAAATATTACTGGTGATAGAGTAATGGCTACCTGGGAGTGATTACAGGGTGTAATCTAATCAGGTGGCTTAGAAATCTTTATGAGTGGAGAGCTGGTATTTCAGGTGCCTTTTCCTGTGGGAATGTACTAGTTGGCAATAACTTTTTAATTTTAAAACTTTTTTTCCTCATCAATCTGTAATTGTGCTACAATTGAATCTGATGATTCATAATTTTTGTATTGTTAACACTGTTGAATTTCCACTGCTCCCTTTTGCATCTTTTGGTAGTAAACTGCAGGAATATTAAAGGGGATTTATGATCCCGTTACAGCAGATTTATATTAAAAAAACCTGTGGTTGACGGCACTGGGCATACAACGACTCTTTATAGACACGAAAGTCAACATATAATGTAATCTCGATGGCTCGCAGTGAAATGTAGGGCACCAATTAAAGAAAGAACTCACGTTTATGCAGTGCCTGTCCCACTTGGATGTCCCACAGTGCTCTACAACCAATTTATTATTTTTAAAGTGCCAGGCAATGACCATCTCCAAAAAGAGAGAATTCTACCATATCCTCTTGCCATCCGTTGGCATTATCATAACCGAAAAACCCCACTATCAATATCCTGGGGATTACCATTGAGCAAACCTGAACTGGACCAGCCACGTAAATACAGTGGCTACAAAAGTAGTTCAGAAACTGGTAATTCTGCAGTGAGTAACTCACCTGACTTCCGCTATCTACAAGATACAAATCAGGAGTGTGATGGAATACTCTCCAATTGCCTGGATGAGTGTAGCTCCAAAACCACTAAGATTAACAATATCCATTCACTGTCTCTACCATCAATGCACAGATTCCCCTCCAAGCCACACAGCAGTTTGATCGTTCCTTCATGGTCACTGCATTAAAATCCTGGAATACTCTAACAACACTGAGTGTGTCTACACCAGTTGGACTGCAGTGATTAAGAAGACAGTTTACCACCATCTTCTTCAGGACAAATAGGCAATGAAAACTGGCCTTGGAGTGGTGCCACATTCCATAAAGGAATATATATTTAAAAAAGTAGTCGTAACATGGGCAAGCACAGCAACTAATCTGGACAAAACAAGGTTCCACAAAGTAACAATGAGATTGTAGAATCAAACGGTACAGGAGGTCACTTGGGATATGTTTCAAAAGTATAGCTAAACATCTGGAATTAAAAGTCTATTGATCACCGTGAAACCATTGTTGTTTGTCTTAAAAAGCCATCTGTTTCACCAATGCTCTTCAGGGAAGGAACTCGGCTGTCCTTACTTGGTCTGGCCAACATGTAACTCTTAAAATGCTTTCTGAAATGACTGAGCAAACTCTCGAGGGCAATTAGGGATATGCAATAAATGCTGGCCAAGCCAGCAAAGCCCACATCCCATCAATGCATATTAAAAAAAAGGTTTGGAACTAAAGGGAATTAGATAATCATCTGAATAGAAAACTTTGCAAAGCAATAATGAGAAGTGAAACTAATGAGTCGCTCTTATAGTGAGCCAGTATGGACATGACTGGCCAAGTGGCTGTCTCTTGTACAAGACCATTCGATGATGGAAACAATTGAAATCCCATCCTTTGAACGGCAGTGTTGCCACTTTCTAACATACAGGTTTGTGTTACCAATATTTGTCTCCTCAGAGACTACTTACTGCTTGGTGAATACATGAATTTTTAAAAAATAAGGTTCAAGACATATATGGAGACAAAGCACTGTTCCAACACTGACCCTGGGATATTGCCCATCTTTCTAACTTGCTATTTGAAAATATTGGGAGACCATTCAGCCTCTTGAGCCTATCCCACCATTATCAGATCATGGATAATATATATCTTAACTCAATTCCCTTTCCTTTGTTTTGTAATCCTGAGTACCCTAACAAAAATCTACCAGTCTCTTATTTTTGAAATTTCCAATTCACCCTGTCTCAGCAGCTTTTTAGGAGAGAGATTTCAATTATGTTTTGTGTGAAGTAGTGCTCCTTGATATTATCTGTATGACATAGCTCAAATCCCTTTAGTTCTGGGCTCCTCCACCATGGAGAAAATTGATCCTATTCTATGCAACTTGTCTTAATGTAACACTTATACACCCGGTTTAAGAAAATAAGTATGTTATTAGTAAGTTAAAGTGAACAGAAAATCTGTGTGTCATAGAATTCTGGACTGAGGAGGTAGTCATTCACTGTATTCACATCAAACAAAATTGTGACTGATTGGATGCACATTTCAAAGATCTGGGCTTGATAATGGCTTCCTATGAAGTAAGATTTTATAATGGTGTCCTGCGCTGTCATTACCAAACCTCAGCAGATGCATTATGAAGATGGTTCTCTGCAACAGAAGGCAATTCTGAAGCTGTTGAGAGACCTCGCAGATACTCAAAACAGTAAATAAATATGCACCCTGAAATTGCTTCATAAATTGTGTAAATAATGCATTGCTTCAAACCAGGGGTGGCACAATGGTAAGTACTGCTGCCTCTCAGCACCAAGAACGCAGGTTTAAATCGGGTGTTGGGTCACTCTCTATGGAGTTTGCACATGTTCCCTATGCCTGCATGGGTTTCCTGTGGGTGCTCAGTTTTCTCCCACACTCCAAAGGTGTGTGGATTAGATTGATTGACCATGCTAAATTGATCCAAGTGTCAGGAGATTAGCAGGGTAAATATGTGGGATTTTAGGAATCGGGCCTGGGTGGGATTATGGTTAGTGCAAACTCGATGAGCCAAATGGCCTCCTGCAGTGTAGAAATTACTGAGTGTGCCATCACTGCATTTAAATAACACCTTGAAAATAGTATGACCCAAGGTGCTTCACAGGCACATAATCTGACAGCAAGCTAAAAAAGGAGATATTAGGATAAAAAGTTTAGTCAAAGGAGTATCTTAAAAGGAAGAGAGAGAGAGGTGAGGAGGTTTCAGGAGGGAATTCCAGAGTTTAGGGCTTGGACATCAGAAGACATGGCTGATAGTGATGGAATGAAGAAATTAAAGGAAAGATAATAGACCAGAGTTGGAGGAGTGCAAAAACTATTAAGTTCTTCAAACACACTTCCAGATAAATAAAAAAGAAATCTTGGAAACGGTGGAGAAAGGTAAATACTTCAGGAAGGATGCAATGAAAGATTTTATTCATCAACATTTGTGCCATAAACTCATTTCTTTGGTAATCCTTATGTTTAAACTAGTCTTTTTGTAGCAAATTAATTTGCTTGTTACTGCTTTGTCTGTACTATCAGGAGTATTGTTTCTGCAGAGAAATCATGAACTTTCAAGGAAAGAAGATTATGACCATTCTTATGCTTTTCCCTAATTCATGCACGTCTGATCTTTTTCCATGATAGTCAAATTCCTTAGTGTAGGTTTAGCTAGGAAGTGTGGCCTGCAACATACAATTTGAGTTCCATTAGTGATGGAAATGGGCAAAGCGATAGGCATAGTCACCTTACATATAGATGGTCGTTAGATAATGGTCAGTCTCTAGATATCCATGTACTCAAGGAATACCACTACTGAAGAAGAACTCAGCATTGTTTTTGACAGACCTTTAGCAGCGAATGGTGTTGATGTTTTTCAGTTGATTATGAGATGGCAACAGATCAGTTGACCGAAATATAAAATCAAGGTTGGAATGGATGTAGCTAAGGTTCCCAGCAGTGACTGTCCTTTGTAACTCACGCCGAAGCAGATGGCGTATGGCTCCCTCTAGTGAGTATGGATAGCAAAATTCTATCCAATACAACTCCCTTAAGTTGCAGCTTTAAGAACCATCAGAAAAGCAACAAAGTTGAGAAATTTATACTAGAGATTATGTTTTAGTGGTCTTCAGTGAGATATGAATTAAGTCACAAAAAGATTTGTGTTCATCTACTACGTAATAAGTGTATCAATTGAGGTTAAGTACATAGTGCAGAGCATTGATTGGATGGTTACATGAGCACATATAAAGAGACACTGATGTGAATGGAATGGAGTCAGGAGATATGTACCTGTAATGTTTCACTCTGTTAATAAACCTATCCCAAGAAACAATTGGCTTTGAATTTTTCTTTCACCAACTGGCTTTCAAAAATACCTATTTTTTGGTATGCAAAATGACAGGCACTGTCACCCTATGTATAGATGGTCCTTAGATGATGATCAGTCTCTAGATATGCATGTACTCTCAAAATATGCCACTACTGATGAAAAACTCAGCATGTGAATCAAAGCTGTGAAACATTTCCACCAAAGATACCCGAGGCCCATTGCGAGAAATTGATAAGAAAAAATCAGAAATAATGAGGTCCTTCAATTTGCTAGGCTTGATCGTAAAGAGACTGCCCTCCAGAAAATTAGATAGCAGGCCACGTTGCCTGCATGAATGACAAACACCATTAAGGTGGTCAGAACAATACCAGGACACCCTAAAAAGAAACTTTCAGACTTTTGCATTATACGCTGTGTGCCGTCAGTCTTTAGAATGAATCTACCATATATTGGGCAAATCTTTCTCCACCCTATCTGTAAGTGCAACACTATATTCTGCATCCTTTCCTTTCTTCCTCAATGTACTCTATGAATGGTATGCTTTGTCTGTAAAGTGCGCAAGAAATGATACTTTTCACTGTACACCAATACATGTGACAAATCAAATCAGTGTCAAAATAAACTCTCAATCCTGTGGACACCATTGCTAATCTTGCTTCAGACTCCTCAGTCATGAGAGAACCCACAGCAGAAAATGAAGTCACTTTCAGTTTGCTTGTACTCTAGTAATGGTATTTCAGAATATTTGGGTTATAGGTATACGTGAATTGCTAGATGATAAAAGAACCTAATCCATTTAATTCACTCTTTGCCAACATAGCAGTCAGGTAGTGGAGTTATTGATAACTCTCAGTGATCAATCTCTAAACATAAGTTATCAGACTCAGATTTAAGGGAAGGAAAACCCTAGTACTGAGAGTTTTAGAAACATAAGTCATCTGTTCCTCCTAAGCCATGTTATACTCTCCACACATCATGTCTCAAATGATTCCAAATGGATCTCAAATAGTTATTTTCTGAAAGAAATCTAATTTGTATTTGAATGACTCAACGCTGTTTCATTCTATTTATCACTGTCTCAGTGAAATATCATTTCAATGGATTTGGTTTGAATTTACTCTCTTTGAATAACTATGTCTTGGTAAATTCACAGTATGATAGCTAAATCTGTCTCTCCCACTTAAAAATACTTGAATTAATAAAAATTCACTGCAAGTATTTGAAGTGTGAAGTCTTAAGCTGCTAGCATTTAGTACTGAGAAAATGCTGGAAAATCTCAGCAGATCTGGCAGCATCTGTAAGGAGAGAAAAGAGCTGACATTTCAATTCCAGATGATCCTTTGTCAAAGCTGATATAGTATAGCAATTATAAATCATTCCTGGCAGTGCCAATTCTCAATTGATGACATTACCACTAAATCTAGGAAAATTTAGAATGAAGTCAGGAAGTTCTGCATCAGAAGTTATTGTCTTGGAGTGCTGAGCTGCAAATTCAGTTTAGTGCATGAAAAGTAATTAATGCAGATGCTTACATTAAAATTGAATGAAAAAATTCCTAAGATGTGAAGTGTAATTATTTTCACAAACCACTATGTACCATGAAGTCTTGAGCTTTGAATCCTGGAAAAAATGTTGCAATTGTCAACTTCAATGGTAAAAGTCTCCCAAAGGTGTATGAGGACACCATTGTGTTTATAAAGAATTGTAATCTTCATCCTAACTGTTCTTTGAGAGCGCAATTTAATCAAAAAATGTCGTCTAGGATGATTTGTACTTGCACGTTAGTGTCTGTCCTCTATCTATTTTCTATCTGTGTGATCAAATTCTGCTTGAGCACCATTTTCAGGTTTGCTGGTGACACCATCATAGTGGGTTGGACCTCAAACAGTTATGAAATGGAGTACAGGAAAGACGCTTTCAGACCTGCTGAAATTTTCCAGCATTTTCTAGTTTTGTTTTAGATTGCATCTGCAGTAATTAGTTTTTATTTCACTTTGGCCATTGTTGTTTGCTACTTGGTCTCCCTTACTTCGTTCAGCCCTTTGAATGCAGGGATCGCATGTCATGAGAAACCGGAAGAAGATATGGAATAAAACTGAACAGAGAGAAACAACACAGATAAGGTCGATGATGGAAAGATGGTGTTCAGAGTGGAACTGTACACCAAAAGGGAAATAGATGGCAGAAAACATAGAACTGGTGAATTTCTACAAGCAAAATTTAGTATTTACAAAGCAGGCAGTATAAACAGATTGTCCAGTCATCACATTGTATGTGGAACTTGTCGTGTACATACTGACTGCTGCATTTCCTGCAGTTCATAGCTTTTGGTCACCTGTGCTGCTCAGTGTCAAATTATGTTTGTTAACACTTCTATGAAGTGCCTTGGGAAGTCTCACTATGTTAAAAGGCACTATATAGCTGCCAGATGTTTTTTTTTGAAATAGAAAGCATTCCATTCTTTTCTCACTGGTGTCCCTCAATTTGACTAGCATGAAATGTAAGCCCTCTCCAAGCTTTGCTGTTTAGAAAGATTATTCTGCTTCTTAGCCAAGTCTTGCTTTTGTTTTTCCAGGATGGCCCTGGTGCGTATGAAACAGGAAGGCCGAGAGGGGAAATATATGTGCAAGTACATCGTGCATTCCATGTGGGAGGATCTGGAGCAACGGGGTAAAGTAATGGGGGTAAGTTAGTAACACATCTGGAAGATGTTTTGTCTTGATAAATAATGGACATGCAAACTATCATCTGTTATCCAAGAACCAGTTACTCCAGTGAGTGATTAATCGAGAAATATTTGACGATGTGTATATATATTAAATTAGGATCATTTACTCCTTGTTGAAATCTTATGTGGCTTTTCAGAACTTTGGCAGAGGATAGGTCATAAGGCCATTTAAGCTAATTGGCAAAATCATCAGAGGGAGGTTAGATTTCAAGCTATAACTTGGAATGCACTGCCTGAAAGGACGATGGAAGCAGATTCAGTCATAATTTTCAAAAGGGAGTTGGATAAAAACTCAAAGGAAACTAATCCTGTATCCGGGCTAATATATTATTTCCAACTTAGTGAGCCTTTATCTTACCTATTAGCCTTTTGGAAATCCAGGCATCCCCTTTAGTTAGATCCTCAAAAAACTAATAAACTTGTCAAACAGGATTTCCCACCACTGAAACTATATTAACTTGTTCTAATACTGTGTTCTTCTAAGTGCATTGTTGAGACTTCCTTAATAGATTCTAGTATTTTCCCAATAATTAATAGCTTTACCGATCTGTAATTCACTTCTTCCACTCTGAGATCTGATTTGTTGTGCATAGCCACCCTGAAATGGTAGTAATCAGTTTGCACCTTGTAATGATGCAATCCTTAGTTGATGATGCAGCCAGAATGTTCGGTAGGAAAGGCCAGGATATCAATTTAGACACAGCACTTTAGACACATGGTCCACCCAAGTTTTTTCCTACCTTTCTTCATCTCACTTGATCAGCATATCCTTCTGCTTCTTTTCCTTCTTTAGCTTCCCTAAACTGTGTTAAAGGAGCAACAGTATGCAAAAAAAGGCCTGAGGATATGCCAGAGTGTTTTGCAACCAGTGAAATACTTTTGAAGTATAATCATAGAACATAGAACATTACAGCGCAGTACAGGCCCTTCGGCCCTCGATGTTGTGCCGGCCAGTGGACCCTCTAACCTAAACTATTCCAATATCATCCATATGCCTATCCACCGACCATTTGAATGCCCCCAAAGTAGCGAGTCCACAACTGCTGCAGGCAGGGCATCCCATGCCCTCACCACCCTCTGTGTAAAGAATCACTTAGTATAATGTGGCAATATACATCCAAGCTACTCCAGTATAATTGACAGGCACAGTTTTGTGTTCCCAGAGAGACAGCCATCTATCGGACAGAGACTTAGAGGGAGGAGGACAGAAAAGCTGAGACAGTGGGAGAGAGAAGATCGGTATCCTTCCTTCCTCATTTACTTTATATAACTTTTGCTTTCAGACTCCAAAGTTATTCGCCCCCACTCTTCTTGGTGATCAGTTCTGCATTCCAAATGCCCTAGGTCAAGACATTTCTCCTGAGTTTTGAGAGAGATTTGATAATGATTACTCTACTCTATACTGATGACCCTAGTATTGGACTTCTCACACAGCGCCCCCCCCCCCCACTCCCCCCCCAACAAATACAAATATTTCTAAATTTATCCCATCAAACCTCTGAACAATTTTAAATGCCTCTATTTGATCTTGTATCTAGTTCAGCTTTCAGTGCAATGCAGAGATATAATTGGGATCCTCTATCGAGGTTTTTGTGAGTCATTTCTGCTCTAACAGTCGGTTGACCAACTGGGTAAGTGGAATTTCTCATGTACGTCCAATTTCACACAGAAGCTGTTCTGCGCAGTTGCATGCCCAAGTTCCAAGTCATTTCGTTTAGGAAGCACATTTTCGTAAGTGTGGTAATGAAGCTAATATGATTTATCCCTGTTGTTTGATTTCGGCATCTGTTCATTTTCTGTGTTTATTTTTTCTGGTTCATAGTTTGTAGCTGAATTTGTCGTCTTGTCAGAGAGTTATTTATTTGTCACTCAGCATTACTGGCTGGGCTTTTCTATTTCTGGACTCTTACTTTCTGTCCAGTCACTTGAACACAGGCGGTGAGAGTAATTGTGGGCTGGCAGGCATAGAAGCATAAAACCCCAGTGAACTCAACATCTAACCAAAGGGTGAGCACTCCACTGCATCATATACTTTGCACAAAAGCTCACTGTTTTGCACTTGATGTGTATTCAATGTATTTCGTCTCGTTTCTGGATATATCTCAGAATGATATATTCTGGGGATTTATTTACAGTACTGTGATAGCATTCAGATAATTTAAAACTAATTTACTAGTCCAGTGCCTAGTTTTTTTCTACATTTGTTTGCAACTGATTGAGAGCAACCTGCCTTGTGTAGATATTAGTTCAAATGATGCTGTCTGATCTTTCATTGAAGCAGATGCCTTAACGCTTTACAGATGGTAAACATCGTTATAGTGCTCACTCTGCCACAGGGACCACTGCACAGATAGTGTGAACACCACTTTGATAAAAACAGAGTGGGAGTAAAACTTAACAGCAAAGAGAACTTCCCATTATAAATAGGTTGATTCCTCCAATGAAATACAGAGAGTGGAGAATACTCATGCAATAAAAATTAGATGGAGCCCATGCTTCTCTGATTTTGGCCAAGAAGTGACTACATTTTTGCCCGAAGTTTTGTTGGCGCATGTCCGAGGATTGCAATAATCAGCTGTGTTCCCATCTGTTTCCGTAGTGTTTTGCTTTATTCCAGGGAAGTGGTGAATAACCCAGAAGGTGAGAAGGGTTTTAGAAGTTTCTGGTGAAATTGCAGGAACTCCGCCAAATGATCTATTTTCACAAGAAATTTAAAATATAAACGTCTACCACATCCCATGAGCAAAATATTTTAAAAATTACACCGTGGAGTTATTGTCGATCAATTCTAACACAGGAACAACAGTCATGTGTTAGCCATTATTGAACAAAACAGGTCGAGTATAATCCATTTGCAATAATTAGGTGCTTATACAGATGGGGAAATTAGGATGATTGTGTTGGAGGATTTTTTTTGATGTCTAACAACTTTTAGTAAGCCTGGAAGGGGTAGAATGTTGACAAAAATAGAAAAAAATCCATGTTTTAGCCTTTTGTGGGCTGAGCTATAGTTGAAACCTCTTCCTTCGAAGTAGAGGCGTAAGTTCCCTCAAGTCTCTTTGGCCATTCGGTAGGATTATGGCTGATCACCTGCTTCAAACTGCACTCCCAGCTTGTCTGTCGATTTCCTTAATATCCAAAAACCTATCAATTTCAGCAGTTGAGCTTCGTTGGGAATGCCAGTTTCCGGTTCATTAGCTGCCTTTGGTGTTTTCTCTGCTGTTCAGGGCAGGAGCCAATATTTCTATTGATGATTTTAAGACAAAGAGTAAAAATAATTTTCAGACTTTAATAATACAATGTTTACTTATCTACAAACACAGGAATTGTGTGGCCAGAAGATCGCTCAGTGAAACGTGGTTTCTGTACATGGCAATTAAACATGTCCTTTCTTGTCACTAGCAGGCTGTTTATTGCCTTTAACCCAGGCTGCCAAACATCATACTTTTATTATAAAGGCAAAATACTGCAGGTGATAGAATCTCAAACAAAAACAAAGTGCTCGAAAATCTCAGCAGATCTGACAGCATCTGTGGAGAGAGAATGGAGCCACTATTTCTAGTCAGAATTACCTTTCAATCGAGCTGAAGATTTTTATTGTTCTTTATTTGAAGCCACAATTCCAAAGCGCTCCTGGCTGATCTCACTTCTTGCTGAACTCATTCCACAATTCTGCTGCCTGCTTTCTAACTTGTGCAAGTCTCACTCAACCATCACCCCTGCAGTCACTGACCTACATTAGTTCCTGGTCCTGCAATGTCTTCATCTAAAAATTATCAATCCTGTTTCCAAAGCTCTTCGCTGCCTCACACGCTTCCCTTCTGTATCTCTACAAGATTTCAGTGTTCTCATTCTAGCCTCTTACATATCCTCAATTTTCATTGTTTCATCAATAGTGACCATGCCTTTAGCTTCTTAGGCCCAAAAGTCTGAATCTTCTCCCTAAATCTCTTGTTTCTATATCTCCCTTCTCCTTTAAAATGCTCCTTAAAATCTACCTCTGACAAAGCTTTTAGCCATGTGCTCTAACATCTCCATATGTAATTCAGTGTCCATTTTTTAAATTTCACAATCCAGTGATGTCTTGTAACATTTTGTATTTAAGGTGCAGTGCAAATATAAGTGTTTGTTGTAATGAAATGGAACAATGCAGTGTGAACTGCTGGATAAATTGCCCAGAGAAAATGGCAATGCATAATAGCTTACTCATTCTTTATCAGAGTCCATTAAGAGTCAACTATATTGTATGGCACCAGACTCAGATATTGGCTGGACCAAATAAATAATTGCTGTTTTCCTTCCTTAAAGGACATTAATGACCCAGATTAGTTTTGTGCCAAACCAACAGTGACACAGTTGCTTTGACTGATTGTTACAAACCTATCACACGACATTAGGCCATTCAATCTATCACACCAATCTTTGAAAAAGCAAACAGGTTTAGTCTCTCTTATCTGTCTTGTATCTGTATCTCCAAAGAGTGGCTAATGTGTGGAATTCAGTATCACAGAAAATAGATGAAACCAAAACATTGTCTGAGTTGAAGAAGAAATTAGATATAGCCCCGGGAGCTAAAGAGATTAAGGGATATTGGTTGGAAAGGGGGATCAAGGTTTTGAATTTGATAATCGGCCATGATCAAAATAAATGGCAGAGCAGGTTCGAAGGGCCGAATGGCCTATTCATGCTTCTAGTTTCTGTTTTTATGTTAACGCTGTTACGTTCCTCAATCAATTTGTCCAAATCCCTTCCAAAATTATGAAGAAAATTGGCTTCCACCATGTTTCCAGGTGGCATGTTTTTGCACTCAGGTTAATATTCTTGTACTTTTTCAAAAGTAGAGTTTTGAAACAGAAGCCTTCAATTTCATGAAAAGCTTCAATTACTGTTTATTCAGTGTACACTAGAATGAAAATAGCAGTTAGAAATTGGAAGACAATTTTCCATAAATGCATTCTCAATGATTAATTGTCTTCACTCAAAATCGAGTTACCTCGTTGAGTCTGCTTTCTTTAATGTGTGTGTTTCCAAACCTGGCAACACAATAGGCTTCCTTCACTAACACCAGACCATTCCGAAATACAGTCTGTAAAAATCAAACCAAGTAAGCCAGTCCAAACTAAATCCCATTTTAGTGATTCTTTCACCTTTGCCACCTGTTTGGCCAATAACCTTATGTAGTCACGCCAGTATATGGTGTTCATTTTCACACCTGACTCTTGAGATTCTTCATGCCCTTACTGCTATTTCTAATCTACATAGCAATATATTTTGTCTGAGACTTGCTTTTGCATTTCCTAGCTGTGAGCTAAGTATTTGCAATACCATTGTGGACAGTCACAGTGCAGACCCTCAGCATTGTGGACGGTGACAGTGCAGAACATATAATCTTTATTACCTGGTCATTGCACAGGAAAAGCATTCAATTGTCACCTCACCCAACTAAGAACGCCAAGAGAATGGAATCCCTCAGGTTTATTGTTCTGTATGTTATTGGTTTCAAATATATTTAAATAACAAAGTCCTGTGTTTACACAGCAAGATGTCCCAGAGCTCTTCATGATCAATGAAGAACTTTTGAAATATTTCTGCTATTATAATGCTGAAAACTTCTGTGTACAGCAAACTCCCAGAGCACCATAATGATCAGATAATCTGTTTTTAGTGATGGTTGAGTTATAAGTGAACACTGGGGAAATCTGTTTTTCAGAATAGTGCCAAAGAATCTTTTGTATCAACTACAAAAGAGTGCAGTTAAAGGTGAGAGGGGATAAGTTTAGGGGAGATGTGCAGGGAATGTTCCTCATAGAGAAGATGGTGGGTGTCTGGGACACACCACTGTGAAGATGGTGGAAGCAGGCACTTTAGCAACTTTCGAGGCATATCTTGATAGACACATTAACAGGAGGTGAACATAGGGATAGAAACCAAATTTGGCGCAGCCTTGTTGGGCCAAAAAGTCTGTATCTGTGCTGTATTGTTCTTTGTTCACCCTAGAGGACAAGCAGAGCCTTGATTTACCACCGAAAGATAGCACCACTGTGCAGCCAGCCCTCAAAATGTCTGGAAAAACATATTGGTGAATGCAGATTGTTACATCTGGAACTTTGGCATTTCTCTGTGAGGTTTAAATTAGTTTAGTTCGATTAGTTTAGGTTAGAGGGTCATTTGATTTGTTCCACTGGTTGGCGCAATATCGAGGGTCAAAGGACGTGTACTGCACTGTAATTTTCTATGTTCTATGTTTTTACCCTTAATTGCGAGTGCCAACACATTACAGAAATGGCCCAGGATATGGTTGCTGAAATGGCAGTGTGACTGTGTCCTAAACACTGTTATTTAAATCAGCAACCTGCAATCTGCTTTCTGAAATCACTTTGATACTGAGTAAAGTGGAAACAAAACCTGGAAAAGTATATTGCAAATAATACATGGGAGAAGTCAAAATAATTTTCCTTCCCCTTTACATTATTTGTCCAATGCATTGCTCAATTATGTAAACGTTCATTTTCCTGGAGGGAATAAGGAAGTCGCAATCTTCTTGGAAACTAAGTGTCTAAGTGGAGTGAAGGAGTAGAATGATCTGATGGTAAGGCCATAAAGAACAAAGAACATGACAGCACAGGAACAGGCCCTTTGGCCCTCCAAGCCTGTGCCGCTCATGCTTCCAATTAGACTATTGGTTTGTATCCCTCTATTCCCAGTCTGTTCATGTGGCTATCCAGATAAGTCTTAAACGATACCAGCGTGTCCGCCTCTACAACCTTGCTTGACAGTGCATTCCAGGCTCCCACCATGTTCTGTGTAAAATACGTCCTCTGACATCTGTGTTAAACCTTGCCCCCCTCACCTTGAACCTGTGATCCCTTGTGTTCGTCACCTCTGATCTGGGGAAAAAGTTTCCCACTGTTCACCCTATCTATGTCTTTCGTAATTTTATTCACCTCAATTAGGTCACCCCTCATCGTCTGTCTTTCCAGGGAGAACAACCCAATCTCTCCTCATAGCTAATACCCACCATACCAGGCAACATCCCAGTAAACCTTTTCTGTACTCTCTCCAAAGCTGCCACATCCTTCTGATAGTGTGGGAGCCAGAACTGTACGTAGTATTCCAAATGTGGCCTAACCAACATTCTATATAGATGCAATATCATACGCCAACTTTTATACTCTATGCCCCGTCCTATAAAGGCAAGCATGCCATATGCCTTCTTCACCGCCTTCTTCACCACCTTCTCCACCTGCGTTGCCACCTTCAAGGATCGATGGACCTGCACACCCAGGTCCCTCTGTGTGTCTATATTTCTGATGGTTCTGCCATTATTGTATAGCTTCTCCCTACATTAGTTCTACCAAAATGCATCACTTCGCATTTATCTAGATTAAATTCTATCTGCCATTTCTCCGCCCAATTTTCCAGCCTATCTATATCTTGCTATATGCTCTGACAATGTTCAATGTTATCTGCAAGTCCAGCCATCTTTGTGTCATCCACAAACTTATTGATCACACCAGGTACTCCTCCTTCCAAATCATTTACATATATCACAAACAGCAAAGATCCCAGTACAGAGCCCTGCGGAACACCACTAGTCACAGACGTCCAGCCAGAAAAAGACCCTTTCACTGCTACCCTCTATCTTCTACGGCCAAGGTGTAGAAATGCCGGCGTTGGACTGGGGTAAACACGCTAAGAAGTCTCACAACACCAGGTTTAAGTCCAATAAACCTGATGTTGTGAGACTTCTTTCTATGGCCAAGCCAGTTCTCCACCTATTTAGCTAGCTCTCCTTTTATTCCGTGAGATTTAATCTTGTGCACCAACCTGCCATGAGGGACTTTGTCAAACACTTTAGTAAAATCCATGTAGACAACATCCATGGCTCTTCCCACATCAATCGTTTTTGTCACCTCATCAAAAAACTCAACCAAATTTATGAGGCATTTACAGTGGATTAAAATTGAAAGGCAGAGAAGTTAGGATAAACTTGTAAAAATCTTGGTTACATCATGGTTGGAGTGCTGTGAACTGTTCTGGTCCTCAAAGTGTAGAGACATACAGAAGAATGTTGAAAACATACTAAAATGATCCAAAGAACTGAGAGCCTATGTCTGTAAGGGAAGCCTGAACAGAGTGGGGTTGTTCTATCTGGAATAGTGGATGCCAAGGAGTCTTCAAAATTAAAGAAGGTAGAGCAACTTATTCCACTTCTGGGTGAGCCCAGTACTAGAGCCATTTTAGGGAAATGCCTTTAACCTTAGAGTGGTTACAATGAGGAACTTGCTATCCCGTTAAGTAGTTAGGGTGAATAACACAGGTGCATTTAAGGGGCTAGATATGTAGGAGAAGGAAGTAGAGTGTATTAATAGGGTACAGTGGAGAGGGTAGGAGGAAGCTGGTGAGACCATAAACACCAATATGGACCAGTTGGGTTGAATGGTCTGTTTCTATGATATGTAATATAGACAAAGTGTAATTCACCAGACAATTATCAGATATAACCTTGCACTCATTCATTACAGCATTCTACATTAATGTATTTGCAAACAATGTTTAAAGAGAGCTGTCAGACCTTGTCATCTACCTGACGTTCACTCAGGTACATGTCTTTGGATTTTTTTGTTCATTGCTGGAGACCAGGTCAAGTGTGCCTGGATTTGTATTTTTTAACTCAGCTTACAACTCTCCAGCATAGATTCTGTCTGGCAGCAGTTTCCAACCTTTTTCTTTATGTGGACCACTAGATCATAATCAAAAGCTTTTGTGACCACAACATATACAAATCATTTTAAACATTTTTTTATATAGCCTACGGCTGATGGGAGTCAAACTTTTTTATCAACGAATATTAAAAATGCAGCTATTTCTACAAGTTTATGATGTGCATTCACAAATACGTTGCATAGGGCACAGCATATTTACATGCAGACCTACCAGTTGAGACAGATAAGGCTTAGCTAATCAGAAGGCTGATGTTGTTTCACAGGTGGCAAAAGCTGAATGTCAGGCTCCAGGAATGATGTGTTGGTCAGAAATCCAGTTTAAAATTAAGTTTATTCCAATATCTGGTCTTCAATGCGACAAGCCCTAAAAACCCAATATAAAATATTCCTAAACCTACCTTTTTGCAACTTGAAGCCAAAAGTCAGTCAGGTATTTCTGAGGAAATTCTAGCTTTGAAGCATTGTCACAGGACGGTTCCTCAAGGCTGTCTTGCTTTCTCGTGGTTAGGCTTGTGAGAATGTCATCATCGTGGCTTGCAAAGGGATTTTGTATCCGTTTGAACTTTGTGTCCAGAATAGAGAAGTACTCATGTAGCCATTTTCAAACTTTGCAGCTGCTTCCTGATGTCATGTTTCACACTGGAAGCTGCATTTCTGCTGTGGCCAAAACATCTGACAGATTTGCTTCAAGTCCTAATTTGACTGCTCAAGTCTTTTGGCCCACTTTTCTTAATATCTTGACCATCGCTTCTATTTTGTCCTGCACATGAAAAAGCTGTCACTGTTTTTCTCTGAAGACTCAAATTAAGACCATTTCAGTGAAAATATCAAAACTATCTGCCACAAAGGCCAATTTGGCAAGCCACAGCAAATCACTCGAGTGTTGTGAGAGTTTAAACTGAGTCAAGTAAAAAAAATTCTCACTGCATCATGCAACCTGAAAAGACATGAGAGTACCTTTTCCTCAGGAGAGCCAGCAGTCCTTGGTGTACAAAAGTGGTTGATTGTGGTCACTGCCCATCTCGTCACGTAGAGCTGCAAATATTTGCAAATTCAGTGGATGGGCCTTAAAAATTAACTGTTTTAACCACTTCCTCCAAATGGTTATGAGCTCAACAGGCATTTGCAGCTAACACCTCCCTGTGGATGCTGCAGTGAATGGATGTTGCTCGCTAAGCCACTACTCATACACACGTAATCACCTCACTGTGTTGGCCTAACAGCCCCATCTGTGAAACTGCTACACATTTTGACCAATCAATCCCATGGTGAAGAATAATGTAGCATTGATTATAATATTACAATACATATCTTGTGTGTATATTACAGGGTATATATTATAATATATGTAAGATTATATATGATATATTATAAACCAGCCTGCCATCCGTTGACTCTGTCTATTCTCACTGCCTCGGGAAAGCAGCCAGTATAATTAAGGACGCCGTGCATTCTCTCTTCCACCTTCTTCCTTCGGGAGAGATACAAAAGTCTGAGGTCACGTACCAACCAACTCAAGAACAGCTTCTTCCTGCTGCTGTCAGACTTTTGATTGGACTTGCCTTGCATTCAATTGATCAGAGGATTAGATAGGGTGGACAATGTGAACCTTTTTCCTTGGGTGAAGATAGCTAGCATGAGGGGACATAGCTTTAAATTGAGGGGTGATAGATATAGGACAGATGTCAGAGGTAAGTTCTTTACTCAGAGAGTACTAAGAGCATGGAATGCCCTGCCTGCAAATGTAGTGGATTCGCTAATATTCAGGGCATTTAAATGGTCATTGGATAAACATATGGATGACATTGAAATAGCATAGGTTAAATGGGCTTTAGATTGGTTTCACAGGTCAGCGCAATATCGAGAGCCGAAGGGCCTGTACTGCACTGTAATGTTCTATGTTCTAATGTTTTACACCCCAGCTATGACTGTAACAGTACATTCTGCAGTCTCTCGTTCCCTTCTGTCTGAAACAGTATACTTTGTATAGCGTGCAAGAAACAATACTTTTCACTGTATGTTAATACATGTGATAATTCAAGTTAAAAAAAAGTACACGTAATCTTCCATGGACCATCTGCAGTACTCTTGCAGATCACCATAGTGCACTAATTACAGGTTGGGAACCCAGAGTTAATGAAGTCCCTAGCTTTCAATCTACCTGGAACCAGGCCTATGCAGAATAAAGGGGGTTTAGCTGAAAAGTAGAGCTGGATGATGACAAAGCTCTTCTTTGTATGAAGAGTAATGGAAATCTGGAACTCCGCCCACCCCACCCAAAAGTTGTTGGTGATTAATTGAAAATTTGAAAACAGATTGATGGAGTATTTATCATTCAGATAAAGATTTACTTCTGATGTTGGGATTTTAAAAACAATATTTGTTGGCATACCTTTTTGTAAACAAAAAAGCCACCCTGAACACTTTACAAGAAATTGATTAATTTATTTAAAATAATTGGTCACCTCTTATTATGCAAAACCCACTTTTTGAAATGATAAACAATGTCTCCTTAAAACAGAAAGATTGCAAACATATCTGCTTCTGTTGAAGGAGGTAGAAATAGGATTTTTTAAGACAGACGTTTGAGGATAACTGGAAGGTGTTTTGCCAAATAGGCAGCTGATCTGAGTAATGTGACATAGCGTCATGAAGATTTACATCATGGAAACAAGCCCTTCAGCCCAATTTGTCTATGCTGCCCAGTTTTTACCATTTAAGCTAGTCCTAAATGCTTGTGTTTGGCCCATATTTCTCTATACTCATCCATGTCACTATCTAAATGATTTTTAAAAGACAAAATTGTAACTGCCTCTACTGCTGCCTCTGGCAACTCACTCCAGACACTCACCACCCACTGAAAAAGCTGCCTCTCTGGACCTTCTGTATCTCTCTCCTCTAACCTTAAATCTGTGGTCTTTAGTTTTAGACTCCCCTACCTTTGGGAAAATATGTTGACTACCTTATCTAGCTCCTTTTTTTATATATAGACCTCTATAAGATCACCCCTGAATCTCCTATGCTCCATGTAGACCCACCATCAATCTCTGAGGCACATTGTTGATCACAAATCAGTTTGAAAAATAATTCTCTACAACCATCCTCTTCTGTCATCAAGCCAATTTTGTATCCAATTGGCTACCCCACCTGGATCCCATGACAGCCTAATATGCAATGCCTTATCAAAGACCTGCCATATAGAAAACATTGACTGCCTTCATCTATCTTCTTGGTTACCTCTTCAAAAAACTCAATCGAATTCGTGAGACTCTCAATTCCACTCACAAAGCCATGCTGACTGTCCCTAATTAGTCCTTACCCTTCTAAATGTCTGTAGATCTTGTCCCTCAGAATGCCTTTTCACAACTTACCCACTGCAGATGTTAAACTCACTGGCCTGTAGTTCTCAGGCTTTTTCTTGCAGCCCTTAAACAAAAGTACAACATTTGCCATCCTCCAAGCTTCAGACATCTTGCTTGTGGCTGTTGATATTCAAATATCTCTGCTAGAGAACCATAATTACTTTCCTCACCTCTCACAATGTCCTGGGATACACTTAATTGGGTCCTTAGGATTTATCATCATGATGTACTTTAAGACTTCCAACACCACCGCCTCTGTAATATGTACTGCTCAAGACATCAGTATTTGTTTCCCCAAGTTCCCAAACATCCATGCCTTTCTCAACAATAAATACTGATGAGAAATATACATTTAGATCTCATCCACTTCTTGTGGTTCCTTGTTGATCCTTAAGAGGCCTTCTCTCTCATTAGTTATTCTTTTGCCCTTTATGTATTCTTGAAGTTGTTTGGACTCTCCTTTGCTTTATCAGCCAAAGGAATCTCATGTCCCCTTTTTGCCCTCCTGATTTCTCTCTTAACTCTACTCCTACACCCTCTATACTCTTCAAGGCACTCACTTGATCCCAGCTGCCTATACATGTCAAATACCTCCTCCTTCCTCTTGACCGCAGTCTCAATATCCCAAGTCATCCAGTGTTCCCTACTTCTGCCAGTCTTGCTCTTCACTCTGAAAGGAATGTGCTTACCCTGAACACTTTTTTGAAAGCCTCCCATTTACCAACTATCCCTTTGACTGCCAACAGACCCCCCCTAATCAACTTTTGAAAGTTCCCGTCGAATACAATCAAAATTGGTCTCACCTCAATTTAGAATTTTGGGCCAGACCTATCATGCTTCATAACTATCTTGAAACTATTGGAATTATGGTCGCTGGTCCCAAAGTGATCCCTCACGACACCTCTGTCATCTGTTCTTCCTTATTTGCCAAGAGGAGGTCAAGTTTTTTCCCCCTCTCCAGTTAGGACTGTCCCTCCCTTAGCCATGTTTCAGTAATTGCTATAAATCCCTTACCCATATACCCCGTCCATGCCCTGAGTTCATCTGCCTTCTCCGTCAGGCCTCTTGCATTGAAAAAATGCAGTTTAATCTCTGCCCTGCTCTTGCCTGACCTGCGTAGACTAGGATTATTGATGCTACTTTTTACTATTTAACATGCTCTCTTTAACTTACGTGCTTCCTCCACTGTCTTTTCTGTCTCCCTGTTGCTTTGGGTCCCACCTACCTGTCAAACTCAATTCTCCCAAGTGGCTCTGGCAAATTTTCCCGTCAGGATATTAGTCCCCTTCAGTTCAGGTGTAACTTGGTACTCTGAGAAGGCTGTCCCATCTGAGGATAATCTAGGCCTCTATTCCCTTGGCTTTAGAAGAATGAGAGAGGATTGCATTGAAACAACAAATTCTGAGAGGGATTGATGAGGTAGATGCTGAGAGGCTGTTGCCCTGCCTGTGAAATCTATATCTGGGATTTGTTGCTTCAGAATAAGGGATTAGACATTTAGAACAGATGACAACTTTACTCATTTCTGCCGTTTCCTTATTTCACTTTTTTTAATCCTCCAGACTTGCTCTTCAAAGGACCAATGCTCACTTGTTACCTTTTTTTTAGTACTTGCAGAAACATTTGCTATCTTTCTATATTACGAGCTAGCTTTCTCTCCTACATAATTTCTCCCTCATTAGTGCTCTACTTATTCTTTGCCAATTTTTAAATTATGTCCAATCTTTTGACCTTCCATTCATTTTCACTTTTTTTTTCAATTTGATACTATGCTTAACTCCTTTGTTAGGACAATTTATGCATCTTTCTCCTAGAGTCTTCTTTCTCATGGATTGTATCTTTGCTGAATATTATGAAATATCTCCTTAAATGTCTTCCACTGCATCTCTACTGTCCCCTGCCTCTGTCTTCAAATCTTTGCAGTTGCCATTATTCCAAAGCTTAGGGAGCAACTGATTCCACAACCAGAAAGATCAGTTATGGACCCAAACACTTTCGAGAACTGTGTTCTGCATTTTTCCTGCGCTTTTGCTGAGCTCAATGTTGCTGTTATATATTGTATCAGAGTGAGAGAGGGTCATTAAGTGCTCCTGGGCTTTAGAGAATTTTGTATTTGCAACAGATATAATTTTAAGAAGTGATGTAAAATATTAGAAAAAAAACAAGGAAGGGAAATATACCCTTAAGAAATCCTTGACTTTAATTGTTTTTAATCAGAACCAATTTCTAGTCTATCAGGATAAAATGTGGAGAAATCATTCAGCGGTGAATTGGAATTAGGAGAAGAAGAAACTGAGGGGTGGGAAAGAAATTCCAGTTATTGCAAATTGGGTGCAGTGTTTTCTACAACATGACAATGACAGCAGCTCAAAAAGTATTTCATTGGCTGTAAAGGATTTTAAGACCTGTGATTGTGAAAGGAGCTTTGTAAACACTGGACTCACCAATGACATTGGAGAAATAAAATCTGGACTAATATACCAAATACATAAATAGGTGGTAAAACAAATAGTCTATCATATACATTTACAAAGTTTGGATATGTTCAACCTGATGCTATGAAGCTGGTACTATGGCTTAGAAAACAACAGAGACCACTTATAACATTTCTGCCATTGGGTTAACTGTATATGGACCAAGATATTCCAAAAAGTTGCTTCCCTATAGCACACTACACAGTTGTGGCTTTGTTTAAAATGGGAGTATTTATGACCACATTAAGTTGGTCGTTTATGATTGTACTGCCAACTTGGCAACAGGCCTTACTACAGAACGGCAGTGAACCTGTTAGAATTTATTTTTGGTATCATTCAGCCGAGTGTTGTAGAAAGGAATACTTGTCCATTTTCACTGCTAGCATTTCCTATGCAGCTCAAAGTACAAGTTAGATGTAGACTGGAAGTTCCTTTTGCTCCTTCTCAGCAATGCACCTGTGCAAAAAGATAGTGAACATTTCTTGTTCCCAGAGAAACATCTTTATCTCCACACTAAGTGAATCTGACAGTTAGTGCCAGATTGCGGGCAGTTGGGCTTGTGGACTGGTGCCCAACAGGAGCTGGATTGAGGATTGCCTTTCCAGCTCCTTTCACTTGGCTTTCCGCTGGTTCCCAAAGGTGTATTTTCAGCCTTGGTCTGGGCTGGTTATGAGTCATTGTCTCAAACGCAAAAGGAATGTTTTTACTCATTGTGCTAAGTGGCCCCTGAAAACTCTCATTTCTGCTGCTTGTGTCAGCTCCTGGAGGAGCATTTGTTATTAAGACAAACGCAGTCAGCTTCTAAGCATTTCCAAGTAAGCGCTCTCCTACTGCGGGTTGTGTCCTCAGACTGGCCAATTTTCTCTAAAGTTAAATGTCAGTGACCAGCTATATCTCAGTGGAGGGAGTGGTAGATGATTTAAAGCTATATTCTTTTGGCTGACCCTCTCTGCACCCTCTATAAACATGGGCACATGCAAATTACTGTACCCATGTTGCAGCAGATGCCATTTGTTCATTACTCTTGTGCTCACTGACCTATATTAGCACTCAGTCTGGCAACAAGTCGATTTGAAAATTCTCATCCTCTTTTTAAGAACCCTTCCAACACCTCACCCTTCCTATCTCTGTGGAGCATGACCATAGAATCCCTACAGTACAGAAGGAGGCCATTCAGCCCATCAAGTCTGCACTGACCACAATCCCACCCAAACCGTACTGCTATATCCCTATATATTTTACCCACTATTCCTTCTAACCTACACTTCTCAGGACACTAAGGGGCAATTTAGCATGGCCAATCAACCTAACATGCACATGTTTGGACTGTGGGAAGAAACTGGAGCACGCAGAGGAAACCCATGCAGACACAAGGACAATGTGCAAACTCTACATATACAGTGACCCGAGCCAGGAATCAAACCCAGGTCTCCGGAGCTGTGAAGCAGCAGTGTTAACACTGTGCTATCATGCTGCCCTGAAGCTCAGTTTGTAAAGTTGAGAGTTCAACTTCCACTCCAGGTCTTGAGCACTAAAATCAATGCTGACACTCCAGTGCAGTCCTGAGGGAGTATTGCACTGTTGGAGGTGTCATTTTTCAGATGAAACTTTAAACTATGTCCGCATCTACTTCCTTAGGTGGCTGGAAAAGATTCCAAGGTAATATTTTGAAGACGAGAAGGGAGTTCTCCATGTCCTGATCAATATTTGTCTTTCAAATAGATTATCTGGCCATTATCTCATTGTTTGAGTTTGCTATACACAAATTAGTGCTGCCGTTTTACATTATATCAATGATTACGCTTCAAAAAGCAAAGTACTTCCTTAGTTGTTTAAGTATTTTGGAATATCCTTTAGTTTTGAAAGGTTCTATGTAACGAATGCAAGTCTTCTTCCCCACCCAACCCCAGAACACTCAATCAATGCACTGTTCCCATTTTGGTGTCTTGAGCATTCTGATTTTCGTAACTCCATAGTTGGCAACTTTGTTTTCGTTTGCTGGGCAGTAAACTCTGGAATTGCTTCTCTAAACCTCTCCGTCTTTTAGCCTTCCTTCCTTTAAGCTGCTTTTTTAAAATTCATTTGTGGGACGTGGGCATCACTGGCTCGGCAGTGTTTATTTGCCCACTCTAGTTGCCTGAGGGCTGTTGAGAATAAACCTGCATTAAAGGTGCTTTTTATCCTCTATGGTTGAGACTTCAAGTTTCTACATGTCCAGAATGCCAACATCTTGTCCTGGTCCCTCCATGCTGACGCCAAAGTTAAGAAAGTCCACCAACACCACTACTTTCTCAGCATTTCCACTACAACTCTCAGCTTTCCGGGTATATCACAGCTTGGTATGATTCCTGCTCTGACCAAGACTGTAAGAAACTAAAAAGGGTTGTGAACATAGCCTTGTCTATCATGCAAACCAGCTTCACATCCATTGACCCAGTGTATATTTCCTGCTGCCTTGGAAAAGCAGCCAGTATAATCAAAGAGCCCATGCACACCTGACATATTTTCTTTCACCTTCTTCTATCAGGAAAAAAAATACAAAAATTTGAGATCACTTACCAACCGATTCAAGAACAGCTTTTTCCCTGTTGCCACCAAACCTTTGAATATGGACCTTTTTTATATTAGGTTGATCTCTCTTTGTGTGCTTTTCTTCTCTCTTATCTACTTTTTGAATAGTATGCTTTGTCTGTATGCTGCGCAAGAAACGCTGCTTTTCTCTGTATCCTAATACATGTGACAATAGTAAATCAAATGGGAAAAAAAATTTGTGACCAAGCATTTGATCACCTGTTCTAATATCTCCTCTTGTGGTTCGGTGTCAAATTTTTGTTGACACCCCTGTGAATTGCCTTGAAATTCTTATTGCATCAAAAATGCTATATAAGTGTAAGCTAATGTTGTCTGTCTCTGTTTCTGGATGGCAATGCAAAATGGCCAAGAAAGCTCCTCATGGCTCAGCAGGCTATTCAATGAGAGCAAATCAAAAGAAAAACTCCAAATTCCTCTTTTCTAAAACATTTTGGTAACAAACTCTCATCCTGATACAGATGGCAGCACAAGTGTAGACACATGGCAACCATTAGTAGATGGCTAATGTTTGTTTGAATTTAGGTCATCGAATTCTCTAAGTTTTGAGGTGCAAACTAAATTCTTACCAAAGCTGTTAGTGAGAGGCACCCCTTTTTTTTTAAGCACGTCTCTTAGTTAATCTAGAAAATTTCAACTAAACTTGTCGACAAAGTTTGGGAATCAAAAATTGACACAGCTGTATAAACAACGCAAGGAGCTCCTGACCTCAGCGCTTTCAACTGTTTTAGTCAAGTTTCATATGTACAATTTTTTAAAAGCCGAAAGATTGATCAAGACTTGACAATAACTGCAGGTCATTTATCCAGTTTGTTTTTATAGAGGCTTTTGTTTCTAACACTCCCTAGTAAACCTGTATTGATTATTTAAACTCCAAGTTTAAAACCTTTTTAAATATATTCAGTTGTTAGGTCCACCAATCTCCGATGTGTAATTCTGTTTCAAACTCTAACTTCGCAGCTATAGAACTTCTTATATGTGCATTACTTCCACAAGGGACTTGTCAGCTCATTGCACCATTCAATCTCCTGAAAGATTGTTGTTGATCTATAGATACTCCCTGTCTTTTGCATTCCTCAATCTCCTGCAGAGTCCTTGTCAGCATTGCTCAGTCCTATACTTCCCATCTATGTTGAGTATGACCTTGGCTGAATGGTAGGATTACTCACGTTGAACCAGAAGGTAAATAGGTTCAAGTTCAACTCTGAAACTTGAGCACATAATGTACGTTGATATTTCAGTGCTAATACTGAGGTGCATTGTTGGCATATCTGTTGCAGAAGAATGTTAAACTAGCTAAACAGGTGGATGTAAAAAAACACACATGACACGGCTGTGTTCTCCAAAAGTCTTGACCAACATTCTTCTTGAATATCTTTCATTAAAACAGATTAATTGGTCATTTCTCCTATTTATAGAACCATACTGCACAGATGGAGGCCACGCCTGTGTTGGCCAATAGAAAGTGCTACTCAATTACTCCCACTCCCTTACTCTATTCCAATAGCTCAGCAAATCTTTCCCATTCAAATATATACTCAATTCTCTCCATAAAGTATCCTATCCCCAGCCCTATCCCCATAACCCCATACAATTAGCCCCCTAATCCCTTTAACCCACACATCTTGGGACACTAAAGGGCAATTTAGAATGGCCAATCCAGCTAACCTACATATCTTTGGACTCTGGGAGGAGTCGATTGTCAGAAAAACCCATCTGGTTCACTAATGTCCTTTAGGGAAGGAAATCTACCTCCTTTTGTAGTTGTAGTTCAACTGTAGTTGTAGTTTTTAAGCTATATAAGTTTTGGTAGTTGGAGTTTTTAAGCTATATAAGTACTAACCTCTGGGTATCGGCCTCATTGTTCCTGTGGAGCAGCATGGAAAGGCAGCGATTTGGGCGAGTTTAAAGTAATTTTTAACATTTTCTTTTTGGTTAAAGTAGCGAGCGGTGGTAGTTTTTTGCCGTTTTTTCAAACTAACTGGAAACCGGAAGTCATCATTAGAAGGCTTGCCGGTAGTTGTAGTTTTTCTCTCTGACTTTATAAATTGGTAAAGAGAGGAAACCCGATACTCTACCCAGGTAGAGTATCCCACCCTCTACCCTCCTCTAACCTAATAATAAGTGTGTGGGAAGTTTTTTTTTCTCTCTCTCCTAGAAATTAAAGTATCAGGGATGGCAGTGCAGGCAGTACGTTGCACCTCCTGCGGAATGTACGAGGTGAGGGACACCAGTAGTGTTCCTGCTGATTATACCTGCAGGAAGTGTGCCCATTTGCAGCTCCTTAAGGAGCTGGAGCTGGAATTAGAGGAACTCCGGATAATTCGGGAGGTTGAGGCGGATATTGACAGGAGTTACAAAGAGATAGTCACTCCTAAAAGTGAATCTTGGGTAACTATTAGGAAGAGGGGTAAGAAGCAATCGGGGAGACAATCCCCTTGTTCCCCTCCAGAACAAGTTTTCTGTCCTGGAGGCTACAGTTGAGGAAGAATCAACTGGAGATGGCCAAAGGGAGCAGGTCTCTGGGGGTGAGCCTGCTGGGAATGCTCAGGTGGGTAGGGGGAATAAGAGATTGGGCCTGGTAATTGGAGACTCCATAGTTAGGGGGACAGATAGGAGAGTAAGTAGTAATAATCGGGACCAGGGCTGGTGTGTTGCCTCCCAGGGGCCGGGGTCCAGGATGTCCCAGAGCGAGTTTTTAAGACTCTTAAGGAAGAGGGGAGTCAGCCCCGTCATAGTTCATGTAGGGACACATAATGAAGGTAGGACAAGGGAAGGGGATATTAAACAGAAATTTATGGTGGAAGCTTAGGGCCAAAACAGACAGAGTGGTTATCCCTGGACTCTTGCCAGTGCCACGGGATAGTTTAGAGAAGAACAGAGAGAGGGAATATTTGAACTCATGGCTACGGGAATGGTGCAGGAGGGAGGGGTTCAGGTTCCTGAACAATTGGGACTCATTCTTGGATAGGTGGGACCTCTACAAGAGAGATGGTCTACACCTGAACCAGAGGGGTACCAATATCTTGGGGGGGAAATTTGCAAAGGCTATGCAGGGGAGTTTAAACTGATTCAGAGGGGGGGTGGGATCCTGAGTAGTTTGGATGTTAAGAGGGACGAGAATAGGGGGGTCATAGATGAGAACTGTAAAGCACAGCAGCGTACAGGTGGAGTAGGGCATGGTTTGAAATGCATATACTTTAATGCAAGAAGTATTCGCAATAAGGTGGAGGAACTTGCAGCTTGGATCAGTACCTGGAACTTCAATGTTGTGGCCATTTCAGAGACATGGATAGAGCAGGGACAGGAATGGTTGTTGCAGGTTCCGGGGTTCAAATGCTTCAGTCAGAGTAGAGAAGGAGGTAGAGGGGGGGAGGAGTGGCATTATTAGTCAAAGACTGTATCACAGTGACAGAAAAGAAGTTTGATGAGGACTTGTCTGTTGAGGTAGTATGGGCTGATATTAGAAACAGGAGAGGAGAGGTCACCCTGTTGGGAGTCTTTTATAGACCTCCTAAAAGTTCTAGAGAGGTAGAGGAAATGATTGCAAAGTCGATCCTGGACAGGAGTGAAAGTAATAGGGTAATTGTTATGGGGGACTTTAACTTTACTAATATTGATTGGAATAGCTTTAGCTCTAGCTCGTTAGAGGGGTCAGTTTTCGTACAAAGTGTGCAGGAAGGTTTTTTGACTCAGTCTGTAGATAGGCCAACTAGAGGTGAGGCTACATTGGATTTGGTGCTGGGCAATGAGCCAGACCAGGTGTTAGGCTTGGAAGTTGGTGAACATTTTGGTGATAGTGACCACAATTCGGTTACGTTCACCTTAGTGATGAATAGGGATAGGCATGAAGCTGGGGGCAGTAGTTATAGCTGGGGGAATGGTAATTATGAGGCCATAAGGAGGGAATTAGGGTGCATAGTTTGGACTAGGAAACTACAGGGACTGGGAACATCTGAAATGTGGAGCTTATTCAAGGAGCAGCTACTGCAAGTCCTTGATAAGTATGTCCCTGTCAGGCAAGGAGGAAATGGTCGAGTAAGGGAACCATGGTGTACTAAAAAAGTTAATTTGCTGGTTAAAAGGAAAAAGGAGGCTTCTGTCAGGATGAGGCTTGAAGGCTCAGTTAGTGCAATGGATAGCTATAGATTAGCCAGGAGGGAGCTAAAGAGTGAGTTGAGGAGGGCTAAAAGGGGACACGAGAAGACTTTGGCTGATAGGATCAAGGAGAATCCTAAAACTTTCTTTAGATATGTTAAGAATAGAAGATTGGTTAGGGCAAGATTAGGGCCAGTCAGAGACAGCAGTGGGAAGTTATGTGTGGAGCCTGAAAAGATTGGAGAGGCACTGAACAAATATTTCTCTTCGGTATTCACGCAGGGTGATGTAAATGTAGTTGTGGAGAACACTGGGATACAGGGTTGCAAACTGGCAAGTATTGAAGTAGATAAGGAGGATGTGCTAGATATTCTTCAGGCTTTGAAGTTAGATAAGTCCCCTGGGCCCGGACAGGATTTACCGTAGGATTCTCTGGGAGGCGAGAGAGGTGATTGCAGAGACTCTGGCTCTGATCTTCAGGTCGTCATTGGTTATGGGTATAGTGCCGGAAGACTGGAGGATAGCGAATGTGGTCCCATTGTTCAAGAAGGGGAAGAGAGACTTTCCGGGGAATTATAGGCCAGTGAGTCTTACTTCTGTTGTGGGCAAAGTATTGGAGAGAATTATTAGGGATAGGATTTATAGTTATTTAGAGAGAAATGAATTGATTGGGGATAGTCCGCATGGTTTTGTGAAGGGTAGGTCGTGCCTTACTAACCTTATTGAGTTTTTTGAAAAAGTGACCAAAGAGGTGGATGGGGTAAGGCAGTTGATGTGGTATATATGGACTTTAGTAAGGCGTTTGATAAGGTGGCCCATGGAAGACTTCTGCAGAAAATGCAGATGTATGGGATAGAGGGTGATTTAGCTAATTGATTAGGAATTGGCTGGCAGATAGAAGACAGAGGGTGGTGGTTGATGGGAGATATTCATCGTGGAGTTCGGTTACTAGTGGTGTACCTCAGGGATCTTTTTTGGGGCCCCTGCTGTTTGTAATTTTTATAAATGATCTGGATGAGGGTATTGAAGGATGGATTAGTAAATTTGTGGATGACACCAAAGTCGGAGGAGTGGTAGATAGTGAAGAGGGGTGTTCTAGTTTGCAGAGAGAATTGGACAAGTTGCAGAGCTGGGCCGAGAGGTGGCAAATGGAGTTTAATGTGGAAAAGTGTGAGGTAATGCACTTTGGCAGGAATAATAAATGTGTAGAGTATAGGCTAATGGTAGGATTCTTAATAGTGTTGATGAACAGAGGGATCTTGGTGTCTATGTGCATAGATCCCTGAAAGTAGGCAGTCAAGTCGATAAGGTTGTTAAGAAGGCATATGGAGTCTTAGCTTTTATTGGTAGGGGGATTGAATTTCGGAGCCACAACGTCATGTTGCAACTGTACAAAACTCTAGTGCAGCCACACTTGGAGTATTGTGTGCAGTTCTGGTCCCCACATTATAAGAAAGATGTGGAGGCATTGGAGAGGGTACAGAGGAGTTTACCAGGATGTTGCCTGGTATGGAGGGCAGGTCTTATGAAGAGAGGCTGAGGGATTTGAGGTTGTTTTTGTTAGAAAGAAGGTGGTTAAGAGGAGACCTTATTGAAACATATAAGATGATTAGAGGTTTAGATAGGGTGGACAGTGATAGCCTTTTTCCTAGGATGGAGAAAGCTAGCACGAGGGGACATTGCTTTAAATTAAGGGTGTTAGTTATAGGACGGATATCAGAGGTAGGTTCTTTATCCAGAGGGTGGTTAGGGTATGGAATGCCCTGCCTGCGGCAGTTGTGGATGCGCCAAGTTTGGTGGCGTTTAAGAGGTTAGTAGATAAGTTTATGGATGAAAAGGAAATGGTTTTGTTTGGAGGGTCATTGCTTTTTCCTAATTGGTCGGCGCAACATCGAAGGCCGAAGGGCCTGTTCTGTGCTGTAATGTTCTATGTTCTATTTTTCTTGTCTGGCCTACATGTGACTCCAGACTCACAGCAACGTGGTTGACTCTCAACTGCCCTCATGCAACTAGTGATGGGCAATAAATGCTGGCCAGCCAGTGACGCCCATGTCCCACGAATGAATGAAAAAACTGGAGGAAACCCTCGTACACACGGAAGAATGCGCAAACTCCACAGAGACAGTGACCCAAGGCTGGAATTGAACCCGGAACCCTGACGCTGTGAGGCGACAGTGCTAACCATTGTGCCATGAGCTGCCCATAACAGTGCTAATCAGCTACTGGTTGGCATTCTAGCTACTACTAGTGTTCAACTCATAATGTATTCTAGCCTGCCTTCTGCACCACTCGCCCTTTGGTGTGAGGGACATGGGGAGAGTCTGTTTCATATAACTGAATGCTGTGCATGATTATAACTGCCACTGCAATTTAAAACAATTAATTTGCTGCAGAGTTCATCATGAGATCTTGATAGCGAGCACAGTGGTTGGCATTGCTGCCTCACACACCAGGAACTCAGGTTCGAATCCCAGCTTGGATCACTGTCTGTGTGGAGTTTGGACATTCTCTCCGCGTCTGCGTGGGTTTCCTCCAGGTGTTCCAGTTTCCTCCCACAGTCCATAGATGAACGGGCTAGGTGGATTGGCCATGCTAAATTACCCCTTAGTGTTGAGGGGACTAAATAGGGTAAATGCTTAGGATTATGGGGAGAGGGCCTGGATGCAGATTCAATGGGTTGAATGGCCTCTTTCTGAGCTGTAGGATTCAATGATTCTATTTGGTGCTATATCGCAAGTTCCTTCTTTTAAAGAACTCTGCCAATAAAAGGTTAAACTTGTAAATTTACAGTTTTTTCTTCAAAACAAGTCACCTTATGAAGATCCCTCATTTTATTCCTCGTTCTCTTACCTCTAGATTCTAAAGGTCTCCAATGTATAACAGTTCTGTGGGTGGTCCACTGTTGTTAATAGTTCCCCTTAGGTTAAGGTTCAGCTTTTGTTCTGTGACCCATGAATTTGGCACTTAAGGACACAAAGATCTCCAGTTTTGATTGTATTATGTTATACTAAGGAACTGTGACAATTTAGATAGTGGGCTTATTTTCAATCTGGGCCTGAGACTTTTCAGGTCTTGACCCAACCTGATCCCATGCCATGCCTGGCTTGGTGATGTGATGCTATTTCAATATGCAAAGCTTCTAACTGCCTTGGAGGCAAGCTCAGTAACTAATTAGTGGTGGGACGATGCCTGGAGAAAGGAAGAGGCTGTGGAAGTCAATGCTGAAAGACAGCAGCCATGGTGGGGCTTGCTATTGCTCTGCAGATTGGAGCAGGCAAGTGTATGGAGGGCCATCAGCCTCATGGCGTATACAAGTAGTTCAGTGTTAATCATAAGGTCTTGGGTGCTCTCAGTTCAAGCATGGCAATTTTGCACCATAGCTTGAACAATTTGAATCAGCTTTTAATCTAGCAGCAACATCACATAATAGCTCTTAAATGGAAGCAAAATGCTAAGGATGCTAGAGATCTGAAATAAAAACAAAGTGCTAGAAAATCCAGCAGGTCTGGCAGCATCAGACTCGAATGAATCTGAACCAATTTCATCAAGAAACTTCTTTGATTTAATTTGATTTGATTTATTATTGCCAAACGTATTGAGATAGAATGAAAAGTATTGTTTGTTGTGCACTATACAGCCAAAACATAGAGTACATAGGGGAGAAGGAAAGGAGAGGAACAGAATATAGTTTTAATGTCATACTAAGGTGGAGAAAAAGATTAACTAAATATGAGGCAGGCCCATTCAAAAGTAACTTATTACTGTTAGAAGGAGACAACAAAGGAGAGTGATATTGGCGTTGAAATGTTACTCTTTTTCTCTCTCCACAGATGTTGATGCACTTTCTGTCTTTATTTCACATGATAGCTCCTTGCTCTATTCCTGGCAACTGTGCACAAATGTGGCCAAGATCCTTTGCCTGTCCTGTTCACTGCTATGAAATTTTTTTGCTGGCCCTTTCCAGCCCATTAACAAGCTCGTCCACGAGTTTAACAGGCAGTTAATTGGAGGGAAGCAGATTACTCTCTCTCCTGCACCTCTTCCTTGTGTTCCCTTTGAAAATTTCATCATTCCTGGAGGCATTGCCACATTAATATGTCATATTTTCAAAACACACCTGACCTCAGTGCATGGGCATTTGAAAATTCTGTCCAATGTTTCTGTGGAATGTTTCACAATAAATGTAAACAGTTTGAACAAATTATCACAGGGGCTAAAAGGATTTTTTTTCCTCTCGCACTTAATTGTGCTTTCTTTAAGAGCTGGTTCTCTGTGTTTTATTTCTGCTCCTTTATTTTGTCAGTTTATTTAATGAGGCAATATTTTCCCTGCCTGTTGGAGGTTGGCACTCCAGCTACTACTTGCGTTCAACTCGTAATGTATTCCAGCCTGCCTTCTGCACCACTCACCCCTTGGTCTGAGGGACATTTGGGGGGGAGGCAGTGGTAGGAGAGGGTCTGTTTCACTCACAGGCGGAAAGGATACATGAATAAAGCTGCTGCTATTAATGTGGGAGGGCATGGCAGCAATCAAGAAGGCCAGGGATTTTCAAGACTCCTTGGATCTTTGCAATATCCTTTAATTGCTCATTTAAGGCACTGACACATGGAGTTTAACACTGGTTTATAGAAGGCAACCTGCTCTGCACTTACAATAGCACAAGTTGCCTGTACTATTCCTGTAAGGTGACAAGCAAAGCCACCATTGCTGGATGATGAGATTTACTGGTGTAATTTGTGGTGAAGTGCTAAGTTTGCGATCCGGCAGAGCTAACTCTCATACACATTGTAAAGTCCAATAAAAAGTTTATAAACTTTTCTGTAAGCAATTTCAGACATCTTTTTATATAAAATTTTAACTTGCTGTATGTTGGTGGGATGCCAGGAATTTACTTATTTCAACAGCCACGTGGGATATGTTTCAGGACAAACAGTCAGGCGTTAAACAGTGCCATGATGTGTAATCTACTATTCAGCTGTTTGCTTAACTGCACTAGAAATTTACACAAGGACAGTACTGAGTTAACAGGAAGGAATATAACCAGTTTAGATAGCAAATGGTTTGGGTTTTCCGCGAATATTAATATGGCAGAAATATTCACTTATCAGGGAACTTACTGTGTTCTTTGGCTTTGCTACATTTGCCTGAAGGTGACTAGCACATGCTTCTGAGGTTTCAGATTTTTCATATATATCTTTCTTTAAAAAAAGGTCGATAGTTTAACTGCCAATAGCTGGATCCTTTCCTTACCTGCACCTGGAACCTATTCTGCACAAACAGTATTAGGATTGACTAAATCAGGAAAGTGGAACCTCGAAATATGGCACTTAAATCTGAATTCTTTTTATTTGTCTTCCATTACATCACGAGACAAAATCCCAACTCCCTGTTGTTCTGCCGAGCTGTGAGCCCTCGATTTGTTCAGTGGTTGGGGAAAACTCCCATTGCTCAGTAAGTAGAGATCAAACCCTCTTTGCCCAGTATGTAAGGATCAACTTCTCTTCGTCCAGTGCATGGGGATCAACCCCTCTTTGTCCAGTGCATGGAGATCAACCCCATTTGCCCAGTGTGTAAGGATCAACTCCTCTTTGTCCAGTTTGTAAGGATCAATCCCACTTTCCCCAGTATGGAAAGATCAACCACTCTTTGTCCAGTGCGTGGGGATCAACTTCACTTTGCCAATGTGTAAGGATCAACCCCACTTTGCCCAGTGCGTAAGGATCAACTGCTGTGCCCAGTGCATAAGGATCAACTCCTCTTTGCCCATGAGTAAGAATCTCCCCTTTTACCCACTGGATAAGGATCTTTACCCCACTTGCACAATGCAGAATGATCCTCCTTTCTTGCCAGTGGATATGGATCAATGGAAGAGTGGCATGGGAATCTTTATTCTTTTAAATTCATTTGATGAGATGGGGACATTGCTGGCTGGAACAGTAGCAGTAATCACTGTGCCACCGTGAGTGCTGCAAAACTGCAATGATGACTTGTGTTGGAAACTAACATTGAGTAAAATGTTGATCAGATAACGCTCCTGTGCTCACAGAATCAGGTCTGTACGTTCATTGCCAAGGAGTTAATACTCAGTTTTGAACACCACTTTTCGGGGGAAGAACATCTGCCCATGTCTGAAATATATGCAAACTGGGCTTACTCTGATTTTCTACACGTCAGTGATCCCTCTGTGATACCTCTTCATTTCACCCAGTGAAATATACTGTGTGTCTTTTGTTTTTTTACTTATAGAGAAGGGGCAGGGTAAAAACGAAAGGCTAGTGAGTGCTGCAAAGCTGCAATAAAGGAAAAATGTATTATACAGAATATATAGGGTAGAAACATGCCATTCAGCCCAGCAAGTTCTTGATGGCATTTGTACAATACTCGAGTAGTACATGGTGTAAGGCAACCAGTTCTTGGTAAGCATTTCAGGACACGTGGAACCTGTTGTTGTGTACTCCTGAGTGTCGCTGGATTTGACCACATCACGATGTCTGTTTACTTCTAATCAGATCTCTTCACTAAAGAAAATGTATCAAATAATTGCCAAACATTAACGTATGGTACCATTTATGCCCTCAGATTGAAGCCATTGTGTTGAAAGAGAATATAAAAGTTATGACGGAAAACTTCTATGCAGCGATTTTTGGATATGATGAGGTGAGTGTTGAATTTCCTTGAAGTCCTGCCCCTTGGCTGGGGCTTTTTAATTTGAAGGTTTGTACGTTCATTGTGTGCTTGGGTGATGCAGGTGTGCCTGCAAGGCGGCTGCAGTATGTCTGCGAAATGGTACTGTGCCCAGGTGGCGGCCGCCTGTCCGGGTTTGTCACCTTAATATTAGAACTGGGTAATTCAGGGCCAATGTCAGGAAATATTTCCTCTTACAAAGTTTGGTGGAAGTTTTGAATGCGCTCTTCCAAAATGCTGCTGAGTTTAAGCAAAGTCAGCTGAAAATTTCGAAATTGAGCTTGATAGATTTCTGATTGGCCAAGAAAGGAATATTATGTGAAATGGAGCTAAAGTGAGTAAATGGAGTTGAGATGCAGATCTGATTGAAAGGCCAAACAAGCTTGAAGGGGCTGAACAACCTCATGTTCCGATGCAACTTTCTGTTCAAACTTTCAAATGAAGAGTAACCACTTCAGTGAGATACTATGGCATGAATGTTGTTTATTTAGCAAGTTAGAACCTCCAGAAAGGAGGTGAGGAAACTTATGGATGAGAAAATCTGAGCAAATATAAAGTATAAACTCCGTATTTAGTTTACTTATGAATCGCAGAAATGTTACGACATGGGAAAAGGCCTCCCAGCCTAATCCCACTTTCCAGCATTTGTTCTGTAGCATACACACTCAGGCACACACCTAAGCACTTTTTAAATGAGATGAAGTTTTCTGTCTCTACCATGCTTTTAGGCAATGAGATTTAGATCCATGCCATTTACCACGTTATCAGAAGGACATACAAACTTTGGAGAGACTGCAAAAAGGTTCACCAGGATGTTGCTTGGTGTGGAGGGTGTTAGAACATAGAACACTACAGCACAGAACAGGCCCTTCGGCCTTCGATGTTGCGCCGACCAATATAAAAAGCAATGCCCCTCCAAACTAAACCATTCCCTTCTCTTCCATATACTTATCAACTAACCTCTTAAACGCCACCAAACTTGGCGCATCTACAACTGCTGCAGGCAGGGCATTCCACTCCCGAACCACCCTTTGGGTAAAGAACCTACCTCTGATATCCGTCCTATAACTATCACCCCTTAATTTAAAGCTGTGTCCCCTCGTGCTAGCTTTCTCCATCCTAGGAAAAAGGCTATCACTGTCCACCCTATCTAAACCTCTAATCATCTTATATGTTTCGATAAGGTCCCTCTTAGCCGCCTCCTTTCTAACGAAAACAACCTCAAATCCCTCAGCCTCTCTTCATAAGACCTGCCCTCCATACCAGGCAACATCCTGGTAAACCTCCTCTGTACCCTCTCCAATGCCTCCACATCTTTCTTATAATGTGGGGACCAGAACTGCACACAATACTCCAAGTGCGGCCGCACTAGAGTTTTGTACAGTTACAAGTGCTGGCTGTACTAAGTACAGTACAAGTGTTGGCTATGAGGAGAGGGTGAATAAACTAGGATTGTTTTCACTGGGAAGACGGAGGCTGAGGGGAAACCTGATAGAGGTCTGCAAAATTATAGGAGATGCAGAAGGGTGGAAGTGTCAATTACAAGGGAGCACAGGTTTGAGGAGAGAGGGGAAAGTTTAAGGGAGATGTGCGAGGGAAGTTTTTCACACAGAGTAGTGAGTGCTTGGGATGCGCTGTCAGAGGAGGTGGTGGAAGCAGGCTCATAAGCAACATTTAAGAGGCATCTGATAGGGTACATGAATAGGGAGGAAATAAAGGGATACGGATTGAGTAAGGGCAGAAGTTATTTTTAGTTTAGTTTTGGCAACATGATCAGCACAGACTTGGAGTATTTTTGTTTGTTCTTAGTTTAGAGATTAAGATGCAATGAATGCTTTTGGTGCTTTGCATAATTGATTGCACAGAGCAATGGGCTGTTATAATATGGCTGGTTACAAAATATTTACAGCTGAGAAACTGAACTGTTCTTTGCAGGTATGCATGCTTTACGTGAATCTCCTCCGATCTTCTTTTGTCCCATCCTATCAGCCTTCTTTTCCTCCCTCATCTGTTTTATCTAATTGTTCCTTGCATTGCAGCTGAACTGTTCAGCATGTGGAATGCTATACTCTAACCACTCCCTGAGTAAAGGTGGCTTTCTCGAACTGCCTGTTGGATTTATTAATAACCATCTTATATAGATGGTCCCTGATTCTGTTTATACCTTCGTGATTATGGATGTTCCCTGCTGATGTGACCTCTATGACCTCCTCTCTCTTGCCATTTAAGTTTCATGTGTATTTTAACTATAAAGTACTAAAATAATACCACTTCCATCAAAAAGCCTGGTTCAGAACAAGCCTGCACTGTGTTTCTAAACCAAAATCATTTGGCATTGGTTTGTCTTATTTGGAAGGAATCTCATGAAATACCACTTCTACATTTCCTTGCTTTCTTTATACTGCTTCCTTGAGCCAAGAGCTGAAGAGGAAAAAATGAGTGGATCCTGATCCCATTCTGTGGGTCCTGTTCTCTCTGTGGCCACAGAATGTGTTTGGGGGGGTGTTCTGATTATTTCCCTGTGCAAGGGGTTTCACGGTACAAACTAGTATCGTTTTGGGCTTTTGCCTGTAAGATTGTTCTATGAATGGAAATGTCATGCATGTGGTAACCTTTCTCAGCATTAGGACAGTGCAATGAATCTTATACCATCTGCTGGACATTGAGTGTATTTCTCCACTTTTATATGTAGGATATATTTTTCTATTCAGCACCCTGATCTTTTTCTTTCATTGTTTATGTGTCAGTTTTGACTCAGCGATAGCTTTACTGAGTGAGAAGGTTGTGGGTTCATGGTCACAGGACATCTCAAGATGTTTACTTTTTCGTGTTGAAATGCAATAGTCAGTGGACATACAGCAAGCCTCCACTAACAGTCAATAGATAATGGCCAGTTATTCTGTTTTATAGGTTGGTTGAGGGATAAGTAATAGCCAGGACACCAGAGAAAACTCCCCTGCTTCTTGGAAATGGTCAGAAGGCAGATGTGGCCATGGTTTAATGTCTCACCTCCCTCAGTACTGCACTGGAAGTGTTGAGAATAATATTGTGCTTATGGAACTCTAAAATCTCCAAGTTGCAGATTTGGGTGAAAGAGTGCCACCTCTTGAGTCACAGCTGACACCTTAAAAGAACATTATTCTTTTTTAATGTCTTTTTGTTTTTTATATTTGTTCATAGGATGTGGTCGCTGTTGGCTGGCCAGCACTTATTGCTGCTCCCGAATCGCTCTTGAACTGAGTAGCTCATTCAGCCCTTTCAAAGGGCAGTGAGAGTCAACCACATTTATTCATGTGGGAGTGTTTGAAAACAAGAGTATTTGCTGAGTCTGGTTAAGAACTGAACATGACAGATTCCCTCCATGAAAATCCATCCTGCCGAAACACTTACTGGAAGAATTGGTGCTTGGATGGGATACTTTCAACCAACATTCCAGCCACAATGAATCCCATTATTTATTTAGGAAATGATTACAGTGTTGTGACGTGAGTGTCACTGGCAAGGCCAACATTTGTTTCCCAACCCTATTCACTCATGAGAGCAGTTAACCACATGGCATGAAATAATTAGTGATATTTCAAGATAAGGGATTAAGGTATATAAATGCAAGTATTGACATTTGTTAAGTTATTTGTGCTCTGATATGAATTACATTCTGGAGGTGGGTGCACAAGCATGACTACAATATCCTATTGGCTTATAGTCATCCCTTACTTTCTAAAATGTGTATAGGTTGACAGAAATGTGTGTATAGGCTGCCATGTGTTGTCACTGACAGACACTTCTTTCATTTTATTTCCTTTCAGGGAATTTTATCAGACGACCGTGTATTAGCTGCATCTCTCTGGCGACACCTTTTCAATAAGCAGTGTGAGGACCCAGGACAGTTGGAGCTAATGGTGGAATACGTACGCAAACAGGTCAGCAATAGTGAAGCAAAATTGAGCAAGTAACCATGATGTTTTACGGAATCAAAATTTCACTTCAGCGCTTGCTATAACTTTATCAGGTATTGATGAAACAACAGGTGGAACACCATGCACGGCTTTGGTCTCCACATTGAAGGAAGGATATACTTGCCTTGGAGGCAATATTGCAAAGGTCACTTAGATTGGTTACTGCAGTGAAAGGATTGCCTATGATTAGAGCTGAATAAATTGGCTCTGTATTCTCTGGAGTTTGGCAGAATGAGAGGTGATCTCTTTGAAACTGTTACAACCCCCATTAATACTGAAAGCTTTCAAAAAGAGAAGTGAATTTCCCAGCAACTGACATTAAGGATCATGTGGTGAAATTTTGTGCTTTAAGATTTCTGTTGTAACAAACGAGCTAAAAACAGCAAAGACTAAACATTACTTAACAGACATCCAATACTCAAACTGAAGAAAAGGTACTTCCACATTGACTAACACAACTGAAATACTGTATGACCCATTTAAATGTTATGCCATGCTCCCAGCAGCTACGTAGCCTTGAAGATCAAGTTCCACATTTATCTCAGCTTTTCAGTAGGCTCTCTCCTTTCTGCTGCGTTAGGCTGAATCTTCCAAAGTCCATTTGAAAGTTGTTCTGCTCAGAATTCTGAGTATCCAGCATTAAGATCCATTCTGACAACTCCTCAATCCTTAATCTCCCCAAGCCCCTCCTCATTGAACAGAGAACAGTGTCTCACCAGTATTCTGCTTGATGGTTAACACAAAGCAGTTTTCTTCTCTACTTTTCACAACAGCAACTGTTTTTGTCTCCCTCTCCTGGTCTCAGTACCCTTGAGTAGAAAACCAGTTTCCCCTCTTTTGTGCCAAGCTATGAAAATTAGCTCTTGATTTTCAATAGGTTTCAGTCTGGGTCTCTTTCCCCATGACAACCAAGTCACAGAAGCCTGTCTCTGAGCAGAGCTTAATATGATCTCTCATCCCCTCACTCAGGACATCTATTTCACTTTAAATTAGAGGAGGAATAAATAATATGAATACCTTGTAAATAAAACATACAAAATTATGAAGAGACTTGACAGAATAGACACTGAGAATTTGTGTTTGCTAATTGAGGAATCCAAAACAGGAAGCACAGTCATAGGGTAAGGGGCAACATTTAGTACTGAAATGAGGAGACCTTTCTTCACTAAGAAAGTTGCAAATCTTTGGGACTATCTGCCCCAGAGAATATGTAAGCTCGATTGTTAAATATGTTCAGGATAGTGATAGAGGGATTCTTTTGTATCATTGGGAATCAAAGGATATGGGGAGCAGGCGGGAAAGTTGAGTTAAGGCAGAAAATCAGTCATTGCATTGAATGTTGGAGCAGGCTCGAAAGACCATGTGATTTGCTTCTTACGATAGGAGGTCATTCAACTGACTGCTCTTATGGAAGCTTCCTGAAAGAGTTATCTACACGTTCCCATTTCCCTGTGCTTTCACCAATACATAAAATCTATCGTTTTTTTTATTTTTTTACAGCCAGTATCAGTTGTGCTTCAGGTGGATTATTATATAGTCTTAACAACACGCTGCAAAGTCATTAATCTTTCTTGGCATTATTTTAGTGGTAACATTAAATTGATGCCCTCAAGTTAACCTTTCACTGCCAATAAAAATGGCTGTTTTTGGTTTATTTTATCAAGACCTCTCAGGATTTTGAATTTCTTAATAGATCTCCTCTTAATCTTCTTTATGCTAATTTTTAAATTCATTGATGGAATGTAGGCACTGCTGGTAAGATCATCGCTAATTGCGCTTCAGAAGATGATGTGAATAATCTTTTGGAACACAACTGAAGAACATTAGTGAACTAGATTTTTTTTAATCTATTAGTTTCATAGTCACCATTATTGATACCAGTATTTTTAAAACCCTGGATTTAATCAATTAAATATAAATTCCGTAACTACCTTGGTGAGATTTGAAGTTATATCTCCAGGTCATAAGTCTAAACTCTGGATTATGAACCAAGCAGTATAACCACTATGTCGTCATATCCTGAAGCATTTCCTCCCTAGTATTAGCCAAATAACTCTTTTTTGCTCACCTCACATGGTCTTTACATCCCAAAATAAGTTGTGCTTATGTGGACAGTATATAATAACTGCTGTAACCAACGAGTTGTTTCTATTGATTCAATGGCAACCAGGCCAGCACATCTGTAAGTTTCAAATTATGATAATGCTGATCTGTGGCTTAGGATATCCCAGTCAGTAAACAAAACAAGAGCTAAGATCTTGATAAAATGCTTACTCAATGATTAAGGGTTAAAATTCAACATGAGCTGCCCAATACAAATGCGTTGGAAAAAGTATGAACTCTCATTTCTGTTCATGCTTTTGTGTCAGCTGTGGGCACGCTGGATAGCTTTCCCATCTCCTGAGTTAGAAGATTGTGGTTTTAAGTCCTACTCCAGGAACCTGAATGTAAGAATCTGGGCTGGCATTCCAGTGCAGTACTGAAGGAAAGCTGCACTGTTGGTGGTGCTGTCTTTCAGACGAAATGTTAAACTCAGGTGCCTCCATCCTGTCTGGCAGACACAAGAGATGATGTGGAGATGTCAGCGTTGGACTGGGATAAACACAGTAAGAAGTTTCACAACACCAGGTTAAAGTCCAACAGATTGATTTGGTAGCAAATGCCACTAGCTTTCAGAATGCTGCTCCTTCATCAGGTAAGTAGAGAGTTCTGATCACAAACAGGGCATATAAAGGCACACGCTCCGTTTTCAGAATACTGATTAGAATGCGATTGTTTACAGCTAATCAAGTCTTAAAGATGCAGACAATGTGAGTGGAGACAGCATTAAGCACAAGTTAAAGAGATGTTATATTGTCTCCAGACAGAATAGTAAGTGAGATGTTGCAAGCCCAGGCAAGTCATGGGGGTTACAGATAGTGTGACATGAGCCCAAGATCCTGGTTGAGGCCATCCTCATGTGTGAAGATCTTGGCTATCAGTCTCTGTTCAGTGACTCTGTGCTTGTTGTGTGTTGTGAAGGCTGCCTTGGAGAACCTTTACCCGAAAATCCATGTGACCGCTGAAGTGTTCGCCAACAGGAAGAGAACAGTCTTGCCTGATGATTTTTTTAAGCGGTGTTCGTTCACCCATTGTCGTAGCATCTGCATGATCTCCCCAACGTACCACGCCTCAGGACATCCTTTCCTGCAGCATATCAGGTACACAACGTTGGCTGAGTTGCAAGAATTTGTACTGTGTATCTGGGTGGATGGTGTTCTCATGTGAGATGATGGCATCCATGTCAGTGATCCAGCATGTCTTGCGGAGGTTGCTGTGGTGTCATGGTCACTGTTCTCCTGAAGGCTAGGTAGTTTGCTGTGGACAGAGGTCTGTTTGAGGTTGTGTTGTTGTTTGAAGGCAAGAAGTGGGGGTGTGGGGATGGCTTTGGCGAGATGTTCATCTTCATGTTGAAGACTCGGAAGAAGATGTCGTAGCTTCTCCATTCCGGGGACTCTGGTACTCTGTCCACCACTCTTGTGTTTGTCTTCTGAGGAGGTCAGTGCAGTTTTTCGTTGTGGTGTGTCAAACTGTCGATGGATGAGTCGAGCGCCATATCCAGTTCTTATGAGGGCATCTTTCAGTGTCTGGAGATGTCTGTTACAATCGTTCTCATCTGAGTAGATCCTGTGTATACGGAGAGCTTCCCTGTAGGGGATGGCTTCTTTAACGTGTTTAACGTGGAAGCTGGAGAAGTGGAGCACTGTGAGATTATCCGTGGGTTTGTGGTACAGTGAAATGTTGAGGTGACCGTCCTTAATGGAGATGCGTGTGTCCAAGAATGCAACTGATTCCAGAGAGTAGTGTATGGTGAGTCTGATAGCGGGATGGAACTTGTTGATGTCATCATATAGTTGTTTTAGTGATTGTTTACCATGAGTCCAAAGGAAGAAAATGTCATCGATGTATCTAGTGTATAGCATCGGTTGAAAGTGCTGTGCGGTGAAGAGGTCTTGTTCGAGCCTGTGCATGAAGATGTTGGCATATTGGGGTGCGAATTTGGTCCTCATGGTTGTTTCATGTGTCCAAGTGAAGAGCTGGTTGTTGAAGGTGTAAAGACATTGTGGCTCAGGATAAGTTGTAAAATTGCATCTGGACACTGGCAGTTGTCAGTGTTGAGTACTGAGACAATTACAGTGATGCCATCGTCGTAGGAGAATGCTGGTGTAGAGTGCTGAGACATCCATTGTGATGAGGAGTGCTCCTGGTTCAACTGCTCCATGTATGCTGAGTTTCTGTAGGAAGTCTATAGGAATTCTGGGGTGTCATGACAAAAGCTGGGGGTTCTTTGTACAATGGGTTTCAGGATACCTTCGACGTGTGCTGTATGGTTCTTGTACAGGCTCCCATTGCCCGATACAATGGGACAGCCAGGTGTGTTTGCCTTGTGTATCTTTGGGAGGCAGTAGAGATCTCCAACGTGGAAAGTACGTGGGATGAGAGCATGGAAGATGCTCTGAAGGTCCAGATCAAAGGTCTTGATCAGAGTGTTGAGTTGACAGTTGTGTTCTTTGGTCAGATCTGCGGGTAACAGTCTATAGTGTTCCTCGTTGTTCAGTTGTCAGTGCACTTTTTTGGCCTCTTAGGGTTTCTGGAAGAACTCCTGCAGTCTCATTCACCTAATGTATTCCTCTGTGCCCACTGCAAGACTGATGGGGTCTATTTTGGTGGTGGCCACTCAGCAATCACCAGGCAAGTCTGTTCTTTTCCTGTTGGTGAACACTTCAGCAGTCATGGGCATTCAGTCTCTGATCTTCGGGTAAACGTTCTGCAAGGCAGCCTTCACAGCACACGACAGCGCAGAGTCATCGAGCAGAGACTGATAGCCAAGTTCCACATACATGAGGACAGCCTGAACAGGATCTTAGGTTCGTATCACACTATGTATAACCCCCATGACTTGCCTGGGCTTGCAACATCTCACTTACTGTCCTGTCTGGAGACAATTCACATCCCTTTAATCTATGCTTAATGCTATCTCCACTCACATTGTCTACGCCTTTAAGATTTGATTAGTTATAAAGACACAAGAAATTCCATCACTCTATTTCAAAGTGGAACAATACCCTAGTTAATATTTACCTCCCTGAAAAACACATTATCTAGTCATTATCAATTGCAGTTTGAGGGAGTTTACTGTGTGCCAACTGGCTGCTGGGTTTCCTACATTAAAGCAGTGACGGCACTTCAGAAGTATTTGAGTGTTAAGCACTTTGGGTCATCCTGAGATTATGAATACCATTTGATAAATGTAAGTCTTCCTCTCTACTCTGTTTTCAGTTTATGTTCACTGTTATCCTTGCAAATTCTGCCAAGTATTTGTTAAATCATAGCACCATACAATGTCTGTACTCCTGCCTATGTACAAAATATCATACTGATGTCGTGCTATTCCTCCGCATACTGATATTGCAGTATAAAGATATTCTAGTAATTGGCCAATGAATCAATCTGCTACACAGCAAAGAATTGTGAGAAATCCATTATCATGTATTTCGGTTATAGTAACATTATGATATAACTAATTCACTAACTTTTCATGAAACACTGTAGTAATGTTCCCAATTAGAAAATGTTTTGCAAATGATTCTAATCACCAATTGCATAACTTGTGGGCAAAATCTGGTATATTGTTTTGGATATTATGCAACTATTTAATCAGTGATTAGCATAACTTCAAAATTGTGTGATTTATGAAGTTTCAACAGCATACATTTAAACGAGGAATCTTGCACATTTTACAATCCTGTTCCCCTGTTCCCTTAATTCCCTGAGAATTCAAATATTTGTCTGTATCAGCCTTAAATATATCCCAGATTAAAGTCCAATTAGGATTATTTGGAATCACAAGCTTTTGGAGCGCTGCTCCTTCATCAGGCAAGTGGAGAGGCAGGGTTCACAAATACGGCATGTAGACAAAGATACTATTGCAAGGTAATGGTTGGAATATAAGTCTTCACAGGTAATCAAGTCTTTACAGATACATACAGTGTGAGTGGAGAGAGGGATAATCACTAATTAAAGAGATGTGAATTGTCTCAAGCAAGGATGGTTAGTAAGATTTTGCAAGTCCAGACCAAACGAGGTGGGTTATACATAGTGTGACATGAACCCAAGATCCAGTGATCTTGGGACTGGGATCTTAGGTAGGGGAAAAAGTTTGCTACATTTCATACTCTATAAAAAGCGCATAATTGTCTTTCACTTTTTGAGTGCCAAGCAAATAATGGTTAAAATTGCCCAATAATAATTTATTTCATAAACACTGGCTCATGCTCCACTGCATTGGAAAAATGGGTACTTTAAAGCAGCAAGAAAATTATGCCAAAAGGTGCAGATATAATTCAGATCAGTCAATCTGCAGACATCCATGAGACATCTTTATTGTAAAAAGTTGATTTTTTACTGTCACCATTACAGGGACAGTGGTATCCTGTTGTGATGTGCATTTCAGTCAGCGCAAAAGCATTGTATATTGCTGTAGCAGGTTGCTATACATTTGAGTATTATGATGAGTTTGATCTCTACATAACTGCCCCTGCTTCAGGCTACAAAAACTCTCTTGCATTATTACCTCTAGACTTGACTATTTCAGCGCACTCCTAGCTGCTCTCCCACATACTACCTGTATAAACTTAGTCATTTAAAGCTCTGCTTGTGTCTGTTCTACTTTGCACCAAATTTCATCCATCCATCACTTTTCTGTTGACTGATCTACATTAGGTTTTCATTAAGCAATATGTATGGCCTAATTATGGATCTCATCATAATTTGAAACACTTGGTTGAAGTTATGTTTATGAAATGTTTTTACTCTGTTGGCCATGCAATCTATTCCCAACAGAAGCTGTGAGAATCGTTTGAGCAAAATGGTGACATTACACAGCTGACCTTGAAGCTCTTTAAAAGACATTGTCTCTGTGCTTAATCCTCCAACTTGACCAGAACTGAGGAACTGGATAGGTCATTCAACCCCTCGAGCCTCTTCTGTGATTCAATGAGATTATAACTGCATGCCCTATGCAAACAGATTCTCTTGGCCTGCCCTTGAATGTTGCAAAAACAGAACACCTTATATCAACTTAGACCTGGTCATCCAAATATTCCACCTTCCGTATATATTGAAACTGAGATTCTGGAATATGTTGAGTATTTCCTGTATCTAGGCAGCCACCTTTCTCAAAATGCCATAATTGACAAGGAGGTCCAACACCAGAACAGCTGAACTTTCTACAAATTACAGCAGCGAGTGTTTGACAACGAAGATCTCTGCAAGTCAACAAAAGTCCCAGTGTACAGAGCAGTTGTGGAATCAATGGGAGGATGCCAAATCTATGCTAGTGTCCTTGAAGACAGCTTCACAAACATTTGGGCAAAATTTCTGCAAAATCAGCTTCAATGGACTAGACACTGTATCTGAATGGCTGTAAACTGTTTCTCCAGGCAGTCAGGTTCTCTCAAATGGCCAACATTCCAGGAAGGACAAAGAAAATGTTCAACTCTCCTTGAAGCACAGCAACATTGATATTAATCACTGCGAGGAGCTTGCTAGTAATCCTTCAAAGTGGTATTTGTGGGGATCTTACGCAACCATATAACCAAAGCATGGTTGTGAGAAAGACTGCACAAAAGTCCAGACCTGCCCCTGATAGAAGACATAGAAAAATTTCATAGTAACTTCATTGCAGTGTTAATGTAAGCCTTACTTGTGGCTAATAAATAAACTTGACATCACCCATCCTCCCAGCATACTCCTCATCTCAATGCTGCCAATCTGGACCAACCTGCCTAAGACAGGCAATTCTGTTGCAGATTTATGGAAGGGCTTGTGGCACAGCCCAGAATTAGCATCTGGTTGATGATCCCATGTTGGGAATCCCAGGTTTCAACCTCTGACTTGACAAACAAGTCAAACCAAACAGGTTTCACATTGGAGCCAGTCCCTGAGCAACAACCTCTTCCACTGGGGATACTATGACTCCCCCGAGTGCGACTGTGATGAAGTGCAAACCATGATGCATGGAATCAACCTGTGCTTCAGTAATATCTCTCTGCCCTATATTAGGAGGCTGCCAAAAAGCTGAAGAATTTGAAATTTGACATCTAGTAGTTCATCAGTGCATATGACAGTAGTAGTAATGATGAGACAAAGTGGTGGCAAAGAAGGGAAGCACATCCTGCACTCTGAATCCCTGATATTAATGGTAAATATGCTCCTATTCTAGTTCTAATAGCCAGGGAACCCTATGCTGAAGTTGGATATTTGAGGGGAAGGAGGAATGGGGAAGAGAGTGATAAAGATTGTGTGACAACAGAGTAGCTATGGAATAGCCTTCCTGGTTTTGCACTTCCCTATCTTTCTCCAGCCCTAAACCCACTGAGATCTTTGAGCCCTTCCAACTCTGTCCCCATAAGCATCCTTATTTTAATGGCTTTACCACTGGGGTCATGTCTTCTTTATCCAACAGACCTTAAGCTCCAGAATTCCTTTCCTGCATCTTTCCAACTCCTAACCGATCTATTCTCTTTTGAGATGCTTATTAAAAACCAGCCTCTTTTTACCACCTGCCCTACCTTATGTGGCTTAGTGTCAGATTTAGTTTGACTAAACTCCTGTGAAGCATCCTGGGACATTTTATTATGTTAAGGGTGCTATATAAATACAAGTTCTTGTTGATTAAAAACTCAGAAATCAGGCTTGAATGGACCTTTATCAGTGTAAATTATCCACAATTTCAACAAGAAAATTAAAATTGATGAAAATAAGGAATATCTGTTTTAAATGTCTATTCCAAGAAGCTCTGTAAAAGAGGAAAGAAAACAAATGCTTTTGGGTGTTCCACCACAACTCCAGAGATCAGAACCATGGTGTGAATGTGCACACAAGTACTTGACTACTCTGGTGCCAGAATGTCAATAACTATCTTGGCCTCCTGCTTTTCCCCCTCAATAAAGAAAATCCTCATTCAAGACTGCAGATACCAATGCCGGAACATCAGCCATGACTTCATCCTGTAGGTTACCTGGAACCCTTAACATGAAAGAATAAAAATTCCTGGAAGTTCTGGGATTTAGCTAAAGTAAAGGCAGTCTCAGGTAGCTAACAGTCGATCAGTTGTTCTTGTGACCACAGGAAATGTGCGAGTTGTGACCAACACACTAAATTCTTCAGAGAAATTTCCTTTCAAAAACAAAAACTTTTGTGGTATTGGGATGTGTCGGGGCCAGTAATCATACACCCAGAACTCATTTGAAACGAGGAAATGGATAATTTAACTGAGTTCCCGTGTTCAGTCCAGGAAGTGGGTTGTGAAGAAGGTGTTATAGATTCAGCTGGGACTCAGCCAGATTAGGAGGAAGCAATGCATTTGATGTTGATGTCTTCGATTTCTGTCTTTGACCTCCCCTTATTGCCCAGATTACTTTTTCTTATTCCTTTTTCTGTAGTGTCAGACAAAGCTGAAGCAGGTTGTTCAATAAATTAACCCTTCCAACTTCAATTTAGTGAGAGGAGTTCAGGGTGAATCCTGCTGTTAAGATTGTGCTAAGCTATAGCAAGTTTTTTTTTAAGATTGTAGTCTGTGCTTTGGTCTATTCTTTGGTGAATTTTGAACTGATTAACTTTGTAATATTTCTAACGTTCTATTTTCACAGGATTAAAGATAAGGTTAATAATAAAGTTTGTATGAAAAACAGGATGGACCATTTGGCTCAACAAGCTTTGTGCAGGCCTCCTTCCATCCCTCTTCATTTTAACCCAAATTATCCTTCTCATCTTCCTCAGTCACACTTAACTTGCCCTTAAATCCACATATGCTATTTACCTCAACTACACCATGCAGCAAATTTCACAATTGTTAGCCTCTGCATTTCTCTGATTCAATAATGGGTTTCTTATGTTTATGAACTCTCGTTTTGTTCCCCTCCTCAAGTGGAAAAATCTTCTCAGCATCCACCCCTTATCAAATCCTTCCATAATCCTAAAACACATTGATCAGGTCAGCCTACTCAAGAGCAAAGAATCCCAGCCTCTTCAATCTTTCCTGACAGGTATAACTTCTCACTCCGTTCCAGTGACCCCAAGCTGTTTCATCCATTCTTCCACCCGTAAAAGTGGGTGAGAGTTTCAGCAGTGGGATTTGCTTTGATTGAAGTTCTTGTCTGTTTTATCCATTTAGATCCAGTACCTGGACTCACTGAGTGGAGAGGACCTGCTGCTGACTGGAGAAGTGAAGTGGCGACCTTTGCTGGAGGACAACCCGCAGAGTATTGTGAAACCCATCCCCCCAACTTACAATGACGAGGGGCTCTGAGCTAAGACCAGATGTGAAGCCAGAGCTAAAGTTCCCAGTTGTGTACTGGTCAGGGGTGCAGAAGAGTTTGATGACAATCATACGCTTGAGCAGGACATCTTAAAATCTTTATGGATCCTGTTTTGTAGTTTTTCTTTTGTTTCTTAATGCCCCCTCTCACACTCTGTTAGGAATATAATCTTGATTTGCTTTGCTGGAAATACCCTCCATTTTCAGCATTTTCTAATTTCAGGTTAAATTACATATGGGTCTAAGCCAAAATAGTGTTTGTTCCCGGCCTAAGGAACATTGGGTTCATTTCTGTGCTGTTCTGTGACATTGTCAGGTTAACTGAAGGGATTTTCCATAAAGACTTTGGGTAGTGTTTGTAGTATAATGGGAAAATGTGTCAATGAAACTACACAAGCTCTGGATATCATAGCAGCTAGGTTTCAGGAGCAAGGTATGCAAGCGTTTCCAAATATCTGTGGATAGTGATTGGAGGATGAATTGAAATGAAGTTTGTTAATCTTTTTCCATAGAATTGATAACCTAAGCATGTAGTGTGGCCTCAATGGGATTTTGTTAACGGACCATAAGGTTCAAATGTATTAGAGAAATCTTTGCGGCAAAAACAATTTGAGGTAGATCCTACGGGGGTGAGTTAAATGCTTCTGATGCCAACAGAACAAAGAGTATTAATACGGTGCATGCACGAGTTGTCCCATAGTTTGTATGTTTTCCTTTACACATGAGCGCAACCTTAAATCCCAGGAAGGAAGTCAAAAGAGACATGAGGGAAATCCAGTGTTTCAGCGAGAATACAGCAGCCAGTTTATCCAACGGACAAATCAGTAATGTTTTATTTCTCACATTGTTTCCCCTTACCCATCACGGCATCGATGTATTGTTAATCTGTTTGTACGATGGCCACTGGGTCTTCCGGTTATAATCTGCCAGTGACGGCATTGCAAGCAGCAGTCATTCAGCATGAGTCACAGGTATATCACAGTGATATCACCCTGATATCACAGTGACTATGTTCCTCATAGAGTCATAGATCCTAAAGTACTTTGGGATATTCTGAGGTCCCAGAAGGTCCCAAAGTAGCACAAATTTTCTTAGCAGAATGGGAAGCGTATATTATAAGAAGATAATACAAGGACGTAAGAAATAGAAACAGGAGTAGACCATCTAGCCCTTCGAGCCTGCCCCCCCACTATTTAATGAGATCATGGCAGATCTGAAGTGAATCAGTTCCACTTTCCTGCTTTTTCCCCATAACCCTTAATTCCCTTGTCATGAAGGTCAATTAAATACATTTTTTGATACTAATAAGATTAACTTAGATCCGGGTTCAGTTCCAGTCTTGGGTGACTGTATGGAGTTTGTACGTTCTCCCCGTGTCTGTGTGGGTTTCCTCTGGGTGCTTTGGTTTCCTCCCACAGTCCAAAGGTGTGCAGGTGAGATGAATTGGCCATGGTAAATGTGGGGTAACAGGGATAGAATGGGGTAGAGTGCCTGGGTAAGGTATTTGGTCAGAGAGTCAGTTCAGACTCAAGAGTTAAATAGCCTCCTCCATCATTGTGGGGATTCTTTGAATTTCAGACTGTAATTTAATTGAGTGGCTCAGATTGCAAGTCTTTCAGAAGTTGTACTTGGGATTTACATTGTCCAAATTTCTTGCATGCTTTATTGCATTTTAATCACTGTCTGTTGACTTGTTTGTCCTTCATTTCATACTTATTATTTCAATCTTGCTATTTCATTGGATTTTTTAATACTTTTTTGCCATTTCACCTCATGATGCAGGAGAGATGTATCTCTGTGAACCAATGGTAAAATAACTGATGATCAGATGCGAGACATTGCCATTTTTATAACTGAGCTACGCAGAAGGTGACACAGCTTCTACCCCTGGTCTGTACTAAGTGGTCTGGGCAATGAATGGTTCCTGCCTGACTAGCATTCCTATACATTTAAAACTATGTTTTTGACTTCTATCACAGTCTTTAAATTGAAACAGTTCCTTTTGGGGTTTATGCTTGATATCTCATAACTTTGCTCTCTTAAAGTATAAGTTTTCAGTTACCATTTTAAATTTGTTTGCAGTTTGGACCGTACACTGTGCTAATTAAAGTTGCAAAACTGTGTGAATACCTGCACCCTTCTCTGTCAATCTCCACTATCACTTCATATGACTGCTTCTAAGAATAAAGGAGTTAAATTTTGTTTTTACAACTTCGCCAACAAGATTTGCCTTGGAAATTCTTGAAGCTCCAACTTGTAATCATATATGCTTTTTAAATGTGAAATAATGACTGTGTGCAACTTAACCTCAGGAGAGTTCCAAAACTCAGAAGCCCCAAATGCAGGGGACTGAGCACAAAATCAAGGTTATCACTGTCAGCATAGCGCTGACAGAGGTGCTGCCTTTCTGATGAGATGTGTAATCAAGGCTCCCTTTACTTCTATAGGGGCTAGTTAGCTCAGTTGACTCGACGGCTGGTTCGTGATGCAGAACGACACCAACATTCTGGGTTCAGTTCCCAAAATGGCTGAGGTTATTCATGAAGGTCTCACCTTCTTAAACTTGCCCCTCGCCTGAGATGTGGCGATCCTCAGGTTAAATCAGCATTAGTCAGTTGCTGGTCAGCTGGGACTACAGCGTTTAGTTTTTTGGTTTAATGTGAAGAAGAGAAGGCAGTTCTCCATGATTTGGCCAAAATCTGTCCCTCAGTTAACATTGCTAAATAGGTTATCTGGCTGTGGTCACATTGCTGTTTGTGGAAGCTTGCTGTATACAGTTGCTGCTGAGCACAGTGACTAGTTGTGAAGCACTTTGGGATGCCTTGAACCCCTGAAGGAGTCTATATAAATGCACTTCCCTTGTATTGAGTCATGTGACCAAAAAGCTTTTATATTGGGTTGCGTATATCAGAACAGAATTCACAGGAAAACCATTGTCCTGATGGATTTGTCAATACTTGTCAGCCCACCATTGCTGTCAATAAAATGAAAATAAAATACTGCAGCTGCTGAAGGTGTGAACTAAAAACAGGAAATGGTGGAAATACTCGGCAAACCGGACAACACCTAAGAAGAGAAGAACAGTTAACTCTTCAAGTTGATACCCTTTCACTGGAAGAAATTGAGAGCTTTAACAGTTTTTAAGAAGAGACCATTCATATCTTCAAGATGTTTTTCCATTCAATGAGATAATGACTGATCTGTAACTTCATTCCATGTGCCACCTTAGTACTTATACTCAATTCACTTGCATAGTAAAACTCTATTGTTCTTAGTTTTGAAATTTCTTGTGGGGAGTGGCCGGGAGTGGGGAGTTGGAAGATGCTGGAGAGAATTCCAGTTTTCCACCATTCTTCGTGTGAAGAAATTCTGCTAACAGCCTAGCTCTAAGATTAGGCCTTCCTTGTTCAACCATCATTGCTCTACCCTGTCAGATCCCGTTGATTGTTAAAAGCCTCAACAGCAGCTTATATTTGTAATCACATCTTTAACATAATGAAATTTCCTCAAGGACCTTCACAGGAGTGTAGCAATACCCTTTAGCAAAGTAAGTATAGCAAAGTGTGTGACCCAAGTCAGCAGGACATGATTTGAGGTCGTATGACCAAAAGCTTGGACAAAAAGTAGGTTTTCAGGAAGAGAGTGAGGTGATGATGGAGAGAAATGTAGAAAGAGTATTTGGGAGCTTGAGGTCAAGGCAACCAAAGGCACAGCTGCCAACAATTGTCCACAAATATTAGTATACAATGAAAAGTAGTGCTTCTTGTGCACTATTCAAACAAAGCATAGCATATGTAGAGAAGGAAAGGGTGCAAAATTCAGTTACAGTCATAGATGGTGTGCTTAATATGAGGTAAGTCCTTTGAAAAGTCTGATGGCAGCAGGAAAAAAACTGTTCTTGAGTAGATTGGTATGTGACTTCAGACTTTGGTGTCCTTCCTGATGGAAGAAGGTGGAAGAGAGAATGTCCAGAGTGCATGGGGTCTTTGATTATGCTGGCTGCTTTTCCAAGGTAGTAGGAAATATCATCAGAGTTAATGAATAGGAGCCTCATTTGAGAGATGGATTGGTCTTCGTTCACAACCCTTTGTAGTTTCTTGTGATCTTGGATAGAGCAGGAACCATACAAAATTGTAATACAATCAGAAAGAATGCTTTCAATGATGCGTCTGTAAAAGTTGGTGAGAGTCGTAGTAGACATGCCAAATTTCCTTAGCCTCCTACGAAAGCAAAGGTGTTAGTGGGCTTTCTTAACAAGAGTCTTGGTATGGAGGGATCAGGGTGGATTGTTGGTGATCTGGACCCCTAGAAATCTGAAGCTCTGAACCATTTCCATTTCATCTCCACTGATGTAAACAGGGATATGTCCCTCACTTTGCTCCTGAAGTTGTTAACTGTCTCCTTCGTTTTGCTGATATTGAGGGAGAGATTATTGCTGTCGTACTAGTTCACCAGATCCTCTATCTCTTTCCTGTATTCGGTCTCATCAGTGTTTGAGATCCCAAGTCTCTATGCTGGTGTCATCAGCAAACTTGAAAATTGAGTTGGAGGGAATTTGGCCACATAGTCATAGATATATAGGAAGGTGTTGAGGACACAACCTTGTGGGGTATCAGTGTTGTGAATGATCACGGAGGAGGTGATGTTGCCTATCCTTACCGATTACGGTCTGTAGGTTAGGAAGTCTAGAATCTAGTTGCAGAGGGAGAAACCAAGCCCTAGGAGTTTGGAGATGCGCCTTGTATGAATAATGCATTAAAGGCTGAGTTGAAGTCAATAAATAAGAGTTTGATATAGGTGTCTTTGTTATCCAGGTGTTCTAGAGTTGAGTATGGGGCTGGGGAGATGGCATTTGCTGTGGACTTGTTGCAGCGATAGATAAATTGTAGTGGATCTGGGCAAACACTTTAAAGCAAAAGTGAGAATTCAAAAATCAAGATTGTGGTAACACAGGCTCTCCAAGAGGCTAGTCTTTGCGGGTCACATGACTGGACTGGAGACAATGGAGTAAGAGAGTGCAAACCTGGTCCAGGGCTGGAAGGCTTCAGTTAGAGTTGGGACAGTCAAGTGAAGATCTGTATCATTGTGCTGTTAAACCTTTAGTTGTAATGATTCTTTTCAGTCAAGTTTGCCAAACTGAATCGCCTCAAGTTACTGCACAGAATCCAGTGTGAGCACAAAGATGATAGGAGATGAACATAGAACATTACAGCGCAGAACAGGGCCTTCGGACTTCAATGTCGTGCCGACCAATTAAGAAAAAGCAATGACCCTCTAACCTAAACCATTCCCTTTTCATCCATAAACTTATCTAGAACCTCTTAAACGCCACCAAACTTGGCGCATCTACAACTGCCATAGGCAGGGCATTCCCTTTGGGTAAAGAACCTACCTCTGACATCCGTCCTATAACTGCCACCCCTTAATTTAATGCTATGTCCCCTCGTGCTAGCTTTCTCCATCCTAGGAAAAAGGCTATCACTGTCCACCCTATCTAAACCTCTAATCATCTTATATGTTTCAATAAGGTCTCCTCTTAGCCGCCTTCTTTCTAATGAAAACAACCTCAAATCCCTCCGCCTCTCCTCATAAGACCTTCCCTCCATACCAGGCAACATCCTGGTAAACCTCCTCTGCACCCTCTCCAATGCCCCCACATCTTTCTTATAATGTGGGGACCAGAACTGTACACAATACTCCAAGTGCGGCCGCACCAGAGTTTTGTACAGTTGCAACATGACGTTACGGCTCCGAAATTCAATCCCCCTACCAATAAAAGCTAAGACTCCGTATGCCTTCTTAACAACCTAATCGACTTGATTGCCAACTTTCAGGGATCTATGCACATATACACCAAGATCCCTCTGTTCATCAACACTATTAAGAGTCCTACCATTAGCCCTATACTCTACACATTTGTTATTCCTGCCAACGTGAATTACCTCACACTTTTCCGCATTAAACTCCATTTGCCACCTCTCGGCCCAGCTCTGCAACTTGTCCAAGTCTCTCTGCAAACTATAACACCCCTCTTCACTATCTACCACTCCTCCGACTTTGGTGTCATCCGCAAATTTACTAATCCATCTTCAATACCCTCATCCAGATCATTTATAAAAATTACAAACAGCAGGGGCCCCAAAACAGACCCCTGAGGTACACCACTTGTCACCGAACTCCAAGATGAATATCTCCCATCAACCACCACCCTCTGTCTTCTATCTGCTAGCCAATTCCTATCCCAATTAGCTAAATCACCCTCTATCCCATACATCTGCATTTTCTGCAGAAGTCTTCCATGGGCCACCTTATCAAACGCCTTACTAAAGTCCATATATACTACATCAACCGCCTTACCCCCATCCACCTCTCTGGTCACTTTCTCAAAAAACTCAATGCGGTTAGTAAGGCATGACCTACCCTTCACGAAACCATGCTGACTATCCCCAATCAATTCATTTCTCTCTAAATAACTATAAATTCTATCCCTAATAATTCTTTCCAATACTTTGCCTACAACAGAAGTAAGACTCACTGGTCTATAATTCCCAGGAATAGAGATTCTCTATTCCCCTTCTTGAACGATGGGACCACATTCGCTATCCTTCAGTCTTCCGGCACTATACCCATAACCAACGACGACCTGAAGATCAGAGCCAGAGGCTCTGCAATTGCCTCTCTCGCCTCCCAGAGAATCCTAGGGTAAATCCCGTCCGGCCCAGAGGACTTATCTAACTTCAAACCCTCAAGAATATCTAGCACATCCTCCTTATCTACTTCAATACTTTCCAGTTTACAACCCTGTATTCCAGTGTTCTCCACAACTACATTTACATCTCCCTGTGTGAATACCAAAGAGAAATATTTGTTCAGTGCCTCTCCAATCTCTTCTGACTCCACGCACAACTTCCCACTGCTGTCTCTGACTGGCCCTAATCTTGCCCTAACCAATCTTCTATTCTTAACATATCTAAAGAAAGCTTTTAGGATTTTCCTTGATCCTATCAGCCAAAGTCTTCTCATGTCCCCTTTTAGCTCTTCTCAACTCACTCTTTAGCTCCCTCCTGGCTAATCTATAGCTATCCAGTGCACTAACTGAGCCTTCAAGCCTCATCCTGACATAAGCCTCCTTTTTCCTTTTAACCAGCGAATCAACTTTTTTCGTACACCAAGGTTCCCTTACCCGACCATTTCCTCCTTGCCTGACAGGGACATACTTATCAATGACTCGCAGCAGCTGCTCCTTGAATAAGCTCCACATTCCAGATGTTCCCAGTCCCTGTAGTTTCCTAGTCCAATCTATGCACCCTAATTCTCTCCTGATGGCCTCATAATTACCCTTCCCCCAGCTATAACTACTGCCCCCAGCTTCATGCCTACCCCTATCCATCACTAAGGTGAACGTAACCGAATTGTGGTCACTATCACCAAAATGTTCACTAACTTCCAAGCCTAAAACCTGGTCTGGCTCATTGCCCAGCACCAAATCCAATGTAGCCTCACCTCTAGTTGGCCTATCTACATACTGAGTCAAAAACCTTCCTGCACACTTTGTACAAAAACTGACCCCTCTAACGAGCTAGAGCTATAGCTATTCCAATCAATATTAGTAAAGTTAAAGTCCCCCATAACAATTACCCTATTACTTTCACTCCTGTCCAGGATTGACTTTGCAATCCTTTCCTCTACCTTTCTAGAACTTTTAGGAGGTCTATAAAAGACTCCCAACAGGGTGACCTCTCCTCTCCTGTTTCTAAGAGGGGCTTAATTTGGGTTAATTAAGGTCCACAGAGGTTTGGATGACCTCAGGTATATGTAAAGTAGAATATGAGAGATTGGCCAGGAGCATGTTGGAATAGTCCAGTCTAGATGTGAAGGCATAGATGAAGGTTTAGGAGTAGGTATGCTGAGATGAGTTTAGTTACAGGGGTGGGAATAGGTGCATGTTGTGATGGCATGAATATGAAGTCAGAGACTTATAATGGGATCATAGAAGTCTCGTTTCTGCAGTCTGTCCTCATAACTTAACCCTTTATCTCATGTATTGTTTTGATGAAACTGCAGTTAAGGCCAATATATCCTTTGTCAATTGAATTACCCAGAACTGAACAGCTCCAGATAGGATCTGTACAACTGTAGCATAATATCTACTTCTTTCTGCACTTTAGATAAAGAGAGCTTTAAATAAAGTCCAGAGCCAGAAAAAAAAACGGAAGGGCAGGAAAAGAAAATAAAGATCTTGAGAGGAGAAATGGTGTGATTAAATGACAGAAGGAATGATAGAGCAATACAGCTACCTGTCTGATTACCATGCAGTTTGCTGGGTGCACAGTTAGTGTCATGTATGCCCGCGTTGCTCCAAAAATAACACGTAAGTTGGAGACATTGCTTCATTAACTGGTTAGAAAAGAATGTGTAGTAATGAAAATCATTTTGTAAAACATGCAATACAAGATTGCCACTGCCAGATATATTAAAAGCATGCTGGGTATCGGTTGACCAGCTCCAAAGAAGCAAATATAGGAAAGAGGATGGGAATTGCAGGTGAGGTTGGGGTGGAAGGGGGGTCCTTAATAATATTCCACTCAATGTAGAATTAAGTTCTGTATGCCTGCATTCTTCCAGCTGCTTTACCTTGTGCCTGATGGCAGAAAGGCAAGGAAAATGACAAAGACCCAGAGGCAAGATGAGACTCGCTGAAGTTTCCCAGTTCACTGCGCAAGAGGTCCTGAAGAAATATAAGACAATGGCATTTGAGGAAGAAAGAAAAAGAAATTGGCACAATCAGAAAAAATATAGGATCCTGGCTTTCTGTCAGTTAGCACTTATTGGTGTGAAAATGCAGGAGTTTGGAGGAGTTATGTCAATGTGGGCATGAAACATGTTTATAAATCAAATGACAACGTTGATGGGTTTTTTGCATTTTATGCTTGTTTGACGCTAAGAAATAATTTGCATTTCTGTCGCACCTCTCACAACCTCAGGGTGTCCCAAACTGTTCTACAGCCAATGAAATACTTTTGAAATGTAATCACCCTTGTAAGAAACACAGCAACAAATTTGCCCACTGCAAGATCCCTTAAAAACCAAATACTTGTCTTCAAAATAGTGACTAGGATCTTTTAGATACACCTGAAGGGGCAGATTCTCAAAGGGGCATCTGTTTAATCTTTCAGTGAAAGACGGCAAGCAACGGTGTGGCACTCCCTCAGTACTCTACTGAGCTGCTTCTGCAGAACAAAATGCGATAGATCCTCCTGTAGATCCTCCTCTGCAGCAAACTCTTATCAAACAACCTGTTTGAGAACAAAAAGATCCCCAAATGATGTTGATTTTTAAATTTAAAAACTTAGTTCAATGAATTGTGGGTGAACATGGCACAGTAGTTAGCACTGTTGCCACACAGCGTCAGGGACTCAGGTTCAATTCCAGACTCGGGTTCAATTCCAGCCTCAGGTAATGGTCAGTGTGGAGTTTGTACGTTCTCTCTGCGTCTGTGTGAGTTTTCTCTGGGTGGTCTGGTTTTATCCCACAGTCTAAAGATGTTCAGGTTAAGTTGATTGGCCATGTGAAATTCTCCCTTAGAGAAATTTGTAGGTTAAATACATGTGGTTACAGGGATAGGGCCTGGGTGTGTTTGTTGTTGGTGCAGGCTCGATGGACCGTGTGTCCTTTTTCTGCACTGTAAGGGCTGTATGATTCTATGAGTTAACTGTATGATTCATCATTTCAACAAAAAGTCATTTTCCAATCTGGTAGAAATCAACTCTACCATTCTAGGAAAATGCCTTTAGAGTACTAAATTCATAGAACCTTATAGCACAGAAAAGACCCCTTATCTATTGTCCTGTAAAGTTCATCATCCTCACATATCTATCCAACAACATCTAAAATATATTAATCAACAAGCTTCCATCATCTGTTAAGTAGAATGTTCCAGATTCCTTGTGAATGACATTATGGCCCACATCTTTCAATCCTCAACTCCTATCTGGATCTTTTGCCATTGACTTTAAATCTATGATTTTTTTAAAAATTCCAACTGTATTCCAGTTCTGAAAATTTGAAAATATTGTTTTTCTTCATTCTATTTTGTCTTTTACTCAGGAAAGGATAACATTTTATACTGACATGAATATCTGAAACAGGCAAATCATCCACACACTCATCATTGTAAAGAGGTGAAGTACATTAGTTCTAACAGCAGAAGGAGCCAGTGGGTTACTATAAATCCACAGCAGCTTTAAGAAGTGGAAATCTTGAATGCCTTAAACACTTCAAAAAACGTGATTGGGCAACACTTCATTGATCAGCTAACCCCTTGGTAAAAATTATTCTGCATTTGATGTGGTGGCACCAGATTTAATCAACAAAGAAATAAATTGAGGACAGAAATGCTTCTTCTCAGTTCAGTGCCTCCAAAATATCTTTATTTATTAGTCATAAGTAAGGCTTACTTAAACTTAACACTGCAATAAAGTTACTGTGAAATTCTCCAAGTCGCCATAGTCTGGCACCTATTCAGGTCAATGCACCTAACCAGCATGTTTTTCAGACTGGGAGAAAATCAGAGCATCTGGAAGAAACCGACAGACACAGGAGGAATTTGCAAACTCCACATAGACAGTGACCCAAGATGGGGATCAAACTCAGGTCCCCGGGGTTGTGAAGCAGCAGTTCTAACTATTGTGCTACTATGATGTCATAGATCCATAAAATGTCACAGCACAGAAACAGGCCTTTTGGCCCTTCTTGTCTGTACCGAACTATTTTTCTGCCTAGTCCCACTGACCTGCATCTGGACCATATCCCTCCACACCCCTTTCAGCCATGTACCTGTCTAAGTTTTTTTTCAAATGTTAAAAGTGAGCCCACATTCACCACTTCATCTGGCAGCTCATTCCACACTGTCACCATTCTCTATGTGAAAAAGCCCCCTGCTAATTTTCCTTTAAACTTTCCCCCCTTCACCCTTAACCTATGTCCTCTAGTTTTTTTTATCCCCTAGTCTCAGTGGAAAAAGCCTGCTTGCATTCTCTATATTTATAGCCACTATAATTTTATACATCTCTATCAAATCTCCCCTCATTCTTCTATGCTCCAGGGAATAAAGTTCTAACCTATTCAATCTTTTTCAGTAACTCAGTTTCTCAAGTCCCAGCAACATCCTTGTAAACCCTCTCTGTGCTCTTTCACCCTTATTAATATCCTTCCTGTAATTAGGTGACCAAAACTGCACATAATACTCTAAATTCAGCCTCACCAATGTCTTTTACAACTTCATCATAACATTCCAACTCTTATCCTCAATACTCTAATTTATAAAGGTCAATATACCAAAAGCACTCTTTATGACCCTATCTACCTGTGAGGCCACTTGTAAGGAATTATGTATCTGTATTCCTAGATCCCTCTGTTCTATTGCATCCTTCAGTGTCCTACCATTTATCTTGTAAGTTCTACTTTGGTTTGTCCTTCCAAAGTGCAATTCCTCACACTTGTCTGCATTAAACTCCATCTGCCATTTTTCAGCCCATTTTTTTAGCTAGTCCAAATCCTTCTGCAAGCTTTGAAAACCTTCCTCACTGTCCACTATACCTCTAATCTTTGTATCACCAGCAGATTTGCTGATCCAATTCATCACATTTTCATCCAGATCATTGATATAGATGACAAACAACAATGGATGCAGCACTGATCCATGTGGCGCACTACCAGTCACAAGCCTCCACTCAGAGAAGCAATCCTGAAAGGGAATTCCAGAGATTAGGGCTATAAGACAGCTGCATTGCCACCAGCAGCTTGAATCTTGTGTGTCTCTCTCTTTTGGGGACCATGAATTGGATTCAGTTTAAATTGTTATTTGGAGCAATTGATATGGAAATGGATATGGGCTTACCCTGTCCATTCTGCACATTGACTTTGTAATGTTAAGAAAGGAATTCTAAAATAAATTCAAATAGGAGGATGGGCAAGAGGCAGAAGTCGGAGAAACACAGAATATCTGTGCGCTATATACCATAACCTAATCTTAATTGAGCTTGCAAAAGAATATGCACGATATGAAAAGGATGTGTGAATGATCACAAGAATCGAGTGGTGAGGTCAATATTCTGCAGCGTGGTAAGCTTTCCGAGGGAGCTTTCACAGGAGGCTCACTGTGCCATCAATGGTCACGTTAATTGTGGTGCTCCTCCTGTTTGAGAGGGAGCAGCAGATATTTACTTGGAATTGGTGATTATAAACGAAAGGTTGGCTATGTTCAGAATGTTGGGGGAGGGGATGGGGGAGAGGTGTGCAGATGAAGAGCTCGGTGAAGAACTGATGAAAGCCTTCTAAATTAACACTAATTAACCAATAACATAATCAAAATATCTATAAGGGGACCAGTTTAAACTGAAAAGAGAAAAGCTGAGCAAAATGTTTAGACTGAATTACATAGGAACATAGAAAATAGGAAGAGGCCATTCAGCACCTCGCACCTGCTCTGCTGTTCAACTAGATTATGGCTAATTTTCCATCTCCTATACAATGTCCATATGCTTTGATGCCTTTAATGTCTAGAAATCTAGTGATCTTCGTCTTGAACAAACTCAATGATTAAACTTTGTTGTGAGCCCAAATGGAAAAAGAGGAAAAACGTACCTCTTTAAAAGATGGAAATCGGACCTGAGAAATAATAGTCCTTATTGGTCCTCTGCAGTCTCAGCACGTGCATCAGTCCTGAAAAGACTGTACTTTTGATGATCTTTGGTTTGAGCCCAAGAGTGGGACACATGCACAGGTTGGGCCTATACTCATTGTGAAGCCGGTAAATGGCCCCCTGCGCATGCCTAGTTTGTTCTTCCTTGGGCATTTTATGTTCAAAGCTAGCTCTGTACTTCTGCAGAAGACAACCAAAAGTGAAACAATGCGAAAGGGAGGGTCTGATGATCCAATAGAGACGGTTAATCCAAAAAGTGTCAGAAGAGGTAGGAGAGGGACTGCAGGGAGCAGGTTCCAAATAAAAAAAAGTTTCAGAATCAAGTAGTGGCACAGAAAGGGGTTCAAAGAAAACATTTGAGTCAAAGGAAAAGAACAGAAACCTGAAAGTGGAATTACAGGTAAGGAGCAAAGGGAAAGGCTCCTAAATAGTCATGGAACAAAGTAGGCTTGTGAGAAGCTAGAAAATTCAAAAGACAACTAAAGGTTAATGACTCCTCACTATATGCCCAAGGAGTAATGATGTCTGCTTGGGGCAGCCAATGACCTGAGAGGGTGTATTGAAAGTGATGCATGACTGTACACAATGGTCCAGGAGAAGGAACATCTGGAAGAGTAAAACCCTGGTGATTGATCCTTGTTGAAGAAATCCAAGTCAAGGCGTCATTTGGGACAGAATTTCAAAGCGGGTTGTTCAAATGTGAAGATTGGAAGCTGTTGGAAGCGAGACAGAGTTTCCGTGAGATCAGCTGGCGCATGGTGTGACAAGTGTCTATTGGTGGGTTGATGAGAATTCCATAGACTCAGATTTGGGTGGCATCGGCCTTGCACATTTCTGGACAAATATATAAGCTAAGGTCTATCAAGCAAAGTTGCAGTCTGGGATCTGTCTTGTCCAGAAGCAACATTAGTAATAGGATTATAACAACTTCCACAACCCTCTGCAGTAGAGAATTCCAAAGATTCACCACCATCTGAGTGAAGAAATTCCTCCTCATCTCAGTCCTAGAGGGGCTTCTTCCGAGTCTTGTCCCCTGGTTCTAGAATACCTGGTCAGGTAAACATCCTTCCTGCATTATTTTTGCTGACTACTATGAGAATTTTGTAAGTTTCCATCACCTTTCATTTTTGTAAATCCTAGAGAATACAGGTCCAGTTTCCTCAATTTCTCTTTCTAGAACAATCCTACCATCCCAGGAATTAGTCTAGTGAACATTCATTGCTCTCACTCTATGGCCAGTATATCCTCCCTGAGGTAAGGAGATCAAAACTGCACATAATACTCCAAGTATCATCTCACCAAGACTCTATATAATTGCAGCAAGATATTTTTACTTCTGTACTCAAATTTCCTTGCAATAAAGGCCAACATATCACTTACTTTCCTAACCGCTAGCTGCACCTTTCTGTTAGCTTTCAATGACTCAAGAACAAGGGCACCCACATCCCTTTGGACATCAATACTTCCCAATCTCTCACCATTTAAGAAATACCAAAGTGGATAATTTCATATTTACTGACATATTGTTGCCCATTCACTTAGCCTGTCAAAATCCCCTTGAAGTCTCTAATCCTCGTCTGAATTCACATTCCCACCAAGTTTATGTCATCAGCAAACTTGAAGATATACATTTGGTCTCCACATCCAAATAATTGATATAGATTGTGAATAGTTGGGGCTCAAGCACTGATTCTTATACCCTAGTCACTGCCTGAAAATGACTCATTTATTCTTACACACTGTTTTCTATCTGTTAGGCAATTCTCAATCTCTGCCAGTATATTTCCTCTTAGCTCATGTGCTCTAATTTTGTTTACTAACCTCTTATTGAAAACCTTCTGAAAATCAAAATACACCTCATCTTCAGATTCCCCCTTATCTATTCTGCTATTCATTCCACTATTCATTGAACATTTTTAAGGCAGAGATCAATAAATTCTCAATCAACAAGGCAGTCAAAGATTCTCAGAGGTAAGGTGGAATGTAGAGTTGAGGTCACAATTAGACCAGCAATAATCTTATAGACTGGCAGAGCAGACTCGAGGCTCTAAATGGCCTATTCCTTCTCATAATTCAGATGTTTTTAAATATTTACATTCTCAAAAAAACTCCCACAAGTTTGTCAAACATGACTTCCTTTCATAAATTCAGGTTCATTCTGCCCAATCCATCTTTAAAGAGGAGATAATTCGGGCAGTCAAATGTATACTCCCTTAAAGGAAATAAATCCAGAGCTACCTGGATGAGTGAAGAAATAGAAACTAAAACAAAGTAAAAAAAAGGATGCCAGGTAGAGAATACAATTGAGATCCGGGTGCTGAATATCGACAGTTCAGGTGGGAATTGAAAAAAAACAGGAAAGCAAAGAGGAGTATGAAAAGAGACTGGCAGCTAAAATAAAGGGAAGCCATAAGGCATATAATTAGTAAAAGGAACCTCACATAGAGGTAGAGTGAATAACTGAGGTATTAAATGAAAACTTTGCATTTGTCTTTAGCAAGGAAGAAGATACTGCACAAGTATGGTAAAAGAGGCGATTCAGATATTTGAAGAATTTAAAATTGATATGGATGAGTATTGGATAGGCTGCCTGTACTGCCAGGACCAGATGAGATGCAGCCAAGGATACTAAAGATAGTGAGAGTGGAAATTGTGGAAGCACTGGCCATAATTTTCCAATCTTCCTTAGACTCAGAGATGGTGCTAGAGGACTGGAGAATACCAAAAGTTGAACCTTGGTTCAGAAAAAGCAACTAATTCTCAATTTAATTTTGATGATGGGGAACCTTCTAGAAATGGTAATTCAAGACAAAATTAATAGTCACTTATAAAATGCAGATTACTTAACGAGGATCATTTAGATTAATTTAGTGCAAGGTGATACATTTAGAGCAGGACTTACTCAGTTAATGGTAGGACGTTTTGAAGAGTTATACAGCAAAGCGATCTAGGGCTTCATGGTCTTAGCTCCTTGAAAATGAAGTCACAGGTGGACAGAGTGGTGAAGAAGGCATTCATTATGCTTGGTTTCATTGGTCAGAACATTGGATACAAGAGTTGGGACATCTTTTAAAGTTGTACAAGACATTGATAAAGTCACACTTGAAATACTGTGTACTGTTCTGGTTGCCCGGTTATAGAAAGGGGGCAGACAAATGGCAGATGAAATTTGATAAAGAGAATTGTGAAGTGATTCATTTTGGTTGCAAATATGCAGAGAGACAATATAGAGTAAAGGGTACAATTCTAAGAGTGTTGCAGGAGCAGAGAGACCTGGGATCTTAAGCGTATAAATCATTTGAGGTGACAGGAAAGTTTGAAAAAATGTTTAAGAAAGCATATGGCTTCTTGGGCTTTATTAATAGAGACACAGAGTATGAAAATGAGAAGTTATGTTCAAATTATATAAAGCACTGGTACAGCCTCAGATGGAGTATTGCATCCAGTTCTGGGCACCATACTTTAGGAAGAATGTGAAGGCATTAGAAGGTACTAAAAAGATGCATAACAATAGTTCCAAGAATGATGAATTTCAGTTACATGGTGCTATGACCACAACAGATATTACTTGTAGAGCAAATCAAATCCTGGAGAGAAACTTGGCACGTTGGCCATAGTCTTTTTTAAAATTCTGAGAAGAAGAAAACATTCTGAGCTCAGCAGAAAGAAATCCAGTCACATTTCTGGTATTTTAAAAAATATAAGTAAAATATTTATTAACAAGAAAAGAAAACTTAAACACACAATTACAATTACACAGTTAAAATTTGTATTTATAAAATATTTCTCCCAAAAGACACCCTACTTGTTCAGATCCACAAAGAAAGATCCACAAGGAAAGATATTGTGCAGTGATTTGAGTGAAGAATCATCATGTCTGGCAAAGGGAAAGGAGGCAAAGGACTGGGTAAGGACGGAGCAAAGCTGCACCGCAAAGTACTTCATGATAATATCCAGGGCATCACCAAGCCAGCAATCCGCCACTTGGCTCGCTGTGACGGTGTCAAGCTGATCTCAGGTTTGATCTATGAGGAGACTCACAGGGTGCTGAAGGTTTTCCTGGAGAAAATGATCAGGGATACGGTCACCTACACTGAATATGCCAAGCGCAAGATGGTCACTGCCATGGATGTGGTGTACGGTCTGAAACGCCAGGGTTGCACTCTCTATGGAATCAGTGGGTGAACAACTCGACCCTTCCTACTGAAAGTAATAGGATTACAGAATATAGGGCTAATGGAAGGACTCTTGGTAGTGTCAACAAGCAGAGAGATCACAGTGTACATGTGCACAGATTCCTGAAAGTTGGCACCCAGGTTGATAAGGTTGTTAAGAATGCATTTGGGGTGTTAGCTTTTATTGGTAGAGGGTTGCGACTGTACAAAACTCTGGTGTGGCCGCACTTGGAGTATTGCGTACAGTTCTGGTTGCTCCATTATAAGAAAGATGTAGAAGCACTGGAAAGGGTGCAGAGGAAGTTTACCAGGATGTTGTCTGGGATAGTGGGAAGGTCTTATGAGGAAAGGCTGAGGGACTTGAGGTTATTTTCATTAGAGAGAAGAAGATTAAGAGGTGACCTAATTGAGGCATATAAGATGATCCGAAGATTAGATAGGATGGACAGTGAGAGCCTTTTTCCTCTGATGGTAATGGCTAAACGAGGGGACATAGCTTTAAATTGAGGGCTGACAATTACAGGACAGATATCGGAGGTAGGTTCTTTACTTAGAGGGTAGTAAGGGTGTGGAATGCCCTGCCTGCAGCAGTTGTGGACTTGCCAACTTTAAGGGCATTCAAATGATTAGCGGATAGGCATATGGATAACATTGAAATAATTTAGGTTAGAGAGTCATTAGATTCGTTCCACTGGTTGGTGCAACATCGAAGGCCGAAGTGCCTGTACTATGCTGTAATGTTCTATGTTCTAGGAAACATTTTCTAGATAATACTCCTTTAGAGATATTTCAATATAAAAATCCCAAGACAAAACTGCTGTTACTTTAATAAAAATCTCCATTAATCTTCCCTCAGCTTAATTAAATTATTTAGACACACAGACACAACAGAAAAAATATTCCCCAAAAATATTTTAAAAATCCATTCTCATAGTAGATAGACATTTGCAACTCAAAATATTAACTCTGTTTCTCTTTCCTCAGATGCTGCTAAACCTGTTGAATTTTTCTAGCATTTTTATTTTTACAAGAGAAGGGAGGATTGAGAGGAGATTTTATGGGGATATGTGAAATCATGAGGGGTCTGAACGGAATACATCCAAAGAAAATGCTGCCATTGGGAGTTGGAGGGCACAGACTGAAGGTAATTGGCAAAAAAAGCAATGGCGACATAAGGAGAAATATTTTCACATAGCGAGTTTTGGTATCTGGAATGAATGGCTTGATAGCATGGTGGAAGCAGATTCAGACTTTCTACTGGATTATTATCTGAAAAGGAAGAATGTACAGGGCTACAAGGAGACAATGGGAAAATGCACTTGGTGAATTGCTTCTTCAGAAAGATAGCACAGATATGATGGGCTGAAATTCTGCCCCTCCCCCTTTAGGTGCTGTAACCATTCTGTGGATCGGGGAGATGCTGTCCTTTGGAATTGTAATTAGTTCAAAATTTGTAGCATTCACAAATATCCTATTAATTGTATGGGTCATGTATGGGACTCACCTATCCAATTTCCATTTTCACTTTGTGCTTCAGCTGTCATCAAACTGTTTTCAGGTGTGGGTCAGGTTGATTGCCCATCCAAAGTTCAAACTTCTCAGGCAATTCTGAAAACCCAGCCCTCAATGATTTTGGATAGATGAGTTAACATAGGGGGGATGTACAAGATACCAATGTTCAACATCAACACAATGGCACTGTGGTTAGCACTACTGCTTCACAGTGCCAGGATCTCAGGTTTGATTCTGGCCTTGGGTGACTGTGTGGATTCTGTATCTTCTCCCTGTATCTCCATGAATTTTCTCTAGGTGCTCTGGTTTCCTCCCACAGTCCAAGGATGTGCATGTGAGCTGAATTGGCCATGGTAAATGTTTAGGATTACAGGTATAGGACAGAGGGGAGGGCCTGGATGAGATGTTCCTTTGGAGGTATGGTGCAGACTTGATAGGCCGAATGGCCTCTTCTGCACTGTAGGGATTCTATGGTTCTTTGTTGATTTATTAGTGAAATATAGATACAATAAAATGCATTGTTTCTTGTATCAATACAAAACACACCATTCATAGTATACATGGGAAAAGAAAGGGAGACCATATAGATAAGGTGTAGAGAAAGATCAACTTAATTTAAGGTCAGTCCATTCAAAAGTCTAATGGCAGCAGGAAAGATGCTCTTCTTGAGTTGGATGGTACATGATCTGAGACTTTTCTATCTTTTTCCAGTGGAAGAAGATAGAAGAGAGAATGTCCGAGACGTATGGGGTCCTTGATTATGCTTGCTGCTTTTCTGAGACAGTGGGAATGTAGATGGACTTAACGAATGGGAGACTGGTTTATGTGATGGACTGAGGTACATTCACGACGCCTTACAGTTTCTTGCGGTCTTGGTCAGAGCAGGAATCATACCAAGATATGATACATCAGAAAATCATGTTTTCAATGGCACATCTGTAAAAATTGGTGAGAGTTGTAGTGGACATGCCAAATTTCTTCAGCCTCCTGAGAAAGTGGAGGCGTAAGTGGCCTTCTGAAGGATATTGGTTGGTTATGTTCAGATGTAGTTGGCTCCAGGTAACAGGTGAGACTCTAACTTTCAGTCTCCGGGGTTGGGCCGTTTGCTCAATACTTGAGGGCGTCACTTAACCAGTTCCGGAACTGCAAACACTGTTTATTTGCAGCTTACAACTTCAGAGTGAAGGAGTGTCAGGAGCAGCTGGGCGTAACAGGCTTCCAGAATCTAGAAAGAAGTTTTTTTGGGGAGAGTGAGAGAAATCATGATGCTTGCAAATGGAAATTACGATGTTCACCTGCTGCACAAACCCAGCTCCCGCAAACCGCTGGGCAAACTAGCGCAAAGAGTGGAAGAGGTGAAGAACCCATGGAGGCAGAGCTCCGCGTTGGAGCTCAGCCACAGCGAAGTGGCCAGGCTGGCCACTGACGCCCTGCTGGAATCTGGCCTCTCCGCTTACAAGCAGGCTCTGGTGGAGGAGAGGGAGCTGGAATTTTTGTCTGAGCTGGAGATCGCCTATATCATCCGGAAAGGAGCGGCTAAGCTGCCTGAGCCCACAGCGGAGCTCCGCGAGAGGGGCAGACGGCAGAGTTACAGTGAGACGGACGCTCAGTCAGAGCTGACTTCAGGTACTTATTTCCCCGTGCAGTCAGACTCGGAGGCTCCGCTGCTGGACCTGGGCTGGAGCAGACCCCAGCACAGTGTCTCGCTGCCCTCAGAGACGCGCATCATCTTTCAAAGGGACAGGAGTCAGAGCATCAAGGACACCATCCGCCAGCTGCTCAGCAAAGCGAAGTCGGTAAGGATATGATTTCCTGAAATTAAATGAATTATTAATAACGCACAGAATAGACAGTTATTCTATGCGTTATTCTGAGCTCAGTGCGCATTTGCAATCGCTGCTATGTGGAAAAGTCACAGTCTAGCGTCCTCCTACCATAAAACACTCGGTAACAGTGATCATAAAACTATCACTGGCATTTTAAAAAATCTCATCCAGTCACTGTTGTCCTTTCGGAGAGGAAATCTGCCGCCCTTACTTAGTCTGGCCTATTCTGGTCTGGACTTATCCTGTACAAATTGAGGATCTCCTCTTTATCTTATCTGCTTTCCTGCAATCTTTTCTGACCTTTTCATGTAAGTTGTGTCTAAACAAACATAAATTCCACCTCCAAAAAATTGATAAAGCGTCAGCACAGAAAGTATGAATGGACCCAATGTAGAATCTCACCTCTGTGAACACTGTCCAATATCGAACGTAATGTCACCACAGCAGAAATTCACCGTGACACTTGCTCAAACCTAACCCAATGATGTACAAATAAGTTAGTCTTAAACTATTCAATGTTAAATTAGACTCTTATAAATCGGTAGGATTCTTGGTTGTGTTGCATTTTTGAACGGAGTCTTAAAACTTTTGTATATTAACCAGAACATGGGAGCAGAAGGGTTCTACACAATCATGTACAAAAATTAGTCACAAAATACTACAGATGTTGAAATCTGAAACAAAAACAGAAAATGCTGAAAAATCTCAATAGATCTGACAGCATCTGTGGAGAGAGAATAGAGCCAATATTTCGAGTCTGGCTGACTTAAAACAAAGCTTGTTGTACCTGAGCACCCTTTTTCATTCTCCCCATCTCTCCTTTCCAATCTGATAACCCAGCCCTCCAGCCTGGCCAACATCCGTCCTCTTCACTCATGTTTCCAAATTATATTTTATTCATAAAGATACGCACAATTTGAGTGTGACAGTACATAAAGTCACTTTAGAGCAATTGTTCAAGTACAGTATTTGGCACTCTAGAATGCCTCAATCATTTAGATGTAGATTACATCTGCATTTGCACGTAAATTAAGTATATAGCCTGTGTGATTTTACTCTGATTCTAGTCCTTTGGCATTTTTATTCATTCTTTCACAGGATGTGGGTGTTGCTGGCAAGGCCAGCATTTGTTGCCATCCCTAATTGTCCTTGAACTTAGTGATTTGCTAGGCCATTTCAAAGGGCACTTAAAAGGCAACCATATTGCTGTGGGTCTGGTATCACATGTAGGCCAGACTAGGTAAGAACGGCTTCCCTAAAGGACATTAATGAACTGGATGGATTTTTAATGACAATCAGTGATAGTTTTATGGTCACTGTTACTGATTGGAATTATGGGAAAAGGATGCTAGATGCCTTTGTAGTAGTTGCCCCAATCTGCTGTGTATCCCTCAGCACATAGTCCTGGACAGAACTCAGTTGCTCTTTATGCTGGAAGACATAGAACATAGAACAATACAGTACAAACAGGCCCTTCGGTCCACGAGTTGTGCCGAACACATCTACCAATCCACAGACCTATCTATAACCCCCTATCCTATTCTTTTCCATATACTCATCCAGAAGTCTTTTAAAAGATCCCAGTGAGTTTGCCACAACAACCTCCGACGGCAGTCGGTTCCATTCACTCACCACCCTCTGAGTGAAAAACCTACCCCTGACATCTCCTTTGTATTTGCTTCCCTGCACCTTAAATCTGTGTCCTCTCGTAGTGACCATTTCAGCTCGAGGAAATAGTCCCTGAGAGTCCACCCTATCTATTCCTCTCAACATTTTGTAAACCTCTATCAGGTCGCCTCTCAACCTACATCTCTCCAGTGAGAAGAGTTCCAGCTCCCTCAACCTATCCTCATAAAGCCTGCCTCCCAATCCAGGCAGCATCCTTGTAAATCTCCTCTGAATTCTCTCAATAGCCTCTACGTCCTTCCTATAATGAGGCGACCAGAACTGCGCACAATACTCCAACTGGGGTCTGACAAGAGTCTTATAGAGCTGCATCATTACCTCCTGACTCCTAAACTCTATTCCTCAATTAATGAAGGCCAGTACACCGTACGCCTTCTTGACCACTTCCTCCACCTGCGAGGCCGATTTAAGAGTCCTATGGACCCGGACCCCGAGATCCTTCTGCTCTACAACACAGCTAAGACTCCTACCCCTTATATTGTATTCCTTCATCTCATTATTCCTGCCAAAATGGACCACTGTACATTTATCTGTGTTGAAGTCCATCTGCCACTTCTCCACCCAGTCTTGCATCCTGTCTATGTCCCGCTGCAACTTTTGACATCCCTCCAGACCATCCACAACACCACCGACCTTTGTGTCGTCGGCGAACTTACTAACCCATCCCTCCACTTCCTCATCCACGTCATTTATGAAAATGACAAACAGCAGGGGTCCCAGAACAGATCCCTGGGGCACTCCACTGGTTACCGACCTCCATGCAGAACAAGACCCATCCACAACCACTCTCTGCCTTCTGCCGGCAAGCCAGTTCTGGATCCACTAGGCCAAAGCCCCTTGGATCCCATGCCCTCTCACCTTCTCCAGAAGCCTTGCATGGGGGACCTTATCAAACACCTTACTAAAGTCCATGTACACTACGTCCACCGCCCTTCCTTCGTCAATGTGTTCAGTCACATTTTCGAAGAACTCAACTAAGCTCGTAAGGCATGACCTGCCCTTGACAAAACCATGCTGACTATTTCTAATCAGTCCAAACTTCTCCAAGTGTTCATATATCTTATCCCTCAGAAGCCTCTCCATCAGCTTACCAACCACTGAAGTCAGACTCATCGGTCGGTAATTTCCTGGACTATTCCTGTTCCCTTTCTTAAAGATAGGAACCACATCCGCAATCCTCTGGAACCTTTCCCGTTTCCATGGACGACACAAAGATCATTGCCAGGGGTTCTGCAACCACTTCCCTCACCTCCCACAATAACCTGGGGTACATCCCATCCGGTCCCGGCGACTTGTCTATCTTGATAGAATTTAACAGGTCTAACACATCCTCTTTCCTAACATCCACATACTCAATCATTTCTGTATGCCTCAAACCTGCAGTGCAATCTCCCAGTTCACTTTCCACCGTGGATACCGAGGCAAAGTACTCGTTAAGCACCTCTGCCATTTCTTCCGGATTCACACAGACTTTTCCCCCTTCGCCTTTTATAGGCCCTATCCCTTCTCTTCCCATCAAGACCAACAAATTTAAGATAGGCCAAAGGGCATCTTTCATCAAGTTGATGTCCTTCATTGGTAGTTGATGATATCCCTAGTTTGTTTCTCTGGAAACATTCCAATGAGCACAGAGGGCATTATGGAACTGTTCAGAAAGCACTCCATCTTTTTTCAGATCTCTTTTCCAACTGTTCATCTTAGAGGAGGTGGAAGGGTCACTTTCCTCTCCGTGGTGGTGTTGGGTTTCCAGATATGAATGAAGAATCTAACTGGTATTGGTGTACTCACATATGCTATATCTTGGTGTTTGTTTGAAAGTTCTGGCAATGAGGTGTTCAGTCAAATGATTATGACAGTCTGCTCAGCTTACCATTCAATAGGATCTTTTCCTATGGGGCCTCAGGAATGTTGTGTGTGGACCACTGCCTGATGAGCTGGTGCTCAAATGTGCCTTCCTGCAGAAATACTCCCACAAAAGAGTGTAGGACAGCATAGTACAACTGAATGGTACATTATATGGTAATGTGGCCAGACACATCCTTTTACAGCTCCAGGACAGACAGAACCTCACCACATGAGGACATCTCGCACCTCATGACTAGGTTCTTTTCCACAGTAGAGCAGGGTCACCATTCCCATATACCCAGTTTCTGTTTAAGAATGGCTGTTCACTCATCTCAGTTTTTGACATATGTCCTGGCCCTTCCAAAGCATAGTCCGGGAGAGTTTCAGGTCGCCAGGAATCAAAGAATCGATTGATCCCATTTCCAAGAGACACAACCTTGCTCTTTCCATGATTCATTTCTCATTTTTGAGGAAAAGTTTGGAGAATCCTCAGATAATGAGCTCTTCACCTCCTACAGACCCTCCTGTTCTTTATTTAGACAATCTTCAATTGGACTTCATTCTCAGTTCAATACAGCTTATAGAGGTTCAGTGTTTTCAGCAATAACAGTCACAACTGCATAACCAAAAATGAGCAGTCTAATTTCCAACTCAACTACTGTAGGAACTCAGCCAATACAGAAACTTCCTGATAACTCTTACAATGCTTTCGTGTAATAACATCTCTTTGAGCAAATTTCACTGTAATAGATTTCCTTGAGATGTTATACAAATCTGGTCAGCTTTGAATCAGTTGAATTTCTGCCAATTTTCATTTGGTATTTCAAAGCAATGTTGCTGGTTTGTTGTTCTTTATCGTTTGTGTTATATGATACATAGGGGAGGGCCAGTAAGGTGAAAATGCACAATGGTATATTTGTTCAGAAGGCAGTAATTTGACTAGTGCTGACGGCCACATGGTGAAGGAGATTATATAGCTGAAGCCATGTGATACAGAACTACCCCTGATTGAGCATCAGTAGGCAATATTGGAAAGTCACAAAATGGTCAGTGTGGGAAATGTATAAGAACAAAAGTGGCTTGTCCAGCATCAATGGAATGAGACTTCTCTAAAATCTAATTAAGGTCAAAGAAGTGCTGCCCTGAGGTAAACAATGGGCCATTTGATCAAAGAATGCTTAATGATGACAATGCCAAAAATACAAATGTTTTCACTCCCAGTAACAAGGTGTGGTTAACATCGACCTAATTGATATATTCAAGTTATGATAGAACAAACAATAAATTTGTATTCATTGGCAACAAGCATCTTTAACATAATGAGAAAAAGTCCTGAGAAATAGAGGCAGCTGGAAAGGGAATAGGGAAGGAGCAAAAGAGAAACTTGGCCAGTGGTGGGTTTCAAGTGGGATCTTGATGAAGATGAGGTGAGGAGATTTAGGGAGAGACTTCCACACTGTGGCTCCTGATGACTGAAATGCACCTGCCAATGTTGGAATGACTCAAGATGGGGTTACAGAATAGACCACAATCAGAGAAACTGAGGGTTTGATGAGCTTTAGTAGCTAGAGTATATTAGAAATCGAGAGGGGTGAAATGATGAATCATTAAGTAATAAATATTAAATTTGAGATGTTGAAGACTGAGGAGAGAGGTTATTGAACAAGGACCAGGCTAGTGAGTAAACAGTAAAACACAGGCAGCAGAGCTTTTACAAAGTGTGGAAGATAGAAAGCCAGCCAGAGGAGCATTGGAGTAGTTGAACAGGAGGTGACAAAGGCATGGATGATGGTATCAGCACAGTAAGAAGTCTGACAACACCAGGTTTAAGTCCAACCGATTTATTTGATAGTAAACTCACACAAGCTTTCAAGGATGTCCTCTTCGTCATTCACCTGATTATTATCAAATAAATCAGTTGGACTTAAACCTGGTGTTGTCAGACTTTTTACTGTGTTCACCCCAGTCCAATGCCGGCATTTCTACATTATGATGGTATCAGCAGCAGACATGGCAGAAATGAGAAGATAGATGGTCATAAAAATATTAAATGGGAGGTTATTAAAAAAACTCATCATGCAGAAAGTGGTTAAACTGTGGAATTCTCTGCCAAAAAATATTAATGGGACACTGTTCTTGTATCCTAATAAATGGTACTGGTTAATTGCTTAGAACAAAGGAATACTGCAGGATAAGGGAAGCAATGCAGCAATAAAATAAAAGCAAAATACTGTGGATGCCAGCAATCTGACACAAAAACAGAAACTCACCAGGTCTGGCAGCATCTATGAAGAGAAAAACTGGATTTCAAATCTGTCTGACTCTTTTTCTGAGCCATGTAATGGAGCATGGCAGCTCATGTAGCAAAACAGACAGGCAGAGGCCGGATGGCTTAATAGCCAGTTACTGTATTTGACATTTTGCAATGCTATCTGCTGTCTTGAATGTACAATTCACTGAATGGGTTCTGGAACTTCACTGTATCTTTCACCTCAGTCAGTTTGCTATTTATCATTGTTCCACAGAGTTGCATTTGTACAGGCTAATTATCTACTGATAGTGCTTCTAACCTCTATGATTTGAGGGAGAAAATTTGACACGGTTCAAAAACTGTTATTAAAATTCCAGTGTTGGACACTTCCATGTGGCATAGAGAGATTGCTTTTTGTTAAGTCAGTGTGTCCTTTGTTAATTTAGTTTGCAAAAAATAAAATGTACAACATTCATATCCTTTTTGCCTTGCAGCTCATTGCAATTGTGATGGATATATTCACTGACATTGATATACTTTGTGACTTGTTGGAAGCTTCTAATAAACGAGGAATCCCCGTCTACCTACTCCTAGATGAAAGTAACCTGGAGTATTTTATACTGATGTGTGATGAACTTGACATCCAAAAAGATCACCTTATTGTAAGTATTTCTGACTTTTACTACCTCATGTAAAAGGTGATGGTGGTCGTTTTTAAATGGCAGCTTCCTTTGCATTAGTTACATCAGAGATTACGTAATTCAAAACCTTCAGTTTCTATGATTTTGTGAAACCATTAATTATGGAGAGAAAAATTTCTTGTATTAGAAGAGCTCTCTTTCCCATATAATCGCTTTCAGTGGATTACTCTCCATATTTCTTGCCTTGTGACTACTCTGTGCTGTCCCCACGATAAAGTACAACATGAGATGGAAATTCTTTTTACACCTGAAATGGAAGCACCACAAGAAACTCATGCTTCAACTAAATCAATCTTTATCACATTCAATATGTCCTTCAGGATTCTACCCATATTACAACATTAAAGTCAGGGCTGCAATGAGGCTAGCATTTAGTAAGGTGCTGTTTTACAGATTGCTGTAGATGCTTTGTGAGCACTGCAGAGCACATTAAGTAGTCAAGGGTTCTGAGTGTGTCAGCCTCTGGGGAACTGGCATCTGATACCCCTCAGTTCTATGGACATTGAGCATTTTGTCATTGGATATTCAGATGAATCATCAGAAAACCCATTGCTTTGGGTAAATTTAGATTGTGGTGTTGATCCATCAAAGTTACTTGAACAAGGTTTTAATCAGAAAATATTTTTCAGGAACCTCTGGTAAGGCTATATAACTCTTTGAGTAAATTAATTTTTTAAAGGTTTAAATCAGCTTTCAAAACTGGGCCATTATTTTGTCTGTAGAATCCCTTCCTTAAACATCTCCAACTCTATTTCTGTCATATGATTTTCCTTAAAACTTACCTCTTTGACCAATCTGTTCTAATCCTTATGTGGCTCAATATCAAATTTTATTTGAAAGCTCACCTGTGAAGTGTCTTGAGATGTTGCACTCTGTTCACGTTGTTGTACAAATGCAAATTGTTGTACAATGTATATCATTACAAAAGCTGAATTGGTAAATTGCCTATGGTAGGATCCAAACCTATCTCAATGAATTCCTTAGTTCACATTAAAGCACTAAAAGCTGATTTTACTGTCCAGGTAAACCTCTCTCTCTCTCTCTCTCTCATTCCCATATGGTGAGTAAAAATACTGTTTTTTTTTTTCTTCCCTTCTAGAACATGCGGGTCAGGAGTGTGATGGGAGACACATACTGTACAAAGTCTGGGAAGAAGTTTAATGGTCAGGTGCTGGAAAAGTTCATGATTATTGACCTGGAGCAAGTGGTGGCAGGCTCATACAGGTAAACAATGAGAATATGATTTGTGCTAAATATTTCAATTGTCACCAAATCATTACCTGGTCTATCCCTCCAAATCATAGAATCCCTACAATGCAGAAGAAGGCTAGTCAGCCCATTAAGTATGCACCAATAACAATCCCACAACCTCACATATTTTACCCTGCTTGTCTCCTGATACTAAGGGGCAATTAATCTAGGAGTGTGGGAGGAAATCTGATCATCCAGAGGAAACCCACGCAGACGCAGGAAGAACATGCAAACTCCACAAAGGCCAGAATTGAACCTGAGTCCCTCAGCGTCTGAGGCAGCAGTGCTAATCACTATGCCACCAGTTGGGAAATCTTCTTCTCAACTTCCTACATTTTAACCTGTCTCTCATGTCTTCATCTTCTGAATCTGTTTGAACTGTCCCTGTGCTCTCGTAGCCAGCCTCATGCCTCCATTCTTCAAAAAATTGGGCTTATCCAAATCTCTGTTCACCAACTCCTAACTCATATTATGTCATGTTCAGTCATCACCCTGTGCTCAGTAATCTACAATGGCTCCTGGTCAACCAACGCCTCTTTTTTTTTTTACAACAGATTCTCTTCCTCATCTTCAAATACTTCCGAGATCTCACATTCTTTGCAACCTCCTCCAGCCCTATATTCCTCCAACTCTAGCCTCTTGTGCATCCTTTACTTTGTTTGCTCCACCATTGGTTGAGCTTCTTTCAGCTGCCTAGGCCTAAACTTCTGAAATTCACTATTTAAGCTTTTCTGTCTCTCCTCCTTTAAGATATTCCCTAAAACCTACCTCTTTGACCCAACCTTTAGACACATGTCCTAAAGCCTCCTACTCTGGCTGTGTATCAATTGTCTGGTTTTCTTTTGTGAAACTCATTGGGATATTTTACTACATTGAAGATGCTTTCTAAATGCAGATTGTTAAGTATTGCTGTTAAACCACACATTAATTCCAACAGTCTCAATCTTAGAATGGCACATTTACTGCATTAGATGTACATTTTTCATCGGTTTCCTCTTCACTACCTCCCAAATTGGGTGGACTTGAGATCAGTGTTGTCTCCACTTTTTTGTCCTACAGTAAAATGTCACTGACATCTTTCCAAGAAATGAATTCACTAACTGTGTTAGAAGTGGGAAAGGGAATGAGTGTTGGGCTACATTTGGCATCTATTTGCATTTAATTTAAATAAAGTAACACATGTAATTGAAGCAGCAAAACTTGAAGTACTTTCCATTGCTATTGACTGACTGACCACTGGTTAGTTTCTGGAACAATGGTGTGACTATGTATGAGAGTTCCCCCATTCCCCTGTTTGGTGATGTTCCCAATATTGTTCAAGGGACACAACTGGGAGCCCAGCTTCTCTTGAGAGTTTGTGTAAACACAGACCTTATTCCTTTTTAATTGAATTGATAGATATTTTGCTAATGCCTCCTCCTGAGGTCAAAGTCACAGAATGTATGTCCCAGTATGGTAATTAGGAAGATCTACATTTCAGTTTGTAATGGATGATAAATACTGGCCTTTCCAGCAATGCCAACTTCCCATACACACATTGTTTTAAAAAAAAGACCTTGCCGTTTTAATAGGTTTCAACCAGGGCTCTATAATTAAACACATGTCTCAACAAGCTTCAGTTAGTGAAGACAGAGTAAGTGAGGCGAGTGGAAATCATCCACAATCCCCGCTCCTAATTGTACACTGGGTTTTTGTTTCTCATTGTATGTTTGTGTGTTACCGGTCAGTAGGGACTTGCATGAAGAATGACTGAGAAAGGGGTACAGCATTTGCTGATTATGAAGCAAGAAATAACTTGTATTCATGTAACATATTTTATAAACTCAGGACAATCCAAAATACCTTTTTAAATTTCTTATTGGAATGTAGCAAATGCAGCTGCCAATTCAGGCATATTTTCATTTATCCCATTCTCCAAATATGGTAGGCAGTCAGGTGAACACTATCTTGTTTACTCAATGGGAACTGTTCCACTAGGTAGAAAAGTAGGATTTGTTTCAGCCTTGAGGCTGAATTGGAAATCAGGGAGGGTGGTTACTTAAAAGAAAACTGGGAGGACCAATTTTGGTCAGAACTATTCAACAGTAATGAGAAAACGCTTTTTTTAAAAAAAAACAGCATTGTCATTGGATGATCCTTGTCTAAAATAAGTAACAAAGAGAAGTGAACTGCTTTACTTAAAATAATGAGTGTTCAGAAAGCAGCAAGTTACTTTGCATTTTTGAAGGACAGGAGAAATCTGAAAATTACTCCTGTCAAAAGGTTGTTGACATTGCACTAAATTGAAAATGCCAAGACTGAGATTGATGGGTTTGTGTTGAGTATATAGTAAAAGTGGGTAAATGGAATTAAGGTATAGTTGGTTGAATTGAATGGCAGGACAGAGTTGAGAGGCTGAATATTCAACAGCTTGTTGCCATGTTCCATAGAGTTAGTGATCCTGGTATTGTGTGATCGGCAGGTTTCAGAGACAAGCATTTCCCTCGGGTGAGTTGGGTTCAGTGATGTGTGTTGACTTGGCTCTTTCCTCTGTCACGCTCATTAATCCTCAAACAATCAACCCTACTGATGCCATCGACACTCCTTGTTTTAATTAAAAATATGTAACAGAATTTTCCTCCTACTAGATATCATGAGATTTAAATAAAACACTGTGCTAAAAATGCATAGTAAGAAGTCTCACAACACCAGGTTAAAGTCCAACAGGTTTATTTGGTAGCAAAAGCCATTAGCTTTCGGAGCGCTGGCTGCCCCTGATGAAAGCCAGCGCTCCGAAAGCTAGTAGCTTTTGCTACCAAATAAACCTTTTGGACTTTAATCTGGTGTTGTGAGACTTCTTACTGTATTTACCCCAGACCAATGCCAGCATCTCTACATCACGACAAATGTACAACAGCACTAATCTGAAAGAAAAATCAAGCTAATTTCTGTTCAAGGTTTCCTCACAAAGTATAATCTGTCCAATTTGTACAGAACCAACATGGTGTCAAATTTTATTTTAAGTTGACTTTATTCACTGATTTTGTTATAGAATCTTTCAAGATAGAAGGAGGCTATTCTGCCCATTGTGACTATGCCAGCTCTTTATAAGAGCTATCCAATCAGTCCTGTTCCCATTAACTCTTTCCTCAAGTCCTGCAGTTTGGATGATTGATAATTCATCCAAAGTCCATTTTGAAAGTTACTATTCATAGTCATTAAATTATTGAATCTGCTTTTGGATTGTATGATTGTATGTTTCCGATTATAACTCTGTCTCCTCTTTTCCCTGTCATCATAATTTTAATCAATTGATCTGAAATCAATATCCTCTCATTACCAATCCTGCCAGTGGGAATCAGTGAGAAGCCCGTAGACATCACTGCATACATTGGCTCAACAAATCTTGTCCCAGCAGTCGAGAGTTGAGAGGCAAATGTTACAGTTGTTGCCAGTTACACTGGGAGCGTTAAACAGGATATCCTTATAGAATCACTTGTGTTAACTGAAGGCGTGGCTGGGGTAATAGCTAATCCTTCTATAAAATTGGCTGATTAGAAAGGAAGGATTTTGATGCTTTTCACTTGTGACTCGGAACTAGTGAGGTTTATTTAGTTTTAAAAATAAGCAGATAAAGTTCCAAAGCCAGCAGCCTTTTTTTAAAAAAATCATTTAATATATTCTATTTTTTTTATTTTTTCTTTCTTTTGGCCTGTGCTGGAAGCAGTCATACCATGGAACAATACAATCCCTACGGCGTAGAGGTGATAGGATGGGAGCAATTGTCCCTTGATGATTAAAGACACTCAGTGCCTGGCTTAATGTGGTACTAGATATCACTGGGGATGGGAATGCTGAAATCTCTTTGTCCTTTCCTCCACCTCTCCATCCGCTTGCCCGCACTTCCCCTGTCCCTGTCTTCCCATGGCCCCCATCGTGCAAACCCTACACACTGACATCACTTTACCTTTTGTCTTGGGTTGTTCCATGGTGGGTGAAACTTCCATCGCTGGGTTTTGATTTCAGCCGTGCCCTATCATTGGCCTCACCACTGCCTGATTGGCATGGAGTTTGGCAGGATTCCTGGAAAAGAGGAAGCACAGATCTCTTGCTGGCATGCAAGACCCCCAACTCTTCAACATGATCCCAAGTTAGCAGATTAAGAGAGTGCAGGAACTACAGCTGGAGGTTTGCTGGTGTGAGGGGAGCCATTCCCTCACTAAGTCTACTGCAGGGTCATCACGAATGAAATTTTAGGAATGGCTGAAATTATACTAAGGGAATAATCTATTGATGTATCTTTCAGATATTGAAGAAGACAAAATGGAAAAACAAATCCAAAAAGGATCAGGCAATTTTTTCATGTCACATCCTACTTGGCCTGTTTGTGTAGGAATAGGTGGAGACCATTCAGTCCCTGATACCTGTCAAGTTCTGATATAATTGAATTGTGGATCCAAATCTAAACTCCATCTGTTCGCTTTGCTTCAGTTGTTGATATCCTTACCCTAACAGATATCCATCAAACTCAGTTTTGGCATTAATATATCCTGCAAACTGTAATAACAAATGATTTATCAATCTCATATTACTGGGAATATGCCAAAAAATCTGATGCTATATTTATTGTAAAATTGACTCAACATTCAGACTGGATACACATTGTGTTTAATTCATTTCACTTGCAAGATAAATTGAACAAGCCCAGTTTTTATGCTTGCCATTGGAAGGAAAATCACAAGCAGAACAAATCGACAAGCTCTCTTCCTTGAAGATTGTAAGAGAATCGATTTGCAATACGCTTATTTTATTCTGGTGGTTACCCAATGATTACCATATTTAAATTCAATTTTACAGTGCCACAGGATTTGAATTGCCAAATTCCAGTTGCTGTTTGTGAACTCTCTAAAACCTTTACATAAATAAGAGAAATTTAAGGTAATTGACAAAAGAAATGGGGTTAGTTGGCAATATATTCTCTTATTTGAATTTTGGTGCACAGCTCTTTTTTAAATTCACCCAGGAAATGTGGATTTATGATTTTGAGCTGGATTAATGAATCATTTGGATGTGCTGTGTAGAATTATGTAAAAATTACAGCTTGAGCAGTGTATTTGGCCCCACGTATCTGTTTTAGTATGTATTCTCTGCAGCAACAGTAGTCTAAAATCTTTGTCCCAAATCCCCTTCCCTGTAGCCATCAACCCAAGCTATTCTTAAATGTTAACATGATTTCTACTTCTATCGGCTGACAACTATCTAGATGGTTGGGGGTGGGGTGTGGATTTATTCTCTGTCCTAAATATTTTGTATTTAATCACATCTATGTTCTGCAGTTTGTCAATTGTTGCACATGTATGTTTCTGACCTATCCATTCAGTTTATGAGGATGAATGAATTTTTTGATCCATTTCTTCCACTTTCTCCAATTGAAAGGGACATTCAGTTTAAAAATGTATTTGATAATCCAAATGGTATCATTGCGACAAAAGCTAAAATGATTGGATTTACTGCCAACAGTATTATAATCCTACACAATGGCAATGGTAAGGTGCAAGTGACTTTTGCCACACCTTTCAGTGGTATTAATGGAGTTGAGTGCAGAGAAAGAAGGAAGAGTCATCCTTGGCCTTTTCTTACGTATTACAGCTGTGAGCAGTGTTGACAAAGTTCTCACAATGGATTATCCACTTATTTTCTCAACTGCAAGTAGTGTTTAGTCCAAAAAAGCTGAAAATTCCCATTAGATGTTAAAGGAAAATTAACCATGTGTTTTCTTTCTTTCTAGCTTTACCTGGCTGTCAGGACAGGTTCATCTGAACTTTGTCACACTATCGACTGGACAGATAGTGCAAACATTCAGTGAGGAGTTTCGATGTCTTTATGCAGAGTCGAATCCGATTGAGCGTTTCTCTTCAGTGGACGACGATCTTTCTTATCGTGCATCCAAACTCAGGATCCATCCAGAATGGCACAATGTGATGGAAAGGCTGCTGGAACCAATCCATTCCAACCCATCCAGCAGCAAGTCAGGGAGTAGTCCTCGCAGTGTCATACAGTTAGCTACTCCAGCTGCTAAAGCATTCTGGGAACGTAAACAAATCAGCTCTTCTACTTCCAATAGCTCTTCTGACATCAATTGCAAAATAAAAGAGAATGACAAGTCAAGCAATAACCTGACCCATGATCTATTGGCAAGGCCTAGTGTATTAGGCTTTTATGATGCAAGCCCTGGCAATAGGCAAGGTATATGCTCTCCAGTCAATTCTCGCTTTCAAAGTCAAGGGGCAGCTATCCAGCAAAGAAATCCCGTAGTCCCACCTAAACCAACTAAAATGCCAGAGGATGATTTGTCCAATGCAAGAAGGCCGACCCCTCCAACATCACCATGTCCATGGCTTGCCAATTCATCAAGGCCCAATCGTGCAGAAGTTCCCCATCAAGCCGAAGATCCCACCAAAGAGTCACACAAAACTTCAGGGGGTTTGACAAGGTCAGCAGATCGAATGACCCTTGGCCACAGTAAATTAGAAATGATGATGGAATATAATGATAAAATGAAGATGAAAAATGTTTACAGTAGGTTTCAATTAATGAAACATGATTCTTGAGCATTGAATTAAAGCAAAATACTTCACATGATGGAAAACTGAAAGTAAAACAGAAATTTTTGGAAAAACTTAACAATCTGTGGAGATGGAAACAGAGTTACCGTTTCAAGACAAAAATGACTTCTTCAGAACTTAAGCATAGGATCATCTGGCAGTGATCTCTTTAGACTGTTTCCTACATAACCATTCCTCAATCACCTGACTGACAGTCACAATATCAAAGCTGATGTGTTCAGTGAAGAAACAGTTTCCTACACAATTGTTTTCTGGAATCTGTGAGGGATATGCTTTGTGCAAGATGAATGTTTCACTGGGTTGATCTGATTTACAGTCACATGTATAGTGATAATGAATTTAAGTGACAATAGTGACCGTTTAAAAGGGCATCATCATGCAGTTAGAAACTTTGAGGCTGACGGAGGGAAGTGGTTCAGATGAATGGAGTATGTGTTGAAAAACACTTTTTGAAAGACTGTCCTTTAAATGGCTTTCTTTAATTTGCCCCTTGCTTCCTGTTTATCCAGCAGAGGAAATATTGGGCAGGCAGGTTAAAGTCATCGTGGTCTACAGAACAGAAAAACACCTTTTGGCCCATTGAGTCTGCGCCGGTCAAAGACAAACCACCCAGCTACTCCATTTTCATGTTCCAGCACTTAATGTGTAGCCTTGTTATTCAGGCTTTTTATATGTCAGGCTTGGATCAGTTAGTAGCATCCTCACCTTAGATTAGAAAGTTGTGTGCGCAGGATATATTGCAGAGATTTAAGTGCATAATTTAGTCTGACACTCTCCAATATAGTACAGAGACAGTATTGTACAGCCAGAGGTACTGTTTTTCAATTGAAACATTGAACCAGGATCTCCACCTACCCTTTTGGATGGGGATAAAATGATCCCTTCAGACTACCTTGAAGAAGAATTCTTTCTGGTCTCTTGGCTAATATTTATCCTTCCATCAAAATCACTAACACAGATTACTTAGTCATTATCTCATTGTTATATGAAGCAGCTTGTTATGTGCGAATTTGCTGCAATTTTTCATACATTAACAATAGACGATGGGTGTAATTTTCCCAAAAGAAACTAAGTACTCAATAGGCAGGAATAAGGGATCTTTTCCTGCATGTTTTCTGGGCAAGCTTTGTTGAATGAATTTACAGCAGTTTGTGCACTACAGAGTCAATTGAGGAATTTACACTGGGCAAGTGGGTGGGGGAGGTCGTAATTCCATTGGAGAAGCCGACATCGGATTGCAGAGGAGGCATAGTGCACAAGAGTGGGAGATCGATTGACAAGCACTTCCCACCCCACATCCCCATCCACCACTGATGGCCAGCCTCCTGATGGCAAGACCCAGCTTCTGATCCCTACTTCACTCCCATCTGGCCCCATGCCTTGGCACTACTCAGTGCCTGCTGAGCACTGCCCAGTGCCAAGGTATGCAATGGACAGTGCCAAGGTTCCTCTGCCCCCAACCTCCCAGGGGCATCAGTGGCATCTAGTCCCACCAGCGAGGCCATGACGTCTGGTCCCCATTGATGGGAATCATCTGTGATCCCCATTGGTGTCGACCTCCATCAGTGGGGTCAGAAATCTTAGCAAGTCCAGACAGTTGGTTTGCTAAGTAGATGCAGAGCATCTACCCTAGTGCGAGGCTGATTATGCCCAAAGAAATGACCCGGAAAGATTGCGACTGGCATCAGACCATTTATTCCTTCCCGCTACTTCAGCAGCGCAGCGGGTTGGGAAAATCGCATCCTACATTTCAAAAGTGCTGAATTGGCTGTAAGCACTTTGAGATGCTGAATAGTCATAAAAAGTGCTATATTAATGAAAATTTCTTAATCCATTCATATCATGTCAAATCTCTGATTTCAAAAGTATAATGGGATGAGAGTTTATGTTTTTAAAATGTTAGCCTTTAAAATATTCTAATATATAGTTTCAATATCATGTTTTCTAACCGTGAACTTGTAACAAGAGATGCTCTTTAGTACGGAATTAGTTCAATAGGGGAAAGGACTTTTGTCCTTCCAAATTTGAGCTGAGGAGGAATTTAGTCTGCCACTGAGAATATATTTTATCTCTGTGATGGAAAAATAATTGACAAAGTCAATTAAAGACTGGCAAATGAACCAGAAACACCAGGAGGAAATATATTGTATATTGTGAGTTATAATGATCTGGAAAGTATTGGCTTTGGATGATGGTAGCACATTTAGTATTAATGTTCAAAGGAGAATTGGATAAATGTTTAAAGAGAATTATTACCAGAGCTTTGGAAAAAGAACAAGGGAATGGATTTAATTGGATAGTTCTTTCACAAAGCTAGTACAGACAGGATGGGGCCAAATGGCTTCCCCCTCTACTGCATCATACTTTGAAACCAAGTTGTTCATAGTGGAAATGGTTCAAGTGAATACAGTACAGGAATTAGGGTGTATCAGAGGGAGGAAATCAAGTACATTTTCTTTTACCCTAGAAAATTGTGAAAGCTGATTTAACTGGGTCTTTTTTTTCAAATATGTGCTTCTTATTGGAAATTCAATTGCACATAATTAATCTATGCAAATTATCCTATCTATGTAAATATAAAACGTTCTCTGAAATTGTTGTTTTCAATTCCAATAAATGTCACTTATTATGAAATTTCTTTGAACACTTTTATATGAAATAGAATGCAATTTGTAAACTATTCAGTACAGCACATCAGGGTTCCTGCTCCTGATTGACTACTGCAGGAACCTGGATGTATCTGAGATAGGTGTGGAAAATTGTAAGTTCCCTAAATCACTGACAGGAGGATGGGTGATTTTTTTTTTTTTGACCTCGCCACACTGGTGTAAATTGTGCCAATTCCAAAAAGTGGTGTGCAGGCCTAAAAATCAGTTTTGTGCCTGGTTTCAAGCGGTTTGCAATTGTTCTGGTTCCTTTCTAATGGCACAAATCGAACCCAATTAGCATATTTAAAATAGCATTTAAATATGCTTTGCCGAATCGACCCTGGATACTCCAGCTTCCAGGATCTCCTGATCCTTGGGAGCAGTGCAAATCTGGCAAGAATCATTACTAGTCTCCACAAGCATAGATAAGGTGCAATGGTCATACCACAGTGGTTCAGAGTCCATTGAATCCCCTGAATGGTCAAGGATATGGTTTGGCAGTGCCCACCTGGCACTCTAGGGCTATCTGGACACTGCCAGGATGCCTGGGACAGTGCCATTGGTCTCGGGCCAAAGTAGGGGTGGAGCCATTATGGGAAGAGCTACTGCGAAGTGTTCATATGGCACAAATTGGAGCATGTTAGGTATCATGTTGGGGGAGCATGAAGGATGATCTGTTAGGAGGGCCCCTTTGCTGGTGAACCGTGTCAGGGAGGGGAAATATGCTGTAAACAAAGAGGGGAGGGTCCTGCTCTTGATGGGGGAAGTAAGAGTCTCCCAATGCACGGTGAGTTCAGGGTGGCTTGGAAAATGCCACCCGACTGCTTTGTCTCCAGGCTCACTGGCATGTTTAGCCCCCTCTGCCAGAACTGGCACACAACCCTCTGCTCTCCAAAAAATGATGAGTGTGGGATGATTGTGGTTTACAGCACACCAAACAGATTGGTGTGGATTGCTCCAGTTTTCATTCCAATATTACACACAATTTTTTAGGGGGTGGGGGTAAATTGCAGCCAATGACTTCCAACAAAGGTAGTTTATTCCTGAGCCCCACAGTTATATACAACACTGTGCTCTGCCCACACTCCGAGGGAAAACTCCCGCCAAGTTACTTATTTTATAGCATGTCATCGCTTTCTTACATAACCACTCGGTCTACATCATCTCCTTTAGTTGGGACAGCCAATAGTGTGGGATCCAGCAGTGTGCACAATAGGATGTGCAGAACATTGTATGACATACAATTAAACAAACTGACAATGCATAACTATTCACATATATCTATGGAGGCATGGATGAAGCTGTAGTTGTAATGGAATATCTCCACTTCCCTGGATAAATGCAACTCCAACAACAAGCAACTCAACACCAACCAGGACAAAGCGGCCTGCTAGATTATTACTCCTTCTACAAATATTCAATCCTCCTATAACCAATGAACAGTAGCAGCCATATGTACCTTCTACAGGGTGCACTAGAGAACCTCACCAAATTTCCTTCGGCAGCACTTTTGAAACCTACGACAACTACCATTTGGAAGGCCAAGAGCATCTCCTGAAAGTTTCCTTACAAGTTTCTCACCATCTTGACCTAGAAATAGATCACTGTTCCTTTACCGTTGCGGGTCAAAAGTCTGGAATTCCCTCTAACAACATTGTGGATATACCTACACTTCGAAGACTGCAGTGATTCAAAAAGGCAGCTCACCACCACCTTCTAAAAGGGACAATTAGGGATGGGCAATAAATGCTAGTCTAGTCAGTGACACCCACTGCCATAAATTAATTTTTAAAAACAAACTAGCAACTAAAGCAAAGCCCATCATGTCTTTACCTTGCCCTATCATTTCTGTTGGAAAGAAATACTGAAATTTGAAACTCGGTGCTAGATTAAGTGGTCATAAAGTCCTGGAATCTTACATTCGGCCTCATCAGACGTCCTGATTGTATGGTCACACGGGGTGGTGTTGTTGTAGTGTTTTTCACTGTAAGCAACACAGGACATTTCATCTATGTGTTAGGTGCAGAATTTGCCACATTGGTCCACTCATTTTTGTTGAAAATATTGCAGATAGTTGGAAAATGTTCCAAAAGGAATGGTGAGTTTACTGCGGCACTGCACTCTCTGCCAAGCCAGAACTGGGGAGGTGCAGTAAAAGTCAGACTTGTCCATGGTACCAAAGAATAGCGATAGTACACCCTGGTTTGAATCATTCTATGCTTCACGTTGGTTTGGGGTGAATGAGATTCCTCTTACACAATGAGTGACTTGGACATAGGCTGTATTAATTTTTTCTTAAACTATTTGCTTACAATCAAAATTCCATGATAAAAGGCATGAGTCTCTTTATTTGAGCTGTTCAGTGATCTTCTCTTTTGGAGACCCTTGGTCACCTGATCTGATGCCATGCTTACATTGTCAGTAATGTCACAGTCTAATTAACATAATATTGCTCCTGTACACGCATCTCCTTTAATAATTATAAATGATTGATAATACATATTTCAATCAACTATATGAACTTTGTATTTATCGCTATCCTGGTCAAGCACCTTGACATCTGTTTCTGTCCTGGTGTCAAAAGTAGGCTCAATGCCCACAATGACCAGGTGATTCTTGTTTTCCTTGGCATCCCTAACGTCATTTTGGAACAAATCAATTGTCATTGCCATAGGTGTTTCTTCAATACAACAGATCTTAGTTTAGTCTGAATTTTATTAAAAATTAGGTAATGTGATGTATTTTGAGATTGACTGTCCATTATAAATGTCCTTGAGTAGTTCCACGTTCTTCAGTTTTGGAGATTAAAGTCATCCAACTAGTTCTGAAAGTTCCTGGAATAAATTGCGTATTGATACAGAAAGAAAACTCTTTATAGTAAAATTGAATTAGTTCTAATTATATTAAGTAAACCCTCAACAATCATAACTGTTTGAACTAAGAGTTACCTGAAACAGCTACTAATTAGTCCCACTCTCCTATTCTTTCCTCAGATCTGATCTTTTATTTCCCTTTTCAATTATTTATTCAATTCTCTTTTGCAAGTTATCAATTCCACCATTCATATGGATACTGCATTACAGATCATCATAATTCATTGAGTTAAAAAAAAGTTTCATCAGCCTCTGCTTTTTTTTTTTGGCCCATTATCTTAAATCTGTGTCCTCGAGTTACTGACTGAAGTGGTGTAATTCAATATTAAATAAAAGTAGCTTTGAAATAGGCAAATGTAGTTCTGACCATTAACAGCTTTAATAGAATAGTTATCTGACTACTTTCTCAGCATGATGGTATGGGAAAGTAACCACTTCAAACCTAATGACTTTCACATGATGGGTAAGTAAAAGTGTAATAATAAGCACAGACTTCAGCAGGAGAACCAATCAGATAAAGGGAACAGCTACACCCTGTATAATTCTACTCATTTCATGAAATATGTTAACCAAAAGTTATAAATATGTTACATGGCCTTTGTGTAATGATGTAGAGATGCCGGCATTGGACTGGGCTGGGCACAGCAAGAAGTCTCACCATACCAGGTTGAAGTCCAACAGGTTTATTTGATATCACAAGCTTTCAGAGCATTGCTCCGTCACCTGATAAAGCAGCAGCGCTCCAAAAGCTCATGATACCAAATAAATGTGTTGGATTTTAACCTGGTGTCATGAGACTTCTTACTGAGCCTTTGTAGAAGAGAGATACCCTGTAGAAGCAGATCGTTTATCCCAAGCATGCTAGTGATTAAAAGTTTCTGGCCAAAATCTTCCAGCCCTTTCAGCCAATGGGATCTTCACCAGAGTCCCCCAGAGTGTTCCCTGGTAATGCAGGGTTCTAATCATGTAAAACCCAGGCTACATTGGCAGGGCCGGAAGATCCTAGTGCCTACCAATGGCAAGCTGCCGTCGCCACTGGAAAATACACTGTGGGGAGGCAGGAAGAGGGGGAAAAGTGGGGACAGAAAATCTGTCTCTTCCTTACTCCAACTTACAGACTTGAGTGATTTCAATCTTTTACCACAACATTGAACTTCCTGTCATTGGAAGCAGTTTCTCCTTATTTATTCTCAATATTCCTCAATTTTGAGGATCTCTATCAAATCTATCTTTAACATTTCCTCTGTAACGACATCAATCCCAGTCATAAAATCTGCTTCAGCGAAATATCTTCTAAGATTTACTGACCCGAGGCACCTGATTTGTCAGTTCACATTTTGAATAGCAACAAGTAGGACACGCCCTTTCCTGTCTCTATACTTCAGCTTGCAATCATTACTTTAGCCTTGTAGGCTATGGAGTTCTGCCAATTTGCATGATAAGCTCTCACTACTCACTACTTGCTTTTTCATGAATAGAAGTTTATATTTGAAACAGACCACAGGGTAAAGAAATTGGCCCAGATATTCCAGTCTCCAGATGATTGGAGACTGGGCATATCACCTAGGATTCCTTGGAAGTCTAGATGGCTGACTTCTGAGAATTGACCAAGTAATGTGAGTTTATGTTAGGCAATTCCCCTGTTCCCCAGGTCCCTTGGAAAATGTCTCTGACTCTGAGTTAGAGTCAGACACTTTGGATAGTTTTGTAGACTTGCCTGAATAATTACTAGGAAAGATCTGAGTAACCGCAGAACTGACTGCCCCCCTCAAATAGTCACAGTCTCACTGACACTGCTCGCTCCCCCAACCACCCAATCGGATTTGACTACATCCCATCACCCTACTATCCCTCCAACTTGATTATCCCTGCCTGAACCACCTGCAACTCTGCCATTGTACTCATTTATTCACTCACTCATTCACTAATATTCACACTAGATATTTAAACTGATCAAGCAACAGTTAGTGCTGTAAAAAGAAGGCATGTCTTGTCTTCCTGATGCTGCAGTCCTGCCATGGAAATCTCCAATTGACACTGCACTCTGCATTTCTGGACAAGCTAGGTTCAGAAGACCTTGCAGGAAATACAGAGCAGCAGCGAGGCATGGAGTTCGAGTGGAGTAGCAATCTGAGAATGATTGCTGTACGCCGGAAACTGGGGCCATAGTCTCATAAAAGTTCCTGCAGCTTGAAGGGAAACATATCCTTTCTCCTTTTCCTTGTGCCCTGTCTCGATGATCTTGTTATTGCTCTCAGCTTTCACATTTCAATAAATCCTGGAAATTGTGTTCCAGGAAACCCATTGTCTGCATGGAGCTGTCATCACAAAAATGATTAATCAATCCCACATGGAATGAAGGAGTAGTCTTAGCTCTCTGCATCGTTCTTTATCATACTTCATTTTTTTGGTCTTTTGCTCACTGGAGTAAGTGATGAAATATTAGGAAATTTGCACCAGTATCAGGGCCTTATATGTAAAATCGTACATTAATGAAAAAAACAATGCAAAATACTGCAGATGATGGGAGATCTGAAATATAAATAGAACATGCTGCATATACTCAGTTCAGGTAGTTTCTATGGTGAGAGAATTAGTCAATGAATGGAACTTGTCACGGAAGTGGTGGCCTCACTCTAGTCCCTGGACTGAAATTCTAGGGGAGAGCCCTCATCTATAGAGCTGGAAGGTCCCAGTCTGGCTATTTGTTAATTGGTTCAGATTGTGGGGTCCTCCCCTACACACGCCACTCCCCATCTGGGTGGACGTCCTGCCCAGCAGCCACCACTCCAATGCTGTCAGTCACCCACAAGGAAAGTAGGAGGATAAACTAATTTGGGTAGTTTCGCTGGGCTCATCAGGCAGATCCTAGCAAGCATAGAAATATAGAAGATAGTTGCAAGAGGAGGCCATCTGGCCCTTCAAGCCTGCTCTGCCATTCATTACGATCATGGCTGATCATCCACATTTTCCTGCTTTTTGCCGATAACCTTTGATCTCATTTGTCCCAAATGCAGTGCCTAGCCACTTTTTGAATAAATTCAGTGTTTTGACATCCTGCTCCTGCATTCAAAATGAAGGCCAACATGCCATTTGGCTTCTTTACCGCCTGCTGCACCTGCATCCTTATCTTCAGGTACACAAGGACACCCAGGTCCCACTGCACACTCCCTTCTCCCAATTTAGAGCCATTCAGGTAGTAATCTGCCTTCTTGTTTCTGCTTCCAAAGTGAATAACCTCACACTTATCCAAATTATGCCGAATCTGCCATTGACTTGCCCACTCACTCAACCTGTCCAGATCATTCTGAAGGATCTCTGCATTCTTGTCATAGTTCACTCTCTCACCAAGTTGGTATCATCTGCAAACTTTGAAATGTTACATTTTGTTCCCTCATCCAAATTATCAATATATATTGTGAAAAGCTGGGATCCCAGCAGCGATCCCTGTGGCACTCTAGTAGTTAATGCCTGTCAATTTGAAAAACACCCATTAATTCCTACTCTTTGTTTCCTCTCTGCCAATCAGTTTTTTATCCATTTCAATACACTTCCCCCAATCCCATGTACTTTAATCTTACATAATAATCTTTTATATGGGAGAAATGCTTTCTCAAAGTCCAAATATACTCCATAAGCTGGCTCCCCCTTATCAATTCGACTAGTAACATCTTCAAAGAATTCCAACAGATTTGTCAAGCATAATTTCCCCTTCATAAATCCATACTGACTCTGTCTGATCCTGCCACTGCTTTCTAAATGCTCTGCTATAAATTTCTTGATAATGGATTTGAGAATTTTCCCCACTATCGATGTTAAGTTTTCTGGTCTATAATTCCTGGTTTTCTCTCTACCTCTAAGAATTTTTGAATTTTGGAGTGACATTAGTTGCAAGTGTATAGAACGTTGCTTAGGCCTCATCTGGAGTACTGCGTCCAGTTCTGGTCACCGTACTACAGGAAGGATGTAGAGGCCCTGGAGAGAGTGCAGAGGAGATTTACCAGGATGCTGCCTGGTATGGAAGGGCTGTCTTACGAGGAAAGATTGAAAACACTGGGGTTGTTTTCCCTTGAAAGACGTTGGCTGAGAGGGGATCTTTTAGAGGTATATAGGATTATGAGGGGTATAGATAGAGTAAATGGTGGTAAGCTTTTTCCACCATGAGAAATGGATAGAACGAGGGGTCACGGGCAGAGGGTGAGGGGGGCTATGTATAAGACGAATATTAGAGGCCAGTTTTTCACACAAAGGGTAGTGGGGGTGTGGAATGCACTGCTGAGTAATGTGGTGGGAACAGGCACGCTAGGGTTGTTTAAGGGTCTCTTGGACAGCCACATGAGCGGTCTGCAGATAGAGGGATATAGCAGGACTGTTTGAATATCGGGAGGACCAAATAGTAGTAGACTATCTTTTAGTTTCGTCTCAGGAATGTCTTAGTTTTTTTTTTAGCATGTTTAATTAAGTCTTATTTGTTTCCGCAGGCAATTCGGTCCACCTTGTTGACCAACAAGGGGCATGCATGCGGCATGTCGTGCGAGAGCTGCTCTTGGAGGTTGCTTCAGGAGTTGCCTAGTGCTTCACGTCATCAGTGTATGCTTAAACTGGACCATCTGATGGGCAACATGACAGCTCAGAGACTATCGCTGTTGCTGTGCTGACACATGGATTTGGGCCTGTGTCTGCGGGAGTTTGCGCGTTCTCCCCGTGGTTGCGTGGGTTTCCTCCGGGTGCTCCGGTTTCCTCCCACATCCCAAAAATGTGCTCTTAGGCTGATTGGGCAACAAATTGTCCCTATATTGGTCCCTATATGGGAATCTTCAACAATAGGCATAGCCTAAAGACAAGGATATGTCATTAGGACGTTAGGACGGCGGCGTGGGCTCGTTGGGCCGAAGGGCCTGTTTCCCGTGCTGTGTTGCTCTTTGTTCTTTGTATTAGCTACCCTTCAATCTTCAGGTGTCTATAGAATCCTGGAAGATGACTATCAATGCATCCACTGTTTCTAGAGCTGCTTCCTTATGTACTCTGGGATGTAGATTATCAGGCCCTGGGGATTTATTCACCTTCAATCCCATCAATTTTCCCAGCACCATTTCTCTATGATATTGATCTCTCTCAGTTCTTCCCTCTCACTAAATCTTGCATTCTCCAACATTTCTGGCATTTGATTTCTGTTCTCTTTTGTGAAGACAGAACCAAAGTATGTGTTCAGTTGCTCAGCCCTTTCTTTGTCCCCTATAAAACATTCCCCCATTTCTGTGCAGGAGATCTACATCTATCTTCACCAACATTTTCTCTTCATGTATCTGCAGAAACTCTTAGTGTCAGTTTTTATGTTCCCTGCAAGTTTACTTTCATACAGTACTTTCCTCCATCTTAATCAATCCTTTCATCCTTCTTTGCTGAATTCTAAACTGCTCCCAGTTCTCAGACCTATTATTTTTCTTGGCCAATCTGTATGCTTCTTCCTTAGATTGGATATCTCTAATTTTCTTTGCAAGCCATGGATTGGCCCTTTTACTCATTATGCTGTTGTGCAAAATAGGAATAAACAATTGCTGCAGTTCCCCCCATGCATTCCTTAAATGTTTGCCATTGCCTCTCCACCATCATCCCTTTAAGTAATTCTCCCCACTCTATCAAGGCCAACCCACACCTCATATCTTCATAGTTTCCTTTATTAAGATTTAGCACCTTAGTCTCCAAAACAATTACTTCACTCTCCATCTTGATCAAAAATTCTATCATGTTATGGTCGCTCATCCTCAGAGGTCTCATGTAGCTGGATTGGCAATCATTCCCTTCTCATTACACAGTACAGCAAAATGAAAGTAAAAATAAAGTAAAGTTTATTTATTAGTCACAAGAAAGGCTTAAATTAACACTGCAATGAAGTTACTGTGAAATTCCCCTCATTGCCACAGTTCAGTGCCTGTTCAGGTCAATGCACCTAACCAGCACGTCTTTCAGAATGTGAGAGAAAACCAGAGCAACTGGACGGGGACAATAATGCAATCCTTCAGTGCTACCTTAATTAATTGCTTTGTTCACATGTGCAAGTCCTTGCCATGAGGAGGGCAGATCTATGGCACATATCTCCCTGTTGTTGAAGTGGTGAGACTGGTGGAGTGTCCTGGCCCAGAGTAATGTCATGATGTCAAGACCACAGTACAGTTTTGGAGTTCCCTTCTTGTGGCTAATTGACTCAGGAGCTCCCAATAGGCTTATTAGGGGTGGGGATGGGGACCCCATCTTTTGCAATGTCATCCTGGAAACTTGAGAATGAGACTCAGTTCCTTGCTATGTTGGTGCATTCCCATAGGAATTGCCAGGAATCTACCAGGTAGGGATTGGATTTTTGATCCCATAGTTTCTCAGTTGGGTTTGAGTTTTGTGAAACCATTAGCCTTCCAGTATATCATTTAAGCGGTTACTTCCCTAAAGAAGTAACAATTTACTCTCTGGCTTTAGTTGTAAAATGCATCAAGTTTATGTGATGGTGTAAAAATGAATCAGCAGCATGCTTGGTTTTTATTTCTGCCTCACACAAGATCAAAGTGATCTCCACTCAATGGCACTTTGAATTGGGCAACAGTTTCCTTAAAAAAGTCCCTGTAGTAAGCCAAAAGGAAAATAGGCTCTCCTCAAGCTAATCTCCTTTTCAAATTTAAATAATTATGATGGAAATATTGGTGCAGGGTTCTACCCCTTTAAAGGTTGATCATTGATGATATAATCAGAGTATTGCGATGTTATGTAGTTAATGTCAACTGGAGCAAAGGGACTTAATTAACAATTATAGATGATAAGGACTCATCTCAGCTCATGACAATATCTTTACTGATAATATCACCTGAAACAGTCAGCGTGAATTATACCTTCCAACCAGGTCAAGAGAACCAGTTTTGTATAATCAGTGTGTGGAAATCTCATCTTGTGATATTGATAACAAGCCTATTAATTCTCAGGTAGAAACTTCTTTCCTGTTATTTTGACAAAGATTCATTTATTTTAAGAAGCTGGTGGAATTTTAGACCAATAAGGAAGTTACTAACAACCACAGCAAAGTATTATCTTTGTCATTTTTTAATCAACAAGTACAGGCAAAGCAACAGATTGCATTTATATACTGCCCTTCATGGAGTGAAATGTTCCAGGTGTCTCACAGGGCAACTATTAAACAAAATTTGACAACAAGCTGTATAAAAAGATATTAGGATAGGTAATCAAAAGAATTAGGTTGCAAAGTTTTGGGCCTCAGCTGTTGAAGGAATGATTAAAAATTTTAAATAAAAAAATCACCAGTGATTAAAAATCAGGATTGTACAAGAACATAGAACATTGAACATAGAGCATAGAACATTACAGCACAGAACAGGCCCTTCGGCCTTCGATGTTGCGCCGACCATTATAAAAAGCAATGACCCTCCAAACTAAACCATTCCCTTCTCTTCCATAAACTTATCAACTAACCTCTTAAACGCCACCAAACTTGGCGCATCTACAACGGCCGCAGGCAGGGCATTCCACTCCCTAACCACCCTCTGGGTAAAGAACCTACCTCTGATATCCGTCCGATAACTATCACCCCTTAATTTAAAGCTGTGTCCCCTCGTGCTAGCTTTCTCCATCCTAGGAAAAAGGCTATCACTGTCCACCCTATCTAAACCTCTAATCATCTGATATGCTTCAATAAGATCCCCTCTTAGCCGCCTCCTTTCTAACGAAAACAACCTCAAATCCTTCAACCTCTCTTCATAGGACCTGCCCTCCATACCAGGCAACATCCTGGTAAACCTCCTCTGTACCCTCTCCAATGCCTTCACATCTTTCTTATAATGCGGGGACCAGAACTGCACACAATACTCCAAATGCGGCCGCACTAGAGTTTTGTACAGTTGCAACATGACGTTGCGGCTCCGAAATTCAATCCCCCTACCAATAAAAGCTAAGACTCCGTATGCCTTCTTAACAACCTTATCGACTTGACTGCCTACTTTCAGGGATCTATGCACAAATACACCAAGATCCCTCTGTTCATCAACACTATTAAGAATCCTACCATTAGCCCTATACTCTACACATTTATTATTCCTGCCAAAGTGCATTACCTCACACTTTTCCACATTAAACTCCATTTGCCACCTCTCAGCCCAGCTCTGCAACTTGTCCAAGTCTCTCTGCAAACTATAACACCCCTCTTCACTATCTACCACTCCACCGACTTTAGTGTCATCCGCAAATTTACTAATCTGTAAATTTGAGAGGCCAGAATGAATCAGAGGAGGAGCTACAGAAATAGGTAGACATAATATCAATGAGGGATTTAAACAAAAGGAAGAGAATTTTAAAATTGAGATCTCAACTATATTTTAGAAAGATCTCCTATTTTATTCCCTCCTATTTTTAACTGTTCAATAGGCTGTAACAGAAAAAAATATACACAAGTTTATTATAAATTTCCTTTCTCTGTCTCATTTTAACCTCCTTATTATTGTCATCACGGGAACTCTGGAATTTCAGAAGTTTTTCATTTCCTTCTTATGAGAATGTCAAAACTGTATCTGAACTATCTTTATTTTGAAAGCCAAATACTGTTTTGCCAGACACCTTTTGTTTCCAAACCACCGGGCCAGATTCCTTTCAACACCTTGGAGCTAGCTATTTCCTCTGTTGAGTATTGTTATGTTTGATTGTACCTTGTTCTTTTCCATAACTATTTTAAACCTGATAACATTACGAACAATCTTCCTGAAATGCTCCCTCACTGAAACATGTCCTACTTGTTCATACTCCAGAATCTTTGGAGTAGATCTGAAAATTCCCTAGGACACATTTCAGAAATACCCATAACGACATTGCACCCCTTCCACCTCACCCACCTCCCAGCCCCCACCACACACACACACACACACACACACACACACACGTCCCTGCCCCTTTCACCTTTAAATTGTTGCTATCTCAGTCTATATTAGGATAATGATATATCATCTTTCTATTTGTGCTAAGACCAGAGAAACTTGTTTCATTACCTGTTTTGTGACTCAATCTCAGATATCTAATCCATGCATACAATTCATTTTGTAAGCAAATAGTTTTCATGGAGCTGGTCAAATATCAACGTTGACTGAGCATTGCTGCCTGCACAAAGGAAGTCCTTCACAATCCTTGCAGATATTTCTGGTGAGGCAGAAACCACGGACATAATTGTGATCATTTTTGATAACAGCACAAGCAGTACCTTACATACCCATCTGCCAAAGGAGAATGCAAATAATGGTAAAAGTTTACCTCATGGCAACAAAGCAGCTGATCACTGGAGTTATTGCCCACAAATGATATCATTTTATAAATACATGGCAAATGAGGCAGAATCTGCTGACAAAATAGGTCATGGACTTATCCAGGGGCTTCATTCAATTCTTGGCGCAACATTTCAAGAACAACCTCAAAATATCTAATGCCATCAAAGTGACATACTTCAAAAAGGTAGGAGGTGTTTGTAGAGGTACTTCTTTTATCACCTTGACTTGTCTTCCATGTAATTTTGCAGATCCAAACAGTTCCCCAGATAGATCACATTAATGACTTGATAGATCACATTTCTCTTTCTTGATGTAGACACCACCTTCCTCAGATCTCTTTAATACTTCCTCTTAGTTTACTAGATGCTCAGTCTCTGTCCATTTTGTGCATTCTGCAGCTCTTGTGCACCTTTTTTGGCATTTACCATGGCCAGTGCTATTCCCATTGTTTGTTTAAAATTTACGTCAACCTTTGCATGCAATCTGCATTGAATAGCATCATTGTTCACATCACAGACCAACTTATCCAGTAACATTCCAAAATCACAGTACTCCAATATTTGCTTCAATTTAGCAATATAAATCATGATTGATTCACCTAGTCTCTTGCCTTTAAATTAAATTTAAATTTTTGGAGTATGACTGATGGTTGAAATTGCAGTTGAGCTTCACTAAATCCATATACTCACCAAATGATTTGGAGTCGAACATACTTGGGGCTCTAAGACTGCGAATAAGGTTATAGGTCTGAGTTCCACAAACACTTAGGGGAATTGCTTTGCATTTTGCCTCCTTCCCTATTTCAATTGTTTGGAAATAATATCCAAGGTGTTCGACATTTTGGCCGGAATATTACTGTCCTGCCTGCCATGGGAATTGGAGCAGATAAGGGGCAGAACATAGAAAGGTCTGTTGACCTTGGGCAGGATTTTACAGTTTCAGGACAAGACCATAAAATCCTGCCTATTGTGTCCAGTTCTCTGAGCAGGAGTTAAGTGAGTCTCTTTTCCTAAAGTATGCCATTCTGATGAGTATGAAGATTAGATTAGATTTCAATTAAAACATGATACTCACAGGTGTTGGGCCAGAGGCAGTGTCAGGATAATTTATCTTCATCAGCAAATGTGAAGATGTACTTTCACAGACTTTATTAATGAATACAAAATTATGAATAATTTTGCTTCATGGCTGTAGCTTGCTCCCAAAATGTCTCTGACTAGAAGCTTTTATCAACATATTGGTCAGCCCAGAATGGTCACCCAAGCCAGGTGATCCTTATTCTGCTGTATTGCCATTAAAAGGGATAATCACCATAATTACGTATCTAATAATTAAAGAGAATGTGTCTTTGCATACTTCAAAACAACCTCTCAGTAAGGTATGGAGTTCATCCATTATACATATGCTGCCTTAACCAAGTACAATTCATCAGTAATCAGATACACTAGGTCAAAATAAATCTTAAGTTAACACAGTTTAACAGAAAAAAGTAGAAATAAATAAGCAGTTTTAGTGAAGCTTCAACATTGGTTGAAAATATGGAAAATTGCCCAGCTATGTCCTTTCCTCAGAAAAGTGGTCAATTACCAACCCCTCCTCACTCTCCCTTCCATCCTCTATCCCCCTGCATCAGTCTATTCTCAACTGTCAGTAAAGTGATGGATAGTGTCTTAAACAGTCAGCATTAACTCAGCAATAACCTGCTCACCAATGATCAATTTGGGTTCTGCCAGGGTCACTCAGAAATTGACTTCATTACAGCCTAGTCCAACCATGGACAAAAGAGCTGAACTCAAGAGGTGAAGTGATATATGAGCTTGATATCAAGGCAATATTTCACTGAATGGAATATCAAGGAACTTAAGTAAAACTGGAGCCAATGGGAATCAGGGGAAAATCCTCCACTGGAACATAGGAAGATATTTGTGGTTGTTTGAAGTCAATCATTTCAGGACATTACTTAAAGAGTTCCTCAGGATAGTATCCTAGACCCAATATTCCTCAGCTGCTTCATCAATGACATTCTTTGTCATAAGGACAGAAGTGGGGATGTTCACTGATGATTGCACAATGGTCAACACCATTCACAACTCCTCAGATACTGAAGCACTCCATACCCATATGCAGCAAGACCTGGGCAACATTCAGGCTTGGATTGACAAGTGGCAAGTAACATTTGCACCACACCAGTGGCAGACAATGACCATCTCCAGTAAGAGACAGTCCATCTATCTTCCCTTGATATTCAATGGCACTAGCATCGCAGGAGTTACTATGGACCAGAATTGAACTGGACTAGCGACATAAATATACTGGCATACAAAGGTCATTAATGCAAACCAAGGTGAGTAACTCACCACCCAATTCCCTAAAATCTTTCCACCATCTACAAGGCACAAGTTAGGAGTGTGATGAAATATTCCTTGCTTGAGAGGATGAGCACAGCTCCAACAACACTCAAGACAAAGCAGACTCTGTGCTTGGCACCCCATCCCCTACCTTAAACACTCACTCCCTCCATTGCTGACGCACAGTGGCAGCCATGTGTACCATGTATAAGATGCCCTGCAGGAATTCACCGAGGCTTCTTCAACAGCACCTTCCAAATTCATGATCCCTACCATGTATGGTAGACACTACTGCCACCACGCATGGGAACTCTATCAATTGCTGTCCCTTAGACACTACCTTCTAAATCCATGACTGTTCATTTAGAAGGACAAGGACAGCAGATGCATGGGAGTACCACCACCTGGAAGCTCCCAAATCACGTGCCATAATGACTTGGAGATGTATAACTGTGCCTCACTGACACTAGGTCAAAACGCTGATACTGCCTCCCTAATAGCACTTTGCCTCAGGGACTGTGGTGGTTCAAGAAGGCAGTTCATCATCACTTTCTCAAGGGCAATTTGGGATGGGCAATAAATGCTGACTTAGTCACCCGCATCTAATCAACATTACACCTTTCACAGTATCAGGATGCTCTATAGGTTTTTACGATCAATCAACCACACTTCATAGATAATTACTGTTATCGTGTAAGGTATGTAATCATGTGTTGCCTTCCTCAGCTGTTGCGTGTGTCTGTGACCATACAGTTCGTAGGAAAATCAGCAGCATTAATTATCTGAAGTCACTTTCTTGTATGTCACATGCATGACATTCTTCACCTGAATGCTGAACTAGTGTGTCAGCCACATTGGAATTGCTCCCAAGTCCCAACCCTTTCTTACCCAATGTTTTTATATATAGATTTTTTCTGCTAAAGATCACCTGTAATGACCAGGAACAGCAGCTGTAGCAGGTAATAAGGAAAGTAAATGGAATTTAGGCATTCATTGCTAATGGTATAGAGTATAAAGTAGGGAAATGCTATTGCAACTTACAGGGCATTGGGGAGACCACATCTGGAGTGCTGTGCACAGTCATGGTCCCCCTACTTGAGGAAGGAGGTAAATGCATTAGAAGAGGGGTGAAGAGAGATTGAGTTTAAGCCTGTTTTCACTGCAGTTTTGAAAAGTAATACTATGGACCTTTTCAGGGAATGTTTTCCAAGAGCCACGTGATCAGTAAGGACCCTATGGATTGTCCCAGTAGGTAGCTGAACCCATTGGCAGGAGGGTGCATACCATGGGTCAAGGAGGGACTCGCAGTTGGAGCCAGGGAGTCAAGTAGAGCAGTCACATTGTGATCTAGTCTGGCCTTATTGTATTATATCTATATATAGATATATATATTATTCTGTATTTGGCAGTAAAGTCTATATTGATTCAAGCTACGTTGAGTCATCCTCAATCTATTGCAAGAAGAATGAGAGGATGTCTCATTGAAGTATATAAGATGCTAAAGGGGTAGAGATAGAGCAAATGTTTCCCCTTGTTAGACATTCTAGAACAAGAGGCCACAGTTTAAGGCTGAGTGGTGGCAGATTTAAAACAGAAATCAGGAGGAATTACTTCATTTAGCAGGTTGTGAATATTTGGAATTCTCTCTCTCAGACTGCAGCGGATGCCTGAACACCGAACAAATTGAAGGAGGAGATAGGTTGGTTTTTAATTCATAACTGGATGAAGGGTTATGGGGAGCAGGCAGCGAGTTAGAGATGCTGTTGAGATGAGATCAACCATGATTGTATTGAATGGTACAGCAGGTTCGAGGGGCTGAATTGCCAGCTCTTGCACCTTGTTCTTATGAAACTGTCATAACAATTAAAGCAAAATACTGCAGATGCTGGAGATCTAAACTCAAACAAAAATTGCTGGAAAACTCATCAAGTCTGGCAGCATCTGTGGAAAGAGAAACAGAATTAACAGGGCGAATTTTCTGGCTGTCCATGGCAACAGGACTCTCTGGTCCAGCTGCAGTGCAGCAAGAAGTCTCACAACACCAGGTTAAAGTCCAACAGGTTTATTTGGTAGCACAAGCCACAAATTTTCAGAGCGTTGCTTCTTCATCAAATGAGTGGGAGTTCTGTTCACAAACAGGGCATATAAAGACACAAACTCAATTTACAAAATAACGTTGGAATGTGAGTCTTTACAGGTAACCAATTCTTAAAGGTTCAGACAATGTGAGTGGAGAGAGAGTTAAGCAGAAGATAAAGTTTATAAAGTGTATTAGTTAGTGAGATTTTGCAACCCAAGCAAATCAAACGGGTTACAGAGAGTATGACGTGAATCCAAGATCCTGATTGAGGCCGTCCTCACGTGTGCAGAAATTGGCTATCAGTTTCTGCTCATTGATTCTACATTGTTCTGTGTCGTGAAGGCTGCCTTGGATAACTTTTACCCAAAGATCAGAGGCTGAATGCCCATGACTGCTGAAGTGTTCCCCAACAGGAAGAGAACATCCCTGCCTAGTGATTGTTGAGTAGTGTTCATTCATGCTGAAGCTTACCCCAGTCCAACTCCAGCATCTCCACATCCATTTGCAGTGAACAGAGATTAGACAGAGTGCCAACTCTCCATCTTTGCTTGCAGTTGCAGTGCAGTGGCGTGAATGGCCGGAAAACTCACCTCACATTTCAAATCAAATATCTTCAGCATCTGTTTGGAACCATAAATTGTCATATTTGTCTCATTAATTGTGTTTTTCTCTCCACAGATATGCCCAGATCTGATGAGTATTTCCAACAGTTTCTATTTTTACCACAGAAACTTTGGCTGATTTTTATCTTCCTGCCTTAATAGACATAAGCCAATGAATTCCTAACTGTCTGAGTTTGATTTGCCCGGTCTGGGACAGAACACAGATTTATCTAACTGAATATTGCACTTCTATTGCTCATGGATACTTACATTGAATTACTGGTTAATTCATTTTCCTAATACTAATTCATTCGAGAATATGACAGTGGAATATGATTCACCATGTTTAGAAGGTTGCTGTAAGAGAATTGCAGTTATAATTAATGGACATTTTCATTGATATTTATCTCAAAGATATGAGGCCACAGTAAATTCTGCATTGAAATGTCTTGGTATGTCAGTCTAAATGCAAATTCTATCAGAATAATTTGGTTAAAAGAATCAAATCATGGAAGGTCATGCACAGTTAGTTAAACGTACTGAGTTCCCAGTATGAGCCAGCCCTGAAGACTCCCCTCTCAATTTGTCACAGTATCACTCTCATGTAAATTTAATAACTTATTTTAAGAAAGAAATACGTAGCGGGAGAATCAATTATTCATACAATTACTTTATCACCAGTACAATGACAGCATTGGCCGCAGGCTATTTTGAAGAACGGATAGACATATTTCCATTAATGATAACTTTAGTTTGACAGTCAAAATGGAAAACGACAAAGAATAGTTTTTTATCTCTCAGTATTGATGCTAAGTAAATACCTAAGTAAAAAGACATGGCAGCATTTTCAGTCAACAGAAATGAGTTTGATAACAGATCCACTGCTAATAATTTTGTTTTTTTGCAAACTAACTGGTAGCAGAGTGATGGTGAGGTTTCGTTTAGGAAAAAATGAATTTCAGCTGCATTTGAGACATTTTCAGTATGTCTCAAAGTATTTTATGATCAATAAATCACTTTTGAAGCATAATAATTGTTGCAAGCTCATGTGAATGCCAATTTGAGCTCAATAAGGTCAAAGATTATCCAATGAGTGAATGACTAGTTAATTTGTCTTGTTCAGGGCACTGGAAGAATCTCAGTTTTCTTTATGCCATGGGATATTGACTTAATATCTCATTTGAAAGATGGCACTGCTTCCAAAGCAATGCTCTCTCAATCCTACATTCAAGTGTCACTGTGAATTGTGTGATCAAGTCTGTAGCTTTGCTTGAACCCACAACTGGGTGCCTCATAGCATCAGGGATTCGGGTTTGAGTCCTGGCTTGGGTTACAGTATGTGCAGAGTCTATGTTCTCCCTGCATCAGCATGGGTTTCCTCTGGGTGCTCCGGTTTATTCCCACAGTCTGAAAGATGTGTTGCTCAGGTGCATTGGCCATGTAAATTCTCCCTCAGTATACCGGGAGTGTGATGACTAGATTTTCATATTCACTTCATTGCAGTGCTAATGTTAGCCTACTTGTGACATTAATAAATAAAACTAAACTTCTAACTCAGACAAGAATGATGTCTTGAGAAAAGTTATTGCTCATGTTGCAAATCCTGTGGAGATCCATAAGTTTTTGAAAGGAAATTTATTTCAGTGAGCGGAGGAAAGGCAAAAATTCATTTTTTAAGATATTTATTGCAACCAACAACGTATATCAAATATTACCTACCAGCCCACTAATACATCACACTAAAGTAAAGATATTTCCATATTTTCTAAATAATACAATCAAAATATATCTTTTTTAAAATTCATTTTACAGGATGTGGATGTCACTGGCTAGGTCAGCATTTATTGCCCATCCCTAACTGCCCTCCATTTCAGAGGGCATTTGAGAGTCAACCATTGCTGTTGATCAAATGAAGGCCAGATCAGGTAAGGGTGGCAGATTTCCTTCCCTAAAGAACATTGTTGAACTAGTTGAGTTTTTACAATAACCAACAATGGTTTCATGGTTTTTGCTAGCCTTTTTAATTCCAGATTTTTACTGAACTCAAAATCAACCATCTGCTGTGGTGGGATTGGAATCCAGGTCCCCAGAGCATTACCTGGGTCCGTGGATTACTAGTCCAGTGAGAACATGAAATGCATTTCTGCCACTTTTTGTTTCTGGCAGTTGTGTACCATTATAGGAATTGTCCCTTTTCTCCAACTGCAGGTTCAAGCTGCCTGTTAAGCCAAGTTGAAAGGCCCTGTGTCCTTCAACAATTGTTGCATATACTGTTCAAATTTTCTGGATCTAGTTATCCTCAGCAAGGCAAACATTGGTTTGCATGACACCCAACACCTCACCGCTGCCCACGATAGTTACTCATGCAATCATAGAAGATGCAACATCTGCCCCTTTACCTCCTCTCTGCTCATCATCCCAAGGCCTAAACACTCCTTTCAGGTGAAGCAGCACTTCACATGCACTTCCTTCAATCTGGTCTATTTCATTCACTGCTTCCAATGCGATTTATTCTATATTGGAGAGACTAAACGCAGACTGGGTGATTGCTTTGCTGAATGCCTTCAGTCCATCCACAAGATCTTCCAGACTTTCCACTTCAATACATTACCTTGCTCTCCTGTTCATATGTCTGGCCTTGGCCTTTTGCAATATTCTACTAGTGAACCCCAATGCAAACTAAATGAACAGCACTTTGTCTTCTGACTGGGCATTCCGGATTGAACATTGAGCTCAACAACTTCAGAGCATGAAGTCTTCTCTCCACCATTGCCTCATTTCCATTTTTTTTTGTTTCTTTTTTTCATTCATCCAGTTTTATCATTCTTTTTCACCTCCATGTTCCCACTTCTCCATTCCCACTCTTAATCTTGCTGCCTCCCATTGCCCCCCCACCCCCGCCTCCTCTGCCACTCCTTCAAGGAACTGACATATTTCTTAACCATCTGTGCCTCTGTTCTGCCATTCACACATTCTGATCATTTAGTGGACACTTCTAGCACTTTTCTCAGCGATATCCACCCTCATTTACATTCCCTTTGTCTAATTACACCTCTCCCTCCCCACAAACACCATCGTCATTGTATAAAACGTTGCTGATTTTCTTTGCTCTTCGCTCTGATGAAGAGCCTTGATTCAGAACTTTGGCTCTATTCTCTCTCCACAAATGATATCAGACCCGCTGAGATTTTCCAGCATTTTCTGTTTTTGTTTCAAGTTCCAGCAGTCGCAATATTTTACTTTTAGCTTTAACCAAAATTTGGTTGTACTTCATTTTATTAATCTCCAAGAGCCAATTGTCTTGTTTCTTTTCTAACAGAAACCATTCTCTCACAAGCATCCTGCTTGCTGGTTAATATACAACAATTCAATTGTTTCCCCAAAGTTTCCTTGTCTCTGCATCTCAAATAACAGCAGTCCTTTTTTAATGAGATACTGTGAATAAGTATCAAGAGGGCACCCAACATTTCAATCAGTTTCTGTTTGAATTTCTCTCCCCATGGCAATCCAATCACATGAGCATGTCTTCAAGCTGAAGTGTTTATCATTACTTCACTGTTACTTTTCAGGATATTTTGTTTCAGTTAAAGGGAACATTTTAAAATGTCTCATAAAATTCAACATTCATGACACATCAAAAATGTGTTTCCTGTATGTGTGTGAAAGTTGTGATATTTAACATGGTCAGATATGAAAGCCAGTACAAGTTAGGTTCACATGAGGAATGCTCATTTGGCTGGATTACTTAATAGTCAATTCCTGTGACACTACAATATTCCCCACAGTGAGTCACTACCTAACTCTTTCAAATTGATAGGACAGTTGGCAGAAATGTCTCCTGAATCAGATGGTGCCAGTATAACCTAAAATAGTTTAACTAGCCATTCAATTCCTAAACTTGTGAGAGCTTGTAGGTGTTGGTGCATTTTCCTCCAACACTGCACTTCAAAAAATGTGAGTTAATTGTGCAAAACATGTTGAGATGCTTCAATGTTACAAGGCAATCTAAAAATACAGGTATTATTTAGGACTTATTGGATTTAATTTAGCCTTTCAATAAAGATAGGATGGTGGAGGTGTCAAGACTGAGAAGTATTTACCTCTTTCCATTGAAATTTGGACTGCAGCTGAACAGGAAGAACACCCATTTGAACGAGGTTTAATTATAAGTTTCATTCCCTCTCATTGTCCACTCCCCTGCCTAGATTGTAAGATTTATTTATGCTACATAGTTTAGAATTTCTGGACTCCATTTCCTCTTGTAAAAGTTTCAAAGGCTTATATTTCTGCAGCAACTTTCCCTGCCTCCAAACATCCCAAAGTGCTTTATAACTAATAAAATACTTTTGAAGTGTAGTCACTTCTGTAACCCTTGGCAATGAATGAGAGAAAGAAGGACTTTTTATTGCAGATCTTTGTTGTCTGAGTCTCTTTTCATAAAGACAAAACACCTTTCGGAAAAATATATAGGAAAACATCATTGTATTGTGAAATTATATAAATGTGATACAAATTACAGTCAATGCCTTTTCTAAAAGCCCCAAAAATGACTCAAAGACCATACTTAATATATAGCCAGGGATAAAAAGAAAAGCAACATTTCGTAAAGATATTACAAGAGTGCTTCCATTTTAACATACAAAATAGAAAATGCTGAATAAACAGAAAGTCATGTTAATATCAGGAAGTTACGACTTCAAATGGAGCCTATTAACTGTGTTTTGTTTTGTTTTGCTGGGTTAAAGTAAGCAATTGTTTGCTTTATAAGACAAGAAGTCATAAAATAGGACCAAGCGTTGTTCATTTGACCTCAATTCTATTCTGCTATTCAATATGATCAGGCTTGTTTTCTTCCATTTTCCTGTGCTATTTCCAAATCCCAATTATCTCGATGCTCAGCAATCTATCAATCGTTCAATATACTCGACCTTCAGTTTTATTACTACACCTGTTTGTTTTTACTTTGGGATGTAATAATGGAACTTAAGATACTAACACAATCTAAAATCTCATTTCTTTCACATGTCAATGAACGGAGAAGCTGACTTTGTAAACTTACCTCAATCATTTGCTCTCATAGAAACATAGAAGATAGGATCAGGAGGAGGCCATTTAGTCCTTCGAGCCTGCTCCGCCATTCTTTAAGAATATGGATGATCATCCAACACAATGGCCTAATCCTGCTTTTTCCCTATAACCTTTGATCTCATTTGACTCAAGTGCTATATCCAGCTGCGTCTTGAATGCATTCAATGTTTTGGCATCAATTATTTCCTGTGGTAATGAATTCTACAGGCTCACTATTCTTTGGGTGAAGAAGTGTCTCCTTACTTCCATTCTAGATGGCCTACCCTGTATCTTCAGACTGTGACCCCTGGTTCTGGATTCCCCCACCATCAGGAACATCTTGCCTGCATCTATCCTGTCTAGATCTGTTAGAAATTTGTAAGTCTCTATGAGATCCCCCCTCATTCGTCTGAACTCCAGCAAAAACAATCCTAACCTAGTCAATCTCTTCTCAGATATCAATTTCTCCATCAGACAGGGATGGCAATCTAGGAATTGCCATCCCCCAGAATCAGCCTGGGAAACCTTCCTCAGCAAGAACATCCTTCCTCAGAAAAGGAGACCAAAACTGCACACAATATTCTAGGTATTGCAACAACACATCTTTGCTTCTGGACCCAAAACCTCTCGCAACATACTATTTGCCTTCTTTACCACCTGCTGCACCTGCATGCTTACCATCAGTGACTGGTGCACAAGGAACCCAGGTCCCACTGCACACTCCCCTCTCCCAATTTATAGCCAATCAGTAGTAATCTGCCTTCTTGTTTTTGTTTCTAAAGTGAATAACATCACACTTATCCAAATTGTCCTGCATCTGCCACTGATTAGCCCACTCATCCAGTCTGTCCAGATCATTCTGAAAGATCTCTGCATGCTCGTCACAATTCACCCTCCCACCCAACTTGGTATCATCTGCAAATTTTGAGACACTATATTTTGTTTCTCATTCAAATCCTTAATATATAACAATCTTGGGATTGTTTGCCAAATCCAGCATTAATATCAATTCCTAATTGACCCAAGATTTTGACATTTTCTTTGTAGTGCATGTAGTAATGGTGCTCAGCAAGCTATTAACAACGGCACACGGGAGGCTATTGACCCAACAACAATAATGAAGGAATTGTGATAATGTCTAAGTCAGGACAGTACATGACTTGGAGAAAAATTTGGAGGAGGTGGCTGTGCTATGATATTGATGTTTTTGTCTCCAATTGAGAGGAAGGTGCAATTGAAATAATCTATTGTGAATTATTCCAGTACATTGCATAGATCATACATACACACACCACATCACAGTGCATTCATGATGTTGGGGTTTGATACTGAATCCAGTAGCAGCAAACAGTAGCCAAAATTGGCTGCTACATTTCCTAAATTACAACAGTGACCACGCTTCACATTATGCATTGCAAAGTGCTTTGGGACGTCGTGTGATATATAAGATATTATATAAATTGAATAAGTTTAGAAGCATTAGAAAACACAGAAACAGACCATTCAGCCATGCCAGTATTCATTTTCCACATTTTTATGCAACCCTATGATCAAAAGTTACCTGGGTCCTGCCAGCAGGGTCTTTCAGTCCCACCATCAGAGACCCTAAAAATTGGTTCCCCGGTGGCAAAGAATGCAAACAATGGCAAAACCTGTTGACAGCAATGAGTCTGGAAGATCATGCTGTCAACCAATGGCAAACAGCCTCTGCCTCCACAAAATACACTATGGGGGGAAGGAGGGTGGAAAATATCAGTCTCCAGAAGGACGTGGAGACTCTGGAGAGAGTGCAGAGGAGGTTTACCAGGATGCTGCCTGGTATGGAAAGTCTGAGTTACGAGGAGAGGTTAGGCAAATTGGGGCTGTTTTCCTTAGAAAGACGTAGACTTAGAGGAGATCTAATAGAGATGTACAAGATTATGAGGGGTATAGATAGAGTAAACAGGGTTAAGCTTTTTCCTAGGATGGACTCAAATGGCACGAGGGGTCACGGTCTTAGGGTGAGGGTGGTAAGGTTTAATTTGGATGCTAGAGGGAGTTTTTTCACACGGAGGATGGTGGGGGTATGGAACATGCTGCCAAGTAAAGTGGTGGAGGCAGGCACTCTGGAGTTATTTAAGAGATACTTAGATGGGAATATGAACAGAATAGGAATGGAGGAATATAGAAAACTGATTTAAAATAGGGATCATGAGCCTTGGGAGTCCCTCGGAAGTGTGTAAATAGATGATGATATTGATGTACTTGTTTTTATCCTACAGGTACTTTGGTCTGCCTTGTTGTCTAACAAGGGGCATACATGCAATGGGTCGTGAGAGGGCTACTCTTGGATTTTTTTTCGAGAGTGTCCTAGAGCTTCACATTGTTGGTGTACACTTGACATGGACCATTTGATGGGCAATACATCAGCTCAGTGACTATTGCTGTGCTGTGCAGATACATGGATTTGGGCCTGTGTCTGTGGGAGTTTGCGCATTCTCCCCATGCTTCTGTGGGTTTTCTCCGGATGCTCCGGTTTCCTCCCACATCCCAAAGATGTGCTCTTAGGCTGATTGGCAGAACAAATTCTCTCTAAATTGTCTCAAATTTGGTTTCAATCCATAGATCTATAAACAAAGACAGGGATCATGGGTAGAAGTGGGAACATCGAGGCGACGGCACGGGCTCGTTGGGCTGAAGGGCCTGTTTCCTGTGCTGTTTTGTTCTTTGTTTTTTGTTCTATCCTATTATTTTTTTCCCTTATATGTTTTTCCAGTTTACTCTCCAATATATTCTCAATATAAAAAATCTGAAATTAAGAATCTACTGATGACCCTTGAAACAATTGTCAATTATCAATTGGGCAATCGGGACTAGCTTACGAGTTAAAAAAATGGGCGGCATGGATAAGTTGAGCCAAAGGGCCTGTTTCCAGGCTGTAAACCTCTATGATTCTATGACTCTTATCAGAAAAATACATCTCGCTCATTATTGTCCTTTAGGGAAGTAAATCTGCCATCCTTACCTGGTCTGGCCTACATGCGTGTCCAGAGCCACAGCAATGTGGTTGACTCTCAACTGCCCTCTGAACAGGGGCAACTAGGAATGGGCAATAAATGCTGGCCAGCCAGCAAACCCATGTTGCACAAATGAATATTAAAAAAATCCATACTATTCATCTCAGCTATTCCATATGGCAGCAAGTTCCACATTCTTATTATTCTCTAAGTAAATAACTTTGTCCTGAATTCCTTATTGTATTTTTAGTAACTATCTCATATTGATGGTCATGGTTCTGGACTCTCTGCAGTTAGAAACATATTCTCTACTTCTGTATTACCAAAATCTTTTATAATCTTAAATATCTTCTTCATGTCATCCCATAGCATTCATTTATCAAGCGAAAAGAGCACCTGCATGTTCAATCTTTAATGTTATGTATAACCTCTCAGTTCTGACATAATATAAGAATTAGATATTTTCTGCACCTTCTCTACTGTCTCTATAAATTTTTTATAATATGGAGACCAAACCTGTGTATAGTGTATAGGGCAATCTAACCAATATTCTATACTTCTTTAACAGAATTTACCTGTTTTTCATTATATCCATTCAGACATGGTTCCCGATAATAATTTCATTCCTGAAACAAACTGCTTCTCTTAGATGGTGTTGAGCTTTTTCAGTGTTGTTGAGGTGAGTTGATGAGCATTGAAATATGAGCAAAAAACTTCAAATCCTGAACCAAAACAGAAAATACCAGTAACACTTAGCCAAGCATTCATTACAAGAATTCAGAACTTCAGTTATCATAGAATCATAGATCTCTACAGTGCAGAAACATAACATAAAAACATAAGAACATAAGAACATAAGAAATAGGAGCAGGAGTAGGTCATCCAGCCCCTTGAGCTTGCCCCGCCATTCAATAAGATCATGGCTGATCTGCAGTGGTTCAGTACCACTTACCCACTTTTTCCCTGTAACCCTTAATTCCTTTGTCAGTCAAAAACCTATCCACTCTTGACTTAAATATATTCAGTGAGGAAGCCTCCACCACTTCAACAGGCAGAGAATTCCAAAGATTCACCACTCTTTGCGTGAAGGAATTTCTCCTCAACTCTGATCTGAACTGCTCCCCCCCACCACCACCCCCTTTCCCAATCTTAAGGCTGTGCCCTCTAGTCCTGCTATCTTTGTTAAGCGGGAAGCATCTCTCAACCTCTACCCTATCCATCCCCTTCATTAACTTATACGTTTCCATAAGATCCACTCTCAGCCTCCTAACCTCCAATGAGTACAAACCTAGCTTATTTAGTCTCTCCTCATAATCCAACGCCCTTATCTCCGGTATCAGCCTAGTGAACCTTCTGTGCACCCCCTCCAAGGCCAATATATCCTTCCTCAAATGTGGCGGCCAAAACTGCACACAGTAAGAGAGGCTCTTTGGCCCCTCAAGTCTGCACTGAACACAATCCCACCCAGGCCCTACCCCCATATCTCTACATATTTTACCCACTAATCCTTCTAACAATGCATCTCAGGACACTAAGCGGCAATTTTTTAGCATGGCCAATCAACCTAACCTGCACATCTTTAGATATGTAGGTTGTAGGTTGATTGAAGAAGTTAGGGCTATTCTCCTTGGAGAAGAGGTGTTGAGAGAAGATTTGATAGAGGTCATCAAAGTCACATAGAACGTAGAACATTACAGCGCAGTACAGGCCCTTCTGCCCTCGATGTTGCGCCAACCAATGTAACCAATTTTATGACCCTCTATCCTAAACTATTCCAATGCCAGCCATATGCTTATCCACTGCCCATTTGAACGCCCTTAAACTTGACAAGTCCACAACTGCTGCAGGCAGGGAATTCCATGCCCTTACTACCCTCTGAGTAAAGAACCCACTTCTAGCATCTGTCCTATAACTACCACCCCTTAATTTAAAGCTATGTCCCCTCGTGTTATCCGTCTCCATCTGAGGAAAAAGGCTTCACTATCCACCCTATCTAACCCTCTGATCATCTTATATGTCTCAATTAAGTCACCTCTTAGCCTTCTTCTCTCTAATGAAAATAACTTCAAGTCCCTTAGCCTTTCTTCATAAGACCTACCCATCATATCAGGCAACATCCTGGTAAACCTTCTCTGCACCCTTTCCAATGCCTCCACATAGAACATAGAACATAGAACATAGAACATTACAGCACAGAACAGGCCCTTCGGCCTTCGATGTTGTGCCGACCAAAATAAAAAGCAATGCCCCTCCAAACTAAACCATTCCCTTCTCTTCCATATACTTATCAATTAACCTCTTAAACGCCACCAAACTTGGCGCATCTACAACAGCTGCAGGCAGGGCATTCCACTCCCTAATCACTCTTTGAGTAAAGAACCTACCTCTGATATCCGTCCTATAACTCATACCCCTTAATTTAAAGCTGTGTCCCCTCGTGCTAGCTTTCTCCATCCTAGGAAAAAGGCTATCACTGTCCACCCTATCTAAACCTCTAATCATCTTATATGCTTCAATAAGATCCCCTCTTAGCCGCCTCCTTTCTAACGAAAACAACCTCAAATCCTTCAACCTCTCTTCATAGGACCTGCCCTCCATACCAGGCAACATCCTGGTAAACCTCCTCTGTACCCTCTCCAATGCCTCCACATCTTTCTTATAATGTGGGGACCAGAACTGCACACAATACTCCAAGTGCGGCCGCACTAGAGTTTTGTACAGTTGCAACATGATGCTGCGGCTCCTAAATTCAATCCCCCTACCAATAAAAGCTAAGACTCCATATGCCTTCTTAACAACTTTATCCACTTGACTGCCTACTTTCAGGGATCTATTGACACATACACCAAGATCCTTCTGTTCCTCAACACTATTAAGAGCCCTACCATTAGCCCTATACTCTACACATTTATTGTTCCTGCCAAAGTGCATTACCTCACACTTTTCCACATTAAACTCCATTTGCCACCTCTCGGCCCAGCTCTGCAACTTGTCCAAGTCACTCTGTAAACTAAAACACCCCTCTTCACTATCTACCACTCCACCAACTTTAGTATCATCTGCAAATTTACTGATCCATCCCTCAATACCCTCATCCAGATCATTTATAAAAATTACAAACAGCAGGGGCCCCAAAACAGACCCCTGAGGCACACCACTTGTCACCGAACTCCACGATGAATATCTCCCATCAACCACCACCCTCTGTCTTCTATCTGCCAGCCAATTCCTAATCCAATTAGCTAAATCACCCTCTATTCCACACATCTGCATTTTCTGTAGAAGTCTTCCATGGGCCACCGTATCAAACGCCTTACTAAAGTCCATATATACTACATCAACCGCCTTACCCCCATCCACCTCTTTGGTCACTTTCTCAAAAAACTCAATGAGGTTAGTAAGGCATGACCTACCCTTCACGAAACCATGCTGACTATCGCCAATCAATTCATTTCTCTCTAAATAACTATAAATCCTATCCCTAATAATTCTCTCCAATACCTTGCCCACAACAGAAGTAAGACTCACTGGCCTATAATTCCCTGGAAGGTCTCTCTTCCCCTTCTTAAACAATGGGACCACATTCGCTATCCTCCAGTCCTCCGGAACCACACCCGTAACCAACGAGGACCTGAAGATCAGAGCCAGAGGCTCTGCAATCTCCTCTCTTGCCTCCCAGAGAATCCTAGGGTAAATCCCGTCCGGCCCAGGGGACTTATCCAACTTCAAACCCTCGAGAATTTCTAGCACATCCTCCCTATCTACTACAATACTTCCCAATTTGCAACCCTGTACCTCAGTGTTCTCCATAGCTACATTTCCAGCACTCTGCGTGAATACCGAAGAGAAATATTTATTCAGTGCCTCACCAATCTCTTCAGGCTCCACGCACAACTTCCCACTGCTGTCTACGACATCTTTCTTATAATGTGGCGACCAAAACTGTACACAGTACTCCAAGTGTGGCCGCACCAGAGTTTTGTACAGTTGCAATATGACATCTCGGCTCCGAAATTCAATCCCTCTACCAATAAATGCTAACACACTATACACCTTCTTAACAACCTTAACAACTTGAGTACCAACTTTCAGAGATCTATGCATCATAGACCAAAGTCACAAGGGATCTGGGCAGAGTTAGACTGGGAGAAACTGTTCCCGTTGGTGGAAGGATGGACATAAGGCATAGCTTTAAGGCTGTTGGCAAAAGAAGCAATGATGACTTGAGGATAAACTTTTTCACATAGCAAATGATTGATGTTTGGAATGTGATGCCTGAGAATTTGGTGGAGATGGGTTCAATTGAGGCATTCAAGAGGGAACTGGATTATTATCCAAAAAGGAAGAATGTGTAGAGGTACCAGGGGACATCAGGGGGTGAATTGCTACTTCAAAGGACTGGCACAGGCACAATGGCTCAAATGGTCTCCTTTCGTGCTGTAATAATTCTGTGAATCTGTGAAGAATGTAAAATAGAAAATAGAAGTAGGAGATGACCATGATGCCCATTAAGCCTGTCTGTCACTCAATAACTGATCTTGGGTTTCAACCTCACTTCACTGTTTGCTTCCCAAATCTCTTAATTCACTGAGCAAGCAAAGATTTGTCTATCTTAAATGTATTCAATGATGCAGAATCCACAATTCACTAAGATTGAGAATTCCAAAGATTCACAACCCTTTGAGTGAAGAAATTTCTCCTCCTCTTAGAACTAATTGATCGGCCCCTTATCCTGAGACCGTACTCTCGTTTTATTTTCTCCAGTCACAGTACTTACCCTGTCAAACTGCTTCATGATGAGAGAATATAGACCCAATTGACTCAGCCTCTCAAATAGCACAATCCTTTTGATTTATTATTGTCACATGTATTGGTATGCAGTATTCCTTGCACACTGTGCAAATAAAGCATACCATTCATCAAGTACATGGAGTAGAAGGAAAGGAGAGGCTGTAAAATATAGCTCATCCCTAAGACCAATCTAATAAACCTTACCGTACTGCCTCTAGTGCAAGTATCTGTGGAGCGGTCAAATAGGTTAAGATTTCAGACATGTATCATTTTCAGATGTTCTGAGAAAGGACCCACATCTGAAATGTAACCTTATCTGTTCTGTCCATTGGAGTTGACTGGTATAGTGTTTGCAACACTCTGGATGGATTGCTAATGAGTGGTCTCTGATTCGCCTGCTCTCCCTTCACCTCAGCACTTGAATAATCCAGACGTGGTATTTAAAGGCTGCCACTGCACAGATCGAGCGTATTTCAAACAGAGGAAGTTGCTGGGAAGTCAAGATTGCTTCATGGCTGCTGCGCTGTCTTGAGTACACTCAGCTCCCCTCAGAGTTCTGCTCATCAGGTTCATGCATTTTATGTGTAGTCGTATATCTTGCCATTCTGACAGCATGTGGCCATGGGAATTAATTTTGATGTGGGGGTATTCATTGCAATGATTGGGCCCAAAAATGATATGCAAATATTGTAATGACATTGCATAGAATCCCTACAGTACAGAAAGAGGCCATTCAGTCCGTCAAGTCTGCACCAATCACAATCCCACCCAGGCCCTACCCCCATAACCCTACATATTTTACCCACAGATCCCTCTAACCTATGCATCTCAGGACACTAAGGGGCAATTTTAACATGGCCAATCAACCTAACCCACACATCTTTGGACAGTGGGAGGAAACTGGAGCACCCAGAGCAAATCCACACAGACATAAGGAGAACATGAAAATTCCACACAGACAGTGACCCTGGCCAGGAATCAAATCCAGATCCCTGGAGCTGTGAAGCAGCAGTGCTAACCACTGTGCTACTATGCCGCATGGTGGAAACGCAGCCTGCTATTGGGGGTGGGGTGTTTTGGTATGGTAAGGAGGAAATGAATGCATCCTGCATTTATACCACCATAAATGCAGTTGGTACTCCTTGTGATATTTGCCAAACACATCTGCCACAAACAGAAATGAAAAATCCCAACTTCTTTTTTGATATATTTTAAAATATGATGTTAGAGCACCCTCTTGTGGGTAATGCTAAGAAATGTGCAAAATCCTGCCACGGAATTGAGAAGGCAATAGAAAGGATTTTAAAGGCAGAATCAAAAAATAGTGTAGCACAGAAGAAGGCCATTTGGTTCACCTTGTCTAACTGTCTCTTTCAAAAAGAATTCTAGTTAAATGCACTGCCCTGTTCTTTCCTCATATCTATGTCGTTTTTCTTTCCTTTTTAAGAATTTATTCAATTCCCTTATGAATTTATTCAACTCCCTTATGCACCATTCCAAATCCTAACCATTCATTATATAAAAATAGAATTCATCATGAATTCTACTTGAACCCTTAATGACCTTAAACATTACTATCAATTCTCCTCTTAGCATTCTTTCCTCTAAGGAGAGGATTTCCCTAACCTTTCCCCAGCCTTTCCAATCTGTGCATATAATCATAATCTCTTGTCCCTAAATATCTTCTGTCTACTCTCTTTACTACATTGGATTCAGCGATGTTAAATTAATGTTAATTATTGATCATACTGAAATGAGATTATCAAGTCCAATTTTTGGACATTCTACCTGAAGAAGCATAGAGAGCAGAAAAATATATATTTTGTGAATGGTATCTTCAACACTGAAATTGGTCAGGCCTCATAGCAAGTATGGCAAGCAGGATTGTGCCTTGAGAAGCTGGGTGCAGCTGGAAGTTAGAACTTGAGGAGGAATTTTGAAGGCGAGAGGGGAAGAGTACTGAGGTGGGTAGTAAGTTCCATGGAGGGTTGTAAATAACATGGGGGGGGAATCCTGAGTGTGGGAATCTAATAGGGATGGGGAACCCGGGGAGAGCAATCAGGAATGGTGGAAGTACAATGGGGAGATAGGTGAAAATTTGTACAATAGTTTATTTAGAAATTAGATGTGATTTTGATTCTCCTAACTTTTTGTGGATAACTATTTAAGTAACATAGTTGGAACCATCCAAAGTTTGCAGTTCAGATCATGTTTTCAAATAATGCCCACTGAGGGGCAATTTCTCAGGAGAATTTTATATTCGTAAATGATTGCCATGAACACCTTACCTGTGAACTTCTGGGGGAAGCAGGAGAGGTTGAGTTCTCCAGTGCATTTTTGGAGTATCACCCAATATGACACCTTGGAGTTAATTGTCTGTACCATGTTATGAAAGCCCTCAGCAATAGACCTCTCATCAGAACCAAACCCTGAAGCCCTTCTGCAATTGCTTCCTATGACGGGGCCATGCTCTCAAAGTCCGCAGCCATGGGACTTTAAGCCTGGATCATGTTCCCAAGGCCTTTAGTCATGCTCTTCAGCGACTTGGCTATGCCTTGGACCTGTCACGCATGGCTACAAATTCCTGAGTTCCATTGGAGTCACCAGCCTTTCATTGTTGGCCTGGGTGCCACGCAATGTCGGCACCATCTCCTGTGCCCGAAGACTGTGGAACAAGCAATCCTGCAGTTGCTAGAATGTTACTGACACCCCCTCCTGCAGTTCCTGGCTCTGCCTCTGCACCTCCAGCAGGTTTGGGAGAATGTTTTCCAGCTGCTTGACAGCTGGCTGGGAGCCAGCTGTTTTTGGGATTCAGCAGACATCTGTCTGGCTGATCCCTTGGATGTTACCATTCCCACCTGATGTGCATCAGCAGCTGTGTGGTGCTCGCCAGATAGTGATCCTGAAGCCTGTAATGCCTTAGAGCTTTCCACCACTGGTGCTGGCAGGAATTGATGAATCTTGGGATATGGCCTCATCAGATGTTGATCCTACAAGTTAAGAAATATGATTCAAATCAAAGGAGGCACAAGTCTCTGGGAGGCTTGGAACTCAAATTATTTGAGACAGGTCATATGGCTGAAGGTTTTGTAGATCCTCACTTAGTGTGGCTCCCCTGAGATCTCCATCATTTTCTCCTGATGGACAGATAGGGGACATAACTCAGGATTTCTCCCGCCCTTCTTCTACCTCTCACTTTTATTATGGATTATCTTTTCCTGTGGGGAAAAGGGAGTGCTTGAAAGCCTGATGGCTGGCAGGCCCAGAGTGGGGTGGGGGAAACAGATAGCGTATATTGGCACCATGGCTGGACAGGAAGGCATTGTGATGGAGGGTACCAGAGAGATTTGAGAAGATGCTGGGCAATCAAGTGCTGGAAGGTCGTCAGGGAGTAGATTGATGCGGACATTCCAGGTGTGACAGACGGGACCGATGCCAGAATGTGACAGATGGATACTCATCCTTGCAGCTCGAATGAAGTCATTCATTTTCGTGTGGCATTTGACGGCAATCTTTGTGTCAGGCCATGGGCACTGACTGATGCAACCATCGCATCTCAAGCCACATTGGCTTAACTGTTTCTGGGTCATCTACCAACTCAGGGGTACAGGTGTGGCCTGTATCTCCTTCCCTATTTCCAAAACTCTTCTGAGATCTGCTTCCATTATGTGTGGAGCTGCTCACCACACTGCCATGACTAGCTGAGAGTAATACGTAGTGAGTAGCACAGCCAGTTCGGGCGAGTCACGTGCCTGGAGATTCCACACCAGCGTGTTTCAGGTGGAGGTTTTTCAGTGAACTAAGTGTAAGACAATTGTGGTCTGATTCATGTTGAACATACCGATGAGGATTGCACTTGTTTTCTCACCCAAAATGACACTTAGGCTGGACTTTTCTGTTATTTGCATTGGCAGGATTTTCTGGTCTTGCTGCAGTGAATGGAGATTTAGCCAAGTGCCAAATTCCTCATCCTTGCTTGCAGCAGCGGCGGGACATGGAACAGCTGGAAAATCCTGATCTTAGACTTTTTTTGGGAAAAATTCCACTCATTGGATCACCATTAAGAGTTTTTGTTAGCAACAACTTGTTCCACCAGCAGAGGTCTCTGGTACAACCTGCCTTACCCTTACTAAGGCACAGGAAAAATCAAGAATGCAAAAGGCTATGTGACTTATCCAAATCCATCCTTATGGTGTTAACCTTGCCTTCAATCCTTTAACTGTGTTTTGAGTAATGCAGTTGTTTACATTACTTTCCTTGATGGTTCAAGTCAATTATCATACTGTGGAAATTATAAAATATTAATATTTACTTTTCGTTCACTGAAACATATCCTCTGGCCCTATTTCTTAAGTAAAGTTTTACAACACCAATGTTAAATCCAACCAATTTATTTGATAGTAAATCCGTGAGCTTTCAACTTTACAGCCTTCGTCAGGCAAATGCAGTGTTCTGATCTGCAGAGGCACTCATATCCACACAGACCGTTACAGATTGCTGATTAAAATGCGAATCCTTACATCTAACCTGCTATTCAAGTGTTAAAGTGGCTAACAATGTGTGTGAAGGGAATCCTGAGCATTGGTTAGAGAATCGTGTATTTTCTCCAGAAAGCACAGTAAGTGAGGTTTCTTAATGCACTTTGAAAATGGAATCTCATCTTGAGGACCTTGTAATATGCAACAAATCACATTTAAAGAGGTAATCTCTCCACTAAAGCAGCTTTATAGAAGGAATTTTGTCCTTGGGGAAAACTGATTCAAAACTAGACAACATGGAGCATGACAAGCTATTTCACCTTGTCACGAAGAGTAGACTCAAAGGATATAGCCTGCACCTGAAGGTGATGAAGAAATGAGTGAAATTTTCTCATCTCCATCGGCAGCTGGTTGTTTGATGGGAACATTTGGTGGGCAGGAGCGGAGACGATTGGGGGAATCAATATCTAGGAAATTCACTTGCATAAAAACAGTTTTGAAATTCTTTCAACAGTGGGTTAATGATGTCTCGGCTTTCCCACAGCCTGGTGATGTGAATACCATTTGCATTCATTCACATTTCATGAATGCTCAACAAAATGGCTGCTTGCCAAAATCTTGTCAGGCCTTCCAATCTTATGTCACATCAGTGGGAAATTATGTCAGCCTCAAACCATTTAAGAAGCAAGGCAGATCTCAGTTCACTTGAGGCATTGAGATGGGAGTAATATGTATAGCCTACCTGCCACAGAGCTACACCTCTCCTGTTGTAATTAATGCCATTTCGCTGGTGCAGACTGGTCCTTGTCCAGGACCATACCTAGCGGTCTTGATTGTCTACATTTTGATGATGTCCACTAGGGTGTGTGGCCATAGAGTGCAGGACCAGTGCAAATCCAGCAAGATTTGCTGGACCAATATTCCCATGCTGGTAGTCAACCTTATCCTGGTGGCCTTAAGGCACTTGCATGTAGGAGCCATGACATCAGACAAAACTCAGAAAGACTCCTCTTTTGTTCCCTCTGGTCTGTTGAGTCACTGCCTGATGTCCTGCCACCTCTCATTGCATCTCCACCAATAAACTGGCAGCCATTTCCTGAGGCTCATCATCTGACTGGGATGGAGCAGGTGGCTGGTTTTCAGCTTCCCTCTAAGTGCTGGATACCTGAACTGTCCTTGCCTCCAACTGCTGTGGAGACATGTCTGTGAGGTGTGTTCCAGAAAGTGACACTAAGTCTAATTTAGAGCTAGTGCCCCACCAAGACATGTGTCTCTGCACTGGTGGGGGCGTGAATGAAACCATGTTTGAATGAAACTTTGTGAGCCCCCTCATCCTCAGGCATGATCCAGGGGCTCAAAGAGTTGCTCAGCTACGTGTATGGCCTGAACCTACTGGTGCCTTCAATAAATAGTTTTAGTGAAGCAATTTCAGAGTACATTTGACTCACTACGATTGTCAGGATTTGATGAAGTGATGGAGCTGTCATCCATACTTAGTTATTGGGAGACGCCATGTCCATTTTGCCACAGGAGCGATCCTGTCTTCAATGGCAAACTCTGTACCAGCCTCCTCAATACTCACTGAGTATTTCTGACGTCCCTCGGTCTGAACTTGCTCATGTTTGTTGTTTGTCCATTTGCCCTGTTTGAAGATAAAAGAAAGCCACGTGATCAAAAGGGATGGAGCAGAGATTGGGAGAAATGTATGTCTCCTGTGTGGCTGCATCCTCCCCAAAAAAGTGAGAGAATGGAATGTCATCAATCTAACAGGTGGAATGGTGGTAATGTGAAAGTCTCCATGAGAGAATGAATGTTGATTTGTGTCGCTCCTGATGCCATAACGTGAGTTTGTTACTGGAGGGAGTTGAAAGAGGACGTACCATGATGGACCAGCTGAGATTATTCATCTGCTGCCTCCTGCATAGGATTTCCCTTCTGGTGCATTTGCCAACTACAGTGACCCATTGGGCGACAAGTTTGCAGGCTGGGAAAGTATCATACTTCCACTTGTCCATAGACCTTTCACATCTATTGGCCAGCTATCCAAGATGGTGGTACTATCCACATGTCCTGGTCATAAGAGAAGGAACAGATTCAGGCCAATCGGTCTATCAAGTTTGTTCCATCATTGATAATCTGCTCTGATATGATAATGCTCAACTTCACTTTCCTGCCTTATCCCCATAACCCTTGATTCCCTTACTGATTAAAAATATGTCCAACTCAGCTTTGAATATACTTAACAACCCAGCCTCTACTACCCTTTGCAGTAAAGAATTCCACAGATACACTGCCCTCTCAGAAGAAATTCCTTCTCATCTCTATTTTAAATGGGTGACCCTATATTCTGGATTATGCCATCTGGTCCTAGACTCTCTCACAACCTCTCAGCATCTACCCCATCAAGCTTTTGACAATCCTATATGTCTCAATAAGATCATCTCTCATTCTTCTAAACTCCAGTGAGTACAAGCCCAACTTACTCAACCCCTCCTCACAAGAAAATCCCTCCATACCTAGAATTAATTTAGTGAATTTTCTCTGAATTATTTCCAGTGCCATTATTCCTAATTTTTCTTAGCTAAGGGGATTAAAATTATATCTCTTTAACCGATCAAATGAAGAATCATGACAGAGCCACGCAGAATCTGAACTTGGAAGTATCACTTGAAATGAAATCTATGTCGAATCAGATACACAGAGCTAACTAAAGGGTGGAAAAGACAGATTAGATTAAGGGAGAAAAGAGACAAAAAGAAGTAAACTTTTTTTTTTCTAAATTGCCAATAATAATTACAATTACCAGGAATAAGACCCCACACTTATAAAAGTTAATTTTCCAAGCCAAAGAGGGTGATGACATGTGAATAATGGTGATCACTATTTAGTCTCACTGTTATTTGTACCTTAAACCTGGCCCATTTTTCAGAAGTGGTCAATTTCTGAAATAGGGTCCACAAAGAGATTGTAACTGTTGAAATTTCTTGAATAAAATATAAACTGGATAGAGTTCTTTCAGGAAATAACATTATGCAACACAGTGTATGAGTGAATTGAGACACGACAAGTGATGAGTGTTGCATGTTTGGGAGGAAAATGTGACTTTGAATCTGTGCTTCCCAAAGTCCTCCACCACTTGGGCTTTCCTTGCCTCAGGTCTGGATTTTTTGTAGGATAATTGATGGAGATTGAATTAATGTCATTACTCAAAAACTCCATTATTGTGTCATGTGATTACCAGGTTGGTACAAGATGAACTAGATTCACTTTATCTTTTATATCTAGCATTTCCTCTGTTCCTAGAAGGGAACCTCACCATCTCAGATTTGCATTGAGAAAGAAACCTTACTAACTGAGCCTGTAATAAAGTTTCAAAACATAATACAAGAGATTAGTGCAAGCAAGTGGGCTGACTGTGGAAAGCATCAGGAATGAATGTAAACATGACAATCATAAAATACGGAGATTAAAGTCACTCAAATGTCGAAGCCCTGTTACCTTATATCTGAAGGATTGAAAACAATGGAGGATTAATTACATAGAGCTCATTGGATTCAGGGATGGTACCAGAGCATTAACAGGCACAAGTCTGGATTTGCTAGGACCAGCCATTCACATAAGTTTGAGCATCTTACTTTTATGAGACTTGATTCACATAGACTGCTCTTGATCTGTTTGCATAACTTAAACCAAGGATATAACATTAGCATCCTCTAGTGGCTTGGATTAGATACTTATGTTTTTCACACAAATGCTTTTTCATGGTACACTAAGTAAAACCCTTGATGAGATTGAGCACAGATACAAATTGATGAATTTAAGACCCTTATTGTGATCTAAATATCCATGGGCCATAAAGAACAAACAACATAGAAAATTACAGAACAGGAACAGGCCATTCGGCCCTCCAAGTCTGCACTGACCATGCTGCCCGAATGAACTAAAACCTGTTACCCTTCTAGGGGCCATCTCCCTATATTCCCATTCTATTCATGTATTTGTCCAGACGCCCCTTAAAAGTCACTATTATATCTGCTTCTACCACCTTTCCTGGCAGCAAGTTCCAGACACCCACCGCCCTCCATATAAAAAAACTTGCCTCGTATTCTCCTTTAAACTTTGCCTCTCACACCTTAAACTTATGCCCTCTAGTAATTGGCTCATGGCCCACTGGAGTTACAAAAGTTTAAAGAACATTTACCCACTCTGGAAAACTTTATTGAAACCTTCCCGCGTTATCTGGTGCCTGAAATGACAGGGTCCTTGAAAGCTTGAGCGCAGTGCAACTCCAGTGAGCTCAGGGAGGCCACATCTCCTTGTTCACTGCACTGGCTGTTGGACAGCAGATAGGTTTAAAATCAGTGCACCTGACAGGTCAAAGAGAAGATAAATGTCCAAGTGTGCATGGAATTTGGCAAGCGCCAATGTGGGAGTATTGTGTGTAATTTTGGTGTCTTTATCTGAAGAAGGATGTCGTTACTATAAGAGAACATGTAGTGAAAGTATATCTAGCTGATTCCTGGGATGGCAGGTCTGTCATATGAGGTGAGACTAAGTGGGTTAGGGTTATATTCACTGGAATTAGAAGAATGAGAGGGGATCTCTTGGAAACTTGTAAAATTCTAACAGGGTTAGACATAGTAGATTCAGAAAGAATGTTCCCAATGGTGGGGGGCATCCAGAATTAAAAATTAAAGTAATAGTTTATTTAATAGTCACAAGTAAGGCTTACTTTAACATTGCATTTAAGTTACTGTGAAATTCCCCTTGTCGCCACTCTCAGGTGCCTGTTCAGGTCAATGCACCTAACCAGCACATCTTTCAGACTGTGGGAAGAAATTGAAGTACCTGGAGAAAACCCATGCAGACACAAGGAGAATATGCAAACTCTACATAAACTTAAACTACATATAGTTTAAGGATAAGGGGTAAACCTCTTAGAACTAAGATTAGGAGAAATTTCTTCACCCAGAGAATGGTGGATCTGTGCAATTCACTATCACAGAAAATAGAGAGCAAAAAGCTGTGCGATTTCAAGAAGAAATTAGATATAGCTCTTGGAGTTAAAGGAATCAAGGGATATGGGGGAAGGGGGAGTCAGGATATTGATCTTAATGATGTATGATCAAAATAAATGGCAGAAGGGCTGAATGGCCTACTTCTGTTTCTATTTTCTATTTTTCCATGACTTCTGAATGACTGACCAAACCATTCCACTGATTGCACCAATTATGTCCTTGAAACTCTGTGTCTTTATATACCTTCCTGAACCTGGTCCTTGGCATAAAAAGCAACACCTTAAATCAGACCATCTGACTGGATTATTAACACCATTCTGGACATACAGGACGTCCGCTGTATGGTCATATTCTGTCCTTGGCAGCGTGGAGAGGGGCGTTGTTGCTAACAATGGTATGATGCAGTATCTTGGGGCAGAAAGAAAATAATTTCCATATTTCTGAGCGGCCATTGTTTCATTCAGTTTCCATAAACAAAGTGTCTGCAACAAACCACCACCTTAGGAATCTGCCCTGACATGTCTGTGACTGTGTGTGTCTGTTTAAATTAAACTGTCCTTATCTTTAAAAGTTCAATGAAAACCTCAAGGATGTCTTCAGTCAAAAACTTTCTCCATAGCTCCATCTTCTTAACACCATGAGGCAAACTAGACTCCACCACAAGCAGCATGCATTCATTAATATGAAAGAGGTGAAAGCACTGTTACATAATTAACAACACAATTGAAATGATGCACTGGCAGGCAGAAACAAATTTATCCTACAGTAAAATGCTGCATTGGGCCTCCAGGGCTTGCTCCTGAGACAGGAAATGGGCCTTTTTCATATGGAAATAGAGGGCTTACCGTCTGTTCAATACCCCTCTACACCCTATGGCATATATTACAGCCAGCACCAGTTCAGACACATTCAAGAACTTTGATTCCATTTGCAACCTAATCTCACAAGGGGTGTTGCCATCTAAAAGATATATTAGTTTCAAAATACTTGCCAATATTTGGAGCCGGAGACGCCTGAATGCATCGCAAGAACTAAAATCAGCTTCTACCAGCCACACCCTCAACTTTCCTCCCACTCCGAAAACCCACTTCCCCCTTCATCCCCACCAAATTCCCCTCTCTCTCAAAACTTAGTATCTCTTCCTTGCTTTGCCTTTCCTGTTTGCTCTGCTCCCAAATGTATTGATATGATTTTCTAACTTGTACATTGTTTTTTCCAGGCGAGAAGTGTCCGAAAGAACCTAACTTCAACATTAACATTCCTATGGTAACTTACAATCCATTTAAAATTGTTTCACATAAGGTCATCATTTTCAGGAACTGAACCACAACTTTAAATGAGGATTTATTATGTAATGAATTGCTTTGAAGTATTATATAGCAAAATGCAATACCTATAGCGGGGACAGCCAGATCCCATAAACAAAGATCCTTTTATTTGTTTTGGGGTCTTCTTTGAAGAGTACCAGATGAACTTGGAGCACAGGAGTTTCCCTGGTGTTCTGGTCAATAATCATCCCTCAACCAATGCCTAAAAATAAATTGTTATCGCTTACTGCTAATGGGTCTTAATTGTGCACAAACTAGCTATCACATTTCCTACATTATATCAAGGATTATACTCCAGTAATTTACTGGATTGTAAAGCATTTTTGGATGTCCTAAGAGCATGAAATGTACTGGAAATATGCAGGTCTTGTTTTTATAGTCACTTGATTAAGCGGATGGGACCTTGTTTAACATTTTACCTGAAATGCAGTATAATATACCTCAGTGCTGTGCAAAACTATTCCCCTGTAGGTGCTCACATTTTTGTGCCAGTTACTTTTCCTGAAGTTCCTGGAAGCCTATTTGTTAATGATTGTTTTGCTACAGACAGTAAGGCAGATTTATTGAATCTCATTTATTCTATGGGTTGTTGCCATCAGTTTATGATTTTCTGTTCCATAGGACAAGAATTGAGTTTGATGGAATGTCGCAAGACATCACTCAAGGAGGCACCTAGACAATAAACTTTGACTAAGACAGAGATCAGGAATATAGCAACCTGAAACACATTTATTTTAGTTAGTTTTGACTCTGAAAAACATTGTCCTCCTCTTTTGCTTGATGCCAGGCACTTTGGTATTACTAAATTAAGGGGAAGTAACTGTAAAGCTTGCATTAATATGATTATTAATTCACTTTCTAACTTCTCTTTGGGAAGATCCCTTTTCTGATTGAATCCAAGATGATATCATATAAATCCATTTGGGACATCTTCTTCCTGCCATCAACCACACAGCTGAAAATACCTTTTATCATAAAATGGTTACAGTACACAAAGAGACCATTCAGTCCATCAAGTCCATACCAGGTCTCTGTACAAGTAACATGATTTTGAACACTCCCCCTTGTAGACCTGTAAATCTTTGCTTTTCAGATAATGATCCAATTCCCCTTTGAAAGCTACAATTGAACCTATCTCCACCACAAATTCACAAAGTGCATTCCAAGCCCTAACCACACACTGTGTAAAAATAATTTCTCTCATGTTGTCTTTGGCTCTTCTGTCAATCACCTTAAATCAGTATCTCTAGTTCCTGATCCTTTCATCAATGGGAACTGCTTCTCCCTATTTACTCGTCCAGATCTCACATGATTTTGAAAATCCCAATCAAATCTCCTTTTCTTTTCTAAGGACAGCAGCCTCAACTTCATCAATCCGCCCCTGTAACCAAAGCCCCTTGTCACTGGAAACATTCTCTGCATTCTTTACTGCATCCTCTCTAAAGCCTTCACATGTTTCCTAAAGCCAGTGCCACTCAATGCCTATTATAAAAACCTTCAAATCCTTCCAATTCTATCTTGTTCAATGTTCCGACACTGGCCAGGAGAGGATTGTGCAGAGCAGTGCATACAGGCCTTCAGAATTGGATGCATGGAGGCTATGCCAATTTCAGGTAAGAACATGATGACACAGCTATGAAAGAGATCACATGGCAGGAATGCAAGAGGTCTCCCCGGGAGCATGGGCAGAGCACAAGTTGCTGCAGAGCTAATGAATAAACTACCTCGTTGAAAGTCTTTGTTGTCAGTGATCCAGAAAACTCACAACATTGATTTGATCTTGATTTGATTTGTTATTATTGTCACATGTATTAGTATACAGTGAAAAGGATTGTTTCTTGTGTGCTATACAGACAAAGCATACCATTCACAGAGAAGGAAACAAGACAGTGCAGAATGTAATGTTACAGTCATAGCTAGGGTGTAGAGGAGATCCACTTAACACAAGATAGGTTCTTTCAAAAGTCTGATGGCAGGAAAGAAGCTGTTCTTGAGTTGGTTGGTATGTGACCGCAGACTTTCAGATGAAAGAAGGTGGAAGAGACAATGTCCAGGGTGCATGCGGCCCTTAATTATGCTGGCTGCTTTTTCAAGGCAGTGGGAAGTGTAGATAGAGTCAATGGATGGGAGGCTGCTTGCACAATGGATTGGGCTACGTTCATGATCTTTTGTAGTTTCTTGCGGTCTTGGGCAAAGTAGGGGCCATAGCAAGCTGTGATACAAACAGAAAGAATGCTTTATATAGTGCACCAGTAAAAGTTGGTGAGAATCGCAGCTGACATACCAAATTTCCTTGGTCTTCTGAGAAAGTAGAGGCATTGGTGGGCTTTCTTAACTATAGTGTTGGTATGTGGGGACCAGGATCCGATCACCTAAAAACTTAAAGCGCTTGACCTTCTCCACTTCATCCCCATATGATATAGACAGGGGCATGTTCTCTACTATGCTTCCTGAAGTCAATGATAAAATTCTTCATTTTGTTGACATTGAAGAGGAGATTATTGTTGCTGCACCAATGTCAGTTTGCAGTGTCAACTGTAAATTTGAAATTGCGCCCTGCTTATCCAAGTCTAGATTATTAATATAGTTCAAGAAAAACTGTAATCAACAACTACAACTATTCACCACTACTCTGTTTCCTGTCACTTGGCCAACTTTGTATCCATGTATCCACTGCTTCTTTTATTCCATGGGCTTTAACTTTGCTGGCAAGTATAAATTGTGGTACTTTAGCAAATGCCTTTCGGAAGTCTATGTACACCATATTAGCTATTACTTTCATTAACACCCTATGTTATCTATTCAAAAAATTTAATCCATTTAGTTAAACACAATTTGCCTTTAACAACTCCAAGTTTGGTTTCCTTCATTAATTCATATTTGTCTAAATGACTGCTAATTTTGTCCCCAGTAATTGTTTCTAAAAGCTTTCCTACCACCAAACTGACTGACCTGTAGTTGCTGGGCTTATCTTTGTTGGAACAAGTGTGTAGCATTTATGATGCGCCAGTCCTTTGACACCACCCCTTTATCTAAGGAGGATGGGAAGATCATTGCCAGTAGCTACACAGCTTAGAACATAGAACATAGAACACTACAGCACAAATAGGCCCTTTGGCCCACAAGTTGAGCCGATCATATCTATACTTAACAGGCCATAGACCTATCTGTAACTCCCAATCCCATTAAATCGCATGTACTCATCCAGAAGTCTCTTAAAAGACCCCAGCGAGTTCGCCTCTACCACCACTGATGGCAACCGATTCCATTCACTCACCGCCTTCTGAGTGAAAAATTACCTCTAACATCTCAAAGAACAAAGAACAAAGAATAAAGAACAAAACAGCATGGGAAACAGGCCCTTCGGCCCAACGAGCCCACGCCACCACCCCGATGTTCCCTCCTTTACCTGTGATCCCTGTCTATGTTTATAGATCTATGGATTAAAAACCAAATTTGAGACAATTTAGGGAGAATTTGTTTTGCCAATTAGCCTAAGAGCACATCTTTGGGATGTGGGAGGAAACCGGAGCTCTTTGAGAAAACCCACGCAAGCATGGGGAGAATGCGCAAACTCCCACAAACACAGGCCCAAATCCATGTATCTGCACAGCACAGCAATAGTCACTGAGCTGTTGTGTTGCCCATCAAATGGTCCAGGTCAAGCGTACACTAACGACGTGAAGCACTAGGATACTCTTGAAAAAAATCCAAGAGCAGCTCTCTCACACCCCATCGCGTGTATGCCCGGAGGATGGGAAGATCATTGCCAGTAGCTACACAACTTAGAACATAGAACATAGAACACTACAGTACAAATAGGCCCTTCGGCCCACAAGTTGTGCCGATCGTATCTATACTTAACAGGCCATAGACCTATCTGTAATTCCCAATCCCATTAAATCACATGTACTCATCCAGAAATCTCTTAAAAGACCCCAGTGAGTTCTTTTAGACAACAAGGTGGACCAAAGCACCTGTAGGATAAAAACAAGTACATCGATATCATTATCTATTTACACACTTCCCATAGACTCCCAAGACTCATGATCCCTATTTTAAATCAGTTTTCTATACCCCTCCATTCCCATTCTGTTCATGTGCCCATCTAAGTATTTCTTCAATAACTCCAGAATACCTGCCTTCACCACTTTACTTGGCAGCGCATTCCATATCCCCACCACCCTCTGTGTGAAAAAACTCCTTCTAGCATCCAAATTATACCTTATCCCCTCACCCTAAGTCTGTGACCCCTCGTGCTATTCGAGTCCATCCTAGGAAAAAACTTAACTCTGTTTACTCTATCTATACCCCTCATAATCTTGTACACCTCTATTAGATCTCCTCTAAGTCTACGTCTTTCTAAGGAAAACAGTCCCAATTTGCCTAACCTCTCCGCGTAACTCAGACCTTCCATACCAGGCAGCATCCTGGTAAACCTCCTTTGCACCTCTCCAGAGTCTCCACGTCCTTCCGGTAGTAAGGCGACCAGAACTGGACACAGTATTCCAAATGAGGTCTAACCAACGTTTTATATAACTGCAACATTAAAGGCCAGCTCTTGTACTCTATACCCCTTCCTATAAAGGCTAGCAGACCATATGCTTTTTTCATAACCTTCTCCACTTGCTCTGCCACCTTCAGGGACTTGTGCATCTGCACCCCCAGGTCCTTCTGCATTTCTATACTCTTAATAGGTCCACCCTTTATCATATACCTCCCCCCTACATTCTTTCTCCCAAAATGCAACACCTCGCATTTATCAGGATTGAATTCCATCTGCCATCTATCTGCCCAAGCTACCAGCCTATCTATGTCCTGCTGCATTGCCTGACAATGCTCCTCACTATCCGCAAGTCCAGCCATCCCTCTGTACTTGCCCCCCAGCACCTTAAACCTGTGTCCTCTTGTAGCAACCATTTCAGCCCTGGGAAATAGCCTCCGAGAATCCACTCTATCTATTCCTCTCAACATCAATCCACTCTATCTATTCCTCTCAACATCCAACATTATTCAGTCTGCTTCCTTTGATCTGGAGCCAGCCTGATGCTTACACCCAATAATCATGATATTCTTTAAGGTATGATTCAACTATATTAATGAACTACATGAGTATTAGCTGGGAATCAAAGATAGTGCAAATGATTGATAGACTTGCCCTTTTGGCCTAGTCCTCCTGTAACAATGTTTATCTTTAATTTGACAACACATAGTATACATTTGGATCATTTATACTTCATTTAAATCTTACAATTTACTTACAATTTTCACAATTACTTCCTTCATATCCATAGGTGCATCTTACCCAATCCTGGTGACCTATTAACTTTAAGCCAGCCTTTCCAATACTTCCTCATTATCAATCTTTAACCCATTTAATAATTATCTCTTCTAGTAATGACTTGGGAAGAATCTTCATTCTTGATAAAGACAGATGCAAAGTACTCATTTAGTACATCTGGCATGCCCTTCCTCCACGCCTAAATATCCTTTGTGGTCCCTAATTAGTGCTCTTCTTCCTTTCAGAGTGCCATAATAGATTTTGTCCATGGAATGCAACTTAAACCCTCAACCTTCTGACTCAGTGATGACAGCTGTTGATCTGGGGAACAGCTGATCAGAAAGGCCTACTACCAGATTTATAAAGTTGTTAGTACAACGTCAGGGCAATAGTCCATGACTGAAATTGCCGCTGCTGCTGCTTGAATCCATGCTATAATATTTTGATGGAGGGGTGGAAGGGAGGAATTGGCATGCAGACAATCACATTGTAACTGATAAGTAGGCAAGAACATTGAGCCAAGATATCATATCCGGCAGACGTACACCACAATCAAGCTGTGAAAATGATGTGATCAACACAAACAACAGTTAGCCTCTTTAGAAATGATAATTGTGTTCAGCTGCTCTGAGTGCTAGAAGGGTTTTGTTTAATTACATATTTATTTGTTGTTTTATTATTATGATGGATCGACCTAGTTAGCTACCTGGTGACTGCATATTCATCATCCTGCCAGACCCTTCTTCAATGCCCCTCTTTTAATGGCCCATCTGTCGCTTCAAGGTTACTTGATCTATTTAAAGTTAAGTAGACAATAATCTCTCACTGGACTTGCCTTGGGAGTAGGGTAATCAGTAAATTGTAAGATTTAAATGAAATATAAATGATCCAAATGTAAACTATGTGTTGTCAAATTAAAGGTAAACATTGTGACAGGAGGACTAGGCCAAAAGGGCAAGTCCATCAATCATTTGCACTATCCTTGATTCCCAGCTAATACTCATGTAGTTCATTAATATAGTTGAATCATACCTTAAAGAATATCATGATTATTGGGTGTAAGCATCAGGCTGGCTCCAGATCAAAGGAAGCAGACTGAGTAATGTTGGATCAAGTACAGACCATGCAGTTCCTTGAGCCTGTAGCACTATTCTATTAGACATTGCTGACCTCTACCTGAAGTCTATGTTGGTTCCATATGCATACTTGTTGATCAAGTAGTCGCAGGGGCTTCTCTGACAGTTGGGGAGAGAAGTTGGGCAGTCAGGTGGGTGAAGAGAGGGGTGGTCTCGACCATTTCTGGCTGCTAGAGGCAGTGAGTTGGGCCTAATTTGCTAGACAGCCAAAAGCTCAGATCAGAGTCACAGATTGCGCATGCGCAGTAAAAGCAAAAAAAAAAGTTCTCCGGGCAGAACCCACCTGGGCCAGATACAGCCTCCCCTTCCACTCAGATACCAGATAAAGAGATGGAAATGCAGCTGGGAGGTGACAGCAGCATGTGTTGATGTCGGAAACCCCTCTCCACAATACTGACCCCCTTACTCCCCCCCCCCTATAACCCCCCCCCCCCTCCGACCCCCTTGTATATGACCTTCTCATCACCCATATCCCCTGGGCCCTGATGACTAACTGACATGACTCTTTCTCTCCCCTGCCCCTGATTATCACAGAGGGACAAATCCTACCACCACCACCACCACCACCATCACCACCATTCTCCTCTTCCCCCCTCCCCCTCTCCGCTCCCCAACCCATCATACATCTCCAAGTGCTGACTTGGCTTCCCCTTCATGGCAAAAAGGCAAACGCTTTAAGCTTGCTGGAATGTTCAAACGGGCACGTGACTCACTGAAACTGCTTGCAGCTTATCTGACCTAACAAGGAACAGCTCCATTAAAAATCCCAAGAATGGACAGACAGGCAGGCACTCCAGGAAAACAACTTCCTGTTTTTCAGATGCCAGGTTGCTGGATGCAACAGAGACATGGCGGATCACCCTCTTCCTCCCAGCGGGGCGCCATACCAGATAAAGAGATGGAAATGCAGCTGGGAGGTGACAGCAGCATGTGTTAATGTCAAGGCACTAGCCAGGAGAACTGGGAAGCAGTGCTGCAAGAAGCTGGAAGATTTTGTGGGTTTCTTCTGCGTGCTCCAGTTTCCTCACACAGTCCAAAGATGTGCAAATTTAGGTTCATTGACCATGCTAAATTGCCCCTTAGTATTAGGGGGATTAGCTAGGGTAAATGCATGGGGTTATGGAATAGGACCTGTGTGGGATTGTGATTGGTGCAGATCTGACAGGCCAAATAGCCTCCTGCACTGTAGTATTCTATAATCTATTCTAAACCTTATTTGGGCAGCAAGGGTGAGTGTTTTACCTCATCTTGCAATTTCCACCTAACTGACACCTAGATCGCCCCATCTTCAGCACTTTGCATGCTTTCAGTCCCTGAATCCCAAGTAGCTTCCTAGTCCCACACAAGATTATGGTAGCACGTGGTTAGTGCTATTGCCTCACAGTGCCAAGGATCCAGGCTCAATTCCCAGCTTGGCTCACTGCGTGGGGTCTGCATTTTCTCCCCATATCTGTATGAGTTTCCTCCAAGTGCTCCAATTTTTTCCCACAATCCAAAAGGCATACTGGTTAGGTGCATTGGCCATGCTAAATTCACCCTCAGTGTGCCCAAACAGGTGCTGGACTGTGACAACTAGGGGATTTTCACAGTAACTTCATTGTAGTGTTAACATAAACCTACTTGTGACTAATGAGTAAACTTTAACTGCAGGTCACCTCCTGAAACCTTGCAGAACTTGTGCTATCAGATTTTACATTGTTCCTTCTTTCCCACAGGAGAAGAATACCCACAATCACTGGAAAAGCATGAATACAGGGGGTAGTGTGTCTCACATTCAGGTCCTCATCCTTTTTGAGGAGCGGACACTGGAGCTTGTAGGAGAGAAGGGCATGCTGAACATTAGCAACAGCATTATCAGGCTGGAGCATAGAAGTGAGCACCTGTCAATGTTCCACTTGTTGGAGAAATTCAAATAGATTGCATGCAGCTCCCTTGCACTTAACCTTGAATCCTGTATTTCAGCATGCCTGGGCCATCTAGTATTGCAATCTCCACTGCTGCTCTCACCCATCCCGCCCCAATAGCTCGGAAGAGTCCTCAGAGGAAAAGGATAGGGGCAGTTTTGAGACTGGCACCAATTTTGCATCAGCTTTCACCTCGCAACTCACCATCCCAGAGACTCTCACATCAGTGGGTCAAGTTAGTGTTGAGGTATCTGGGTCACTCTTTGGCGCGCACAACACATCTGCTGATGTGCATTCGATGGAGTAGGAACATTAAGACCTCTGCATGTAGGGGCCTGCTGGAGGCAAGGACTCAGCCGAACTCAGTCTATATGTTGGGCCTCTGCGGTCATTTCTCCTTCAGCTGTTGGAGATGCAACAACAGAGCCAGGGAATGCAGGAAGACTGACAGCAACATTGGACCAGCTGTGAGGCTGTTGGAAGGAGTCCCACAGCTTTCAGATGAACCAGTTATTGCCTGTCTTATGTGGTTACCAGGCCAACGCTTCAAGGGTGGCGTCCGCAGTGGATAGGCTGGACAAGAAATACTCACCATGACTGGCAGGTTCCAAGTGATGGCCAAGTCACAGCAGGACATAACAGAATCCCAGAGGGCCACAGTCCAGTCACAGCAAGCCACAGCTGAGGGCCTCAACAGGCTTCTCAAGATTCTGCAGCCCATGGCTGAGAGGCTCAATATTACTTCACTTGTAAAGACCCAGCAGGACAGCGCTGAGACACACCGAACTATGACAGCAGCATTTGAGAATGTGGCCCAGTCACAAAGAGTCATGGCTGAGAAGCTGCAGAGCATGGCCCAGTCTCATAGGGCACTTGCTGCTGCTGTTGACAAGTGGCCCTTACTGAGGAGGAGGAAGGACTCAGACCTGTGCAGGCACCTTCCAGCCAGGAGACTGTGGCTGTGGCTATACCTTCAACTTTCCCCTTTCTGACACTGGGACATCTCAGGGACAATGGGATGAAATGGGTATCACAGATACATCCCTGACACTGGAAGCTGGCCAGAGTGCTCTAGAGGGTGATCGCCAAGCTCATCACAAGCCATAGAGCAGAAAAGGCAGCTGGCCACCTTCATCTCTGATATACATTCTGGGCAGACACCGAGATGTAGCAGTAGGTCACATAAGGTTATGAAGTTGTTGCGGTACTAAGATGGCACAGGTGAAAGACAACACTAGGTAGAAAGACTATTTAGGCACTGTTCACATGTTTTTATATTATCACTTATTTTGGCATCAATAAATATTATTTCACTCCACACCTGTGATTAATTTGTCTCTAATTGACCTCTAACAAGGATGTATTTATCTCAATGGTTGCCAGAAGGATCCTGCATCTTGGTGTCAACAGGAGAGTCCACTCAACGTACTGATACTGAGAAAATCAAGATGCTCATATAATGCAATGACTACAATGGGTAGCATGCATTGGTAGTGACTTAAGCATCTGCTATGGCATCCCAGAATCCACAGGAAATTCCCACTCAGCCCACTCCATCTGTCTTGGAGTCCTGCATGGGGTTTATCGCTCTTTTACCCACCACGAAGATGTGGGCCCAGGTGTCAGTGTGCATATGGAGCTCAGGTAGAAGTCAGACTACTTTGCATCATGACATCATCACAATGGTGCATAATGAGTCGTCCTCATCCTCCTGCCTGCCACAGAAACTTGAATACCCAGGTGTACCTAGGCCCACCAGTCTGGCGTTATAGTGTTGCAGGAGATTGCTGGACTCCAGGTGGAGGGAAATGTAACCCATATTTTTTTTTAATTCATTCATGAGACATGGGTGTCACTGGTTGGCCAACATTTATTGCCCATTTCTAGTTGCCCTTGAGAAGGTAATGGCGAGCTGCCTCTTGAATTGCTGCAGTCCATGTTCTGTAGTTGATCTATAATACCATTTGGGAGGGAATTCCAGGATTTTGATACAGTGACCACGAAGGATTGGCGATATATTTCCAAGTCAGGATGATGCACAGCTTGGAGGGGAACTTGTAGGTGGTGGTGTTCCCATTTATCTGCTGCCCTTGTCCTTCTAGATGGAAGTGTTTATGGATTTGGAAGATACTGTCTCAGGATTTGCTGCAGTATATCTTGTAGATAGGACACACTGATGCTACTGAGCATCGGCAGTGGAGGGATTGAATGTTTGTAAATGTGGTGCCAATTATGCGGGCTGCTTTGTCTAGATGGTGTCAAGCTTCTTGAGCATTGTTGGAGCTGCACACATTCAGGCTAGTGTGGAGTATTCCATCACAATCCTGACTTGTGGCTTGTGGATAGGCTCTGGGGGGTCAGGAGGTGAGTTAATCACCGCAGTATTCCTGCTCTTGTAGCCATTGTGTTTATGTGGTGAGTTAAGTTGAGTTTCTGGTCAGTGATGACCCCAACGATGTTGACAGTGGAGGATTCAGTGAAGGCAACACTATTTAATGTCAAGGGGCAGTGGCTGGAGTGGCTCTTATTTGTGATTGTCATTGCCTGGCATTTGTGTGATATGAATGTTTCCTTGCCCACGTTTAACCTGAAGCCATGAGAGTTCATGGAGTCTAGAGTCAATGTTAAGGACTACCAGGGCAACTCCCTCCCACAGTGCCACCTCTTCTGTTGGGTTTATCCTGCCGATGGGACAGGACATATCCAGGGATGGTAATGGTGGTGTGTCATGTGTTATCTGTAAGGTATGATTACATGAGAATGACTATGTCAGGCTGTTGCTTCACTAGTCTGTGAGACAGCTCTTTCAATTTTGCCACTAGCCTCCAGATATTAGTAAGAAGGACTTTGCAGGGTCGACAGAGCTGCTTGTTTTGCCATTGTCTTTTCCTATGCTTAGGTCAATGCCAGATGATCTGTTCTGTTTCATTGGTTTTGTTAAGGGGAGGTCGTGCCTTACAAATCTGATACAATTTTTTAAGGAGGTGATGAAAACGGTCGACGAAGGGTGAGCCATTGATGTCGTCTATATGGATTTCAGTAAGGCGTTGACAAAGTCTCTCATGGGAGGTTAGTTGAGAACGTCAAGACTCATGGGATTCAAGGACAGGTAGCTAAGTAACTGACTTAGTAATAGGAGACAGAAAGTGGAAGGGTGTTTTTCTAGCCGGAGGTCAGTCACTAGTGGTGTGCCGTAGGGCCCAGTACTGGGACCTCTTCTATTTGTAATATATATAAACGATTTGGAAGAGGGAGTAAGGGGAGTGATTAGCAAATTTGCAGACGATAGAAAGATGGCTGGACTTGCAGAAGTGAGGAGCATTGTCAGGCAATGCAGCAGGACATAGATAGGCTGGTAGCTTGGGCAGATAGATGGCAGATGGAATTCAATCCTGATAAATGCGAGGTGATGCATTTTGGGAGAAAGAATGTAGGGGGGAGGTATATGATAAAGGGTAAACGTATTAAGAGTATAGAAACGCAGAGGGACCTGGGAGAGCAGGTGCACAAGTCTCTGAAGGTGGCAGAGCAAGTGGAGAAGGTTGTGAAGAAAGCATATACTATGCTAGCCTTTATAGGAAGGGTATAGAGTACAAGAGCTGGCCTTTAATGTTGCAATAGTATAAAACGTTGGTTAGACCTCATTTGGAATACTGCATCCAGTTCTGGTCGCCTTACTACCGGAAGGACGCGGAGACTCTGGAGAGAGTGCAAAGGAGGTTTACCAGAATGCTGCCTGGTATGGAAGGTCTGAGTTATGAGGAGAGGTTAGGCAAATTGGGACTGTTTTCTTTAGAAAGATGTAGACTTAGAGGAGATCCGATAGAGGTGTACAAGATTATGAGGGGTATAGATAGAGAAAACAGAGTTAAGCTTTTTCCGAGGATGGACTCGAATAGCACGAGGGGTTACAGGCTTAGGGTGAGGGGGGTAAGGTATAATTTGGATGCTAGAGGGAGTTTTTTCACACAGAGGGTAGTGGGGGTATGGAATGCGCTGCCAAATAAAGTGATGGGGGCATGCACTCTGGAGTTATTGAAGAAATACTTAGATGGGCACATGAACAGAATGGGAATGGAGGGGTATAGAAAACTGATTTAAAATAGGGATCATGAGCCTTGGGAGTCCCTGGGAAGTGTGTAAATAGATGATGATATTGATGTACTTGTTTTTATCCTACAGGTGCTTTGGTCCACCTTGTTGTCTAACAAGGGGCATACACGCGATGGGTCGTGAGAGGGCTGCTCTTGGATTTTTTTCGAGAGTATCCTAGTGCTTCACGTCGTTAGTGTACGCTTGACCTGGACCATTTGATGGGCAACACGACAGCTCAGTGACTATCGCTGTGCTGTGCAGATGCATGGATTTGGGCCTGTGTCTGTGGGAGTTTGCGCATTCTCCCCGTCCTTGCGTGGCTTTTCTCCAGGTGCTCCGGTTTCCTCCCACATCCCAAAGATGTGCTCTTAGGCTAATTGGCAAAACAAATTCTCCCTAAATTGTCTCAAATTTGGTTTTTAATCCATAGATCTATTAACATGGACAGGGATCACGGGTAGAGGTGGGAACATTAGGGTGGTGGCACAGGCTCATTGTGCTGAAGGGCCTGTTTCCCTGCTGTTTTGCTCTTTGTTTTTTGTTCTTCATTGAGACTTTGTAGCAATTGTCACAACTGAGTGGCTTGCTAGGTCATTTCAGACAGCAGTTAAGAGTCAATCACAGTGAAGTGGCTCTGGAGTCACATGTAGGTAAGGAAGACAGAATTCTTCCCTAAAGGACATTAGTGAACCAGATGGCTTTTTTTGACAATCAACAATGGTTTCCTGGTCATCAATAGACTTTTAATTCCAGAAATTTTTTATTGAATTAAAATTCCACCACCTGCTGTGGCGGGATTTGAACCGGGGTCCCTGGAACATTATCTGTGTTTCTGGGTTAATAGTCGAGTGATAATATCATGAGACCATCACGTCCTATTACTTCCTGCGGCAACACAGGCCCTGATCAGGGGCTCCCTCGCCATTCTTGCATGCCTGGTCCTTGCTGCCACCAGCGCCTGAGTGGTGTTGCTTGTCATCGTTCTCCTTCTCCTGCTGGATGTCTTCCACCCCAGCGATGCCCAGCTGGTTGTCTTCCACATCCTCCTCCTCAAAAATGTCTTTTGCTGCTGCACCAGGTTGTGTAGGGCACAACACACAACCACAATGGTGGACAATATCAAGGAGCTATATTGGAGGGCCCCACCAAAGCAAGCACCTGAACCACATCTTGAGGAGCCCTGTGCAATGCTCCAATATTAAATGGGTGACAATATGGGCTTCATTATATTGGGTTTCCACACCAGTCTCAGGCCTCCGCATCATCAGCCAATTCTAAAGAAGGTAATCCATGTCCCTTACAAGCCATCCTGCATTCTGTGCTCTTCCTCAGATATCTGAGCTCTTCAAGATGAAGCTGTCATGCACACTGCCAGATGTCTGGCACAGACATGCATAATGTTGGCCTGGTGGTCATACACCAATTGCGCATTCATTGAATGAAAGCCCCTTCTGTTCATGAATCTTCCTGGATTTTTCATTGGGGCCTTTAAAGCAAAGTGGATGCAGTCTATAGCCCCATGCACATTTGGCATCCTGCAGCCTGGGCTTTATGCTGATCCTGGTCCAGGTCAAATTTAATATACTGGCAAGCCTGGGCACACAGGGCATCCAAGCCCTCCCTCACACACTTGGGTGGATGGTTAGGAAATGCCACAAGGTCTCCATTGGCAGTCTGGAAGGACCCAGTGGCGTAAAAGTTTAAGGCTGCCATCTCTTTCACTAAGAGTGGATGCTTCCTCCCCTTCCATTCCCCTGAGATGCACTCTGACATAGGTCAGTGCTGAGAATCCGAGGTTGGACCCCATGAGCAACAACAGCCCTCCCACTTCCCCACAAACCTGCAGCTCCCCCTAACCCAAAATGCAACATGGGCGCCATGAAGTAACCCCTCTGAGTAGTACGAAGCAGTTTGATACCAGAGACTTACCTCCTACTTCACCCTCACTGTTCAAGTGCCTGAATCTGACTTTTATACATGAGGTGTTTTCCTGACCAATTCAACTGCATCAAGCAAGGTGGTTAAGGCAGGTGAGCTGGGATGATTGGGAGAGAAGCTCACTGATTACAATGTGAAGAATGCAAAAAAATGCAAATTAATGTTTCACCCATTTTGGGTGGGCTACCGATCACACCAAATTTATTTTCTTCATAAAATGGGACTGAGCACACAAACGGGTGCCATTCCTACTAGTTGCATCATGCCTGATTTTATAACATTTTCCTGCCACAAAACAGGCACGATGAGGTTGTAAAATTCTACCTATTGTTTCACCTGGCCAGCTGACCAGGATTCATTTTGGGGAATTTCTACCGTTTTTGTCACTGCTTTCCTTAAAATGTATTTTCCATACCTGTCTCCCATTTCTTTTCCTTGCTACATAGTCAATTCCATTCAGTGATAGAACATAGAACATAGAACACTACAGTACAAACAGGGCCTTCGGCCCATGAGTTGCGCCGATCACATTTATATCTACCAATCCACAGACCTATCTATAACCCCTATCCCATTCGTTTCCATATACCCATCCAGAAGTCTTTTAAAAGACCCCAGCGAGTTTGCCTCTACCACCTCCGACAGCAGCCGATTCCATTCACTCACCACCCTCTGAGTGAAAAACTTACCCCTAATATCCTGTCTGTATTTGCTTCCCTGCACCTTAAATCTGTGTCCTCTCATAGTGACCATTTCAGCTCGGGGAAATAATCTCTGAGAATCCACCCTATCTATTCCTCTCAACATTTTATAAACTTCTATCAACCTACGTCTCTCCAGTGAGAAGAGTCCCAGCTCCCTCAACCTATCTTCATAAGGCCTGCCTCCCAATCCAGGCAGCATCCTTGTAAATCTCCTCTGCACTCTCTCAATAGCCTCTACATCCTTCCTATAGTGAGACGACCAGAACTGCGCACAATACTCCAAGTGGGGTCTGACAAGGGTCTTATAGAGCTGCATCATTACCTCCTGACTCCTAAACTCAATTCCTCGATTAATGAAGGCCAGTACACCATACGCCCTCTTGACCACTTCCTTCACCTGCGAGGCCGATTTAAGAGTCCTATGGACCGGACCCGGAGATCCTTCTACTCTACAACACAACTAAGATTCCTACCCTTTATATTGTACTCCTTCATCCCATTATTCCTGCCAAAATGGACCACTGTACATTTATCCGCATTGAAGTCCATCTGCCACTTCTCCGCCCAGTCTTGCATCCTGTCTATGTCCCGCTATAACTTTTGACATCCCTCCAGACCATCCACAACACCACCGACCTTTGTATCATCGGCGAACTTACTAACCCATCCCTCCACTTCCTCATCCACATCATTTATGAAAATGACAAACAGCAGGAGTCCCAGAACAGATCCTTGGGGCACTCCACTGGTGACCGACCTCCATGCAGAACAAGACCCATCCACAATCACTCTCTGCCGACTGCTGGCAAGCCAGTTCTGGATCCACTAGGCCAAAGCCCCTTGGATCCCATGCCCTCTCACCTTCTCCAGAAGCCTTGCATGGGGGACCTTATCAAACGCCTTGCTAAAGTCCATGTACACTACGTCCACCGCTCTTCCTTCGTCAATGTGTTCAGTCACATTTTCGAAGAACTCAACTAGGCTCGTAAGGCACAACCTGCCCTTGACAAAACCAGGCTATTTCTGATCAGTCTAAACTTCTCCAAATGTTCATAAATCTTATTCCTCAGAAGCCTCTCCATCAGCTTACCAACCACTGAAGTCAGACTCATCGGTCGGTAATTTCCTGGACTATCCCTGTTCCCTTTCTTAAAAATAGAAACCACATCCGCAATCCTCCAATCCTCCGGAACCTCTCCTGTTTCCATGGACGACACAAATATCATTGCCAGGGGCTCTGCAACCATTTCCCTCACCTCCCACAATAACCTGGGGTACATCCCATCGGGTCCCGGCGACTTGTCTATCTTGACAGAATTTAACAGGTCTAACACATCCTCTTTCCTAACATCCACATACGCAATCTTTTCCGTTTGCCTCAAACCTGCAGTACAACCTCCCAGTTCACTTTCCACCATGAATACCGAGGCAAAGTACTCGTTAAGCACCTCTGCCATTTCTTCCGGATTCACACAGACTTTTCCCCCTTAACCTTTTATAGGTCCTATCCCTTCTGTTCTCATCCCTTTACTTTTCACATATTTGTAGAAGGCCTTGGGATTCTCCTTAACCTTACCTGCCAAGGCCTTCTCATGACCCTTCTGGCTCTCCTAATTTCCTTTTTAAGCTCCCTTCTATACACCTTATACTCCTCTAGATCCCTAACATCTCCTAGCTCTCTGAACGTTTTATACACCTTTCTTTTCTTCCTGACTAGGTTCACCACAACCTTCGTGCACCACGGTTCCTACGTCCTACCAAAATCTCCTTGTCTCCTCGGAACGTTGTCTTGCAGAGCCCCAGACAAACATTCCTTGAATATCCGCCACTTTCCTTCTGTACTCTTCCCCAAGAACGCCTCCTTCCAGTTTATTTGTCCAATTACCTGCCTAATGTTTTCATATTTCCCCTTACTCCAGACAAACACCTTCCCAGTCTGCCTGATCCTATCTCTTTCCATTGCTATCGCGAAAGAGATAGAATTATGATCTCCATTCCCAAGATGCTCACCTACCGTGAGATCCGACACCTGTCCCTGGTTCATTAACTAACACCAGGTCAAGTACAGCCTCTCCTCTCGTAGGCTTTTCCACGTACTGTGTCAGGAAACCTTCCTGAGCACACCTAACAAACTCCTCCTCATCCAAACCCTTACCCTTGGGATATTCCAGTCGATGTTTGGGAAATTGAAATCTCCCATCACGACAACCCTGTTATTTCTACATCTTTCTAGGATCTGTTTCCCTATCTGCACCTCAACTTCCCTGTCGCTATTGGGCGGCCTATAGGATACACCCAGCAAAGTTATCGACCCTTTGCTGTTCCTAACTTCCACCCACAGGGACTCCATAGACATTCTCTCCACGTCTTCCTCCTTCTCTGCAGCCATGATACTGTCCCTGATCAACAGTGCCACACCACCACCTCTTTTGCCCCCAACCCTGTCCCTCCTGAAGCATCTGAATCCCAGCACCTGAAGTACCCAGTCCTGTCCCTGAGTAGTGACAGCACTGTGTTAACCAGTGAATTGGATGTGGGACAAGTCCAATGATAGGAATTAGAACATGGAATCTGTTTATTCACAAATGACAAATTGAGTTTATTTAAGCAGAGTCTGATGAGCTACAACAAACAGAACTCATAACCGAAACAATAAAAGTGAACTGATTTCTCACAGAACAGAACTTGTAACTGAAACAATAAAAGTGAACTGATTTCTCCAGAAACCTGCAGTGAGTGGAGAGTTGATACATAATGCAAAATCATGGAATCTTAGAATCAATATAGAAGTAGGCCATTTGACTCACTGAGCCTGCACCAAAAACAATCCTATCCAGGGCCTACCTCCATAACCCCACATAATTATCCTGTTAGTCCCCCCCCCCACCTTACTCTGGGGCAATTCAGCAGAGCCAATCAATCTAATGCACATGTCTTTGGACTATGGGAGGAAACCGGAGCACTTGAAGCAAACTGACATAGACACGGGGAGAATGTGCAAACTCCACACAAATGATGACCTGAAGCTGTAATTGAATCTGGGTCCCTGGTACTGTGAGGCAGCAATGCCAACTACTGTGCCACCATACCACCCATAATATCCCCAAATTATGTCCATAAAATCAATCCTAATCATATACAGCAAAGATATGATTGGACAATTGCTTGGTCATCTCCATCCAAGGGGATTTTCACAGTAAATTCATTGCAGTGTGACTATAAGCCTACTTGTGACTAATAAATAAATCCTGACTAGGATTTGTTGTGTTACTTTCTATGCAGCCAAATTTTATCCAAAAAAAGATTTTGAAAGATCAATTATGATTGAAGTGACGGATTTGGATGGGGCAATAATTGTTAGAAAATCACAACACAATTGTTGGAAAAATAATCAAACCTTCAATTGGCTCCACAGGATATTTCCTTTGCAATCCCAATCAATTCTGCTGCTGCTCGTGCTTTAATTGCAATCAGCAGCCTGTTTTAAATTTTTGGTCTAATGCCTCTTCTCAACCATTGAGCACAGAAGCAAATTTCCAGCTGGTTACTGTAACAACAGACAGTTGGCTCAACAGAACAATCAGCGCTGTTTAAAAGACAAATCAATTTTCTTGTAATTTAAATGTGCGCTAACTTTACAAACAGATGTTAAAGCAATCAGCTGGAAACTTCCTTCACTCTTAGGTAGATTGGGAGATAAAGAATGCCAACATTTCAAAATATATTACTGATTAAAATTGAAGTTTGGGCAAGGAAAGGATCCTTGATTTTATTAGTTTTAAGACTGAGATGTTTTTATGGAGGACATATTGAAAAACTGTTTCCATTGGCAGCAAGGTCAGAGACCACAGGACAAAGGTTAACAAAAAATCCAAAGGAAAGATGTAGAGATTTGTTTTTATTCAGCAAGTTGTAATCTGGAATGAATCTTTTCTATCCTTCTGTGAAATTGGACATCACAGATATGGCCAGCATTTATTGCCCATTTCTAACTGCCCTTGTAAAGATGGTGGTGAGCCAATTTCTTGAGTTGCTGCAGTCTATGTGGAGTAAGCAGGTTTAGAAAGTGCTGTTGAAGGAGCTTTTGCAGGATGCTACTACAATGCCTCTTTCAAGTGGTACATGCTGCAGCCACTGTAGTGGGGAAAGACATTTAAGGTGGTTGGGGTGTAGATCAAACAGGCTTCTTTGCACATAATAGTGTTGAGCTTCTTGAATGTTGTTGGAGCTGCACTCATCCAAGCAAATAAATAGTATCACTTTCCTGATTTGTACCTTGTGAATGGTGGACAGGCTTTGAGGAGTCAGCAGGTGAGTTACTCACCACAGAATTCCAAGCACTGAACTTCTCTTGAATTCACAGTATTTATGCGACTGCACATGCTAAGTTTTCAGTCAATCATGAGGCACCAGGATATTGATGTTGGCGTTTCAGTGACAGTAACTGAAAATTAATGTCAAAGGAAAATGTTAAATTCCCTCATGTTGGAAATGGCCATTGCCTCGTGTTGTGTGGCATGAATATTACCAGTTATTTATCAGTCTAACCCTGAACACTGTCCAGATCTTTCTATATGCGACCATGCACCGCGTCATTATCAGAGAAGTTGAAAACTTGTAAGTGAAGTGACCTAAATGAAAGATGCAGTTTACAGTGCTTTTGCAAAGAAGAGGAATAATTCTTTCAAAACAATGCTCAGTTTAACATTGCATCTGAAAGATGACATCTCCTGCTCTATGACATATGATTCTAAAGTAGAAAAACTGATTGGAAAAGGTTGCAGTTTAAGTAAATGTAGGATTTTTATGGGATCATGCTTGGTCATAAATTATTTTTCCAATCTATAATAGAATCTGTATTCCAGCTTCTGGCTTTCTAGCATTCTAAGTTATTATAAGATAACCTCTGGACACAAGGAAAGTCTGCATCTCATACGTGTACATGTAGAGAGAAAAATAAATTTGAAAGGTAGGAACAGGGGCAGGCCATTCTACCATTCAATCTTGTTCTGTCAGTCAATTGTTTCATGGATGATATGTAACTCATTGAATTTATATAGTGCCTTTCACAATCTTAGCATCTCCCAAACCACTTCACAGTCAAGAAAATATTCTTCTGAAGTGCAGAAGATGATTGTAATGCAGAATTCAAGATACCAATTTGTGGATGACAAAAAACAACAGGTGGAATCTTCGAGAGCCAATTGCAGCTGGAATCATGGTGGGTGGAATTACTTAGTTTTCATGAGGCAATATGTTTCCTGACAGTGGAATAAGCTGTGTGAAATTTGTTCTCCTGATTTTCAAGGCACATTAAAGGCAGGTCAAGTTTCCTGACAAAAAGTGTTGGGAACCCCACTCGCATATATAGCATCTCATGCATGCTCATTAAAAGGCCACCTCACTGGAATTAAGTTTACCCTCCATGTTAAGTTCTCCTGCAGTGAGAATTTGGAATGTTCAGTTTTACAACTGTATATTAGTGCCTTACATCTGGAGAGAATTACCTCTTCCACAACTTTCATTTTCTTAGTGACCATGCATAATGTCACTTGTATCCAGTGCTGGAAGCAAAAGCTGCACTGAAGCTGGACACAAGAGGAAGGTGAAATCAGGAAGTGGGGGAGGGAGGATGGAGCAAAGACTGGATAAGGTAGGAAGGCTAAGCAGGGAAGGGGACTTGGGGAGTAGTGGGGGGTAAAGAGAGGAGTTACCAGGGAAAGTGTAGTTGGGGAGAGTGCCTCAGAGCATGAGGTAAGTGGTGTCAATGACACCTATGGGGTGAACTCAGGCTAATAGGGATAGCAGGGAACAGTTACAGTCAGAAGGAGTGGGGTGTAGTAGGGTGGCAGCTCCTGGGTAACAAGTAGGAAAAGGTCTCCTGTGGGGATGGTGTGACAGAGAAGAACTAGACAAGTGGGTCAAATAACAAAAGGGGGAGGGGTCAGAGTGGGCTTGGGCATAGTAACAGGTGTCGAATCTGAGTGGGGAAAGGCATATGAGTTTGAATCATGATAGAGTCCAGGGTAACAGAGGAGGTTCAAGGCTGACAGAAAGGAAGGAAAGGAATGATCATATTGGCTGGGTCAAGGATGATGAGGGAAGTTCTGGGTGACAGGGAGAGAGTAAAAGTTGGTAGGCTGAGTCTGGAACGAGACACACACCATTTTTCTAATCTCACCTTGACTACACAGTTTGTCAGTGAGATCTCTCAAAGCGGGAGGAGAATCTGTTTAGGTGGGTGGCATTCAAGGTCAGCAAAAGTGACTGACTAAAGTGACAACCTAATAATCGTGAGGCAACTGGATGTCAACCATGTTCTGTTCTGTTCTCCTCTCCATGATGAAGCCCAGATGGCAGCAAGGTTGCTGTCAACCCTTGGGTCTCATAACATCGAGATACCAGTAAGGTATGGAGCTGCTGTTCACTCTGTGCAATTTTCCATCTGGTGCTGTCAGAGGCAGAGACGAAGGAAGGAGATGGATGCCTCCAATCGACACCAGTTATAGATGACAACCAACTCTAGATATCAAGCTCTCAGCCTTCAGGTGAATGGCCATGGCTAACGAGGGTGTTTTTCCATGCTGTCAAACCAATGGACTCTCTATAGATTCTCAAGGGTAATGGAGACAATTGGAATAGCATCAGAGGGAAGCTTCATATCACCCTAGTCAAAGAGTGTCATGACAACAGATCATTGCCCCTAATTACTTATGGATAGACTGAACTGTTAAGCAAGACATTAGTTTTTAAAAAGGACATACTGACTGAGACTGTAAAGTAACCACTTGCTGGAATTCCCATGTGGATTAAACATAACAAACTTGTCCAAAGAAAATGGAATGTCTCACCTTCTTCAGAGACAGACATTTCAAAGGAAGAGATTCAATGCAAAACGAAGAGATGCAATGCAAAACTGAATTGTAATTACCTGTAGATATAACTGAGAATTATATCGCAATCTGTAACCATGATGTGAGTTGAAAGAAAATGGTTCAGGGTAAAAGACATATTTCCAATTTTCTTCTTCCTGGAATGCACAAGAAAAGAGATTAAAAACTAACTACAATCCAGTCTATTTGTGCAAATGTGGTGTTCTAGTCCTATTATGCTGGTGTGTGCGAGGAAGGTTACAGCTGAAGAACATTAGACATTCCTTAGCCATGAGACATTCCTGCATTTGCAAATAAAAATAAATCTGTCCCTCTCTATCTCTGATTGCAGGAAGGAAGTCACAAGTCAAAAAAGTCATGGTTGAAAAGGAAACAGAACAATTCCTTCCAGCTAACCTGCAGATCCAAAAATCTCCAAACCAATTGCTTAACTGCCAAAGTCAATGCTACTGGAATCATCCACCTTACTGGCTACAATATTCCACCAATTACTATTCACAGACAAGCCAAAGACATACTTATATGTCTTTCTAAACTCTTATATTTGGAATTATTTCCCATTTCTAAACTTGTGCATGCATGTTGAATTTTATAATTTTTCTTTTCACATTTTAGTCCGGTTAAATTGGTTCCTTTTAAAATACAAATATCTCTGGACTTGGATAAGATACCATTGAGGAAAGGGATCCTTCTTAAATTAAACTTGTTGCAATCAATCAAAGGGGTTGAATAAAGAAGGGGAGCCATTTATCCCTCTGCACCCAAGAGCATAACAATTTGAAAGTATTTTATATGGAATCATGACAAATTGGGGGAATCTCATCTCTGGATTGGTCGTAACAGGAGGAATATTTCTATGTACAGTAATAAATAAGTGGGTGGAAAACCCATTTCTGGTCTGTGACAGTAATGTACCTTTAAGAATTTTTTTTAGAGTACGTTCTCCGCAGTTAAGCAGAACTGAGTATTTTCATTGTTGTCAAGTTGTCTACTTTTTATTTGAAGCAATAAATACTTTTTATTTATAGCTTCAATAGTTTAAATGGGGTTTTGTTTATTTTTACCCTGGGCCTCAGGTACTCTGTGATTTGTTTTATGACCCTGCATTGTTGGGGTAAGACTGGGTGGCAGGCCATGTATTATGGACTGTTTTTGTTCACAGTGAATTCAAGGTTTCACTTTCAGTTTGGCTGCTAGCTGTTGTTTTGGTTAAAAGCTATCTTGGTTATCAAGCAAAAAGCCTCTTTTTTTTTTCTCTATCTCTCTCCCCCCCTGGTGTTGGAAATTCCGCTAGCTAGCTGGCACAGTAAGAAGTCTCAGAACGCCAAGTTAAAATCCAAGGTTTATTTGACAACACTAGCTTTGCAGTCTCAAACTCCTTCATCAGGTGAGTGAGGACTGTGTTCACAAACAGGGCATATAAAGACACAAAGCCAATTTAAAAAATAATGGTTGGAATGCGAGTCTTTACAGGTAACCAAGTCTTAAAGATACAGACAATATGAGTGGAGAGAGGGCCAAGCACAGGTTAAAGAGGTGTGTATTGTCTCCAGCCAGGACAGTTAGTGAGATTTTGCAAGCCCAAGCAAATCATGGGGGGTTACAGATAGTGTGACATGAAACCAAGATCCCGGTTGAGGCCATCCTCATGTGTGTGGAACATGTTTCTGCATTGTTGTGTGTCGTGAAGGCTGCCTTGGAGAATGCTTACCCAAAGATCAAAGGCTGAATGCCAGTGACTACTGAAGTGTTCCCCGACTGGAAGGAGCTAGTGCTGCTAAATAAACCTGTTGGACTTTAACCTGATGCTATGAGGCTTCTTACTGTGCTTACCCCAGTCTAACACCGGTATTTCCACATTATAGCTAGCTAGCAGCAAGGCTTTTTGCCTTCCTGCAGTGAAAAATCTACTGTTCGCAGTTGGCTAATTAGTACCTAGAACCTCTCTCTTTCTCTCCTTCCCTGGTGTTTCAGGAAGCTGTTCTGACTCCAAGCTTGTTTGTGTGTATTTTAAGGTAACTACAGCATCCAAAGGACTAAGTTCTGACATCACATGAGCATTTGTATTTTCTGTGCTGAACCTGTGGCAAGAGTTTTGCTTAAGGAAATTTGTTTGATTGGAACTCCTCATATTTTATTAAAGCTTATACAATATCATGGTTGTTTCTTTCTTGTTAATAATTGGTAAAAGTTATCGCTAATTTTCTTCCTATACATGTTAACTATATTCTTAAATAAACTTTGTTTGATAAAAGTTTCCTAGTAAGTCAGTTGAATCATACCTAAAGTGAAGCATCTCATGCTCACCCTAGCTAAATTCAAGCAGCAAAACTTACGATCCAGACAGACTTCATAACATACTTTGGAGTTTCTGACCTGAATTATAACAGGTCCTGCAGGACGTTCTTCACTTGGAAGGCATGGGGTGGAGATGCTAATGGAGGTTAGTGAAAGGGCATTGGCCTGCTGGCTTTGAAATGAAGGAAAAACCAGCAGAACATGTTCACTAAATGCGTCACTTAAATAACTTCACAAATCCACTAAGGCATCAATAAGGCAATCTGCAGGTAAACCTACCTCGGTAAGGATTCCTAGCCTTTATAGGAAGGGGCATAGAGTATAAGAGCTGGCCTTTAATGTTGCAGTTGTATAGAACGTTGGTTAGACCTCATTTGGAATACTGCATCCAGTTCTGGTCACCTTACCACCGGAAGGACGTGCAGACTCTGGAGAGAGTGCAGAGGAACGTAGAACATAGAACATTACAGCGCAGAACAGGCCCTTCGGCCTTCGATGTTACACCGACCAATTAGGAAAAAGCAATGACCCTCCAAACTAAACCATTCCCTTTTCGTCCATAAACTTATCTACTAACCTCTTAAATGCCACCAAACTTGGTGCATCTACAACTGCCGCAGGCAGGGCATTCCATACCCTAACACCCTCTGGGTAAAGAACCTACCTCTGATATCTGTCCTATAACTACCACCCTTAATTTAAAGCTATGTCCCCTCGTGCTAGCTTTTTCCATCCTAGGAAAAAGGCTATCACTGTCTACCCTATCTAAACCTCTAATCATCTTATATGTTTCAAAAAGGTCTCCTCTTAGCCACCTTCTTTCTAACAAAAACAACCTCAAATCCCTCAGCCTCTCCTCATAAGACCTGCCCTCCATACCAGGCAACATCCTGGTAAACCTCCTCTGTACCCTCTCCAATGCCTCCACATCTTTCTTATAATGTGGGGACCAGAACTGCACACAATACTCCAAGTGCGGCCGCACTAGAGTTTTGTACAGTTGCAACATGACGTTGCGGCTCCGAAATTCAATCCCCCTACCAATAAAAGCTAAGACTCCATATGCCTTCTTAACAACCTTATCGACTTGATTGCCAACTTTCAGGGATCCATGCACATATACACCAAGATCCCTCTGTTCATCAACACTATTAAGAGTCCTACCATTAGCCCTATACTCTACACATTTCTTATTCCTGCCAAAGTGAATTACCTCACACTTTTCCATATTAAACTCCATTTGCCACCTCTCGGCCCAGCTCTGCAACTTGTCCAAGTCTCTCTGCAAACTATAACACCCCTCTTCACTATCTACCACTCCTCCGACTTTGGTGTCATCCGCAAATTTACTAATCCATCCTTCAATACCCTCATCCAGATCACTTATAAAAATTACAAACCTGGTAAACCTGGAGGTTTACCAGGATGCTGCCTAGTATGAAAGGTCTGAGTTACGAGGAGAGGTTAGGCAAATTGGGGCTGTTTTCCTTAGAAAGACATAGACTGAGAGGAGATCTAATAGAAGTGTACAAGATTATGAAGGGTATAGATACAGTAAACAGTGGTAAGCTTTTTCCTAGGTTGGAATCAAATATCATGAGGGGTCACGGCTTAGGGTGAGGGGGGATAAGGTATAATTTGGATGCTAGAGGGAGTTTTTTTAACACAGAGGGTGGGGTGGGGGTAGGAACGTACTGCCAAGTAAGGTGGTGGAGGCAGACACTCTGGAGTTATTTAAGAGATACTTAGATGGGCACATGAACAGAATGGGAATGGAGGGATATAGAAGATTGATTTAAAATAGGGATCATGAGCCATTGGAGTTCCCTGGGAAGTGTGTAAATTGTCAATGATATGATGTATTTCTGTGTTATCCTACAGGTACTTCTGTCCGCCTTATTGTCTAACAAGGGGCATATACGCTATGGGTCGTGACAGGGCTGCTCTTGGATTTTTTGAGAGTATTCTAGTGCTTCACGTCATTAGTGTAAGCTTGAACTGGACCAGTTGATGGGCAACATGACAGCTCAGTGACTATCACTGTGCTGTGCAGATACATGGATTTGGGCCTGTGTCTGTGGGAGTCTGTACATTCTACCCGTGCTTGCGTGGGTTTTCTCTGGATGCTCCGGTTTCTTCCCACACCCCAAAGATGTGCTCTTAGGCTGATTGGCAAAACAAATTCTCCCTAAATTGTCTCGCAAATTTGGTTCCAATGCATGGATCTATAAACATAGACACGGATCATGGGTAGAAGTGGGAACATTGAGGTGGCGGCGTGGGCTCGTTGGGCCGAAGGGCCTGTTTCCTTTACTGTTTTGTTTTTTGTTCTTTGATTCTCATCAGATAAGAAAAAAGAGGGCTCATTGCAGGTTGGCAAGATCAAGAACTGAGTAACAAAAGGCAGCAGAGCCTCTAGAGGAGTGAAATGCTGGTGAACATAGTCCATTGAAATAGTGAGCATTGGCTTGACCATGGGTGTATTGCAAACAGTGTTCTTATCTAGAAAGGAATGAAGTGTTAGTTTTTGTATTTGCGCTCACGTTCTGGAGTACATCTTGAACACACAATCCTCTGGTTTCGAGGTGACAATGCCACCAACTAAGCTACAGACATGAAACACCTGACAGCAACAGCCCCATACTACAGCAATCACTTCCAAAGAACACATTTGCGCTTGATATTAGTTGGGCCACTGCATGACCAATATATTTTGCACCTGAGATATGAATTCTGACATTGAGCAGTAATACAGTTGTATGTTTCTGACAGGCTAATAATCGCCTACTGATAGCAAAGCTGAGGTCACTTTACGACAATCAGAAGATGCCACAAACTGAATTATTATGCTGCTTGCTATTTGTTGGGAGAAATCTTACCAAAAAATATGTCACCGTCAGTTCTGTTGTGGAAAAAGAAATGATTCTTGCTGAAATCACCAGCGTGTTTATGGGCCAAATCTTATGCATAATAACTTTTCTATCCACAAGAATTATACTGTTCCTGTGGCATGTTCCTCTGATTCACACACCCTAACAAGATTTAACTGCTGCAAGCTCTGGGAAGCTTAATAGCTCCTCAGCACTTAATCACCAACAACTGCAGGGGGTGGCAGCCAAGAAGCCACAGCACACTTTTCAGAGGGAGTCCTCACCAGAATGCTGGTTGGAGTGGAGCAGAGGCAGGATACTCTCTACCCTCATTCCAGGAGATAGCCTTCCAGTAGAGTCATTGCTCCATTTGATATGCAGTGCCAGCCATGGCCAATGCAAACACCCTCCAGAAGAGGACAGGGCTGAAGTTTAAGAGAAAATGAACAACCTTCTTCACTCAGCCAGGGTGAGTGAACCACCTCCAGTCTCCCACTGAATCCCCTTGCACACCCCTTTGAAATGAAGGGAAACATTTGCCAACACCAGGCACCAGAATCTGCCTTCCCTCCAACAATCAGTATGTTCTCCCGATATTTGCTATGCTCTTCACATGTCAGCTCCCATCCATGTTCCAAGCTGCCACACCATATAACCATCTTAAATGGCAACACTCTCACCTACATTTTTCTTCTTTGTGTCATTGCAGAACAAACTCAATCACATCAAGTATCAGCGGGCACAACCAGGTGGAGTCATGCTGAACTTGAGAACTCTTGAGCTCTCGACATGCCCAGAGAAGAGCGTGCCTGTGTTGCTGGTGAAGTTGAAGGCAGCAGAAAAACATGAGAATCCTCAATATAAGTGCTGTCGTTCTTTAAATCTCAAGTGAGTAATCAACGTTCCCTCCATATTGAAGCATTTGAACCCCGGAACCTGCAACATCCATTCTTGTCCCTGCTCTACCCAAGTCTCTGAAATGGCCACAACATCGAAGTTCCAGGTACTGGTCCAAGCTGCAAGTTCCTCCCCCTTATTGCGAATACTCCTTGCATTAAAGTATACGCATTTCAAACCATGCCCTACCCCACCCGTACGCTGCTGTGTTTTACAGTTTTCCTCTATGACCCCCTTACTCTCATCCCTCTTAGCACCCCAATTACTTAGGATCCCACCCCCCCCCCTTTGTTTGATGAAGAAGTTTGATGAGGACTTGTCTGTTGAGGTAGTATGGGCTGAGATTAGAAACAGGAAAGGAGAGGTCACCCTGTTGGGAGTCCTTTATAGACCTCCTAAAAGTTCTAGAGAGGTTGAGGAAAGGATTGCCAAGTCAATTCTGGTCAGGAGTGAAAGTAATAGGGTAATTGTTATGGGGGACTTTAACTTTACTAATATTGATTGGAATAGCTATAGCTCTAGCTCGTTAGAGGGGTCAGTTTTTGTACAAAGTGTGCAGGAAGGTTTTTTGACTCAGTATGTAGATAGGCCAACTAGAGGTGAGGCTACATTGGATTTGGTGCTGGGCAATGAGCCAGACCAGGTGTTAGGCTTGGAAGTTAGTGAACATTTTGGTGATAGTGACCATAATTCGGTTACGTTCACCTTAGTGATGGATAGGAATAGGCATGAAGCTGGGGGCAGTGGTTATAGCTGGGGGAAGGGTAATTATGAGGCCATCAGGAGAGAATTAGGGTGCATAGATTGGACTAGGAAACTACAGGGACTGGGAACATCTGGAATGTGGAGCTTATTCAAGGAGCAGCTGCTGCGAGTCCTTGATAAGTATGTCCCTGTCAGGCAAGGAGGAAATGGTCGAGTAAGAGAACCTTGGTGTACGAAAAAAGTTGATTTGCTGGTTAAGAGGAAAAAGGAGGCTTATGTCAGGATGAGGCTTGAAGGTTCGGTTAGTGCAATGGATAGCTATAGATTAGCCAGGAGGGAGCTAAAGAGTGAATTGAGGAGAGCTAAGAGAGGACACAAGAAGACTTTGGCTGATAGGATTAAGGAGAATCCTAAAGCTTTCTTTAGATATGTTAAGAATAGAAGATTGGTTAGGACAAGATTAGGGCCAGTCATAGACAGCAGTGGGAAGTTGTGCGTGGAGCCTGAAGAGATTGGAGAGGTACTGAATAAATATTTATCTTCGGTATTCACGCAGGGTGATGTAAATGTAGTTATGGAGAACACTGAGGTACAGGGTAGCAAACTGGAAAGTATTGAAGTAGATAGGGAGGATGTGCTAGATATTCTCGAGGGTTTGAAGTTGGATAAGTCCCCTGGGCCGGACGGGATTTACCCTAGGATTCTCTGGGAGGCAAGAGAGGAGATTGCAGAGCCTCTGGCTCTGATCTTCAGGTCGTCGTTGGTTACACGTGTGGTTCCGGAGGACTTTAGGATAGCGAATGTGGTCCCGTTGTTCAAGAAGGGGAAGAGAGACCTTCCAGGGAATTATAGGCCAGTGAGTCTTACTTCTGTTGTGGGCAAAGTATTGGAGAGAATTATTAGGGATAGGATTTATAGTTATTTAGAGAGAAATGAATTGATTGGGGATAGTCAGCATGGTTTTGTGAAGGGTAGGTCGTGCCTTACTAACCTTATTGAGTTTTTGAAAAAGTGACCAAAGAGGTGGATGGGGGTAAGGCGGTTGATGTGGTATATATGGACTTTAGTAAGGCGTTTGATAAGGTGGCCCATGGAAGACTTCTGCAGAAAATGCAGATGTATGGGATAGAGGGTGATTTAGCTAATTGGGTTAGGAATTGGCTAGCAGATAGAAGACAGAGGGTGGTGGTTGATGGGAGATATTCATCGTGGAGTTCGGTGACAAGTGGTGTACCTCAGGGGTCTGTTTTGGGGCCCCTGCTGTTTGTAATTTTTATAAATGATCTGGATCAGGGTATTGAAGGATGGATTAGTAAATTTGCAGATGACACTAAAGTCGGTGGAGTGGTAGATAGTGAAGAGGGGGGTTATAGTTTGCAGAGGGACTTGGACAAGTTGCAGAGCTGGGCCGAGAGGTGGCAAATGGAGTTTAATGTGGAAAAGTGTGAGGTAATGCACTATGGCAGAAATAATAAATGTGTAGAGTATAGGGCTAATGGTAGGATTCTTAGTAGTCTTGATGAACAGAGGGATCTTGGTGTGTATGTGCATAGATCCCTGAAAGTAGGCAGTCAAGTCGAGAAGGTTGTTAAGAAGGCATATGGAGTCTTAGCTTTTATTGGTAGGGGGATTGAATTTCGGAGCCGCAACGTCATGTTGCAACTGTACAAAACTCTAGTGCGGCCGCACTTGGAGTATTGTGTGCAGTTCTGGTCCCCGCATTATAAGAAAGATGTGGAGGCATTGGAGAGGGTACAGAGGAGGTTTACCAGGATGTTGCCTGGTATGGAGGGCAGGTCTTATGAAGAGAGGCTGAGGGATTTGAGGTTGTTTTCGTTAGAAAGGAGGCGGCTAAGAGGGGACTTAATCGAAACATATAAGATGATTAGAGGTTTAGATAGGGTGGACAGTGATAGCCTTTTTCCTAGGATGGAGAAAGCTAGCACGAGGGGACACAGCTTTAAATTAAGGGGTGATAGTTATAGGACGGATATCAGAGGTAGGTTCTTTACCCAAAGGGTGGTTCGGGAGTGGAATGCCCTGCCTGCAGCAGTTGTAGATGCGCCAAGTTTGGTGGCGTTTAAGAGGTTAGTTGATAAGTATATGGAAGAGAAGGGAATGGTTTAGTTTGGAGGGGCATTGCTTTTTATATTGGTCGGCGCAACATCGAAGGCCGAAGGGCCTGTTCTGTGCTGTAGTGTTCTATGTTCTATGTTCTATATTGCCTGATGCTATGTCCCTTCCTTGCAGGCCGATCAGCAAAATAGGCCAGACCATCCCCATATCCTCTAAAACAACCAAACTCCAACAGCTTGGAGGGAGACTTCTCTAACACCACTGTTGAAGAGGTATCACAGCTATCACCCGCACCTGGCACCAGTGCAGATACACAAACCTTGCTGGATCTAATAAGTAGGAAGACTTCTGGGTCACTCATTGATGAGCACCTCACAGCTGAAGGTCCACAGTAGGAGGAGGCAGTGATATCCCAGAGAACTGGCACTCGAAACTTAGATGAATATAGGTCATCATTTCATTTTGAAGGTTTGGCAATAAATTTCACTTTGTTAACCCACAGAGCCTCCACTGCATTCACCCAGCATCTCATCCCTGTGGAATATGAGAATGATGATGCAGTAAGGAGGCACTGGCATGTACCCCCACACCCCTTATTTTCCCCATGCTCCCACCCCTAGAACTCAATCCCAACTGATATCCATGGGTTGTAAATTGTAGGCTGGTGCTACTTAAAAATCTACTTCTTTGACCAAGTTTTTTATCACCTGTTCTAATATTTCCTTCTTTTGTAAATTATGCCCTTGTAAAACATGTTCAAGGTGCAAGCTGTTGTTGCTGTAATCTTACACTCTGCATACTCAATTATCTTCTGTTACCTATTTCATATTTTACACCTGCGGATCAAAGACATCTTCAAGGCAAATAAACTGTATTTTATGCACCATTAGTATCGAAACAGACAAGTGGATTGTTGCTGGTAATATTTTTAGAATGAGGTCATGGTTAGAAATTCCATTTATGCCATTGTCCATTGCAATCCCTTTGCTTTATAATCCTACACCAAAATTCCAGCCACCAATCTTTATTCCTTGTTGTTGTTCATCCATCGTCATCTATGAGGACCTTGATACCATTAGTCATTTTGAGGCTGGATGCGATGTGTTCAAAGATGACTGATCAGGCCAATTCAGGCACGGAATGTCCTGGCACATATTGGACAGACTCGTGCAGACGCTGTAGTTGTTGCGCTGGTGGCTCTGGAGTTGTGCAGCTCGTGCTTAAGTTGTATTTCAGCAATACATTTTGCTTCGTAAGCTTGATAACCTTTGTGGATGAGACAGCGCAAGATAGGGCGGTTTTGTGCTAGCATTTTCCAGGTGGCCATATCTATGTCAAACGACTTCAGGAAGGTCTTGAATATGTCTTTGAAATGTTTCTTCTGCTCTCTATGCGAGCGTCTTCCAGCAGAGAGTTCCCCAAAAAGGAACTGCTTGGGTATGCGCTCGTCTGACATACAGATGACATGACCTGCCTACTGGATCTGCACTCTCATCAGCATTGTGTGGACTGATGGTAGACTTGCACTAAAGAGAACTTCAGTGATTGGTACTTTGTTTTACCCTCTAATGCGTAATATTCTAAGACAAGTCGTATGGAAATGATTGAGCTGCCTTGCATACTTTCAATACACAGTCCACATTTCATAGGCACACAGGAGGGTAGTGAGTACAGCAGCGCTGTAGACCTTCAGTTTTGTTGCTGGGCTGATTCCTCGATGTCCTCATATAGTGGAGCGCAGTCTACCGTAAGCAGAACTTGTCTTTGCTATTCTGCAGTTAACTTCTGTATCAGCAGTCACTGCTTGGGAGAGGGTGCCGCTAAGATAAGTGAATAGGTCCACTGCCTGTAGTTTCTGCCCTTTGATTATGATTATGGGTTCTGTGTATGGTGCATGAGGAGCAGGCTGGTGCATGACTTCGATTTTTTTAATGTTAATGGCGAGTCCAAAGTTGTCACAAACTGTGGAAAATTTGTGGAGAGTTTGTGATTCTGCTCCTGACACTTCTCCTGAAGTTGGGCACATCAAAAATCATGTCAATAATCCCATGACTCTTGCGGAAGCCACACTGTGACTCTGGAAGCAGGCCTAGCTCTAGATGAATGATCAGACGATGTAGCAGGACTCCTGCAAGGGTTTTCCTGTGTTGGAGAGAAGCGAGACTCCTTGGCGATCGTCGCATACTTGACGATTGTCTTTCCTCTTGTAAAGCTGTATGATGGAAGTATCTTTAAGTTCCTGAGGAATGGGTCTTTGCTTCCAAAAGGACTGGAACAACTCAGTGAGCTTCTTGATAAGTACAGGTCCCGCAGCTTTGTAAATCTCAGTGGGTATGGCATCTGCCCCTGGGGCTTTGCCACTGGATAGCTGGATGACAGCTTTCGTGACTTCGGCTACTATTGGTGAGTCATCCATGCTGCTGGTAATCATTATCCAAATAATTGCTGAATACTAGAAATCTAATTTATAATACTGTAATACCTGTGAAAGCTCATTCTCTGTCACAGATTATTGCATTACCAATTCATTTGGGACCACAATGAGAATATTCTCTTATTCAAGTGTTCCAGCATTTGTTCACAGGTCTTGGAGTCGGGGAGGGGATCTGGCACGTAAGATGACATAGCTGCCTATTGCACCACTTTCACGCTTCCCACCCACCACCAAGATTGACACTGAACAAAAGAAGGAAATATTAGAACAGGTGATAAAAAGTTTGGTCAAAGAAGTAAATTTTTAAGTTGCACCAGCCTACAAATTGAAGCTGGGCGGGAAACAGACCTTGGTGGCCAATGATTGGCCATTTAAGGGCCACATTTGAGGCCTTGCCAGCTGCATCGGCATATAATCATAGCCTGGTCATATAAGAAGGGAACTTAAAGGGAATCCTGTCCCTTTGGCTTCATACCCCACCACCTCCCCTCCTGCCCAATCCCCAATTCTCCCTCATCCCACTCCCAAAATCCCATTAAGTCAGCAGGGAACATATGCTCACTGAGGCTTATTTCAATTTTCTGCACACTTGATTAGAATGACCAGAATTAGATTAGCCAACAGCTCCCTTATCCTGCCAAGCACAGCGCTACAGTGGCCTGAAGAGTGGCCTGCAGTACCGTGCTTCAGACTAAGTACCAGGACTCTACTTCAGGCAAATACTTCAGAGCAAGAACTTCTCAGTCTCTCAACTTCAGTCATTGGATAACCACTAGCCTAAAATTAAGGGCTTTCAGGATAACATGGTCGACTTGCCATCTGTGGCCCTGCCCAACCCCCTGTAAAATCATGTTTGGGTTGGTGTGGGCTGGATCCCAGAGGAAATCCCATCCATGCAAGTTTATGCTGGGTAAAATTCTGAACAATATATCTGTTGCGATGCAAATTTTCCTGGCAGCCAATATTGTTTCAAGTAGAATATTTGGGGAAAGAGATTATTATTTCAGGAATTGAACTTGGCTGGACCCTGACATGTAGCACTACTGATCCTCTAAGTTCCAAGATTTATTAGCCATTAGTGATGGATTTTATTGTTCTCAGTCTAGTTCATAACCATACGTTATGATGATACATTATGTTATGTATGTAAACGGCTGTGGGTTTGTTTGCACTTTACACATGTGGTAATTTTATATGTTAAACTAGTGTGTCATAGAATGGCAACAGCTACAGCACAGAATGAAGCTGTTTGTTCCATCATACCTGTAACATTTCCCACAGATGGTGGTATATGGCAATAACAGGATATCACCAATGTCTCTGATGGCTCATAGAACGTAGAACACAGAACATTACAGCGCAGAACAGGCCCTTCGGCCTTCGATGTTGTGCCAACCAATTAGGAAAAAGCAATGACCCTCTAACCTAAACCATTCCCTTTTTGTCCATAAACTTATCTACTAACCTCTTAAACGCCACCAAACTTGGCGCATCTACAACTGCCGCAGGCAGGGCATTCCACTCCCTAACCACCCGCTGGGTAAAGAACCTACCTCTGATATCCGTCCTATAACTATCACCCCTTAATTTAAAGCTGTGTCCCCTCGTGCTAGCTTTCTCCATCCTAGGAAAAAGGCTATCACTGTCCACCCGATCTAAACCTCTAATCATCTTATATGTTTCAATAAGGTCTCCTCTTAGCCGCCTTCTTTCTAACGAAAACAACCTCAAACCTCTCAGCCTCTCTTCATAAGACCTGCCCTCCATACCAGGCAACATCCTGGTAAACCTCCTCTGTACCCTCTCCAATGCCTCCACATCTTCTTATAATGTGGGGACCAGAACTGCACACAATACTCCAAGTGCGGCCGCACTAGAGTTTTGTACAGTTGCAACATGACGTTGCGGCTCCAAAGTTCAATCCCCCTACCAATAAAAGCTAAGACTCCATATGCCTTCTTAACAACCTTATCGACTTGATTGCCAACTTTCAGGGATCTATGCACATATACACCAAGATCCCTCTGTTCTTCAACACTATTAAGAGTCCTAACATTAGCCCTATACTCTACACATTTGTTATTCCTGCCAAAGTGAATTACCTCACACTTTTCCGCATTAAACTCCATTTGCCACTTCTCAGCCCAGTTCTGCAACTTGTCCAAGTCTCTCTGCAAACTATAACACCCCTCTTCATTATCTACCATTCCTCCGACTTTGGTGTCATCCACAAATTTACTAATCCATCCTTCAATACCCTCATCCAGATCATTTATAAAAATTACAAACAGCAGTGGCCCCAAAACAGATCCCTGAGGTACACCACTTGTAACTGAACTCCATGATGAATAACTTCCATCAACCACCACCCTCTGTCTTCTGTCAGCTATGATATACAGATGCCGCTAGCCAATTCCTAAAACAATTAGCTAAATCATCCTCAATCCCATACATCTGCATTTTCTGCAGAAGCCTTCCATGGGACACCTTATCGAACACCTTACTAAAGTCCATATATACCACATCAACTGCCTTACCCCCATCCACCTCTTTGGTCACTTTTTCAAAAAACTCAATGAGGTTAGTAAGGCACGACCTACCCTTCACAAAACCATGCTGACTAGCCCCAATCAATTCATTTCTCTCTAAATAACTATAAATCCTATCCCTAATAATTCTCTCCAATACTTTGCCCACAACAGAGGTAAGACTCACCGGCCTATAATTCCCCGGAAAGTCTCTATTCCCCTTCTTGAACAATGGGACCACATTCGCTATCCTCCAGTCTTCCGGCACTATACCCGTAACCAGCAAATCATTGAGTGGATGATGGCTGAACACCCTAAAATCTTCTGTAAACAGGCCAGTGTGTCATGACATCCTGGATGTCCATACCTCCGCTTCAAGGAAGCCTGCAAATGAGGTACAGGATGGCAGATATTGAAAGCAAAATACTGCAGATGCTGGAAAAAGTGACTTAGTGGCATGCTCCTGTTGCTAATTCATATGCTGACTCAGCAAGTCTGGCAGCACCTGTGGAGACAGAAGTAGAGTTAACATTTTAAGTCCATATGATTTCTTCTGCTGCCAGATGTACTGAGTCTTTCCAGCATATTCTGTTTTTATAGCAGATATTGATACTGACAACTGGAGACAGTCACCAAGACTGAAAGAGCACTGGAAAAGTCAAGCAGAAACAAAAGGCTCAGGTAGCCAAGAAAAGGGTCCAGGGAAAACAGAAACCTTCAGATCAAGTGCTTTCTCAGTCCAGTATCTTCCTCTGCAGCAAATATGACAGAATCTGCCAGGCTAGAGTAGGGCTCCTGAGGCACAACAGATAATGCTCAACACAGGGTTGACCACCAGGCCATAAACTATGGTGTTACAAGTCACAAGGCTGCTACCAATCTTATCAGTTTTTAAAAAGCGCTATCTGATTAACTCCATCCTATGTTTCTCCAGATCCTGTAAATACTTTCCCTTTCAAATACATATCCAAATCCCTTTTGAGTTTCAGTATTAAATATATTTCCGCCAGCCTTTCTGGAAGTGCATTCCAGATCATAACTAGCTTACTAGAGGTCTAAGAAACAACAGCGTTGATTTATTTTTTCCCAGTTATAATTACATTGTTATTTAAAATCTCCACCCCATTCCCCTTGAGAAAACAGAAAATGTAACTTTCTGATGAGTTGGTGGGGCACCTTTTTTTCTATTGAAGTGTTAGTTACCACCAAGATTGAAAAAAGCAGGAGAAAGTTAAATTTGGAAATTCTTTAATTGTATCAAGTTTGGCTCTTAAAGTCCAGGTGATTTTACAAGAAACACAATGCAGCAACAGGGTTTGACCCGGGTTTAAGACCTTGGGAATAATTGAGTTAGAATAGTAAACAGTTCAATAAATCTGGATTTCTTTTTGCTCAGGATATGGGGTGGAGGAAGTTTGCATAGTGCAGTATATTTGGAGTGAAAGGGAAACAAAAGTTTGGATGCACACTAATAATAATAGCATTGATAAAACTGAAAATGTTTATAGATATTGATCTAATCAAATGATTTAGCATCAATTATTTTATTTTTTGCCATTTGGTGGGAGTGAGATCACTTTGAGCATATCCACTTTCTCATCAGATAGTTATTTAATGGGGTGAGAATTAGATTTGGGATCGCATCTGACCTGTGTTATTCCAGCCTATTAAGTAGTTAATGATAATATTAACTTAAAATTTGAAACTTATGGAAGTGGTCAAGCTTAAAAAAACACATAAACAGGAATAAGATTTCAGATTTGACTAGAAGAAATACAAATCAAGAGATTGTGTGATTAATGTATAAGTATTTGTCATTGTTTAACTACTATATATTGTACAATTCTAATCATCTATAAAGGAATAGCATTGATCTTGAAAGTAAATGGGCAACTTTCACAAACCAAAATTAGTGAGATTGCTAGCCACTGAAAGTTATGTGAAAGCTTAAGAAAGTTGGTTTTGTTCATGAAAAAGATATTTTGAAGTGACTTATTTGAAGTTCTCAAGGGATTGTTAGAATCAGTAAACTATTAGTTCCTGAATTTAAAAGGTTAGTATGGTGGGGATGTAAGCTGAATATTTGGAATTTAGACTAATAAAGAAAGTAATCCAAGCTACCTTAATTCAGTAGATTAGAATAGTGAGCAGCTAAGATTAGGAAATTCCTTGTGCTTTTTTTTGGTTCAGCTGAGTGTCTATATAAGGAAACCCTTTAATGTGTTTAAAACGTTTTGAACAAAGTTACTGAGGCATCTATACAATTAAAATGTATTAGCCCAATGTCGAGTATCCATTGTTCCTCCAAAAGATTAAACCTCAATTACCTAAGTCCTGTGGCTTTGGCATAGGTTGGCTTAAAGATTCCCCAAAATGTGCACAGGAATGCTACTGAAATTTAAATGATATCAAAAATACTTCTGCATTAACCCAAAAATTCTTCATGGAAAACAAACAAATGCAGCCAATTAAAAGCAACAAAATCTGCCCAAAATGTGACAAAGGTGCAAGATCTGTTCTAAAGTCAGTAAGCACCACTTCAAGAAAACTCAATCTCAAACAGAAAATAATTTCAAAACATGGCAGGTTTTTCACATAGTAAGAAAATCACAACATCAGGTTAAACTCCAAAGGTTTATTTGGTAGCAAAATCCACTAGCTTTCGGAGTGCTGCTCCTTCATCAGGTAAGTGGGAGCTCTGTTCACAAACAGGGCATATAAAGACACAAACTCAATTTACAAATTAATGGTTGGAATGTGAATCTTTACAAGTGATCAGGTCTTAAAGGTACAGGCAATATTAGTGGAGAGACCTTTAGGCACATGTTAAAGAGATGTGTAACTTTAAGACCTAATCACTTGTAAAATTTGCATTCCAACCATTAATTTGTAAATTGAGTTTGTGTCTTTACATGCCCTGTTTGTGAACAGAGCTCCCACTTACCTGACAAAGGAGCAGCGCTCTGAAAGCCAGTGGATTTTGCTAGCAAATAAACCTGTTGGAATTTAACCTGCCGTTGTGGGACTTCTTACTGAGTTTACCCCAGTCCAACGCCGGCATCCCCATATCAGGTTTTTCACATCCAAACTGTAATGCCATTGTTTCTCTGGGTAAAACACACAAATTAGATGACTGAGAAGCCAATAGCAAAATACTGGAGCCTCTATTGCACTTGTGCTGCTCTGCCACGTAAACAGAAGCATCATCAATGCCTATTGTAAACTGCAGTCTCGGCAGAGAACATGCACATCCATCTGGTGAATCTGGTTTCAGTATATGTTTGCATGTAACTAAAGATTTTGACACTTTGCAGGTAGGCAGGAAAAACCGCAAGGGAAGCCATAGGAATAGGAGAAGGCAATAAAGTAAGATTTGCATTTATACTGCATCTTTCACAACCTCAAGATGTTGCAATCTGTTTTACAGCCAATGTAGTCATTGTTGTAATGCATGAAACATGGCAACCATTTTGTGATCAGCAAGCTTCCAGGCAAATGCATAAGGAGAGCAAACTGGGTAACACTTAAACTCCTACTTCTCATGGTCCAGTAGTTTCTTTTTGAGGCCTTTAGTTATGTTCAATAAACAAGGCTCAATTTTCATGTGTTTCTGGAATGATTGCGTCAAGAAAAACCTCAACCATCCAGGAAAACAATGGTATGATAAACATCCAGGACACATGATAGGTGTATTAGATTCATTCTATTTCCCATCTCATCTGGCTTCCATTTGAAGGTAGTTGACATCACCTTAATATGCCTGGCTTTTAACTGAGGTGATTACAAGACAATATTCATAATGAATTTTTATATAGTACTGCGAATTAAAAAACATACACATGGTATTCTACTATATTCTATCTGATTCAAACCTGAAGTAATATTGATTAACTAAAATGAAGAATGAAAGTGCAGAGCTAAATCTGGGTTAATACTATCCTGGAGGCATTGCATTAGGCCCATTTAAAGCTTCATTTTGACAAATAGGTTGCATATGCCAGCATGTCCTTGGGTTTCAGTGCACCACGTCATAGCCTTAAAAGATCTCCCTGATCATCATTATGGTGAGAAATTGCATTGCAAGAGAATGGAACGTGTTTAGACTTGAGCAAGCAGTTAATGAAGAGCACTTCAAATCCAGCTCATTTTCTCATCATTTACGGTAGTTTATCTGCATACTGCTTCCTTACTGATGCATCACTGTAATGTTTACATCTCTTTGTACTTCTTCACTATGGTAGGATAATGTTGCCAAATTAATCTTTTTAATGGTATTCCACATCCATACGGTTCCAATTTGTTGGCGTTTGCAATATTTACACTTAAAAAATTAATACAAAGCTACAGAAAATTGTTTTAGATTAAAAGTTCAATAACTTAAGGTCTGTTCTGTGGTTCAGTGCATAGCACTCCTGCTTCTAGTGCCGAGGTGATTGGTTCAAGTCCCACAATAGAGACTTTGACACAAAGTCTGGGATCTTCCAGCCCCACTGTGATAGGTTCCCACATGATGGATGCAGCGAACCATTTAAATATTCATTGACTTTGGCGGGACACGAAGATCCGTCAATGGGAGGGGCCAGAAAATTCCAACAAAAATCTAGACTGAATGTAATGCTGTGGGATTGCTGCACTATTAGAGAGGCTATTTTTTGGAAAAAATGTTCATCTGAAACTCTGTTTGTCCATCAGGTAGATGTAAAAGATTTCATTGAACTATATGGAAACTGAGCAGGCATGTTTTCTGCATGTCCTAACCAATTTTTATTCCTAAACCGATATCACTAAAAGCAGATTATCTGTTTATTGTTACATTGCTATTGACAGGATTTTGCTGTGCCACATTTCCTACATAGAACAGTGACTGCACTTCAAAAGTACTTTTGCCTATTCAGCACTTTGGGAATTTCCATCCTGAGTTATCCTGAAAAGTGTGGAGTGGACTATTATTTTAAACCACTGCAATCCCTGTGCTTCTATAGTGACGCTGAACAGAGAATTTCATGATTTGTGATCTAGTAATGATGCAGATAGGATGACATCAGTCTGAGTGTTGCGTGACTTGGAGGTAACAGTGTTCCCAAGGTTTTGCTGCTTGCTATATTAAGTCAATATTCAACTTGATGGTAATGCTAGAGAACTCAGAGTTGTTGTTGAAGTAAGTTTTGTCTGTTGATGTCACACAGCCTGTAGATAATGTGCTCTGCAGCCATTTTGGCATGAAAATAGTCATGCAGAGATACCCATTTGTTTGGCATTTTTGTTTGTGGAATTTCTCACATAAATATTTTAGGTACTGAAAGCTACAAGGATCAGAAGGCAGAGAGAGCATTCACCAGGAGTTGTAAAGCAACTGTGGACCAGGACCAGAGGGCTACCAGAAACCAGAGTTGTTTTTGATTTGAAGCATGAAAGCAGGAATTCCAAGTTTTAGCTCAGGATTCACAATTATGTCTTGAAGGAGAGTTTGAGGGTCACATAGTCAAACGCTTTAGAAGGATCACAAAATTCACTGATCTCAGGGGAAAATGGGAACATTAAGGACAACCAAAGTGAATTCCGGGGAGCTCTGGCATAGTTTAATTTAATCCTAGGGTAAGTGAATGAATCTTCAAGATTCAGTAAACTATAGGGGAGCCTAGCACATTAGTGTAAAATTTAAAGCTGAAGCATTTGCTGCAATCTTCAACTTTCTCCAGAGTTCCACAGAATCACAGAAGAAATGTCTTCAGCCAAATCAATTCACTCCACGTGATACCAAGACCAGAATTACATTCTCAACTATGGCAGTTTCTGAGGTATGCAGGTGGAGTGTAATATAGCATGACAGCATCCATCTGGGATCTCAGCCAACATGACGCAGACACGATTTTATAATGGCGAGGGCAGGGCCTTGAACGGAAAGCCCACACATGTCTCTGTTAAGCATTTAGTGGCTACTTAAGAATCTTTTCCTGCTCAGCCTCAATTTTCAGGCTAGTGGGCAAACAATGACTGAAGGCAGGAAATAGAAAAAGTTCTCATCATCAACCTCAGGTGGAAGGCTTCCTTCGAAAGGCCCCTGCAGGATGGGGTGCTCTCCCCTCATGAATTGAAGTCCTTGAGCCCTCCCTCCCCTCCTAGGGTTTACCCATCAAAAAATAAGATTGCTCCTTCATAGCCCCCCCTCCCCCAGGGTATCACCTACTCTTTCCTTCATGTGATCCCTGCTACTTGCCATTGCTATGGATCCTGGGATTTAGTCTCAGGCGCTGCAGCACCTCTTCCGGCCACTACAGCACTGTGCCTAGATTGGCTGAAGAGCTGTTGGCAAATATGATTGGCCAATAGCTCCCCAGGTCGGGAGTTCCTTACAAGTGCAGACAGAAGTTTTGTCTGTTGCTAATGGACACTCACTACAGCGTGAAATGCCAGCAGACATGTCAGAGTAGGCAGGGATGTATTCCCTGTCGACTCTCTGGAGAACAGGCACCAACCACTCACCATCCTGAAAATTTAGGTTAAAAATAGCTGAAGGCGCTTGGATACTTCCAAAGCCCTTACAATATTTCGACAATAGTACTGGAGGCTTGTGCTCTAGAACTTGCTAGGCTTTAGCCAAGCTGTTCCAGTACAGTAACAACACTGGCAACAACCCAGAAATGTGGAAAACTGCCCAAGTACATTCTATTCAAAAAAATCTACATCAGCCACAATTACTCACACATCAGCTCATTCTCAATCATCAGTAAAGTTACAGAAGGGGTTATCAACACTGCTAACAAGCGACATTTGGTTCATAAAAACCTACACATGGATGCTCAGTTTGGGTTCTGTCTGGACCACTTAGCTCCTGACCTCATTACAGCCTTGGTTCAAACTTGGACAAAAGAATTGAATCCAGAAGTAAGGTGAGAATCATTGACCTTGACATCAAGGTTACATTTAACTGAGTATGCCTAGCAAAATTGGTGTCAATGGGAATTGGGGGAAAACCTTCCACTGATTGGAGTCATACCTAACTCAAAGAAAGATAGTTGTGATTGTTGGAGGTCAATCATTTCAGCTTCAGGACATCACATCATGAGTTCTTCGGAGTGGTGTCCAAGGCCAGACCTTTGTCACCTGCTTCATCAATGAAATTCCTTCCATCGTAAGGCCAGAAATGGGGATTTTGCTGATGATTGTTCAATATTCAGCATCATTCATAATTCCTCAGATACTGAAGTATGTAACATTCAGACCACACAATAGCTAGGCAAGGACCATTTCCAGAAGAGAAAATCAACCAACACCCTTTGACATTCAGTGGAATTACCATCACTGAATCTCCTCTAATCAACAATCTGAGGGTTATCATTGACCAGAAACTGAACTAGTCTAACCATATAAATACTGTGGCTACAAGAGCAAGTCAGAACCTAGGAATCCAGTGACATGTAACCTACCTCCTAATTTCCCAAAGTCTGTTCTCAGTCTACAAGGCACAAGAGTGGAATCTGATGAAATACTCCCCCTTGCCTTGATGAGTGCAGCAATGGTAAAGAAGGTTTGCAAAGCCGGACAAAGCAGACCGCTTGATTGGCACCCCACCCACAAACATTCACTCCCTCCACCATTGATGCACAATAGCAGCAGTGTGTACTATTTAAAGATATAATGTAGGAACTTACCAAAACTCCTTAGAGAGCACTTTCCAAATCCATGACCATGACCATCTAGAAAAGCAAGGGCAGCTGGTACCTGGGAACACCACCACGTGCACATTTACCTCCAAGCTACTCACCATCATAACTTGGAAACATATCACTGTTTCTTCACTGTCAATTAGTCAAACTCCTAGAACTCCCTCCCTAACAGCACTATGAGTGTATCTACACCATAGGGACAACAGTGATTCAAGAAGGCAGCTCATCATCACCTTTTCCAGGGAAATTAGGGATGTGCAATAAATGCTGGCCTAGTCAAGAAAGCCCATGTCCCTTGAATGAATGAAAAGAATGACTAAATGTTTCCCGCAAGATTAATTTTTTTGTTGATTTCACAAGTAAAAGGGACATGTGTTGTGGTTTAGGTCAGAAACTCCAAAGTGTTTTATGAAGCCATCTGAATCATACATTTTGCATCTTGAATTTGGCTAGGAGAAGCATGATAGGTTTCGTTCAGGTATGATTCAAATGACCACTAGGGAGCTTTTATCAAACAAAGTTTTTTTAAGAATATAATTAATATGTATAATAAGAAAATTAGCAAGAACTTTTATCAATGACAAACAAGAAACTGAAATGACCACTACAATGTATAACGCATAACAAATATATCTAATGTGCTCCAATCAAAACCAAAACCTTCCATAGACAAAATCCTTAAACAAGTTCAACTTAGCAAGTAATACTGGAAATTGCATCCTTTGGTTGAAGTCTTCAGTTCTCTAGATTCACTCAGAACAGTTTGAAATCAAAACAGCTTCTCAGAACTCCAGGGAGAAACTCTCTGATCAAGCCACCAACTGTAGAATCTTTACTGCAGGAAGGCAAGTCCTTTTCAGATAACCAGCAGAATCTCCGAAAATAAACAAGGAGAGAGGAAACATCTCTTCTTAGCTAACTGTCCACTCTAAAAACTGAACTGTAACTTAGAACTAAAAATGAAAGAACTTCTGTCACCTGACCTGCCAATCAGTTTTTTTTCCCCTCCTAACAATGCAGCAGAATTATAAAAAAATCCCAAAGTAAAAACAACCAACTCCCATCTCATCCGAGGAACTAACCTGGTAGCAATGAAATCAGCTGGGGCTTTGAGCTAAGACAACATTGAAGCTGTGAGAGCTGCAGAAATCAAGATTTAAAAAAAAACCTTTCTTAATGATACACTAATGTCACACATGCAGATTGTTAGTGAATAACTTTGAATGGACTTTTTAAGAAGTCTCTACAAGGATTATTATGTTTCTTATCCATTCCAGCTAGGTAGATAGTTAGATAAATGAAATACTATAGTTGTATGTATAAATATGTATAAGAACAATCATTTTCAAATTCTCAGCATAAACAAATAAAATAAAATACATTGTAAAAGGAGCAACAAAAGAAAGATTACACTTTGAATTGTGAGTATAGTCTGAACTTTCCCTCCTGGTAAACTTAAAAATGCTGTAAAGAATTCCTTGAAAATAACCTTTTTAGAAAAGTCATATAATTGAAGGGTTCATGTTTTAATGTCTTTGATGTTACATTTAATTCAAAAAACTCTGGTTATTTTCACTGTCTTAGACTTGTTTTCTTTGGAGGTTTTTTTGTTAGTAATTTTCTTTAGAATGGGTAGAACTTACCAACAGCAAGTCCTAGCATACACTGCTAAACATAGACTTTTTTGGAAATTGTGCAAATTGTTACATGCTGTCTGACAATCCCAATAGGGACCAGTAACATTCTTTCAAAAAAACAAGAAAAAAAATCCAAAATCCCAGTTATTTACTAAAAGAATGAACCCAGAAGGTTCCATGGTTTAAAATTATTGCTATTGAAGAATCAAACAAAGCAAACCCTAAATTTGCAAACTCTGAATCAAAATAAGTTAAACATGAATTAACAGGCAATTTGGGGTTTATCCTAATATATAAATTGCATTTATATGGCAGATATAATTATGACAGATCTTACAAATTGACTGAACAATTTACTTTTCGAAGTCTTCTGTTTCGTTCAGTTCCTATGTCTCAGCCAAAAGCAGTGCACAACAAACCCAGGTTCTACATGCAAGATCTATATGGCACACACATAAGCAGAACCTCATCAACTCAGTCGAGGTGACATAATCCACCAATATTACCTTCAAGTAACAGAAACAGTTGCAGCAACTATGATGGAATTTTCCATTGTTGAGACTAAGTGTGGTGTCGGGCACTCTAGTGGCACTTTCCAGCTAGCCAGATTCTGTGCTTAGAACCTGATTAATTATGCATAGACAAGTTTCCCTGGTGGGCTGCCAGCCGATTCGATAACTTTGAGTTGATAGTCAAAGCTATCAACTGATAGGTTTGAAGAACCTAGTGCTATATTTAGATACCAGTACAACACACTCATTTCACTCTCTCCAGCCACCTATCTTCACCAGATCAATCAGAATATCAGGGACCCGCAGGAAAAGGCTAACCGCCTTAAGAAGAAGTCTGGTCCTCAAATCAACCACCCACGCCCTGAGCCCATTGCCTGTCAGCTGCCCATGCCCCACTTGGCTCTCTACCCACCACATAGAATCCCTACAGTGCAGAAGGAACATTCTTAAGCTGGAAGATGAATCTCCTGCAGGACAACAAATCTGGAAGATGCACACCACAATCACTGCTCTGGTGTTCCAGAATCCAGTGTTGCTGGTAGCCTCCATCCTTAACTCTGGAGGCAGCTCCAGGCATTGTGAGTCTAACATCTGCACTCTACATTGATCCAGATGTGTTTCATGCTGACATGTCTTCAAGCTGACGCCATGGAGAATTGGGTATGTGTAGTTGGGCCTTCGTCTGCATCTATTTACAGGATATAAATGAGTTTCACACCCACCTCCAATGGTTTCCAATCTGCCATGGTGAGCCCCAGCAGGAGAATCTACTGTAAATTCATACCAACATAAAACCAATTTTTGAGCCTTCTGCCAAATTTTCTCCCCTACCCACCACTGAATCTATCAATTAGGCCTTAGGAGAATTCTGCCTGAGTTTTACGAAGTCTTCTCAGTGCCCTGGCAGATATTTATTTCGATGTGGAGCTGCCAGTGTTGGACTGGGTAAACAGAGTAAGAATTCTCACAACCCCAGGTTAAAGTTCAACAGGTTTATTTGGTAGTAAACACCACTAGCTTTTGGAGCACTGCTCATTCGTCAGGTAAGTGGGGAATTCTGATCACAAACAGGGCATATAAAGCCTTTTTATGCCCTTTTTGTAATCAGAGCTCCCCACTCACCTGACAAAAGAGCAGCACTCCGAAAGTTAGTGGCGTTTACTACCAAATAGACTTGTTGGACTTTAACCTGGTGTTGTGAAACTTTTTACAATACTTATCTCCCCATCCCTATCACAAGTTAATAAAATAATGTATTGCATCAGTTTGTACATATTAGCTGCCTCATTTTTCCAAGTTACAATAGTGATTGCAATTTAGAAGTAGTCCTTCAGTTTGGAATATCCTGAGGTTGCAAAAGGTGATATATGAATTTACATTCATCTTTTTACTGCATCATGAATTCTTCATTTTCTCTTTGGCGTGGATCATGGTTGAGTACTAAAAATCATCTTGATGTTTAGCTTTTTAGGTGGCTTGAAGTTTAATTTTGATTTCCTAAGAAGTATCTGTATTTTTTGTGGCTTGTTTTTTTTAAGGAATATGAGAGGAAAGAGTAACTTCAATATTATGCACAGTTTTTAACATGGTAGCATGTTGTGGGGGTTGGGAGTGGTAATTGAAGGGAGGAAAATACTTGTCTTCTTGGATTTCACTGTTAAAAAATTATGTTGAACAGTAGCTCAATCTTCTCTTACGCTTCCCTGGAAAATTAATTCCAAATGAATTGAAATCCTGTTTCTTTAGGATTAAACACCAGCTAATTATTGCACATTATATTTTCCTCATCTTTAAATTTATGAGATTTGAAGGAGTGAGCTTTTCAGTTATTTAGTGCTCACCACAGGACTTACTTATTTCTGATATAGTTGACAGCTTTTAAAATGTATACTGTGATCAACATCTGAATTGGGGTTAAGCAAAAAGCCTTGATAAAGCTAACTGCAACTTCACACCTTGATTCTAACTCAGCTAGATGAAAGGATAAGTGAGACAGCTAGATGCCAAGTAGCAGGTGTTTGCTTTAATGAGCAAGAATTGAAGGGATTTAATCTCAAGTGAGCAAATTGTCAACTACTGTTATAATGGGCAAAGATTGGCAACCAAAGAAAATCATTTGGATCCCAAAACATAAAATTATCCAGTCACATATGAATCTGGCTTAATTTATTAAATGTCCTTGTAGCATTCCAAGGCCACACTGTTTTTAACGGTTTACAATTTACTCAAGTTTAAGACATTAAAATACCTGATTGGGTAAATTCACCAGTCCAATAGGGAGTCATGTCCTCTGATTAAGTTGGCAGATTCAGGAACATATGCACCATCCTTAATTTGTGGGACTGGCTCTCAATGCCAAGCACCATGTCAGCCATTGCCAATGTGTGCTTGCTTGCTCTACTGGCCTTATTCTAAGAGAGTGTAGATGTTAGCAGTGACCTGTCATGCAAGCCAGAGGCTCCATCGTCACTGGTGCTCAGACATGATGAAAGAACTGATCTTCTGCCCATACACTCAGTTGCAGAGTTCTTGCCTCCTTGAAACTGAATCTTCATGCTTGGGGAAGAGGCATGTCATTGAGAAGAATGTAATTACTACTGTTTCTTCCATTCCAGCCAAAAGTGCTATTGATTCTCCTCTTAATCTTGAACAGATGTAGAAGGCAGTGCTACATCAGCTATGGTAAAGGCTAGCAGTAGGGGAATCACAATAAGAAGTCTCAGAACGCCAAGTTAAAGTCCAACAGGTTTATCTGATAGCATAAGCCACAAGCTTTCAGAGCACTGCCCCTTCACCAGGTGAGTGGGACTTATGCTCATAAACAGGGTTTATATAGACATAAACACAATTTACAAGATAATAGTTGGAATGCGAGTCTTTACAGGTAATCAAGTCTTAAGAGTAAGACAATGTGAGTGGAGAGACAGTTAAACACAGGTTAAAGAAATGTGTATTGTCTCCAGTCAGGCCAGTTAGTGAGATTTTGCCAGTCCAGGTAAATCGTGGAGGTTATAGATAGTGTGACATGAACCCAAGATCCCAGTTGAGGCTGTCCTCCTGCAAGCAGAACTTGGCTACCAGTTTCTGCTCAGTGATTCTGCATTGTCATGTGTCGTGAGCAGAAACTGATAATCAAGTTCTGCTTACATGAGGATCATCTCAACTGAGTTCTTGGGTTCATGTCACACTATCTGTAAGCTCCATGACTTGCCTGGGCTTGTAAAATCTCATTAGCTGTCCTGGCTGGAGACAATACATATCTCTTTAACCTGCGCTTAATCCTTTCTCCATTCACATTGTCTATATTTTTAAGATTTGATTATCTGTAAAGACTTGTATTCCAACCATTATTTTGTAAATTGAGTTTGTGTTTATATATGCCCTGTTTGTTGTGAACACAACTCCCGCTCACCTGATGAAGGGGCAATGTTCCGAAAGCTTATGCTACCAAATAAACCTGTTGGACTTTAATCTGGTGTTATGAGACTTCTTATTGTGATTCCCCTACTGCTAGCCTTTACCATAGCTGATGTAGCACTGCCTTCTACATCTGTTCAAGATTAAGAGGAGAATGGAATGGAAGAAATAGTAGTAATTGCATTCTTCTCAATGACATGCCTCTTCCCTAAGCATGAAGATTCAGTTTCAAAGAGGCAAGAACTCTGCAACTGAGTGTATGGGCAGAAGATCAGTTCTTTCATCATGTCTGAACACCAGTGACTAAGGAGCCTCTGGCTTGCATGACAGGTCACTGCTAACATCTACACTCTCTTAGAATAAGGCCAGTAGAGCAAGCAAGCACAATGCTTGCATCTCCACAATAAGGGAATACCAGTCAAGATAAGTGAAGTGCTAGATAGATAAAGTACCTTCCAAGAAGTTGGCCATCATCTATAAAGCAGTGATTGCACTATCTCAAATAGTGTTACTAACAGCAGCCTCTCACCTGGCCCTGGCTGAGTCTCTCCAGTTTCATTGATTAAAACCTTCCCAACTTTTTTTTGTTTATATATCCAGTTCAATCCAATCAAAGTCCAATTCAAAGTCTCAGCAAGTGAGACTTTGAATTGAGATCCAACAGATCCAAGTTGACAAGACGCCTTTCCAATTTGTTAGTTTCACTAAAGAAGCTCTCCCTATTATGCACTCATGGCAAGTTGCTGACAAGCTGGGAAAAAGATGTCATTCCTGATCTGGAAGAATCAAATAAACTAAATTAAACAAACTGAGGGAAAAAGCAAACATTAAAATGGAATCGCTCCTTAAAATGGAATCGCCTGAAACAAAAACAAAAGAAAAATGAAATTTAAAACATCAAATTAAAAGGGTCAAATATACATTCCATTCCCTGTGACATCCAATGGGCGTGAAAGGTCTCAATGGTGTCTGTAGACACTGCATGCTCCCTCTCCAGAGACACCCAGCCGTGGATGTAGCACGGTAGAAGGGCAGACTCTCAAGACAGATAACCCCTTCGGTCACCTGCTGCCTTGATCTGGCCCAGGAGCAGATTCATGAGCAATCCACCTCCTATACTGAACCCGCTTCTTACTTGGTGCCCATTGATCAGGAGCATGAAGCTGAAGTGCAAACAAAATATTAATAAAATATTTTTTAACAACAAAAAAGTAAATGCAGCCTAAGACAGTTAACATGGGCAGCACAGTGGTTAGCACTGCTGCCTCATTGTGTTAAGGGGTTCAATTCTAGCATCAGGTCACTGTTTGAGTGGAGTTTGCTCATTCTCCTCTTGTCTGTGTGGGTTTCCTCCAAGTGCTCCGGTTTCCTACCGCAGTCCAAAGATGTGAGGGTTAGGTTGGTTGGCCATGCTAAATTGTTCCTTACTGCCCGGTAGGCCAAAAGGGCCATATGTGGGATTAGGGGGATAGGAGCTGGGTGGGATTGTTGTTGGTGCAGACTTGATGGACCATATGGACTCTTTCTGCACTGTAGGGATTCGATGATTCTATGATAGGCATGGTCCATGGGCTTCATAGGACCATAGAAAGGGAAGGTTTCTTGGGAGCCTGTGAACTGTGTGACTTGCGGTTATATGGGATACTCTGTGCATCACTCACCACCCCAGGTCCTCAAAGAAGAAGGGGGAACAGTACCCTGTTCATGTAACTCATGGTTAAACTGTACTTAAATTGATTTTTAAGTACCATAATTGGTTTAGAAATAATAATTGTTTTAACAGATCCAATGGGTTTGTTGCTCACCTTCAATCCTCCTGGGTGAGACAGGATGATTTCAGAATTTCTTTTTTAGTGGACTTAACACCATCCTCGCACCCAAACTTACATTCCCTTGCCTAGGAAAATTCTACTTGGTGGTAGAATCTTATAACATTGCATAATTTTATAAGAATGCACTAACCCTGAACACCTCACCACTATTTTTTTAAATTGTCTCTTCAATTGCTCTATCATTTCCAAGCTTTTTATTCAATTTATTTTGTCACTGAAGTCTGGACCTTCAGTAGCTATTGCCAATGTTTCTCTTGCAACACTTAACCCGCCACTTCAGCTGCCAAGTTTTGTTGTGAATTTCTCCGGAAGTAGTATGCAATACCATATTATGACACTAAACCCATTGTAATAGCATCAACTGAAAAAATAACTTCTGTTTTACATACATAACAACAGTGGTTATCACTGCTGCCTCACAGCACCAGGGACCTGGGTTCAATTCCTGGCTTGGGTCACCATCAATACGAAATTTGCACGCTCTTCCCAAGTCAGCATGGATTTCCTCAGGGTGCTCTGGTTTCCTTCCTTACTCCAAAAGATACGCTGATTAGGTGCATTGGCCATGCTAAGTTCTCCCTCAATATACCCAAACAATGTGGCGACTCTGGGATTTTCACTGCAACTTCACTGCAGTGTCAATGTAAATCTACTTGTGACTAATAAATAAATAAACTTCATAACACTCATAGGTTTATTATTCACCCACTTTCTGTTCACTGATCTATTGGCTTGCAATCTGGCAACCTACTGAATTTTAAATTCTCACCTTCAACACAACAAAATGCCACAGAGACCAGCGGGAAAGCAGGAAGTGAGATAGTGGTGGGGGATGGGATGGTTAAAGGGATCGATAGGAGATTCTGTGGGCAAAAGAGAGACTCCAGGATGGTAGTCTGCCTCCCTGGAGCAGGGGTCCAGGATGTATCAGAGAGGGTAGAGGGAATTTTGAAGGGAGAAGGGTCCAAAGCAAATGTAATAGTTCACATAGGACAGAAAGATGTAGGAAGAAAGCGCAGGGGGGACTTACGTAGGCAGTTTAGGGAGTTGGGGGCTCAACTGAAAGGTAGGGCCTCCAGGGTGGCGTTCTCTGGGCTGCTGCCTGTGCCCGGGACCGATTGGGTAAAAACAAATGAGACACTCCAACTAAATGCATGGATGAGGGATTGGTGTAGGGCAGAAGGTTTCATATTCATCGATCATTGGGAGGTCTTCAGGAGGGAGGGTCACCTATTCAAGAGGGATAGGGAGCAGTTGACTGGGAGGGGAACACATATTTTAGCTGGGAGGTTAGCTGGAGTGTTTCAGAAGTGTTTAAACTAATAGGGAGGGAGGGTGGGGAGAGAGAGGGAACTGGGAGTGGGAGAGAGAGGGATGATAGGGTAACACCAGAAGGTAGAAAGGAATATCCGAGAGCTGAGGGTCTTCAGTGCATGTGTTTTAATGCGAGGAGTGTGACTGGCAAAACAGATGAACTGAAGGCAATAATGTTCACGAGGAGTTTAGAAGTGGTGGCGGTGACCGAGACGTGGTTGAAGGAGGGGCAAGACTGGCAATTGAATATTCCAGGGTATAAGTGTTTTAGGCGTGACAGAGTTGGTGTGAGGAGAGGCGGGGGAGTGGCTTTATTAGTTAAGGACAACATCATAGCAGTGCAGAGGGAGGGAGGTATGGATGATTTAGGAATTGAGTCTCTATGGGTGGAGTTGAGGAATAGGAAGGGAGTGGTTACTCTGTTGGGTGTTTACTACAGACCGCCCAACAGCCCGCGGGCCGTGGAAGAAGGGATATGCAGGGACATTTTAGATAAGTGTAGGAAAAATAGGGTAGTAGTAGTGGGAGATTTCAATTTTCCTGGAGTAGATTGGAGAGAGCCCAGAGCTGTAGGAGTGGACGGGGAGGAATTTGTACAGTGTGTTTTGGAAGGGTCCTTGGAGCAGTATGTGGATGGCCCGACTAGAGATGGGGCTATACTGGATTTGGTTCTGGGGAATGAGCCAGGCCAGGTGGTTGACGTCGAGGTAGGAGAGCAGGTGTCAAATAGTGATCACAACTCTGTCTGCTTTAGGATATTAATGGAAAAGGACGAGACCGGCCCAAAAGGGAAGGTATTTAACTGGGGGAGGGCTAGATACGGCCAGATTAGGCAAGATCTTAAAGATACCGACTGGGATAAGCTTTTTGAGGGCAGGTCGACGAGGTACATGTGGGAGTCTTTCAAGGGAAAACTAAACTCTCTGCAGGAAAGATACGTGCCGGCAAGGAGGAAGGATGGGAAAGGTAGGATTAGAGAACCGTGGCTTACCAGGGAGATTGAGGACTTGATCAGGAAGAAGCGAGAGGCTTACATTAGATCTAGGCAACTGGGGACAGAGACAGCGCTGGAAGCTTATAGAGAGTGTAGACGGGATCTTAAAAGGGGTATTAGAAAGGCAAAAAGGGGCCACAAGGTGGCTCTGGCAGGTAGGATTAAGGAAAATCCAAAGGCATTTTACACCTATGTAAGGAGCAAAAGGATGGTTAGAGGCAAGATTGGACCTCTTAGGGACAGAGGAGGGGATCTATGCTTAGAGCCTGAGGGAATGGGGGAGATCCTGAATGAATACTTTGCGTCGGTATTCACGCAGGAGACTGGACAGATGTCTGTGCCTGATGTTGACAAAGTTGAGGATCGGTTGAGGGAAATAAGGATTACGAGGAAAGAGGTGTTGGGGCTGTTAGGCAGCTTAAAGACATATAAAGCTCCGGGGCCTGATGGCATTTACCCCAGGCTGCTAAGGGAGTTGAGGGAAGACTTGGCTGGGCCTCTGACGCAAATCTTTGTCTCTTCCTTGGACACAGGTGAGGTCCCAGAGGACTGGAGGATAGCAAACGTAGTACCGTTGTTTAAAAAAGGTCAGAGGGATCACCCAGGGAACTATAGGCCGGTGAGCTTGACTTCAGTTATAGGTAAGCTAATGGAGAGGATCCTTAGGGACAGGATGTATGAGCATCTGGAGCGCTGCGATCTGATCAGGGATACGCAGCATGGCTTCGTCAAGGGGAAGTCTTGTCTTACAAATCTAGTGGAATTTTTTGAAGAAGTGACAAAAACAGTTGATGAAGGACAGGCTGTTGATGTCGTCTACATGGATTTCAGTAAGGCGTTTGACAAGGTTCCTCATGGTAGACTGATAGAGAAGGTGAAGGCGCATGGGATACAGGGTCGGGTATGTAGATGGGTCGAGAACTGGCTCGGGAGGAGGAGACAGAGGGTAGTAGTGGAAGGCTCTTTTTCCGGCTGGAAGCCTGTCACTAGTGGAGTGCCACAAGGCTCAGTACTAGGTCCTCTTCTATTTGTGGTCTACATAAACGACTTGGAAGTAGGGGTAGGTGGTGAGATCAGCAAATTTGCTGATGACACCAAGATGCTTGGATTGGCGGGTACAGAAGAGCAGTGTCAGGCAATACAACAGGACATAGACAGGTTGGTAGACTGGGCAGATAGATGGCAAATGGAATTTAATCCGGATAAATGCGAGGTGATGCATTTTGGCCGGAAAAATGTAGAAGAGAGTTATAGGATAAAAGGTAAAACTATACGGAGCATAGAGACGCAGAGAGACTTGGGGGTGCAGGTTCACAAGTCTCTGAAGGTGTCCTCACAGGTGGAGAAGGTGATAAAGAAGGCGTATAGTATGTTAGCTTTCATAGAAAAGGGTATAGAATACAAGAGTAGGAGTTTGATGTTGCAGTTGTATAGAACTTTGGTTAGGCCTCACTTGGAATACTGCGTCCAGTTCTGGTCGCCGTACTATCGGAAGGATGTGGAGTCCTTGGAGAGAGTGCAGAGGAGGTTTACCAGGATGCTGCCTGGTATGGAAGGACTGTCTTATGAGGAACGATTAGATAGACTGGGGTTGTTTTCCCTTGAAAGACGTCGGCTTAGAGGGGATCTCATAGAGGTGTATAAGATTATAAGGGGTATAGATAGAGTAAATGGAGGTAAACTTTTTCCGCCTTTAGAAATGGATAGGACGAGGGGTCATGGCCATATGGTGAGGGGGGCTATGTATAGGGCGAATATTAGAGGGCAGTTTTTCACACAAAGGGTAGTGGGGGTGTGGAATGCACTGCCGAGTAAGGTGGTGGGAGCAGGCACGCTGGGGCTGTTTAAGGGTCTCTTGGACAGCCACATGAGCGGTATGCAGATAGAGGGATATATTAGGACTGTTTAACTACGGCTTTTTTCCACAGGTAATTCGGTCCATACTTGACCAACATTGAGCATGCATTCGGCAGGTGGTGCGGGTACAGCTCTTGGATGTTGATTCATGGGTTGCCTGGTACCTCATGTCGTAAATGAGTGCTTTATGTGGACCATCTGAAGGGCACCATGACAGCTCAGAGACTATCGATGTGGCTGTGCAGACACTTGGAATTGGGCCGGTGTCTGCGGGAGTTTGCGCGTTCTCCCCGTGGTTGCGTGGGTTTTCTCCGGGCACTCCGGTTTCCTCCCACAACCCAAAAATTCGCTCTTAGGCTGATTGGGAAACAAATTGTCCCTATAGTGAGAATTTTCCATATTAGGAATAATATATATATTATTATATAGTAATAATATAATAGGACAATGGATTTGCTACTATATAGTTATGACGGCTGCGCGGGTTCGTTGGGCCGAAGGGCCTGTTTCCCGTGCTGTGTCGCTCTTTAAAAAAAAAATTTGTATTTATATAGAGTTTTAATGTAATAAAATGTCCCAAGATTCCTCATGTTCAAATGCCGCCTTACCCCACATGTCTTTAAAATGGATAATCTCTAGATCAATAGGATGATAAACATAACCAAAGTATCCTGAGATAATGGGCTGAATTTGCACTTTGTGGTTGGGAGACAGAAGCTTTGATTGATCCCTGGTCCAAAATCTACCCTTGGGAGGAAGCAGAGATTCACTGTGATTTTGACTGGGAGATCCCCATAATTGGCATGAGATAGGGTTCCCTATCTAATTAAGGATGGTATGTGAACTCTCGAAGCTAGAGGGTTAATCAAAGGCCTTCTCTCCTCAAGGAGCAGTTGCTGCAAAAAGGCTGAAAAGCAGCCCAGTCATTACTGTGACAACTAGGATCACTCTATACAGCAGCTTTGAGAAGCATCAACATCCAGGCAAATAGGGAGGGCCTGTAGGCCTGCTTGGAGCAGAGACACCCCAATCTACCACTGAGTGCTCACATCTAGGCTGTTAAACATGTCACAAATTGAAAACTGAAAACTTCCAATTGGCCTCCTTTAATTGCCTTTATCAAAGCTCTTAATGACATTAATTGGCTGTCTGCCTCAACAGAAGTAGCAAGTTTTGGGAACAAAGACAATAAATGGGTACACCAGCCATTTTTTTTAGTCTATTTGCCTCCACTTCCAAGCTCGGCAGAGCCTGAAAATTCTGCCCTTTGGCTTCGCTGAACTAATTATTCCAAAATTTCACTCTTTAGTTAGCCCATTATCATTTGAAAAGGAGATGTTACCTGAATTGAAACCTATGGAGTTTATCACACTGATGTGGAAGATTCTGGCTAATTGAACTACCTTCCTATAACATAATTTCCGGCTAAAAAAGATAATTAATTTGACATCATTTGTTTTGGGTATTATAATTCGATGCCTTATACTGAGATTGTGGAACATTGAAGCCATGAGTACGTGATATTTGAAGACTAAATTTTGCAGTGCAATACCTATTTTGCTGTTTCATAGTGTTCTACTTGTATCTGTATTTTACTGCTTAAGTTCCTTTTTTGTGGTTAACCTCTTTCAGTTCCTCTTGCTAACATTTTATACTCTCATAGAAACAAATAGGACCCTTTTTACAAATTCCAAGCAGGGGACCTGATTCTCTGATTAGGTACTTTTAGTGAGAAGTGCTGGTTGGGAAATGCTCTTGCAAATTCCCAACTAATGTTATGCGTTGATTTGCTTTCACTGTTAGGTGCGTTGAAGATGCATCTGTGTTGGTGTGTCTCTTATTCGGCTGTTAATGGAAATTCTCTATTGGCAACAGTTATTCTGAAATATAGGAGGCGATTTTAAGCGCATATTAGCTATCAGCATAAACGACAATGTGGTTCTTGACGGTGAGACCTCACTTTTCAATTTTCCCCACCCTTTGCCTGCGACGTAAAGAAGTTCCCCCAAGAAGATCAGAAATATAATTTCAAAACATTAACATCTCATTAGTGACCATCCTGCCATCACTCCTGCCCTCATTGGATATTCAAACATCACTGTGACATCACAGTGGCACAGTTTACAACAGCTTTATAAAAATGGAACCTCACCCTGGTGACCTCACCTCTGAGATGAATGTGCAAGTCACCGCTACTTGCCCAGGGAGTCCCATGGAAAAAAAGCACTAAAGAAGTATTTCTCAAACCCTGGGTGTGGGGTTGAGTATCAGGTCCTGGAGAACAGGATGGTTACACACAAAACTAGTGTGGGATTCCAGTCTTGGATCTGGTAGATATGAGCCAGAAGTGGGCCCACAGTTGCAGATGCACTTGGCATTCTCACAGACCATCTATACATTCAGGAAATGGAATCCTTTGTGGTTCATGGAAAGAACATCATGCTGCCATGGGGGAATGCAGAATCACATATATGCAGACAATTACTCCCTGCATTTGGGGAATTCAATAATGTGTACAAATCCAATGGCTCTGGAACCTTGGTTAGCCTGGTGCCAGTCAAAGTTCATATAGCTATGAGCTATATGGCTATATGAAGAATTCATCATCAGTTGCCTCCCTGATGCACTTATGTGCAGCACACTGGAAATGCCTCAGAAGTCACAAGAACAGCACTGAAAGGGGCCACTTGCATAGAAACTCAGGACAGCTGTCACTTTCAGGGCGACAGGCAGTGGGTGCCCTTCCAGCCCGTGTGGTGACAATTCCTACAAACCTTGTAGAGGTGGTTGACCATCACCTGGGGCATCTGCAGCCTCCACCTGCACTGGTTCTCACTCATCTGCAGATAACTCATCCACTGTTGGTAGACTCTGCACTGATATTGTTGCCTCTGAGTGACTTCCTTGTATGATGCAGCTCACGGTGTTGTTCTTGCCTCTGTGCAGCCACGCATTGACAATGATATCGTCTCAAACTCTCCTGCAATGAGATAGATAGGGAGAGTGTAGGTAGGACACATACTGGGTCAGATAGCAAAGATGCCTGGCATGTGTGGTTGAGTGGGAGCTGGAATGTGATGAGATGAGGATCTACAGGGGGTTAAAGAGGGGCGGGTGTGGGGAGGGGGGTGGCACTGGGGATGAGTGACGGGACTCTGTGAGTTAGTAGTAAGTTCACAGTGGATGCGTGATGGGTGTGTGAGTGGGTGTGTGTTAATAAATGAGATGGCTGACTTACGCCGGAAGCAGAAAGGAGATCATTCATTTTCTTCCTGCACTGGATAGTCGTGAGTCTTTGCAGCAAGCTGACACTCAACCAATGCTTCACAATGCTTCAACGCTGGAAGGCCTCCTGCCCATTTGAGGATGGAGTATATCCCATCTTTGCTCAATCCCATCAAGCATTTTAGTGAGGATTCCGTCCCTTCCAGCAGCTATTCCCTGATTGAACTTGGAACTAATGCTGAGGAGGTGTTTAAATGGTGCACCCTCCTGAATGATGACCTCAAGTGATGCTGTGGTGAATGAATCAGAGGTAGGTTACCATGGGCATGGCATTAAATTTTTAGAATTAAGTGCCTGAAGATATGACACAATTTCTTGTCAATGACGCCACCTGGCTACTCTGGTTTTCATGCTAAAACCGACACTCCACTGAAATAACAGAAAATTCAGCTCTTTGAGCTAGAAATTTGTTTCGGGTTGCTCTCAGCCCAGCAATGGTCAGAATGTTAGGAAAACATAGTGTAAGCTGGGGACCTGAGGCTTCACCAGCATATTGCCAGAAAACTGTATGCAACTTTTGTGCTTCTAGAGATAGGTGACAGGTGTACCTCCAGCAGCAGTCTTTGAGTTGAGGAAGAGGGTTTAGCACAGGACAAAAGTAGTCTCTATTAACACTGTGAAGTTGGCAGCACCAATCATGAAAGCAAACATATTTTTAAAAAGTGTCTTTTTGTTGGCAGTCAATAGAGAGGCTGCAGCAAATACAAGAAAATTTGAGTGGATCATATACAGCATAAAATCCAATCAGCACTGACCGGATTACGAACAAGTTTCCAAAACAGGCTTCAGAGCCCCACATTAACATGTGTAAAGGAACTAACACCTATCTTAAATGTCTGTCTTAATATTGGCAGACCCAAAATCAATTGGGCATTCCAGGCATCATTGTGATAGGACTTAGCCCCTTAAAATTGGTTATTTTCCTCTCCATTTAATGCTCAGGAAATGGGTGGACCAGGTTGCAAATTAAAAATGAGAAATAGGTTTTTCTGCACAAGCTCAGTGGATTGTGATCAATTTAGAATAAATATGTTTTCAAAATAACTGATTTCAAAATCAACACTCATTCTCTGTTGTGAAGTAACTCTTTCCTGCCTTGTTTGACGTTATACAAAAAAAAGCTGTAGTTACTTCCCAGTGCTTTTGGATTCAGTACAAAATCTTACCCAGAGATAAGCAATGTAATTTATGTTCTTATTTTAATGATAAAATGTGAGAACCAGGTCAGAGTAAATCAGAATTTTAAATTTAAAAATGTAGCTTAATAGGGTCCTTTAATCTAACCAGTTGGTAGGGAATTGACATGATGAAATATAAACAAGTATAACTGACAAACAGGAAATGACAAGCTGGTCCATTGAGCCTGTCCACATGATAATGATGCTTGGAACTAATGTGTCCACATCCATAAGCAGACATCATTGCCTCCTGTCAATAATTGTGTAATCTTTTGGAATAGACAGACTAACATTAGGCCGGTCAAAGAATATAGCTGGGAAAATCCTTCTGACCCATTTTGGTTGTTAAAACTAGTCCAGAAACCATATAACCTACCCAGCCATAGACCTATCTATCAGCCACATATTTTGAATATATGTGACTAATAGGACTGACAATTGTTTTCATCTTCAGATAAGCCATTCACCACAGCCAAACAGGGGGCTGATAACCCTCCAATGCACTGCATTGTCCTTGAGCGAGGAGTGTACAGCCCCATTCATTGGGAGAGTGGCAACTGTCATGGAGAGGCAGCTGCAGGGCAGAATCAGGGATTCCTGAAGTTTCGGTCAGGCTTGCAAGCCCTTATGCAGACATACCTCACTATGGCAAATGAGCTGCCTGTCATTTCTGTGGGCTTCTCTCACAAATATCCCAATCGAGGGCAGCAGCTTCTCTGCCTCTCTGACAGTCACTGTGCCATCCTGAGCGCACTCTCTCAGGCAGAGACCACCAGTCATTTATACCAACAGGACACCACAGTGAGCAATCTGTCTCTAATGCTGCTGCCAGTGAAGGGAGCAGAGTTTGGGTGGGTGGAAGGGGGGGTGGGGGGCGGAGGCCACCAAGACGTAACACCCACAGACATAAATCTCCAGGGCCTGATGGCATTTATCCCAGGATGCTTGGGGAGGTGCAAGGTGAAATTGCTGGGCCTCTGACGCAAATCTTTGTCTCTTCTTTGGACACAGGTGAGGTCCCAGAGAACTGGAGAATAGCTAATGTGGAGAATAGCTTTAAAAAGGGTAGTAGGGATAACCTGGAAATTATAGGCCGGTGAATTTGATGTCAGTGGTAAGGAAGCTGTTGGAGGAGATTCTTAGAGATAGGATGTATACGCACTTAGAGCGTTGCAATCTGATTAGGGATATGCAGCATGGCTTTGTTAAGGGGAGGTTGTGCCTTACAAATCTGATACAATTTTTTGAGGAGGTGACGAAAACGGTCGACGAAGGGCGAACTGTTGATGTCGTCTATATGGATTTCAGTAAGGCGTTTGACAAAGTCCCTCATGGAAGGTTAGTTGAAAAGGTCAAGGCTCATGGCTACAAGGACAGGTAGCTAGATGGATAAGTAAGTGGCTTAGTAATAGGAAACAGAGAGTAATAGTGGAAGAGTGTTTTTCTAGCTGGAAGTCGGTCACTAGTGGTGTGCCGCAGGGCTCGGTACTGGGACCTCTTCTATTTGTAATCTATATAAATGACTTGGAAGAGGGAGTAAGTGGAGTGATCAGCGAGTTTGCAGACGATACAAAGATGGCTGGACTTGCGGATAATGAGGAACATTGTCAGGCGATGCAGCAGGACATAGATAGGCTGGTAGCTTGGGCAGATAGATGGTAGATGGAACTCAATCCTGATAAATGCGAGGTGATGCATTTCGGGAGAAAAAATGTAGTGAGGAGGTATATGATAAAGGGTAGACCTATTAAGATTATAGAAACACAGAGGGACCTGGGGGTGCAGGTGCACAAGTCTCTGAAGTGGCAAAGCAAGTGGAGAAGGTTGTGAAGAAAGCATATAGTATACAGCCTTTATAGGAAAGGGTATAGAGTGCAAGAGCTGGCCTTTAATGTTTCAGTTGTATAAAATGTTGGTTAGACCTTATTTGGAATACTGCGTCCAGTTCTGCTCGCCTTACTACTGAAAGGACGTGGAGACTCTGGAGAGAGTGCAGAGGAGGTTTACCAGGATGCTGCCTGGCATGGAAGGTCTGAGTTACGAGGAGAGATTAGGCAAATTGGGACTGTTTTCCTTAGAAAGACATAGACTTAGAGGAGATCACACAGAGGGTGGTGAGGGTATGGAACGTACTGCCAAGTGGTGGAGGTAGGCACTCTGGAGTTACTTAAAAAATACTTAGATGGGCACATGAACAGAATGGGAGTGAAAGGGTATAGAAAACTGATTTAAAATAGGGATCATGAGCCTTGGGAGTCCCTGGGAAGTGTGTAAATAGAGATGATATTGATGTACTTGTTTTTATCCTATAGGTGTTTTGGTTCACCTTGTTGTCTAACAAGGGGCATACACGTGATGGGTCGTGAGAGGACTGCTCTTGTATTTTGAGAGTATCCTGGTGCTTCATGTCATTAGTGTACGCTTGACCTGGACCATTTGATGGGTAACACAACAGCTCAGTACTGTGCAGATACATGGATTTGGGCCTGTGTCTGTGGGAGTTTGTGCATTCTCCCTGTGCTTGCGTGGGTTTTCTCCGGGTGCTCCGGTTTCCTGTCACATCCCAAAGATGTGCTCTTAGGCTAACTGGCAAAATAAACTCTCCCTAAATTGTCTCAAATTTGGTTTTTAATCCATAGATCTATAAACATAGACAGGGATCATGGGTAGAGTGGGAACATCAGGGTGGCGGCGTGGGCTCATTGGGCCAAAGGGCCTGTTTCCCGTGCTGTTTTGTTCTTTGTTCTTTGTATAAACTTAAGGCACAGTGAGCACCACAATGGTTTGCACAGGAGACTTTTTTTGTAAATAGCATGTGTTTAAATAAGTTACTATTGGAAGTTCTCTATTATTTTCACTTAAATGACATAAAGTAAAATGAGCTCTTTGTTCTCAAGCTCTTCTCTTGGAATGAATTTGGTGGCCTTTGGCCTCAGTGTCTAATGAAAGATGTTTGGGGCAGCAAACTTTATTACTGAGGCAGTGACCCGTATTGGGTTCATGACATGGTTTTGTGTGAAGGAGGTCTCAGTCAGAAGGCAAGCCTTGGCAGCCTAGCTGAAGGAACACTGAATCGAGGCCTCCCTGAAGGTTCCTCATTTCAGCCTTTTCGTTCTTGCCTGCCTGAGCTCTGCAACTCAGTTATGATTAGATTCCTCTTCTGAGGCAGGTACACCTGCCTCAGTGCTCTCCTAATCCACTGGTTCCTCCTCAAAGAGATTAAAATTATAGCGAGCACAGCAATGACAATGAACAATACTCATCCTGCAGATATTGCAGGCTGCTCCCAGAGCTGTCCAATCAGCAGAGCCTCATGTTTAGCAGACCTATTGTCCTCTCTACCACCACCCTTGTGGTGAGGTGGCAGGAATCGTATTTTTCCTCTGTCCCTATCCTCAGGTGCCTGAGAGGCATCATCAGTCACTGATATGATATGAATAGCTTTGGCATCTGTAATTGTCTCAGTAAGTAAGCATTATCAGAACTGCCAGGATACCCCACGTATACCTGTAGAATCTGAGGCCTGTGATCACAAATGAGTTGAACATTCATGAAGTGAAATGCCTTCCTATTGACAAAGGCACCCAGTTCATCAGCTGAAGTCTTGTTGGCAATATGGTGCAATCAATGGTACCCTGGATGTGGGGGAAACCTACAACTGCAGCAAAGCCTCTGACCTTCTCAGCCTTGCTGACATGATCCATCCTAAAATGGTGAATATTCTCACCCACCTGAACAGAATCAGTTACTAGCTTAATGCAACTGTACACAACTGACTGAGAGACTATGCAAAGATTATCCACTGACCCCTAGAAAGATCGGAAGGTGCAAAAGTTAAGTGCTATGGTGACTTTGAGAGCCATGGGTATTGGGTGTCTGCTCACACAGTTCCACAATACCTCCAAACCAATTATCTGGCATATGGACAGGACAATTTCCCTTGAAAGCTGAAGCCTCCTATGGCACTGGATCTTGGTTATGTCAAGATAGTTGGATCACTGTGCATACAACCTGGCAAATGGACAATGACGTCTTCTGCAAGATCGTCCTCCTTGCCCTCTCTGCTGGCTCTGAACACTCGTGTCTCTCCTTTGAGGTGATGTCTGCGACCAGATGGCCTCCTCTTTCTTTGAATTCTGTCTTCCTCAGAGGTGGTCCTCCTTACTGAATAGGCAAGATTCATCAGCAGATATGAAAAATGAGGCAGACCCATGCAGGGAGAGTGGCAAAGGGTTGGAAAAATTTGTTACCCAGAGGAGAATGATAGTCTGGAATACGCTGTCTGGGAAGGTGATAGAGGCAGATTACCTTACATCCTTTTAAAAGTATTTGGGTGAGCACAATAATAACATTCAAGGCTTTGGGCCAAGTGCTGGTAGATGGGATTAGATGAGAGTTCAGGTGTTTCCAATGTGTCGCTGCAGACTTGATGGGTTGAAGTACCTCTTCTGCACTGTATGATTTTATGAAATCTCAGACATGTCACAAGACTGAAATGTCCTGAAAGCCTCAGACAACATACACAAAGTTCCAAAGAAAGCAATGAAAATGTTCACAATAATCCAAACTAAAACCCTCACCAATTTTCAAAAACTCCTATCAACTTAGCTTACCTTTTCTCCAGTCCCTTTTTACTCCTTGGATGACAAAACGACAAAGACAGTTTGTCCGCCTACTCATTTTACCCATGCACTGACATAAAAATCACATGAGCAACATAACATTCAGCTCAATTGCACTTTTAATCCTCTCTCTCAGCTTCCTAATTGTCAACGGGCATGCATGCAATATGTGCGTGTGTGCCAGCCAACTGAAATAAAGTACGAGTGCGTGGTAGTATCGAGATGTGTGCCCTACATATTCTTACATGATGTCACTCGTTTCTGGGTTGGCTATATGCCCACACAGGCAGTATGAAATTCTGCCTCATGTAAATACAAAATGAACATGAAATCTGATTGTGTTAGTTATTCACTGGGAAGATTAGGTTAACATTAATCCAATCACAAAAGAGGTATATTCTTTTAAAGTGGCTCGCAAAATGAAACAAATGTCCTGGAGAAATAAAAATCATATGAAGCATAACTGTTAAAACCCTAAGTATCTTTGGCCTTGAACGTTATGTGTCGGAGAATATTTCTACTTCAAACCTTTTTTCTGGGCCTGGTGCAACTACCACCAACTGGGATTACTTAACCAAAACATTTCAAATGATTACACATGAAATAATGCTCCAGGGCCTGAATTTTAGCTCAACTAGTTACAGTATCTGAAATAATTACAGTTTTATCAGCCACTCCTTGATGGACCTTGACAAGACAATCTTTCTAATTACACTGTCATATCCCAAGGAAGTTCTGGTTAGTTTGGGTTTGGAATTAAGTTTTCAGTGTTTATCACAGAGCTGGATTTTACCTTCTGGTAAAACTTGGTGTGTTTCATGTGGGGGCCATATAGAATAATGCAGGTGTAAACTCCATCACCTTCATACCTATTCCCATAACGTGGGCAAGCCAGGAAATTGGCAACCCACATGCCATATTTAGATAAATAATCAAGAGTCAATTGAACTTGTTAACAATTCTTAATATGGTTGGTGTGGACAGTCCAGAAGGAATAGATAAGACAATTTTTTAAAAAAAACATTTGAAAATAATGGAAAGAAAGGGGCGAGTACTACCTTCTCCTTTGCCCATCAGGGAACAGCATTGCCTAAGAAAATGCCCCTCATTTCTTCCTACCTACCTGCTCACCAAAACCCACAACCCCTCCTTATATAATCACATAGAATTCCTACAGAAGGAGACCATTTAATCTGTCTGCATCAACCACAATTTCACTCAGGCCCTATTCTTATAACCCAACATATTTATCCTGCTAATCTCCTGACAATAAAGTCAATTTAGCATGGCCAATTAACCTGACCCATACATCTTTGCATTGTGGGAGGAAACTGGATCACCCTGAGGAAACCCATGCAGGCACAGGAGAATGTGCAAACTCCACAGTGACTCAAAGCCGTGCTTGAACCTGTGTCTCTGGCACTGTGAGGCAGCAGTGCTAACCACTGTGCCACCATGCTGCCCCAAACTGGCTTCTCCCTAGACTAGCCAAACACTTTCATCCCAATATCATGGACTTAACTTGCTCTAAGAGCCATTGGGCCTTCTTCTTGACACTGGTTACAGTCATGGCTTGTCCCACAAATGCGCATTTGGCACTGTAGGTGCTGCTGGATAATCTGATTGGCTGGTAGCTGGACTGCTTACCCAGTGAGGAGCAGAAATATCACTGGCTGGCAATTTAGTTTACCCACAGTGTCACATGGCTGTGGGGCAAGTAGCAAGTTGATTTCCCAGTAATTTTGCTTCTGGTTGATGGTGGAGTTTGCTGTGTGGAAATTGGTTGCCACATTTTCTACATTACAACAGTGACTACACTTCAAAATTACTTCATTGACTGTAAAGCATTTTGAGACATCCTGACGTTGTGAAATATATTATATACATTTGGACCCAATTTTGATGAACTGAGACTTGGCATCTGAGCCTTTCAGCCGAAGTAGATTGAAGGGCAGGTTGATTGTTGCTATGCAAGAGTGGTTATACCATGAGAAATCATATCACATATTTGTACAAAATTTAACAATGTTTCAGATCAGTCAACCAAACCTGAGACTGTTGTGAACTCTATTGCTTTCAGCCATTCAGAGAGTTACAGTCTGTCATAATATGTCCTTTGATCTGGCTTATATTTTCAGATTGTTTGATGGCTCAAAGGTCTCTCTGAAATGCAGCATTTCATTTAGCTAGGACAGTAAAGTATTCAACATGAATTATGCTGCACATGGAAGGACATTTTATGATGCGGATATTGTGATCCTGCAATGGGATGTAGATAGATTGGGGATGGTGAAAACCTAACAGATGGAGTTTAATGTGGGAAGTATGAGGACATGCACTTCGTAAGAGGAATCAAAAGGCAGATTATTATTTAAAGGGAGAGGGTCATAGAGTCATAGAGGTTTACAGCATGGAAACAGGCCTTTCGGCCCAACTTGTCCATACTGCCCTTTTTTAACGCCTAAGCTAGTTCAATTGCCCACATTTGGCCCATATCCCTCTGTTGCCATTTACTAATGTAACTGTCTGAACGCTTTTTAAAAGACAGAATGTACCCACCTCTACTACTGCCTCTGGCAGCTTGTTCCAGGCACTCATCACCCTCTGTGTAAAAAAATTGCCTCTCTGGCCCCTTGAATCTCTTCCCTTTCACCTTAAACCTATGCCCTCTAGTTTTAGACTCCCCTACCTTTGGGAAAAGATATTGACTATTTAGCTGATCTATGCTCCTCATTATTTTATAGATCCCTATAATGTACCCCTCAGCCTCCTATGCTCCAGAGAAAGAAGTCCCAGTCTATTCAGCCTCTCCTTATAATTCAAACAATCAAGTCCTGATAGCATCCTAGTAAATCTTTTCTGCACTCTTTCTAGTTTAATAGTATCTGTTCTACAATAGAATGACCAGAACTGTACACAGTATTCCAAATGTGGCCTTACCAATGTCTTGTACAACTTCAACAAGATGTCCTAACTCCTATATTCAATGTTGTGGCCAATGAAACCAAGCATGCTGAATGCCTTCTTTACCACCCTGTCCATCTGTGACTCTACTTTCAAGGAGCTATGAACCTGTACCCCTAGATCTCTTTGTTCTATAACTATCCACAGTGCCTTATCATGTAAGTTCTGCTCTGGTTTGATCTACCAAAATGCATCACCTCGCATTTATCAAAATTAAACTCCATCTGCCATTTGTCAGCTCGCTGATCCAAGTGATCAAGATCCTGTTGCAATCCTAGATAACGTTGCAATCCCAGATGTCCACTATGCCATCAATCTTGGTATCATCTGCAAACTTACTAATCAAGAGAGACCACAAGTGACTGGTGTATAGAGGGATTTAGGTGTCCAGTGCACAAATCACAAAGGACTGAGATGTGTAGCTGACATCGCTATCCGATGTTCCCCAAATTTGTCTTTGGAACTCCAGGAACTGAAGATTGTCCAAGTCCAGAGACACATCATATATCTGGTGTGTCAGCAAATTCCTGGCCTCCAGCAATCCTTCGAGTGTGAGTGCCGTGGGACGTCCTTGCCTCCATCTGCTGTGGATCGGAAAGAATGATGTGCTCACTAGATTGAGATCCTGAGGCTGCTTTAAAATTGGGTTCCACAAGGTGTGTGTTTCAGCACAGGTGAAGGATGTGAGTGAAAGCTATGATTCGTCTTCAATCTCAATGCCTGGGAAATCATCTGTGCTGGTCAATGAGCTGGAGTCCTATACCCTTTCCAGATTTTATTAGTGCATGGTAGAGGCCTTTAAAAACATGAGACATAGAACATAGAACATAGAACATTACAGCGCAGATCAGGCCCTTCGGCCTTCGATGTTGCGCCAACCAATTAGGAAAAAGCAATGACCCTCTAACCTAAACCATTCCCTTTTCGTCCATAAACTTATCTACTAACCTCTTAAACGCCACCAAACTTGGCACATCTACAACTGATGCAGGTAGGGCATTCCATACCCTTACCTCTGGGTAAAGAACCTACCTCTGACATCCGTCCTATAACCACTACCCCTTAATTTAAAGCTCTCCCCTCGTGCTAGCTTTCTCCATCCTAGGAAAAAGGCTATCACCGTCCACCCTATCTAAATCTCTAATCATCTTATATGTTTCAATAAGGTCTCCTCTTAGCCGCCTTCTTTCTAATGAAAACAACCTCAAATCCCTCAGCCTCTCCTCATAAGACCTGCTCTCCATACCTGGCAACATCCTGGTAAACCTCCTCTGTACCCTCTCCAATGCCTCCACATCTTTCCTATAATGTGGGGACCAGAACTGCACCCAATACTCCAAGTGCGGCCGCACTAGAGTTTTGTACAGTTGCAACATGACGTTGCGGCTCCGAAATTCAATCCCCTATCAATAAAAGCTAAGACTCCGTATGCCTTCTTAACAACCTTATCGACTTGATTGCCAACTTTCAGGGATCTATGCACATATACACCAAGATCCCTCTGTTCATCAACACTAATACCATTAGCCCTATACTCTACACATTGTTATTCCTGCCAAAGTGAATTACCTCACACTTTTCCGCATTAAACTCCATTTGCCACCTCTCGGCCCAGCTCTGCATCTTGTCCAAGTCTCTCTGCAAACTATAACACCCCTCTTCACTATCTACCACTCCTCCGACTTTGGTGTCATCCGCAAATTTACTAATCCATCCTTCAATACCATCATCCAGATCATTTATAAAAATTACAAACAGCAGGGACCCCAAAACAGATCCCTGAGGTACACCACTTGTAACCGAACTCCATGATGAATAATTTCCATCAACCACCACCCTCTGCCTTCTATCAGCTAGCCAATTCCTCATCCAATTAGCTAAATCACCCTCAATCCCATACATCTGCATTTTCTGCAGAAGCCTTCCATGGGCCACCTTATCGAACACCTTACTAACGTCCATATATACCACATCAACTGCCTTACCCCCATCCATCTCTTTGGTCACTTTTTCAACAAACTCAATAAGGTTAGTAAGGCACGACCTACCCTTCACAAAACCATGCTGACTATCCCCAATCAATTCATTTCTCTCTAAATAACAATAAATCCTATCCCTAATAATTCTCTCCAATACTTTGCCCACAACAGAAGTAAGACTCACCGGCCTATAATTCCCCGGAAAGTCTCTCTTCCCCTTCTTGAATAATGGGACCACATTCGCTATCCTCCAGTCTTCCGGCACTATACCCGGAACCAACGACGACCTAAAGATCAGAGTCAGATGCTCTGCAATCACCTCTCTTGCCTCCCAGAGAATCCTAGGGTAAATCCCGTCCGGCCCAGGGAACTTATCTAACTTCAAACCCTCAAGAATATCTAGCACATCCTCCTTATCTACTTCAATACTTTCCAGTTTGCAAACCTGTATCCCAGTGTTCTCCACAACTACATTTACATCTCCCTGCGTGAATACCGAAGAGAAATATTTATTCAGTGCCTCTCCAATCTCTTCAGCTCCACGCACAACTTCCCACTGCTGTCTATGACTGGCCCTAATCTTGCCCTAACCAATCTTCTATTCTTAACATATCTAAAGAAAGCTTTAGGGTTCTCCTTGATCCTATCAGCCAAAGTCTTATCGTGTCCCCTTTTAGCTCTCCTCAACTCACTCTTTAGCTCCCTCCTGGCTAACCTATAGCTATCCATTGCACTAACTGAGCCTTCAAGCCTCATCCTGACATAAGCCTCCTTTTTCCTTTTAACCAGCGAATTAACTTTTTTTAGTACACCATGGTTCCCTTACTCGACCATTTCCTCCTTGCCTGACAGGGACATACTTATCAAGGACTTGCAGTAGCTGCTCCTTGAATAAGCTCCACATTTCAGATGTTCCAGTCCCTGTAGTTTCCTAGTCCAACCTATGCACCCTAATTCCCTCCTTATGGCCTCATAATTACCATTCCCCCAGCTATAACTACTGCCCCCATCTTCATGCCTATCCCTATCCATCACTAAGGTGAACGTAACCGAACTGTGGTCACTATCACCAAAATGTTCACTAACTTCCAAGCCTAACACCTGGTCTGGCTCATTGCCCAGCACCAAATCCAATGTAGCCTCACCTCTAGTTGGCCTATCTACATGACTCACAGCAATGTTGTCTGATGAATAATGCTATGTTGGGTTCTCACCTGCTTTCTTGCCTTCAACCTTACTGTTCCCAGTCAGCTTCAGGGCTCTTTCCTCAAAGTGTATGAGGACTTTTATCTCAGACACTCTTCTGCCTGTCTGGGATTTCTCCTTTTGTTATATGCCAACTTGTCCTTCATAAAAACAAATGGAGAGAGTGCAAGCAGAGAGAGTGATAAGGATATATGATATGTAGAATGCTGAGTGGAACCAGTGAAGTAATGAGACCATGATCCACAGGGGAGGTAAGATGTGTGTCGGAGAATGAATAGTAGTGTCTCTTGAGCTGAAATCCCTGTGAATGTGTGATCCTGAGCGATGAGAACAATGACTTCCCTGGAAGTACAGGGAAGATAATTCATCCTTTTTTGCCATGATGTTGGTTGCTTGGTCTACTCTGCAATGAGTTTGTGTTCACCACTGCTGCCTCCACCTCTAATGCTGGATTGGCACAAAACTTCACCTCATGCCTCCACTGCAGTCTCATGAGGGAGATATCAAAGAATTTGGAGGCAATGTTCCTCAAAGCCATCACTGCTGGCGACTAAAGTGGCTGGTGAGCACTGACGTGGCCTTTAATTATGGTGTCCCCATCATTAATGCATTAAGACCATGGCAGGATGAGTGAATTAGAGGCCAGTCATCTGGTATGAATCCTGTGGCTTAAAAAGTTTGCACCAAATGGCATACAATATGATAGGAAAAGTTGCCATTGCCATCAGCAGGCTAAATGCTGCTTTTCCTGCTCATTAATATTTCAGTTCAACCACTCTGTTTTCAATGAAGAACTGAAGAACATTCTATTTATTTCCAGGTGAGGAAGACCTCCGGAATACATATCAAAATTAAATAGTGTATAAAATAAATTCAGGATATTATAGATCAATTCAGGCCAGAATTCTCCCATCTCATCTGCAGCTGGGATTCTCCAATGTTGTGAATGCATATTTGACTAAGCACCAAATTCTCTGTTCTTGCTGGCAGCATTGGTGGGGCATACTAACATTAGAGAATTCCAGCCTCAATCAGACTTGGTGGTCAATTGTGCTACTAAAGTTACAGTAGATCATCCCTCTTGTGATTGCTATGACCATCTTTAGAAAGTGCTAATAGCTTCAGAGTGATGAATGCTTTGTTTTAAGTTTATTTGTTAATGTCACAAGTAGGCTTACATTAACACTGCAATGAAGTTATTGTGAAAATTCTCTAGTCACCACACTATGGCACCTGTTCAGGTACACTGGGGGAGAATTTTACATAGCCAATGCACCTAACCAGCATGTCTTTTGGACCGTTTGAGGGAAGTGGAGCACCCAGGGAGAAAACATACAGACTTGGCACAAACAGTGAACAAAACCAGAAATTGAACCCGTGCCCTGACACTGTGAGGCAGCAAAGCTAACCACTGTGCCACCTTACGCTGAAGAGGATTGTGGGATCCTTAATGAAGGAAATTCCATCAAAAGGAAGATCAGCTGACCCATGAATTAGTTCATGCATCCTCAACCTCCGAGCATTGATGCATCTGCAGTGAATAACATGGAAAATCTGACTAGAAAACATCATTCAAGTACCCATTTTACAAAGCGATATCAAGGGAAGGCAGATAGGGACTGACAATAATTGACCATAAAATGATAGATAGGATCCAGCACAGAAAGAGTTCATTTAGCCTATTGTGTCTGTACTGGCCACCCAAAGGAGCAATTCATCTGGTGCCACTCCCCAGCTTTCCCCATCGCCCTGCAAAGTTTTCTTTTCAGATAATGATCCAATTCTTTTTGGAAAGTCTCAATTGAATCAACCTTCATCACAGTATCAGGCAGTGCATTCCAGATCCTAACCACTTGCTGCATGAAATAATCATTATGATGAAATGAAAGTGGGAGATCAGTTCTCTTTTTAACATCCTCAAAATTTTTTAGGTTGAAGAAAAAGCAAGAAATTTGGCTGTGTTACAACACAAGTTTTGATGTCTACAATCAAACCAGAGTAATTACCATTGTACACCCAGATTTTTTACTGTATTTGCTTCATTTAAATATTGCTTTAGGGAATTAAGTTTGGTGTGATTTTCAATATAGCTATGCATGTACAGAGGAAATGAAAGCAACTCCCTTCAGCAATTGCTACTCCCTACTGAGTTCTGAAGCAAAATTACTGAAGTTGAACACATACAAATTGCCTAACTTTCATACTTAATCTGATTTAGCCCAAACATATTATTTTATTTTATTAGAAAAATATGCTTTAAATGTTAAAATCTCATATGTTAATTGAGGTATTACTTGCTTGTGAATTAAACTGGAAAATAAAAATAATTGATCTTTTTCTGGAAAACTAAATTAGTTTTGAACAGTGTTCTAACTTCCTGTATTATGCAAAAGATGAGGAACTCCTCTGAAAAGCACTGCCTACTGACATGTTGTAAAAATGTCATGTCTTTGGGTGGATCACATCTGAGTGCTGCTGATCATTACCACCTATTTGACTGCTTACACGAATATTTGGAGACACTTTATTCATTGTAATTAAATCAATTCTCTCCCAGTTTTAATACCAGTGTGTTTTTTTTAAATGCCTCCCACCTGGTCCTTATTTTTTAAAAAAATATTTTTTATTGTGATAACAATGATAAAGTTTTGTGTCATAACAAGTCATAATCATTTATATTTAGATTATGTTGCAGACATACTATCCCAAGTGTACAGTTGAATGTATCTGTTGAAGTAAATTAAAATTAGGTATTTTAATTCATTGGTGGTCACGTGATAAAATATTTCTAATACACTAGATAATAGTACTCATATGAAACTGTAAGCCTTCAAATGTCGGGTTTCTTTTATCTTTATTACCCTTTTCAGTCAAATTACGCGCATCACATGCTGTTACAAAAAAAAATTGAATTTAAAACTGAGGTCAATTTTAACTCAGAATAGATTCCCAAAATGGGTGCCCCAGGCAGTCTGAAAAATCATGGAGCTTGTCACTTTTAATAGGTGCACCACATTTTAATCCAAAACTAGTGAATGGGCACAGAAACTGTGGTGGGAAATGGCTGCTAACAGGAACCCAATAAATTGGGACCCAGCAGGGGTTAAAAGCTTAGAATTGGGTATCCAAAATGGCACCATTGCAGGGATAGCTGAGACCGGGAAGCTAGAGGATTCTTTCCAGGGCCCAAGAAAGAACACCTGCCGCTCTTAACACCCAAATATTTTTTCTGTTGTTTTGACCACTTCTGGACACAAGCTGGCATTCTCTTATTGCTATGACCATAATTGTATCTCTATTCATTCAAGTCAGTTGGGCCACTTATGGATAGAGAAAGTACAGCTGCAATAATGATTTAACAACAATATTGGCAATCGTGGCTTTAAAATCACTTTTCTGGCTGAGAGTTAAGCATGCTGGAATTTTTGGTCAATTTATAATTAAAACCAAACACTGATCATAAAATTGCTCTGATCTGGAAGCTGTGATCCAAAGCTTCCTGTGTTGGCCAAATAAGGAAAGTTGTTTACATTGACCCAGACAGTGTGGCTTTGATTTATATGGCTATGATGTGTGAAGAATGCAGTTTGAACTAAGCATAATGGCTCATTCAAAAGTAATTTCATTGGATGTTTGCGCTAGGTGATTGGTTTCCGGTTACTAGTTGGCTAGAAGACAGAGAATCTTCTGGAAATGAGTAGAGGATTGTGGATAAAAAGACAAGTGCAGCCTTTGTTTGCCAATGATAACTCAGAAGAACCCAACCATTGTAAGAAGACCTGTACCCTGAAGAATGCCTCAGAGAAGAAGATAGATTCTACATTAAGAATATTTCTTGGCAAAGGTTTTCCTAAACTTGGTTATATCCATTTTTAGTTAAATTGTTTAGGTGATGTTCAGTTAAAGCTGATGTTCAGTTAAAGTTACTGTGCAGTTTAAGAGTTAAAGTTCAGTTGAAGGTTGATGTTCAGTTAGAGTTAAAATTCAGTAAAGAGCTAAAGTTGTAACTATTTATGTTTGACTTGGTACCAGAAGTGTTAAATAAGGAAATTATTGAACTACTGCCCTTGATTGTCTTATTAAACTGGAATGCTTGGAAGTATTTAAATTAAAATCCTAGTGACAGACTAAACTACCAATACACTAATAGTTGTTTGGGAGTGCAGCACTTGAGTATTTCTGAAGTAAAAGAGATGCTGTTGGACCTTTTTATCTTGCATTCATCAGAACAATTCACAAGAATACTAACAGTAAAGGGAACAGCAATTTATACTGTATAAGTAGAGAGCACAGATTGAAAGAGACACTGTCATGGAGAACGCCTCAACAGTTATTGTGAAGCTTTTGTTCAAATGCAAACCAGGTGGATCAACTCTGATTGGTTAAGGCATTGCCATGGTAATGAAAAGCCCATTTACCAACCAATCAATACATCCTTCAACTGCAGCATAAATTGTTGTTTCTTGCACTATGGATATTCTTGTGTACTGTCCTGATGAGTGAAAGATGTAAAGTTTCAACAGCATGCCTTGTTTTTCAGCAATATCAATGCATTACAAGGAGTGGCATTTTTCTTATTTTGCACAAAAGAACATCTAGTTCACATCATAGTCCTGCGCAAATGAACATATTTGAGCCAACATGAGCCAGATGACAAACTAGTTTCAGGAGAAATAAAAATTGAATGCACATAGTTAACTAAATTTATATCATACCTTGAAAAGTAGCTGCATCTTCATAAAGTAAACAATATCTCACAAGCTGTAATAAAATCCAAACATTCTTCCATCTGCAAAACTAAACCTGTCATAAGCCACATGAAACTTGGATTTTATGTGTTAGAAACTTCTTAACTAGAAAAAGGACTGTCATAATTCAATACCAAAATTGAAATATATCTTTTCATAAGTTTTTAATTTGATTAATAAAAACGCAGTCATAGATCTTAGAAATTGATCTTAACCTCCAGGTGGCTGACTGGGGGAGCATCTTGGATCTGCAAGACAGAATGGAAATGGATGGCCCACCTGTCTCCTTGAAAATATAATTTTAGGAGCTGACACAAGAAATCCTTTAAGGATCAATACTTGGGAAACTCAACATTAAGGTACAAGGACAGACCATACTTTGTCTAATTGCAAGGTCTTAACAATGTTTCATGACCCTAATTTGCATAGTGAAGAGGCCCATATCCTGAAATAGGTGGGTAGGCCAATCAACAATGCGTCCCCATTTTTGGTTATGCATGGGTGGCTGACTGATCGGTTGATGATCATGAATTTGACTAGTTGTAGTGTTTTCACATGGCAGATGATTATGGAGAGTTGGAGCAGTATGCCTGTGTACTAAACCATGTTATAATTACAGGATAAATCAACAGAAGAGGTTCCTATCTTCAGATCTTGCCGGAAATTAGATTCAATATGTGAGGTTAGTGTAGCATGTGCGTGGAGAATTTGCAGCCTGTGCAAAAATCTGCCTGTTGTCTGGAGACTTATTGCAGCTTCCAGGCTGGAATTCAGTCTGATTAGCAGTAGATGTTCCAGAAATTCATACGTTATTGAGGATAAGGTTACGGGGTGGAAGATGCTTGGTTCATCGAGTGTCTTTCCTGGTTTGGCAATGGCCACTCCCTTAGATTGGCACTGGATGTTAGAATGGTGCCTGCTCTGAAGATTTTGGTAAACTGCTTTGATAGCCACTTCCTCCCCCTCACAAATTCTACAGAAATCCCACTGATTTCTACTGCTTTTTCTGACTTGATTGACATCAGGGTGAAGTCCACTTATTCTTTTATGCAAGGATTTGAGAAGTTTCTGAGCAGTCTTGAGAGATTACATCAAGACTGTTCCATGAAAGAATAAAAACAAATGATGTGGTATGTCTATAATCATCATTTTGGAGCTCCAAATGACCTGTTACCTTTGATTTCAACTCAATAAAATTAACCTTAATTTCTACTATTGTCTGAGAATGTATAGAGAGAATATTCAACCAAGTGTGTGCTGTGGCAGTATGGAATACAAACTGATTGTTTGCTCTCAGGATGACAACATTTATGCTCACATGTTAAGACCCAGGCCAGAAACTCCAATGTTTTTTTGTGAAGTTAGCTTGGTTCCTAAGTTTTATACTTGATTTTGGCATTGGTGAGCATAAGTGTTTCATCCGGGTATGATTCAAGTGACCCACTAGGAAGTTTTTAATCAAACAAAAACAGCAACTGTTGAAGAAACTCAGCAGGTCTGACAGCATCTGTGGAGAGAGAAGAGAGTTAACATTTCTTTTTTCTTTACTATCAGCTCTGATGAAGAGTGATCTAGACTCAAAACGTTGGCTCTATATTCTTTCCATAAATACTATCAGACCTGCTGAGTTTCTTCAGCATTTTCTGTTTTTGTTTCAGATTCCAGCATCCACAGTTTATAAATAAAGCATCCTTTTATCAAATCAAGTTTATTTAAGAACACAGTTAGAATATAACAAAAAGAATTAACGTAACTTCTACCAATTACAAGACTTAAACATGACACAGTACAATTCTTAACAGCTAACAGCTTAACAGCTCTGTTGTTCCAATTTAAAGCAATACCTGATAGCCACACACCCTTCTTCAGAATTAGTCAGCACTAAAATAAGTATGCTCACATGATGCTGAATTTATAGCTTTGTAACACCCAGGGACAGAATCCATGCCAGCAGTTTTCAGAGAAGGATATATCCTCAAAACAACAAAAGCTAAGAGTGGTAAACCCAGTCTTTGGCAGTTTCCAGTCTCCAAACTTCAGAGAGAGGAAAAGAGAGAGACTGCTCTCTCTTAATTCAAAAACAGCATTTTAAATAGCAACATTTAAACAGAAAAAGTTCAACTCCAGAGAGGGGTAGAAACACAGCTGTTCCTCTCAGCTTCAAGCAGCTTATGAAAAACAAAACTAAAACTAGACTTCTCTGTGAAAACATAGCTGTCCCTAGCCATTATGACTTGACTTGACAATCACCACTGATCAAGTTTTACTCTGCCATCCCAGAGGAATACTGAAACAATAAAACACTGCAATAGTTCAGATTAAAACCCACACTTGTCAATGCTTCTCAATAGCTAGCTCAGATTGTTACATCCATACTGAGACGATGCAATCAAAAATTGGGCTTCAAGGCCCAGAATTGCTCAAGGTCATACTATAATATCTCTCCAGTCTCCCCTAGTGAAATTCAGCAGCTTTCCACCAGACAGACACAAGAGAACATTTGTGTCAGGCATTATTCCCCTCGCTAAAGGATTGAACAAGGATGAAGTTTCAGTTTTGATAATTATATGTGTAGGAGGATTGGTTAGCTCAGTTAGATGGCTGGCTGATTTGTAATGAGGAGCAACACCAATAACATGGTTTCAATTCCTATAATGAATGAGGTCATTCGTGAAAACCCAACCTTTTCAATCTTGCTCCTCACCCGAGGAGCACATACCCTCATGTTAAATCACCAAGTGCTCGCTCTCAAAAAGCATCCTATGGTCCATTTTGGGACTTATGTATTTTATAAAGTTGACAAGGTTTTTGTTGGTGCCTTTTATTTCAAAACTTGGGTAAAGTAATGCTGTTCCAAAAGCTTGTGGTTTGTGCTACCAAATAAATTTGTTGGACTTTAAAAGGGTAGGAGGAACAGAGTTCTAGGAGAGTTACAGGGCTGAAAGAGGTTACAGGGATAGAGAAGAGTTATGCCATTAAGGATTTGATGATGACAATACAAATTTTAAATTTGAGATATCTAGAAGCCAGTTCAAGTCAATGAGCAAAGGGATGGTTGATGAGCATGAGGGTTTGTTGTATGATTGGACTTAGACATTTGAGTTTTAGATGAGTTGAACTTTATGCAGGGTGAAAGAACTTAGGAGGCTCATTTAGGTGGTCAAAAGGCAAAATTTTCCTGGGTGGAGCTGCAGACTCAGCATATGTAGAATGCCAAATGCCTGTTCAGGCACGATTTTGCACAATGATTTTTTTGTCTGTCCCCAATTTTGCAGACAGCCCATATTGAGCTGGAAAATGCACATCCTTCCTGCTGCCATATGAGGCTTTAAGAATACTGTTACTACCCAACAAAAACACAAACACATTATATACATGATTTCTTTAATATGAATGTATTAAATTCTACTGTATTCCATTATTGACTTTTAAGTAATGTATTCATAGTGCTCAAAATGCAAATGTGGCAAAATAGTCGTGCATAAACTTGTCGGTTGTGTAGTCTTAAATGGTTTTGTCAGAGAAGACTTATTCAAAGCAGTGATAAATGGCATAAATAGTAAGAGCGTAATATAAAGATGGGTGGAACTGATTAAGGACCAAAAAAGATCTTCTTTGTAGTCTAAGGGTATTGTTGAGGTATTATATGGATATTCTGCATTTGCCTTCATAAGTGAATATAGAAAGTAGGAGGTGAATTTGGCCATGTAACCTTTGTAGTCTGCTTTACCATTCAATATGATCATGGTTGATCCTCAATCTCAATGTCAATATAGCTAAAAAGCAGGCAGCTGTAGCTATATTGGATAGGATAAAATTAGATAAAGAGGATGCACTCAAAGGTTAACAGTCCTCACAGAACAGAAATCTCCTGGTCCAGTTGAAGAGCACTCTGGTTCATTGGGGCAAATTGCATAGGCATTGCCACAATCTTCCCATTCTCCTTGGATTTGTGGATGGTGTCAGAGGACTTAAAATGGTAAATGTCTATTTAATATAAGGGAGATAGGCTGGCAGGCCTGTAGTTTCTCAAGCTATCAGTGTTGGGTAAACTTTCAAGCACAATAGTTAGGGACAAATTGGTATTTGGAAATGTGTGGGTGCATAAATGGTAAAGTACCAGAAAGGGTTGAGGTTTCATTGTGCATTCACAGTCTAGATGGGGTCTAGGTGCCATGAGACCACAGGAGAATGAGGCTGGAGAAGTAATAATAGGAAACAAAGCAATGGCAAAAGAACTGAATAGTTACTTTGCATCAGTCTTCATGGTGGAAGACACCTGTGGGATGCCAGAGCTCCAGGAGAGTCAGGGGGCACAGGTGAGTGTAGTGATCGTCACTGAGGAGAAAGTTCCAGGGAAACGGAAAGATCTGAAAGTGGATAAATCAACGGGGATACACCTCAGGATTCTAAAACTGAGGAAACTGTGGAGGCATTGGTGGTGATCTTTCAGGAATCACTGGAGGCAGGGAGGGTACCAGAGGAGTGGAAAGTAGCTAATGTAACACTTCTGTTTAAAAAAGGAGGGAGGTAACAGACAGGAAATTATAGGCTGATTAGCCTGACTTCGGTCATTAGCAAGATTTTAGAGTCCATTATTAAAGATGAAATCGCAGAATATTTGGAACTGCATGATAAAGTAGGACTGAGTCAGCATGACTTCGTCAAGGGTAGATCATTGGCTTTGTAGTCACTGCAATTTCTTACAGAACCATCTATTTTAATGACAAGAATAATTGGAGTTGTTCAATCACTCCTGATTACAGACTCGATCATTCCACCTTTGATTAATTTTTCAAATTCCATTTCAACTTTTGGCTTGACAATGAAAGGCACAGTTCTTGCCTTTAAGTATTTTGGATTACTATCAGGTTTTAGCCTCAGTCATGCCCTAACTAGGGTTATTTCCCCTGAAGTATTTTCCAATATCTTCCTGTATTTTTCTAAGAGTTTCTGTAGTGTATTCTTTCCATCAACTGATTGGTTAATTACTTGCCAATGTAGTCTGATTTTGTTGAATCACGCTTTTCTTTTTCAGATTGATTATTCACTTCAACTAGCACAGTGATATCACCTTCACTGGAACTACCTCTTCTGTGTAAGTTCTCAGGATTATATTAGATGGCTTAATGGTACATTCTTTATTTTTAGAGATAAGAAATATGGTAGCTCCTGTATATTCTTACATTTTAATTTTATTCCCATTCACTTTCAAATAGTTCCAAAATCGCTGTGTGAGTTTTTATTGATCAATCTTCCTAAATATCGTATCTTCCTGAGAGTTTTCACTGTCTTTGGTTATTCTAAAGACTTTTTTTATAGATTTGTGTGCTTCTTGCATTTACACATCTTCAAAGTTTGAGGATTCTGTCTGGTCCAACATGCCTTAATTATGTGACCTTTCTTGCCACAATTACAACATTTTTTTCCCATGACATCAACATTCCTATCATGAAAGTCCCATCTGAGCACGCCTATGGCATGTTTGTTTGTTGAGAGATTTTCTTTTCTCAATATTCATTTTGTGTCACATTTTGGCCCCAGCTCTGATTTGAGAAGCTTCTTTAGCACCCAATTCCAATGACACTGCAATCTCAACAGCAAGTTTTAGTATTGAAGAACTTTTGGTGAGCAACAATCTTCAAACTGCTTCATTTTGAAGTCCACAAACAAGTGTCTTGCAGAGTGCATTTCAAGGGTCAGGTCAAACTCACATTTCTTTGCTAGTTTTCGTACTACAAATTGTGGAATATTTTTATCCTCTTCTTGGTTTTGTTGGTGAGATCTGAATCTCTTCACGATGATTAAAGATTTGGGCAAGAAGTGTTCTTCAAGAGTCTTCATCAATTCCTCACATATTTTGTACCAGACTTGGCAAGATGAACAAGACTTTGTATTAGAATTAAGGTTTTCCATGTGTTACACTCAGAAAAGTTTCTAAGTCAATTTCATCTGGTATTCTGTTTGCAGCCAGCTAATATTGAAACCTTTCTTCATTGGTATTCCATGATCTGCATTCTCATTGAATGATTCCATAGCATTCCTCTTCACATTAACTGTTTTTAAGTTGTATCATGTGCTTTAATTTTTCCTTCCCTCTAATTTATTTTGTCTTCCAATTTTGTTTGTATTATTTCTGCTGTTGTTTACTTTTTAAGAATTTTCTTTCAGCAAACACTAATTGGTTTTAAAACCAGGAGATTCCAGCTTTAATTCTCCTGAATCTTGGTTATATTGCACTATTCATTTTCCTTTTTGAATAGTTGCTTCTCCATAAGCACGTTTTTCTCATTTTCCTTCCCCCACCTCCCCCCTGTGCTCAAGGACTCAACATTGCAGCCTGCAATGTGTGAAGCAGTGCAGCTGGAAATCACTCCTAAGCTTCAGTAAGTAAACTTGTTTTCACAAAGCCTGTTGCTTTTTTTTTTCACTTTGTTTTCTAGATTTTGAACCCACTGATTATGTTAACTGAGTACTGATGCAGTGGCTGAATTTTTCTTCTTTCCTCAGACTCCAGGTTCTCCCCAGGTTGAGGTTGAGTAAAAAATATTATGGTCCTATCTGGAGTGCTTTTATCAATTTTAAAATTAATGTACACTTTCAGAAAAGCTAGCAACCTATTTCCAATGGTCAGATTTACTATACTTCAATCAATGGTGGCATGTTCTCCTGAAAATCGGTCCTTGACTCGAGGTCACCTCTGATTTGTTTCTTTTGACTATTTTTACAGGAGAACCATCTTCATCCTCATTTTAACATTTGTACATTAAAGTGGTTAGCTCACTTGTACGTTAAAAGGATAAAAGGTTTGTCACACTGTGGGTTACTTAACCAGTTTTAGTTGTACTTTATTAGATGTTGCTTGTTTTCAATCCAGGATGGGAGAGAAAATCTCCTAAATATCTCTGATAGTATCATCAAGTAATCATGTGACACAATACACAGAGATGCATTGGTTTACAATACATAACAAAAAAGATTTATCAGAATGCAAAGATCTGGAGACGTTCAGAAAGCTGAGATAGTTCTTCCCAGAGAAGAAAAGATTAACAGCAGACCTGATAGTTGTGTGCAGAATCATTATTGGTTTTAATGGAGTAAGTAAGGTGGAAGTGTTTCCAGTAGATGGAGGATCAGTAACTTTAAGCTTTAAGCTTGATGACAAAAGTACCAGAGGCAACATAAGGAAACATTATTTTCAGACTGCGGTTGTGATTTGGATCGCATTTCCTAAAAATGTGATGGAAGCAGATCGAATATATAAGATTCAAAAGAGAAATGAATAAATATTTGAAGGGGAAAATATTCCAGGGCTATGGGGAAAGAGGAGTGGCATTAATTGGTTAGCTCTTCGAAAGAGCACGAAGGGCTGATTGGCCTCCATCAATTCTATATTATTTTATGATCCTGTGCCTGGATCATCTGATTTTAGTATTGGTGGAAGGATAAATAGCGCTTAGGATACTAGGGAGAACTCCTTTACTGTTCAAAAATAGTGCTCATGTCAACCTGAAAGGGGTAGATTCAAGTTAAAGCAACATCTGAAAAACAGCATCTCTGACAGTACAGCGATCTTTCAGTACTGCTCTGGGAGTCAAGCTGAATTATGGAAACTTAAAGGGCGAGATTTTCCAGCTGCACTTTGTATGGTTCACTTTCGCCTGCTATGATACTGTTTCAGGTAGGGCAGGAAAATTCTGCCAAAAAAATGGGATGGGGAGATGGATTCAAATTTTCAAATGGTGGTGATACCCATGTTGACAACTGATCTCGATTATTGTGCAATAAATGGCCAATGGGCAATTGCCAGCAAGAACAGCTGGAGAATTCCAGCCAACAAACTAAAAAGCAATTATGGTGGATTGACAGGACACCCCAGTCCCTGTGGTGCCTAATGGGCATGGAAGGCCTCAGCAGTGTTGGTATGTTCCTGGGGAAGTTAATGGCATGAGGGACATATCAAACCAGATTGATTCCGGGGATGAAGGGGTTGATGTATGAGGTGAGATTAAACAATTTGGGCTGATACTTGCTGGACTTCAGAAGGATGAGAAGGGATCCAAATGAGATACATAAAATTTTAAAAGAGATTGATAAAGAAAATGTAGACCAAATGTTTGCTTTTTTGGAGCAATCTAGAACAAGAAGTCATAGGTATAAGTTGAGAGGCAATAAATTTAAAACTGGGATGAGGAGGATCTACTTCTCACAGAGGGTGGTGAATTTGTGGAACTCGCTGTCCCAGAGTGCAGTGGAGTCTGAATCACTAAATGGTTTCAAGAAGGAGATAGACATATTTCTAATAAAGAAGGGATAGGAGGGTATGGGGAACAGGTGGGGAGGTGGATTGGAGACCAGGGTGAGATCAGCCATGATCTGATTAAATGATGGAGCAGGCTTGAAAGGCTGAATTTTCCTACTTCTAGTCCTATTTCTCATGGGGAGGTATTGGCCTAGTGGTATTATCTGTTAACCCAGAAATGTTCTGGGAACCTGAGTTCAAATCCCACCATGGCAGATTGTGGAATTAGAATTCAATAAAAAAAATCTGTAATTAAGAATCTGCAGATGACCACAAAATCATTGTCAATTATCAAAAAAACCCATCTGGTTCACCAATGTCCTTCAGGGAAGGAAATCTGCCATCCTTACCCTGCCTGATCCCGTGTGACTCCAGAGCCACAGCAATGTGGTTGACTCTTGGATCCTCTGGATCAGGGCAACTAGGGATGAGTTGGTGATGCCCATGTCCCACGAAGAAAAGTTCCTAACACTAACAAATCCAGAGGGAAACAGATGAATTTGGCTAGCGCTGTGGCCTCACAGTGACAGGGACCCGGGTTCATATCTGGCCTTGGGTCACTATCTGTTTGCACATTCTCCCCATGTCTGCGTGAGTTTCCTTTGGGTGCTCTAGTTCCTTCCCACAGTCCAAAGATGTGCAGTGAACTGGCCATACTAATTTCTCCTTCAGTGTCAGGGGGATTAGCTAGGGCAAATTCATGGAGTTATGGCGATAGGGCTGGGTGGCTTTGTGGTTGGCGCAGACTCGATGGGTTGAATGGCCTCCTTCTGCACTGTAAGATTCTATGACATGCACAAAGAAGAAGAAAACACAAATTTGTAATTATGTTCCATGGCTTATATGAGGAGGATTAGGCTGGGGGTGAAGGAGATAAATCTGACCTGCACCGAGAGGCTATCTGCAGACGGCGAGAGTGAGTGAGTGAATTAAGCGACGGCACAGCGCGAGCAGCGGCTGTTGATGCCACTGAAACGCGCGATCCTGGGAGCGCGAGCAGCAGCGGTTTGTGCCGCTGGGAGCGCGCGGTGCGCGAGCCCTGAGAGCGCGAGCAGCGGCGGTTGGTGCCGCCAGAGCGGGGCGCGCGCTGCTTCCCCGAAGCATTTCCTTCCCTTCAAACAGAGCGCTGCTGGCAGAGGCGGGTGGGCGGCTGCAGGAGGAGGGAGGTTGTATGTCAGTCAGTGATCCTGCCTTTCTAGGTTCTCTCTCTATCTGTCTCTCCCGATCTGAACTCCCACCCACCCCCCTCCTCAATCTTCTTCTCGAATTTTTCGGAAGAGTACCAAACCAACACTGAAAAAAAAATGCCGGAGGTGATCTCTGTGCAAGAATTTATCTGCGAAACTCTGGAGGACCACAGCTCGCCGACAACCTCCTCCTTCACCACCATAATGGCAAACTGCAGGAACACAGTGACTACACTCGAGGAGGTAAAGCTCTCCCTTCAAAAAAAAACCCATCTGGTTGCTGCTGCTGTCCACTGACATTGTTCATTCTCTTATGTGTCAGTCAGGGATCTTATCATTCTTACTCTCCAACTCTGCTCTGTCTCTCTTTTTCCTGCATTTGAGATTTTGAGTGACAAACTGTGGCTCGGAACACAGTCTGTGCTCCCCAGCTCTGTGAATTATTGCTCACCCCCTTCAAATAGTTCTCTTCCTGACATTTAAATCTGTAAGTATAATTATTTCCTCTGACCTGTCATTCCTTCCATCCTCTCTCTGCCCCTTTTGTCTTTTCTTCATCCCACCTCACATGGTCAAGATGGCAAACTCTAAGAACACATTTGGCTCTGATAGCACCCTTTAATCTTAATGCATAAATTATATTCCCTGTGTGGAATAAATGTGTGCCTTGCTTCTCCAATCGTCTGCTCCACACCAGTGCTCAAGTTGTCATTATATCTACGTGCATCTAGGTGTTCGTTTCCTCTCTCTGCAACCTTCCATCTGTTCCGTGAACATTGTTAATAATATGGTGCTGGGAGCCCCGAATTTCCTTCTTCTGTGGAAGTTCGTTGCATTAACAGCGAACAAGTCCCTCAAGCTTACATGGTTAAATGTGAAAAATGAACAACTCCCAGTACATTTTTGTGAAATTTTAGCATCAGATTGTGAACACGTGAAATATGTGGGGTTATTTGGATTTTCAACATCACAATAATGAAATAGTGATACATAGCAATAAATAATCATTTGTCTTGCCAGGCTACTTGACTTCAATCCTATTCACTTTTGCAGTGAGTTTTTTGAAAGATATGGTGGAGATGTTGAACAATCTTTAAAACCATATATTCAAAATAGGACTTTTAAGGTTTTTAAACTGCAAAATGTGGGACAGTGTTCAAAGTCACAGGATTATTTAATGCTGAATAGAATGGAGTGGTGAGTAAAATACTTTCCCTTCAGGAAGAAGATGGTGATCATGAATGTATTTTTATAAGCAAGGCAAAGTTTTCATACCATGGTTGTGACTTTTTTATCTAGTAAATATAATTGAACAACTGTCAGTGGCAGATGTAAAACCAGAATATTGAAAATGGGAACATTGAGAAAATTTAGAAGACCTGGCAAACTAATGCAGTGCATATGTTAATTTATTTCTCACATAGCTGTCGTGCAGATTATTTATTTTTTAGTTTTGGAAAAGGGGACTTTCTGTAGCTATTCTTTTGATCACTTCATAAACCCAAGCTCAAAGCCTTTGCAGGATTCTGTCAATTTGACAGGAAAGTGTATGAAAACGCCCAGTGGTGACTCTTCTGATTTTTCTGTTTTCCTTGCTCGTTAAAGGGAAGTATTTGACTTCTGTTTGCTGTGTCTTCACAGCAGAACAGATGAGATTGTCAGTTCACCACAAGAAATGTGAGTGTGAAAATTGCAACCTGTCACTCCATAGTGACCTTATTGTGTCACAGCATTTGATTTTGTAACGTGGACATCATTACAAACTAATGGTTAACATTGATAACACAAAATGAACTCAGAATTGAAATGTGTCCCATATTAAATTTAAAGAGACATGTGTATGTGTGCATATAAAAGATAAGTTTGGACAATTAAAAACTTTAAGGCTGTAATCTAAATTTCATTGCCTTTGAATTGAACTCCTCCTCACTGTTTGTTACTGGAACATCTCTATTAATGCTGAGATAAAATGAAAAGATTCAAAGGCTGCAAATCTGAAATAAAAGCAAAATGGTGGAATCACATAGGAGGTCCATAAGGAACTGAAAAATAACAGGTTTTTCAGGTGGAAACTGCTGTTTAACTGGAGTGTGGGAAGGGTATAGTGCAGTTTGTTGGCAAGCAACAGTTCTGCTCATTGCAGATACCCAGTTTGAATGGCTGCCCAGCTAGTGGGCAAGCCCTAGGAGGGGACCCTTAGGATAGCATGATAGGAGAACTTTGAAGAAGATAAGGCGTCGAGAATTTCAGTCATGTTGAAAATAGACTGAGACTGAGGAGTTTGAGGACTCCTTCAGGGGAATGTGGGGAGAACTCCTGCTCCACCTGGTCCACAAAGAATTTCTAAACAAATAGATTGTAGATATTTCACTTAGCCAGTTGCTGCCTTTTTTGTTGTTGGTTTAGTCACAGGATGTGGACATTGATAACCTGCTGAAAAATTAATACTCTTTCCTTTCTCTTGCCCTTGAGAAGGTGGTGGTAAGCTACCTCCCTGGATATCATTAAGTGGCTTGCTTAGCCAGTTCAGAGAGAGTTAAGACTAAGGATGGGACTTTCCAGCTGCGCTCACCCCAAAACCGGAAAATCTTATCCAAGGTCAATGGACATATGCATGGTCCATACATCTGCAGGTTGGCAGATTTGCTTTTCCTCAGGGACTTTAGTGAACCAGGTGGGTTTGATGATAGCCTGCTGGTTTTATGGTCACCGTACTAGCTTTTTATTCCGCCTTTAATTAGAAAATAGAACATAGAACATTACAGCACAGAACAGGCCCTTCGGCCTTCGATGTTGCACCGACCAATATAAAAAGCAATGCCCCTCCAAACTAAACCAATCCCTTCTCTTCCATATACTTATCAACTAACCTCTTAAACACCACCAAACTTGGCGCATCTACAACTGCTGCAGGCAGGGCATTCCACTCCCGAACCACCCTTTGGGTAAAGAACCTGCCTCTGATATCCGTCCTATAACTATCACCCCTTAATTTAAAGCTGTGTCCCCTCGTGCTAGCTTTTTCCATCCTAGGAAAAAGGCTATCACTGTCCACCCTATCTAAACCTCTAATCATCTTATATGTTTCGATTAGGTCCCCTCTTAGCCGCCTCCTTTCTAACGAAAACAACCTCAAATCCCTCAGCCTCTCTTCATAAGACCTGCCCTCCATACCAGGCAACATCCTGGTAAACCTCCTCTGTACCCTCTCCAATGCCTCCACATCTTTCTTATAATGTGGGGACCAGAACTGCACACAATACTCCAAGTGCGGCCGCACTAGAGTTTTGTACAGTTGCAACATGACGTTGCGGCTCCGAAATTCAATCCCTCTACCAATAAAAGCCAAGACTCCATATGCCTTCCTAACAACCTTCTCGACCTGACTGCCTACTTTCAGGGATCTATGCACATACACACCAAGATCCCTCTGTTCATCTAGACTACTAAGAATCCTACCATTTGCCCTATACTCTACACATTTATTATTTCTGCCATAGTGCATTACCTCACACTTTTCCACATTAAACTCCATTTGCCACCTCTCGGCCCAGCTCTGCAACTTGTCCAAGTCCCTCTGCAAACTATAACACCCCTCTTCACTATCTACCACTCCACCGACTTTAGTGTCATCTGCAAATTTACTAATCCATCCTTCAATACCCTCATCCAGATCATTTATAAAAATTACAAACAGCAGGGGCCCCAAAACAGACCCCTGAGGTACACCACTTGTCACCGAACTCCACGATGAATATCTCCCATCAACCACCACCCTCTGTCTTCTATCTGCTAGCCAATTCCTAACCCAATTAGCTAAATCACCCTCTATCCCATACATCTGCATTTTCTGCAGAAGTCTTCCATGGGCCACCTTATCAAACGCCTTACTAAAGTCCATATATACCACATCAACCGCCTTACCCCCATCCACCTCCTTAGTCACTTTTTCAAAAAACTCAATGAGGTTAGTAAGGCACGACCTACCCTTCACAAAACCATGCTGACTATCTCCAATCAATTCATTACTCTCTAAATAACTATAAATCCTATCCCTAATTATTCTCTCCAACACTTTGCCCACCACAGAAGTAAGACTCACTGGCCTATAATTCCCTGGAAGGTCTCTCTTCCCCTTCTTGAACAACGGGACCACATTCGCTGTCCTCCAGTCCTCCGGAACCACACCCGTAACCAACGAATTAATTAATAAACTAAATTTAAATTCCTCAGCTGCCATGGTAGTATTTGAGATCATTATGTCCATATTATTAGATCAGGCCTCTGGATTACTAATCCAGTAAAAATCATTATGTTACTGAACACCTTATAGGATCTGCAGCTGGGTGACAGGCTGCGCAGGAGTCCTTCGGTGTTTATTTAATTTTATGTTATGCCACCAATTATAATATTGTGCTGTGACTTTTGAATGTTAAGTCATTCAGATTGGAAAGATTCTGTTCATTAATATTGATATTTCAGTTGCCAATGAATCTCCATCATTTTCAATTAATTATTGTTTGATAAATTATTATAGGTTATAAGCAGCATAGATCCACAAAATATTGATGGTCAAATTAATATACTTAACTTATTTCATTATCTCATCTACCTCTCCCATGCCATCTCCTAACCCCTATGTCTCCTTCTATCCCATTACTGCATTAGAAGACTGGAAGTAGTCTAGATCTGCAAAGGCATGGTAGGTTGGGACTTGTTGTGGCAATCTGTACCATTCTTTGGAGGAGCTCATAAATTGATGCCTTGCCTGCCCTCCCAGGTGGATATAAAAGATCCCATGAGACGATCCCAAGAGTAGGTGGTAAGTGCTTCTGATATGCTGAAGAAAGTATATCACTCAGCAAATATCACTAAAATGTTTGCCCATTGGCCTTGTGGGACTTTTTTAACATATTAATTGATAAGACGTGGGCGAGAATTTATTGCTTATCCCTAAATGTTATTGAGAAGGTGGCGCTGAGCTATCATTTTGAATTGCTGCAATCTATGTATGTAGGGACATCCACAGTGTTGTTAGGGAGTGGGTTTTAGAATTTTGACTCAGTAACAGTGAAGGAACAGTGATATATTTCGAAAACAGAATGGTATGTGATTTGGGGGGAACTTTGAGGTAGTGGTGTTCCCATGTGTCCATTACCCTTGTTCTTCCTGATGGTAGCAGTTGTGAGTTTAGAAGGTACAGTCCGAGCCTTCGTGAATTTCTGCACTGTATCTTGTAGGTGTTACACACTATTGCCATTATTTATTTGACTGAGAGAATAAATATTTGTAGATGATGTGCCAATCTAGCAGATTACTTTGTCCTGGATGTGTCAAGCTTCTTAAGTGTTGTTGGAGCTGCACTCACCTGGGCAACCGGAGAGTATTCTGTCATTCCTGACTTATGCTTTGTAAATGGTGAACAGGCTTTAGAGAGTCAGGAGATGAGTTACTCTCCACAGGATTCCTAGTATCTGAACTATCTATATAGCCACAGTATTTACATGGCAAGCCAAGATCAGCTTATGATCAACTGTAACTCCAAGGATGTTGTTAGAAGGGGATTCAGTGATGTTAACATCATTGAACATCAATGTGTGGGGATTAGATTCTGTTTTGATGAAGGTGGTCATAACCCGGCTCTTGTATGGCACAAATGTTACATGCTACTTCACAGCCCAGGGTTGTACATTATCTAGGTTTTGCTGCATTTGGATATGAACTGCTTCAGTATCCCAGGAGTTGCAAATGGTGCTGCACATCATGCAATCATCAGTGAACATTCCCATTCTGACCATATGATGGAAGGAGGTAACTGGTGAAGCAGCTGAAGATTGTTGAATTAGGAAACTACCCTGAGGAACTCCTGTAATAACAGCCTGAGCAGCGATGATTGACTTCTAACAACCAATTAGACTGGATGATCTTCCGGACCATGAGGTTGTGGTTGAGTACAGTTCTGCTGTTACTGATGGCCTACAACATCTCAAGTCTTGAGTTGCTAGATCTGAATAAAATCCATCCCATTCAGTGTGGTGTTAGTGTCACATAACATGATGTATATCGTCAATGTGAAAATAGGAATTTGTCTCCACAAAGGCTCTGCCATGGTCTCTCCTACTGATATTGTCATGGAGGATGAACCTTTGGCAGGCAGTTAGGTGAAAATGAGGTCACAAATTAGTTATGTTTTTCCTTTTGTTGACTCTGTCACTACCAGTTATCCTGGTCTGTAGTGATCCTTCTAATCACTGTTGGTGATGGACATTGATATCCTCCACCAAGAGTACATTCTGCTCCTTTGCCACTCCCAGTGTTTCTTCCAGGTGGTGCTCAGCATGGAGCAGCATGGATTCACAGCTAAGGGTGCAGCAGACATTCTCAGTAGGAGGTTTTCTTATTCGTATTTGACCTGAGCCTTCTTGGGGTCTGAGGTTGATGTTGAGATCTCCCTCCCAACTTTATACCATTGTTCTGACACCTCTATGGAGAATAATGGTGACATCTAGGACATTATTTGTTGGATATGATTTCATAAGTATGACTATTATTGTGACTGTTTGTGAGACAGCTCTCCAAATCTTGGCATAAGTCCTGGATGTTAGTAAGGAGGATTTTGCAAAGTTGACAAGGTCGATGCTGGATGGCTCATCTGGATTAATGTCTTATTTGTGTTTAATACAATTGAATGGTTTATTAGGCCACTTAAGAATCAATCACATTGCTGTGGATCTGGAGTCACACATAGACCAAACCCGGCAAGGACAGCAGATTTTATTTTGCTAAGGTGGGTTTTTATGATATTTGACAATGGTTTCATGGTTATCATTAGACTTTTAATTTGTAGTTTTAATTAGTTGAAGTCAAATTCCGTTTTGGGCAGTGGTGGGATTCAAGTTCAGTGCCCAGAGCATTACCCTGGGTCCCTGGATTACTAGTCTAATGGTGACAGCATTTCACCATAGTCCTGTTGTGAAGACATTGACTGCTATCATTTCTTGCATTCCAGCTAAGTTCACGAAAGCAGTTCACCACCACAGTCTCAAGGGTAATTAGGAATGGGTGATGAATGTTAGCCTCACCTGCAACGTCCACATTCCACAAACGAATAAAAAAAGCTTGAACTTCAAAGTACTTCACTGGCTGTGAAGCACTTTGGGTTGTCCGGAGACTGTATACAGTGCTTTAGTTTTCTTTCCCCACCATCCCCTTCCCCCCATCCTTGTTCCTTACCACAATGCATAAACAAACTTAAATAGCTTGCAGTTATGAAGGGTTGAATAGACGAGACCAAGATTTGTTGAAGTTCAACATTTCTAACAGCTGTTTTGCTCTTTGGCCTGCTAGTGGCCAGATTGACACACTAGCTGACTGTTAGACAGAGAAGCCAATGTAGAACATCACAATTGAGGACAGTCCCCAGCGACTGGAAAAGAACAAGGCTTGATGACAGAGCTTGAAGCATGCGAGTGAGAAGAAAGAGAAGAGACAAAGATCTCCCACACTCAAGAGTTGAGCACAGACACATAGGCCAAAATCCTTGTGGCTAGCGTTTTCCAGTGCTGCTGAAAATGAATGTAGTTCTCTTTCCATTTCCTAATTTTCTTTTCTCACTCGTCTGCCTTGGACAAGACCGGAGAATCCCACACATAATGTAACCGTGAAAAATGATGTTACGCGTGTATACATGGCTGAAGTCATATTCCCCAATTTTCAATTTTAAGCTTCCTTTTTAATGTGCAGGACAGAACCTTATAAAAGGGTGTGATTGTCATTTTAACATAGAACCAATTGGAGTGTGCATCAGGTATCACTGGACTAATGTGTGATCAGTTGGATGGATAGATGTGCAATGTCATTCATGTTTTTGCTGCCTGTTCATCATGTCTCCCACCTAGACATCAATGTTAATTCTCAGTTATTCTCAGCTTCTCTAATTCTCACCTTTGATCGGAAGTACCACAGTATGGAAAATCTGTAATCTCTTTTAAATATCTGTGGAATCCATAATTGTTTGAAAAGGACTTTTAAGTGTTTGCATCAATTATAAAAGAATAAACTAATTTTGTGGCAACTGTTCCTGGAAGCAGCATGAACAGGAAGGAAGTTATGACCAGATGCCTGTCACTGTAAACACAAAGGAGAGCTATAAGCTGAAGAGCTGAAGGGTGAAAGCACAGATGCAAACTCAAAGAAAAAGTAGATAGAGACAGAAGGGAATGCACTGAGTTCTTGTGAGAAGAGGAAGCAAATCACTCTCAGGAAGATGTTTTTCTGTTTGGCAGAAAAAGTGACATGAACTGTTGGAGATTGTATGTGAACTGGCTGTAAGATGTAAAACATAAAAAGTTGTATAAATAACTCAGAGCTCAGTATTTTCCCCAGAAGTGGCCAAACTGTGAACTGGGATATTATTTGATGATAAATCGAAAAGAAACTACGGGTAGCTACATCATCAGGACTGTGATGACCTGAGGGACAGAGAGTTTGTAGAAGTGAGCCTTGATCTGTGAAGGTTATTGGTATTGGAAGTTGTTGTCGGTGTGACTCCTGACCTACGCTGCATGAATAAAGAACATCATACTGTATAGAAACGTAGTACCACACTGGGGAATGAGTGATATGAAAGCTTGTGGATGTGTAAAGCATATCATTATTATATCAACTATTTAAAGTGAAATTTATCTTTTAATTTGAAGTATTAAGTGAAATCTTGTTGATAATTTCTTTGGGGGCTATTTAATAAATTCGGTTATTTCAGTTTACAGTTTCCCCATGGGGATTGTAACAATTTTAAATGACCAATTCTATACTTTGAATTGGTATATTCAATATACCAATATTGCAATCAGCAGTGTAGTTTTTACTTAAATCTATCATATTAATGTTACAGTTACTGGTATGTATAACTATTAACAGCCTTTAAAATAAACGGTAATGTTGTGAAGTATGTTCCAGGATGTATGTAAGAACAAATAGCATTCTAAATGACAGCAGGCTGACCAAGCAAATAGGGAATGGGAAGTTGCTTTGTATAATCAATTATTATTAAGGAGTTAGGCTAATGCTGTTTTGCCACTGGAACAGCCTTGTCATCTTGCACTAGCAATGCAAGTGTAGAGCTGTAACAGATTTTCAGTTTTGTCATTTAAATGTTGCACATGTTAAGAAAGGGGGAAGTTGTATTTCTTGGCATCTTTCACAACCTCGAGAGTAGAACATAGAACATAGATCACTACAGCACAAACTGGGCCTTCAGCCCACAAGTTGCATTGATCATATTCATACCTACCAGGCCTATCTATAACTCTCAATCCCATTAAATCCCATGTACTCATCCAGAAGTGCCTTAAAAGACCCCAGCAAGTTCGCCTCTACCACCACCAACGGTAGCCGATTCCAGTCACTCACCACCCTCTGAGTGAAAAACTTACCCTTGACATCCCCTCTGTACCTGCTTCCCAGCACCTTAAACCTGTGTCCTCTCCTAGCGACCACTTCAGCCCTGGGAAATAGTTCTGAGAATCCACCCTATCTATACCACTCAACATTTTATAAACCTCTATCAAGTCGCCTCTCAATCTCTGTCTCTCCAGGGAGAAGAGACCTAGCTCCCTCAATCTTTCTTCATAAGGCATGCCTTCCAATCCAGGCAACATCCTTGTAAATCTCCTCTGCACCCTCTCAATAAAGCATTTGATAAGGTTCCCCATGGTAAGCTACTGCAGAAAATAATGATGCATGGGATTGAGGATGATTTAGCAGTTTGGATCAAGAATTGGCTAGCTGAAAGAAGACAGAGGGTGGTAGTTGATGGCAAATGTTCAACCTGGAGTTCAGTTACTAGTAGTATGCCGCAGGAATCTGTTTTGGGGCCACTGCTGTTTTGTCATTTTTATAAATGACCTGGATGAGGATGTGGAAGGATGGATTAGTAAATTTGTGGATGACACTAAAGTTGGAGGAGGTGGGGCAGTGCGGATGGATGTTGAAGTTAGCAGAGGGACATAGATAAGCTGCAGAGCTGGACTGAGAGGTGGCAAATGGAGCTTAATGCGGAAAAATGTAAGGTGATTCACTTTGGAAGGAGTAACACAATTACAGAGTATTGGGCTAATGGAAAGAGCCTTGATAATGTGGATGAACAGAGAGATCTCGGTGTCCATGTTCATAGATCCCTGAAATTTGGCACTCAGGTGGATAGGGTTGTTAAGAAGGCGTACGTGTGTTAGCTTTTATTGGTAGAAGGAATTTCAGAGCCATGAGATCATGTTGCAAAACTCTGGTGCCACTGCACTTGGAGTACTGCGTACAGTTCTAGTCGCTAGGAAAGATATGGAAGCATTGGAAAGGGTACAGAGGAGATTTACCAGGATGTTACCTGGTATGGTGGGAAGGTCTTATGAAGAAAGGCTAAGGAACTTGAGGTTATTTTCATTAGAGAGAAGAAGGCTAAGAGGTGACTTAATTGAGGCATACAAGATGATCAGAGGAGTAGATAGGGTAGATAGTGAGAGCCTTTTTCCTTGGATGGTGATGGCTAACATGAGGGGGCATAGCTTTAAATTAAGGGATGATAAATATAGGACAGAAATCAGAGGTATTTTTACTCAGAGGGTGGTGAGAGTATGGAATGGCCTGCCTGCAGCAGTAGTGGACTTGCCAACTTTAAGGGCATTCAAATGGTCATTGGATAAACATATGGATAACATTGGAATAGCTTAGGTTAGAGGGTCATTAGATTGGTTCCACTGGTCAGCGCAACATCAAGGGCCAAAGGGTCTGTCCTGCACTGTTATGTTCTAAGGTGGTCTTCATGACACATGACATCGCAGAATCGCTGAGCAGAAACTGATAGCCAAGTTCCGCATACATGAGAACGGCTTCAACCGGGATCTTGGGTTCATGTTATGCAATCTGTAACCCCCATGACTTGCCTGCGCTTGCAAAATCTCACACCTCTTTAACCTGTGCGCAATCGTCTCTCCACTCACATTGTCTGCACCTGTAAAGACTTGATTACCTATTAAGAGTCGCATCCCAACCATTATCTTGTAATTGAGTTTGTGTCTATTTATGTCCTGTTTGTGAAACAAATCCTGCATGCACAAGTTGAAGGAGCGATGCTCCGAAAGCTTGTGCTGCCAAATAAACCTGTTAGGCTTTAACCTGGCGTTGTGAGACTACTTACTCAACATCAGAGCTTGCAGAGGCTGCCAGTTCAATCGCAGCTGTCTTCCAATAGCAAACCAGGGAACCAGAGACTGTGGGGTGAAAGGTCACAGCCTGTCTGTTCAATCTGATGGTTCTCCAATCTGATAACTAACCAGCATTGGACCTCTTTAATTGATCACTTCCTTGCAGTAGCCATGTTTAAATGCCGTCACACGTACTTGCCTCAGCAGTGTCCAACTGACCTCTGGGACTGCCAGCCCAACATTGCTGTGGGCCCTTTGATTAGAATGAAGTCTCGGGAACCTGCCAAATTATGATGAGTGTCAGTGGGTGGACTGACAACATGGGCAGGCTCAAGGCCCCCCATATGTCACTGTCCCAGTGCCCACCAAAAAATCCAGCCTTAGGATGCAAGCATTACGCCAAGGTTGATATCTTGCATTATACACATTGCTCCTTTTGTTTCATGGTATTTAATGGAGCTACAGAGTGGTCCCGGAGTATTCACTGTCTGAAGCATGTACGTTTATGGTAGACTTGTTTGGAATGGAATATCCTGTTTACAAAGAAATTAATGAATAAAGCAGCTCTAAATCTAAAGCAAAAACTGGAAATGTGGCTGTTATATAACTAGTGTTGAAGAGTATCAGGCGGCACAGTGGAGCACTACTGCCTCACAGCACCAGGTACCCGGGTTCAATTCTGGCCTCGGATGATTGTCTGTATGGAGTTTGTATGTTCCATAATGTTTGAGTGGGTTCCCTGCGGGATATCCAATTTCCTCCCACAGTCCAAAGATGTGCGGATATTCAATTTCCTCCCACAGTCCAAAGATGTGTGGGTTACATTGATTGACCATGATAAATTAACCCTATTGTCAGGGGGATTAGCAGGATGAATATGAGGGGTTACAGCAATTGGGCCTGGATGGGATTGTGGCTGGGTACAGACTTGTTAGGCTGAATACCCTCCTTCTGCACTGTAGGGATTCTATGACCTTCGGAGTGTGGGAGTGTGTCACGGTGCTGCCCGTTTTAATCTTGTTTTTCTTTCATATAGCTGATGTTTATTCTGCTATTCACATCTCCTCCAGATCTATCCATTGTATCTGTACTATGCATTACCATTCCCTTTGGCCTTGCAGCATCAACCCATTTGTCTTTTAATCTCTGCTGCTAGCCATCCTATCCCAGACCTTTCCTTTAGCTCTTTTTCCCACCCACCTTTCTCTTACTTGCTTAAAACATTTCTAACTTTTCCCATTCTGATGAAATGTCATTGACTGGGTCAGATTTTCATCAGGAGGACAGATACTCAGAGTCCTGAATTTTCCCAAACCTGTGATTCAGTCTGTCTTACTTTTATGTTGAGAAGGTAGGCATGGGCTCGAGATGGGTCTGCTGCCTCTGGAGACAGAACTGAGATGGCAACAGAAGCAAAAGGATGGCAAAGCTGGCAGAAAAGAATATTTGCATTTTTTATTGGGTCATCGGCCCAACTGTATTCATGATAGTTAGGATCTCTAGGCTCACACGCCTTCATCCCACTCCATGCTCCTGAATATCTCCATTGCTGTTTCATACCCCTTTCACCTTCTCAGAATGTCTCCATGTTCTCTCCAAGCTCCCTCACTGCTTATGTACCCTGTGCATATTGAATCAGCCACATAATGACTCTGGAAGGTCTTGAAATAGTTGTGTTATATAAAAAAAACAAAAATTCTTTTGAAAAACACTTCCCCCACTTACATTTTCATAAAACTGTCAGTCAAACACAGACAGTGAAAATCCCACTGAATAAACCTTTAATTCTGACCAAAAAAAGGCACAGGCATTAATAAACCACGTATAAGAAAGGAAATAAAGCCATCAACCAAACAAAGCTATCTGTCGGCTTCAAGGTAAATAATTCGCTCCCCCCCCTCCAAATGGGCAGAATGTATGAGTCATACTGAAGTTCAGCTAAACTTTCATATTGAAGCCAAATGAGAGCTGTGTTAACAGAGACAGGGTGAACAGATGCCCAGGCATCTGTTTTATCTGATGGCCTCATTATGAATGCTTGTCTGCAAAGAGAATTTCTAGCTTTTTTTTGATTAAGAGTTCTAATATTTTGTTTCAACCTGATCTTTCTAATATTGGATTTTCAATGCCCATTTTTCTCTTGGACAAGATTGAAGGTTTCTTCAATGGAACTTTCATTAGTGACGTTTGTTGACATGAGAAGATAGGTGCTTTTTTTTACCAGTGTGAAGGCTGAATGCCTGATTTTTTTTTGGTTCCAACTCTAGACAAGATTCCTTCATAGTTAACAACTCCCATGAGTAACCATAAATCATGTCTTCTGCAAAAGTCAATCAAACTCCATTAGATTTGTAAGAGGTTTGAAATATTCACCCTTGGAATGGAGCTGGCAACGTCAGTAAGACTATATGTGGGCTCACTACTTGTATCCTTTGCCCATGCAGGAAAAAAAATGCAGGAAACAGGAATGAAGGTGCAAATCCTGGAATCAGGTACTGCTTACCATTTTTAAAGCCTGCATGCTTCCGTTTTGATGCAGACAAAGGCATGAAAATTCAGGTCATTAGCAGTGTTTCTCTCTACATATTCCTGACCTGCTGAGTATTTCCAGCATTTTTTGTTTTCAATTCAGATTTTTAGCATTTTGCTTTTCTGCAGTGGCTAAATGTATGGTTTGACAATGGCAGGTTGTTGAGTGGAGATGCATATTGAGTTATAGAGGTCTACAGCATAGCAGAAAAAAAACCCAATCACCCAACAATTTCAATTCCATTTTCCAGCACTTGACCTTGTATGCCTTGACATTGCAAATGCACACCAAAATTCTTCTTAAATGTTATGTGGGTCTCTGTCTCTGCCACCCTTTCAGGCAGAAAATTCCAGATTCCCATCACCTTTTGGGTGGAAAAAGTTATTCCTCACATCCCCTCTAAATGTCTTTCCCCTTAGCTTAAATCTGTGCTCCCTGGTCTTGATCCCTCCGCCAAGGGGTAAGGTTTGATCCAGAGTACTCTGTCAATGCCCCTCATAATTTTATACATCTCTATCATGGCCTTCCTCTGTCTCCTTTGCTCCAAGGAAAACAATGCCATCCTATCCAATCTCTCTTCGTAAGTAAAATTCTCCAGCCCAGGCAGCATCCTCTGCACCCTTTCCAGTGCTGTCACATCACTCCTATAATGTGGATTCCAGAACTGCACACAATACTCTAGCTGTGGCCTTACTAATGCTTTATGTAGTTCCAACATAATCCCCCTACTTTTAAACACTATGTCTTGACTTATAAAGGAAGGTATACAACATTCCTCCTTAACCACTTATCTATCTGCCCTACTACCCTAAGGAACTGGTACACATGCACAGCAAGACCTCTCTGATTTCTGGTACTTCCCAGGGACATGTTGTCCATCATGTAGTCCCTTACTTTGTTTGTCCTGTCCACGAGACCAAAATTAGAGAAACAGAGCATTTTTGAGGATTTGGGAAGGCAAGTTCTGCACCTTCTGCACTATAAATTTTTATGCTCTTTAGAATCTCAGCCATACTGTTGAATACATTTCCATAGGATATAAATTCTGCAGAGAAACAGATGGTGTAAACTGGTGGCAAGTTTTTACTTGCATTCCCAACTCGTAGAGTCAAATTACTTAGCACCCTGTCAGTCAGGTTTATGTTCATTTATTCAAGTTTATCAATCTTGATAGTAATGGAGCTGCACTACTTTGAGCACAAATGCAAGTAGGATTGATCTTTTCTATTGTATTCTGCATTGTTGTTCTGCTTCAGATTAGTGAACAGAATAATACTGTCCTAACTGACAAGGGCAGTGTTTGGAATTCACTGAAATTCATTTTAAAACATTTGTGTTTTTAAATCACATGTAAAAGATGCTTTAAAAAGAGACAGTAAAACATGAATAGTAAATAGTGAACTCACAGTCCTGTAGAAAATACCATGTATGTTGCAACAGCTCAATATGAAACTGCAACATTTTTATTATTGTTTAATTTCTTTGGTGTCTATTATTAGCAAGGTCACTATTCGTTGTCCATTCCTAATTGCTCTTAACGGAGTGCCTCACTAAGCCATTTCAGACTAGCCAAGCAACAGCCTGACATAGTCATACTTGCGGAATCATACCTTATGATTAATATTCCAGACATCACTATCACCATTCCTGGTTATGCCTTACCAGCAGGATAGACCCTGCAGAGGTGGCAGCAGCACTGTAGCATACAGTTGAGAGGGAGTTTCCCTAGATATACTAAACATAGACTCTGGGCTCCATGAAGCCTCATGGCATCGGGTCTGACATGGGCAAGGAAACCACCTGTTGATTACCATAAACTATCCATCCTCAGCTGATGAATCAGTACTCCTCCATATTGAATATCACTCTGAGGAAGCATTAAGAGACTTCAGTATCTATCACCATGAGTGGCTCAGGAACACCGTCACAGATCGAGCTGGCCAGACATAGCTGCGAGACTGGGACTGTGAAAGGTACTGAGAGAACCACCAAGAGGGAAAAACATACATGACCTCGTCCTCACCAATCTGCCTGCCATAGATGCATCTGTTTATGACAGTTTCGATAGCAATCACCATTGCACAATTCTTGTGGAGAAGAAGCCCTGTCTTCATATTGAGATTACCCTCCATCGTCTTGTGTGGCACTGTTACCATGCTAAATAGGATAGACATCAAATAGATCTAGCAACTAAAGACTGGTCATTCATGAGGTACTGTGGGCCATTAGCGACAGCAACATTTTTTCCAGCCACAATCTGTAGCCTCCAGAGTCGGCATATCCCCCACTCTACCATGAGCACCAAGGGAATCATCACAAGTTCAATGAGGAGTGCAGGGCATGCCGGAGCAACATCCGGCATACCTACGATTGAGTTGTCAACCTGGTGAAGCTGCGATATAGGACTACTTGCATGACAAACAACATAATCAACAAGTAATAGACAGAACTAAGAAATTCCATAGCCAACAGAGCAGTTCTTTTCTTAGAAGCCCTGCCATATTTAGTCGTGAATGGTAGTGGATAGTTAAACAACTCACTGGAGGAAGAGTCTCCACAAATATTCTCATCCTGAATGAAGGAGGAGATCAGCACATCTGTGCAAAAGATAAGGCTGAAGCATTCGCCGCACTTCTCAATTAAGATTGTTAAGTGGATGATTCATCTTGGCTTTTTCCAAAGGTCCCTAGCATCACAGATGTCATTCTTCAGCCAAATCAATTAATTTTATGTGATGTTAAGAAACAACTGAAGACGCTAGATATTGCAATATTCCAGCAAAAGTCCCAAAGACCCTGTCATCCAAAAATTGCTGTGCCCCTAGCCAAGCTGTTCTAGTACAGCTGCAACACTGGTATCGGTGTGGAAAATTGCCCAAGCGTGTCCTGTACACAAGAACCAGGACAAATCCAGTCTGGCCAAACACTGCCCCATCAGTCTGCTCTTGATCATCAGCAAAGTGATGGAAAAGTTACAACAGTGCTATCAAGCGATACTCAGCAATAACCTACTCATGGATACTCAGTTTGGGCTGCACCAGAGTCACACAGCTCCTAACGTCATTATAACCTTGGTTCAAACATGGTCAAAAGAGCTGAATGCTAGAGATGGAGTGAATTTCTGCCCTTGGTATCTGCATTTGACTGAATGTGGCACCAAGGGGCCTTTGCAAAACTGAAGTCAATGGGAATCAGGGCAAAACCCTTCACTGGTTGGAGTCATGTCTGCTACAAAGGAAGATGGTTGTGATGATTGGAGGTCAATCATCTCAGCTCCAGGACATCGCTACAGAAGTTACTCAAGGCAGTGTCCTAGGTCAGCCATCTTCAGCTGCTTCCCCTCTTTTAACCTTCCCTCCATCATAAGGTCAAAAGTGGGGATGTTCACAATGTTCAGCACAATTTGCAACTCCTTAGATGCTGAAGCTGTTCATGCGCAAATGGAGCAAGACCTGGACAATATCCAGGCTGACAAGTGGCAAGTAACTTTCATGCTCTGCAAGTACCAGGCAATGATATTTCCAGCAAGAGAGATCTAACCACCGCTCCTTGACATTCAGTTGCATTACTATCACTGAATTTCCACTGTCAACATCCTGGCGTTACTATTGACCAGAAGCTGAACTGGACCAGCCATACAAATACTGTAGCTACCAGAGCAGGTCGAAAGCTATTAATCCTGCAGTGGGTAACAATACCTCTTGACACCTCCACACAAAGCTTGTCCACCTCTATAAGGCACAAGTCAGGAATGTAATGGAATACTCTTCATTTGCCTAGATGACTGCAGCTCCAACAAGAAGCTTTATACTACCAAGACAAGGCAACCTGCTTTATTGATACCCCTTCCACAAACATCAGTTCCCCCATCACCAACGAACAATGGCAGCATGTGTACCATGGTACCAGTGTATCTACAAGATACACTGCAGGAACTCACCAAGTTTTCTTAGACAGCACCATCCAAACCCACGTCTATTACTATCAAGAAGGACAAGAGCAGCAGATACCTGGGAACACCACCAATTCAAGGTTCCCTCTGAGTCACTCACCACTTGGAAATATATTGCTTTTCCTTAATTATCACTGGGTGAAACCCTGGAATTCTCCCCTAACAGTTCAGGAACTACAGTGAATTGAAGAAGGCAGTTCACTACTATCTTCTAAAGGGCAGCTAGGAACAGGCAGTAAATGCTGGCCTAGTCAACGGTGCCCACATCTCACAAAATGAATTTTAAAAAAAGCATCTTCCCATATGAAGAAGCATTTTTAAGTGTTAAATGGCATTTCACTAAGGTAGTGCAGGAACCAACTATAACAATGATTTTTCACAAAATTTATCAAGGCAAAGTACAGAAGAACCACAAAATAGGCTTTTTAACTTAAACACTAGGGAATATTTCATTATAGGTGTCCAATGTCCTACAATCAGGACTTAGTCAACTTAACCAGGTTCCACCTTGGAAGGATCCACCTCAGGATCACATAACCCACATTCTTAATGGGCCAATACACACCCCACTCCCCCAACAAACATATATAACATTCTACAGTGCAAAAAGCGGCCGTTTGGCCCATCCGGTCTGCACTGACTCTGACAGAGCACCAATCCAAGCTCTATTCCCATAACCCTGGACAGTATCTTGGCTAATCCATCTAACCAACACATCTTCGGACATTAAGGGACAATTTGACACAGCCAATCCACCTGATCTGCACATCTTTCAACTGTGGGAGGCAGCCTGAGCACCGAGAGGAGATTCACACAGATACGGGAAGAACATGCAAACTCCACATAGTCATCCAAGGCTGTGAGGCGGCAGCACTAACCACTGTGTCACCATACTGCCCATACATAGTGTTTTGATAAAGAAGTGTTTTGAGAAATTCTGTCAGGGCATCTACAACTGGCAGATTTTCTATAGCTTTGTGCTTTAATAGAGTGCCTTTTAGCATGGCAGAATTGTCTAAAGTGCTTTATAGGATCGTAGTCAGACAAAAATTGATGCCAAGCTAAAGGAGAAGACTTTAGGCCACATGTTGAAAGCCTTGTCCAGAGATGTAGCTCTTAATGAGCTTTTAAAAGGAAGAAAGGAAGGTGGAGAGGTCTGGGTAATTAATTCCAGAACATAGGGCCTAGTTGATTGAGGGCATTGCTGCCATCAATAATGGGGTACAAGACACAAGAATTGGAGGAATGCCGAGTTCTTGGAGGGTTGTTATGTCAAAGCAAATTACAGAGACAGGGAGGGGAGAGGCCATGGAACAATTGTAATGTAAGGATGAGAATTTTAAATTCAGGTGGAATGTCACCATTTTAGGTAAATCAACACAGTGGGTGAGTGGGATTTGATGTAAGTTGGGATCAGTAGAAAAGAATTTGCATGAGCTTATTTTTATGGAGGATGAAAGTTAGAGGCCAATCAGTTGAATTTGGAGGTAGGGGCAATACAGTGGTGGTTCCTGCAGAAGATGGGTTGAGATAGGGCCAAAGACTGGTTGTTTAGGAAGTCTTGGTAACAGGGAGATATAGGATTAAAAAATCAGGTCAGAGTGAATTAGACACCATAGTCTTCGTTCAGCTTGAGACACTGACCAGAAAGAAATGTGAAATCAATGGCCAGGGATGGAGTTTGTTAATGTCTTGATATTTTGTGCAATTTGTTTGGATTAACACAGTATGTTGCAATATAGTTGCAGTACTCTGGTTCTTTCTGTTTTTTTGAGTAAATGTGGAGTGTGGTTTAAGCATCAGTAATATTTGGAGTTCTGCTCCATTCATTGATGTATAAAGGAATGAGAAGCCAGGCACATCTCTAATGATTAACAGAGTAAGCTACAGCGTGAATGTTGTCAGCATTTCTACTGCTCTGCATGCTTTTGAAGGTCTGTTTAAGATTGGTCCCACTTCATATTGTTGCAAAACAGAAGTATTCTTGTTGAATGATGGTGGGGGATTTGTGCAAAAGCCAGCCCATCTCAGGTTCACAAAATTATAATAATGGAAAATGGTGGTGTTTTTCTTTCCTTTTAGCAATAATTTTCTGGTTCAAAGAAGAAATGACAGAAAAATCTAGTTACGTTTAACGCGTCAAAACAAGCAAAGATAGCAGGTTCGTGAGCTTGAAGAATAAATTTGGCTGTCTAGATGGCCAAAGCTTTTGAGTTTTATCTGTTATCAACTAACCATTGGTTTCTTCATTCTATAATATATAATACTTTATATTTTGCTTTGCTAGACTGCATTTCTGATCTTCCTTTCATAGGAAAAGATTTTCTTAAAATTTCACACATTTTTGTAACAAAGATAAATGTTGGAACAGTTTTCTCTGACTTTTACGATTTTTCATACAACTTTGATTAGAGCAACAACCATTTATATGTTTTTGAATCATTTCTATAGTAACAAATTCCTGTTCAGTACAAATTCTTTCATTTATCTTCTAAATAAGTTGATGAACAAGATTTCAATTTAAATGTAAAACTACTTGATGCACATGTTCTGTTCTCGCTGCTTATGCATGAGAACCAATTAGAATCAGATTTTAATAATGGTAAATGAAATTAAGGAAACATGTAGATACTTGAAATCAGGTAATTGTAAAACAGATATGAAAAGGATAGTGTAAAATAACAATACAATAAATTGCTCTTCAGTGTCAAACGAAGCATAACAGACAAGAATAGATACCCAGCAGGAAGTGTCATTTTAAGGAGGATCTTCTAGAGGAGATGGGTAGGTGAAGGGAAATGCTGGAAGTGACTTTTTATATTGAGAGAAGAAAAGAGTTGGGGCAAATTGATTAAGAGTGGGGGAAGGGAGAGTGATAACGTGAACAGAGTGAGCAATAACTGCTAACATGAAGTTTCGAAAGGAGGCAAGAGAAACATCTTAAAAGTAGAATGGACAAGACTGAGTGATTAGAAAAAAAGCTGAGGATTGAAATCTGAATTGGGGGTGTTGGGGAGTCAGGGCAATTGCATATTTCACTGATTTTTTTTGCATTTTTCTCTTCTGATTATTGTGTGTTTCTGAAGGAATGTTATAAATTCTGGGCTGGATTTTAGAAGGTTAGGATTGGAGGAGACTGGCTAAATGGGGTAAACTTTGAACATTCTAGCAACTCAAGACTGAGCATTCGTGAGACGCTGTGGGTGATCAGCAGCAGCAGAACTGTACTCCATCACAATCTGTAACCTCATAATTGGCTGGGTTGGATTTGATCTGTTTCCACATTGGTGTAAAATAAGAGAACATGCCAATTTCCACATTGTCAGGTAGATGCCAATATTGTTACTGTGCTGGAAAAGCTTAGTTAGGGATCCAGAAAGTTCTGGAGCACAAGTTTTCAGGACTGTTCCTGGAAAATTGTCAGGGTCCTTAGCCTTTACAGTCTCCAGTGTCTTCAACTGTTTCTTATTATCACATCGAGTGAATCAAATTAGCTGAAGACTGATGTCTGTGATGTTGGGGATCTCCAGAGCAGGCTGAGATGGATCATCCACTCAGCACTTTTAGGATTAAATTCGTTACAAATGCATTTATCATTTGCTCAGATGTGCTGAGCTCCTCCTTTATTGAGGTGAAGTCTCCTCTTCCAAGGAACTGTTCAATTGTCCACCACCATTCACTGCTGGATGTGGCGGGACTGCAGACTTGATCTGTTGGTTGTGGGATTGCTTAGCTCTGTCTATTTCTTGCTACTTATGAGTTTGGCATGCAAATTGCCAAATTTTTAGCCTTTTGTTGCTCTTGAGTGTGATGGAATACTCTTTCCTTTTCTGGATGAGTGCAGCTCCAACAACACTCAAAAATCCCGATACCATCCAAGACTTGGTTGCTATCCATTCCACAACATTCAGTCCCTCCATTATCGATGAACACTGGCAGCAATGTGCATCATCTACAAGACGCACTTCTGGAAGTCATCAATGTTCATTCACAGCACCTTTCAAACCATCACTACCATCTAGAAGGTAAGGGCAACAGATACCTTGAGCCACCACTATCTGAAGTTCCCCTCCAAGGCACTCATCGTACTGGCTTGGAAATATATTTCCATTCCTTCACTTGTTGTTTGGTCTAAATCCTAGAATTCCCTCTCTAACAGCACTTTTAGGTGTATCTACATATACTACAGGGACTGCTGTGGTTCAAGAAGGCAGCGCACCACCACCTTCTGAAGGACAATTAGAGATGGGCAATAAATGCTAACCTAGCCATTGGTGCTCACATCCTGTGAGTTAATTAATGAAAGAAAATCTTTATTCTTGTTTACTAACCAGGTTTGGACAGTCAGTGAAAATAATATGGTAGTGAAGTTTAACTGCTGTTAGTTTTTAGTTTCAGTTATAGAATTTTGACACTTGAGTTCCTTTTAAATATTTTGATGACTAATTAGAGCATTATAATCCTGAGGATGGAATAGTTCATTTCTCCATTTCATATGATTTCCCCATCTCTTTTTTAGTAAATGTATATTTGTACCTATATCGTAGTAATTGTAGTTTTTTTGAGTACATTAATGATTTGACTTATTATTCGGAAGAATTTTATCCAGCAATAAATAGAATTGTATAAATTGTACAATAAAATTGTCTGGCACTGTGAAATCTGGAAATGCAGATCAATTTCAAATTCATTATAATTCTGAAATTATTGCCTTCCTGTGCATCCATTTAATGTTATCATGGCTTGATAACAATATGGCATTCTAAAATACATGTTCTAATTGCAATGCTGTTCAGATCAATAGCAAAAAAAGTCTAACTTCAACAAAATAAGAGAACATACCAATTTATTCTTCTATATAATCTAATATAGAGGAGCATATAATTAATTAATTTGGTTAGTGGGAGTGATAACTGAACAAAATCGTAAATAATTGTGTAGATGAGTAGGAGTGCATTGTAAGTTGAAATGAGATTGCATGAAAGAATCCTGACATTCAATGCCAATACAGTAAGCTGAGGATAGCGGAAATGAAGATATATACCAAACTTCCTCTTTAGTGAAAATGTTATTTCAAACTTGTTTGGATGTGAAAGCCTTTAATACTAACTATAAGGATTAAATTGTCAGATCTTTAAATCAAATTCATATTGCGTTGTCTTCAATCCTTTCCAGTTTAGCAATTCTGAAAGAGGCAGCAGTAAAAAGGTTTCTTTCAAAACAAAAAAAAACTGATAGTATACCGTTAATTGTGCAACTTCAACAGAAATTTGAGAAGCAAGTGTTTGCATGTTAAGATTATCTTTAAGAACTCATGTTTAATTGATTTGCTCTTGATTTCTGTGCTTTAATTATTAAAATCTAATAATGTAAAATTACTTGTAATCTCAAAACCACAATCAGTTTGAAAAGATACTAGATTTGGCAGATAGATTTCTGCTGTTTAGATGGGAATTAAGGGATATGGGGAATGAATAAGAAAGTGGAATTAAGGCAAAAGGTCAATCACAATTGCACTGAAATGGGCAGGCTTGAGAGGCTATATTTGTAATATGCTAACTATGTTAGGGATTGTGACTTTTGGTTTATTTATTAGTGTCAGACTTACATTAATGCTGTAACAAAGTTATAGTGAAAATCTCCTACTCACCACAGGCCGGTGCCTGTTTGGGTATACTGAGGGAGAATTTAACCTGGCCAATGCATCTAAGCAGCACATCTTATGGACTGTGAAGGAAACTGGAGCATCTGCAGGAAACCCATGCAGGCATGGTGGGAATGTGCAGACTCTGCATTGACAGTGGCCCAAGCTGGCAATCAAATCTGGGTCCCTGAGGCTGTGAGGTAGCAGTAATAGAAAAAGAAAATATTTAGTTTGTACCCATTCAAGTAAATGCATCAAGAAAAGAAGGAAAATGACACTAAATCATAATGTTCATTGAGAGAGCTGGTGCAGATACGAAGGGCCAAATGGCCTTCTCCTACAGTGTAACAATTTTGTATTCTGTAGTACAAAATGATTTGAATCACATTGAAAAATTGTAATCTAATCATTACTGTACTTAACGGAACAGTAAGTAGATTGTTGATTATTAATTTGCTTAATTTTACTAGAACGCTTATCAGTATTACCAGTCAGTAGGAGGAACACACGGAGGCAATTGCAAGATGACTGTATCCGGTGCTAGCAACAAAAGTTCTCATTTATGGTCTCAGATCAAAGTATTAAATCATTGGACACAGGCAGGGGTGGTCAGAGTAAATGCGTCTTTCCAATCAGAAATGCGTAAATGTGCTTATCTTGTCTGTTTTCTATAAAAACCCTGTATGCCATCCACATTCAGCACAGTTATTTGTCTATTTGCGCCCCTGCAAATTCTAAATTGACTAGTTGCCTAAACAACTCAGCTTAATAATTACTATGGTCTAAAGCCAGGGTGCATAAAAGATGAATCCAGATCCTATCTAGATCAGCCAGTGCTTCCTCATCTCCCCTGCTGTCTAAGCCTCTATAAATATTAATTCGAGTCTCATGTCTAGATTAGATTTAATTTCCCATTTTTCTAACTGACACTTTTGTTTATAATACACATGTTTAAGCTTTAGGAAATGCTGCAGTTTGTAGATTATTTAAAAATCATTTGTAATTACCTTTGTGATTTGAGATTGCTTAAGGTTGTCAGTGGATGTAAGTTTGTAAAATCAACACTTACTTTTGCTCCCACCTGAACCAGAGATGCCCCATTACCGAAACAGCAACTGCTAACCTCATATATTTATTTCACTTTTCGTTTCGCCTTCTTGTCCAACAAGGGGCATACACGCTATGGGTCGTGCGAAGGCTGCTCTTGGATTTTTCGAGAATAGCCTCGTGCTTCACGTCGTTAGTGCACACTTAAGCTGGACCATTTGATGGGCAACAAAGAACAAAAGAACAAAACAGCGTGGGGAACAGCACAACATGACAGTTCAGTGACTATCATTGTTTGTTGTCTAGATACATGGATTTGGGCCAATATCTGTGGGAGTTCGTGCATTCTCCCCGTGGTTGCATGGGTTTTCTCCGGGTGCTCCGGTTTCCTCCCACAACCCCAAAGATGTGCTCTTAGGCTGATTGATGAAACAAATTGTCCCTAAATTGTCTCGCCAATCTGGTTTCCAATGTGGATTTGCATAAACATAGACAAGGGTCATAGGTGAAAGAGGAAAATCATGCTGTTAAAATGGTGGCACGGGCTCATTGGGCCAAAAGGCCTGTTTCCCGTGCTGTGTTGTTCTTTGTTCTTCTTTGTTCTTTGTTTTTCTCTTTCTCCATTCTCACAACATTGTTTGTCTTCTCTACAGGCTCCCTTAGCTCCACTGCACTTCCATGTCATGGGGAGGGAAATCCCAAGCACGGTGTTCAGTGATAACAACTGTCAGTAAATAGATTTCTGTTATTTTGGAATCAAAGTGAGCCAATACTATCATAGATAACAATATACATTTTTTTGCAGAGGGGAAAGAGTCATTCCTTAAGAATATAGTCATGTGAAAGCATATTTTCCATTTGTCAATTATGAAATGATACTGATAATGATCCTATAAAAGTCCATTTATTGTTCTGATATTTTGATTAAAAACAATTTGGTTCTAGTGCAGGCCAAAAAGAGAAAAGATATTTCCTATTCTGCCCATATTTAATGTATCTTTTCAATACTTGCAGGGGAAGTGTAGATTGATTTCTCATAATGCAATTAACATTTTTGAATTTCGCTCACACATTATAGTTTTTTTCAAGTTACTATAATATGAACACTTGACAAACTAAACACCATAAGGTTTATGACCTTTTTTATTGAGTATTTAGTTCTCACTGATTCTGTAGAATGGTGTTTAATTCTTAAATAGTCTTTTATAATGAATTGCTGATTCTATTCACATTGCCTGTCATCTCTGCAATTCTTCGCAAAGCTGTCTATCAAAATATTGATAAGACTGGAATAACTTAATTTAAAAATGCCAATAACTTGCTGGTTAAAAATTAAGGATTGCAGTGAGCTTTGCTTGCTCATGATGAATTAATCTTTTAAGTTCATCACAAGCTTAAAATACATTGTCAAGACCTTTCAAGATGGTTAATAAAGTTAGTACTAATCTATACAGTGCAATACGCCATTAATGACGTATGTTAGGTGATTTTCTCAAAACTTTGTTATTCTTCTTTCCAGTCCAGCCTAGTTAATTCCTGTGTCACATAAAAGTTTTGAAAACTGCTCAGACTGCACCTATCTTGCATATTTTTCACTATGTGTTTATCTTTTCCTGACACCATTGTCCAAAGTTTCAAACACTCCTCCTAAGTGAGATAGCAATGTATTTCCTTAGCCAGCATTTGATGCTCATGGTGCCAGGGCTCACTTCATAATTAGTTACCTCTGATGCCAGATGCAAAAGGAAATGGGGTTAAAAAGAAGAAGGGAGATGTTAGTGGTGAGGGAATACAAGAAATAGAGAGGCGATATGAGATTACAAGGTTAAGGAGATGACTATGAATATGGGCAGTGGAGATCATATATAAAGTGGCTAACTTTATATAAAGTGGCTAACTTTATGCATTCCATAATTTACTTTTAAATTGCTATCCAAAAGGAGAGATACCTGCTCAGAATTAACTGCTGTGTATACAGTATGTAATTACACATAATGTTACATAGTGATGCCATAATTTAATTGACTAGTGATTTCAAACTTTCTGTTGGACTGCGTGAGGCTGAGCTTTTCCTAGGCATAAATGCTAAAGCACAAGGACTAACAGGTCGTCTTAGTGATTTGTATTCTAAAACTGAGCAGTTATAGTTTCATTATTGGCTATGAGCAAATTGTTTTATTCAGCAATTTTTAAAAAGTGCTTGTGGATAATTTTAACCCATTTCAGGATTTAAGTTTCCAAAGCTGAACCAATCTACTGCACTGAAGGGAATTATTTGACATTTTAGTATTGAAAAGAAACATTTTGTACATGATCGCTAGGAATTTGGACATAAGTTACAGCATGATAATTATGTGTTTAAAATATATTTATTTTATTTAATGGTCACAAATACTGCAGTGAAGTTACTTTGAAAACCCTCTAGTTGCCACACTCCAGCACCTGTTTGGATACACTGAGGGAGAATTTGGCATGGCCAATTCACTTAAGCTGCACACCTTTGTAATGTGGGAGGAAACCAGACCACGCAGAGGAAACCCGCACAGACATAGGGAGAATGTACAAACTCCACACAGACAGTGACGAGGTCCCTAGTGCTATGAGACAGCAATGCTAACCACTGTGCCACAGTGCCATCCCATTATAATGCATTATGTTACCAAATATATGTAAATATATTATATCGATCTTGTGGCAAGTTGGAGAATATGCTGGTTTGCAATGATAAGATGGTTAGACAATCTAGCTTGTTTAAGTCTTGATGGTTCGTTCTTTCCTCATTTATGAGAAAAACATTTGATTATGATTATTTTCTTACTGTTTCATTAGCTCTTCTTTCACTGTTCAGGTTTCTTTTCATCCCTTACTATTCTCCAACCAAGAATCCACCTGCTATCTCAGCTTTCAAGATTAGTGCTTCCTTCATATAAAAAAACATTCTTACAGATAGATTTTGAACTCCATTCAGCATTTCCATATCAGCACACACTGAAGATAATGCTGAAATAGGGATTGTACCACTGGAAAACCATGGTGCATTGCATGGCTAAACAGAACCATTGCATTTATTTGCATTTGGAAATAAATGGACTTATTAGTGATAGCATGGTTTTGTGGGGGAAGATCATGTTTCACCAACCTGATTGAGTTTTTTGAGCTGGTGACAAGAATGATTTATAATGGAAAGGCAGTGGGTGATGTCTACATGGACTTTAGTAAGGCATTTGACAAGGTCCTTCATGGCAGGCTGGTACAAAACATAAAGTCTTATGGGATCTGGGGTGTGCTGACTAGATGAATACAGAACTGGCTTGGTCATAGAAGACAGAGAGTAATGATGGAAGAGTGCTTTTCAGAATATAGATCAATAGTAGTGGTATTCCACAAGGATCAATGCTGGGATGTTTGTTGTTTGTAATACATAAATAATCTGGAGGAAAATGTGGATGTCCGATTAGTAAGTTTGCAGAGAACTCAAAAGTTGATGGAGTTGCAGATAGTGACAAGGATTGTCAAAGCATACAGCAGGATATAGATAGATTGCAGACTTGGGCAGAGAAATGGCAGATGGAGTTTAATCCAGACAAATGTGAGGTGATGTATTTTGGAAGATCAAATTCAGTTGCGAACTATACAGTAACTGGCAGAACCATTATGCAGTATCATTAGGAACATTTACATACAGAGGAGTCTGGGTGTACATGTCCATGGATCCCTGAAAGTTGCAACATGGGTGGATAAGGTGATTAAAAAGGCATACAGCATGCTTCCCTTCATTAGCTGAGACATCGAGTATAAACGTTGACAATTTATGTTATAGCTGTATAAAACTTTAGTTAGGCCACATTTTGAATATTGTGTGCAGTTCTGATTGCCACACTATCAGAATGATGTGGATGTTTTGGAGAGGATGCAAAGTAGGTTTACCAAGACGTTGTCTGGTTTGGAGGGCTTCAGGTATGAGGAGAGGCTAGATAAACTTGGATTGTTTTCACTGAAAGAAGGAAGCTGAGGGGTGACCTGATAGAAGTCTACAAAATTATGAGAGGCATAGATAGGTGGCTTTCTCCCAGGGTGCAATGGTTATCTACAAGAGGGTACAGGTTTAAGTTGAAAGGTGGTAAGTTTAGGGGAGACGTGCAGGGTAAGTTTTTCACACAGATGATAGTGGGTACTTAGAATGTACTCCCGGGGGGTGGTGGAAGCAGGCATGCTAGCAATGTTCAAGGTGTATCTTGATAGACACATGAGCGGGAGGTGAACAGAGGGATAGAAACCACGGCTGGAATTTTGCCATCCCACCTGCCACAGGAATTAGAGCAGGCAAGGGATGGACAATGGGAAGATTCATTGACCTCGTGTGGGATTTTATGATTTCAGGACAAAACCCGCCCTGCATATCAGCGAATTCTTGGTGGAGCCTGGTCCTGTGCTGTATTGTTTTCTGTTCTCTTTTTGTTTGTATTGCTGAGCACATTAGTACAGTACCTGTGCAATTTTCATTTAAAAATCCTGACATAATGAACAGATTAACAAGCATATACTGGAGTTTCCCTTCATTCACAATTTCTGACCAACCTGGATAAGAAGCAGATTTGGAAATTATGAGACTGAGCATTTGTGAGGCTCTATATTCATAAATTCAAATTTAAAGCATTAATTGGAAAAGCAACACCTCTAGAAATATCTGTACAATTTCTGCACCGAACTTGAAAAAAAGCTTTGAGAAATGTATTTAGAAGCTATTATATGATTTTATATGTTCAACTTTAGAAGCGTAAATTTAATTTATGATACAACCTCACCTCTCAAGGGGTCATGTAAAGATGCACTTTCACAGACTTTATTAATGAACATAAAAGGTATTTATTAATTTAAATTGTACAGCAGTTGCATGGCTGTAGCTAGCTCCCAAAATGTCTCTTTGCCTAAAGGTCTCTCCCACCATGGGGTTGATTCCACTTCCCGATTGGGATTCTCTGACCCATCAATGGCTGCCTCACTGCAACTGAGAATGAGGAATTTGGCATTCCAGCCAAAACTCCATTCATCTTCAGAGTCATCAGAGAATCCCAGCATGAACAAGGATGGAGGTTTTCGGCATCAGAATCCCAATTAGCCATATAGGCCTTGTGACCCTTACCCTGCTGCGTTGCCTTTAAAGAGACAATCAGCATACTCCTCCCCCTTTAAATCCTTTATACAATCTTCAATAATTAATTCACTCAGTCCTAAGTACTAGCTAAACATTATATACCTGAGTTGGACAATTATAAATCATGTCTTTGAGCAGTTGTACTGTTTCTTGTCTTGGCATGATTATGTCGTCTGAGGTCTTCCACAGAATCAACATTAACAGAACTACACTTCTGGCACAGGCAATTCATCACTAGCTGCTTTGATGGAGACATCAGTTATGTTGATAACTAACTGATTAGGTAGTTTGATGCTTTTGGGTTCAAAGACATTTCTTGATGGCATTTTGCTGGAGATTCTCTCAACTCAATTCATCCATGTGTTTATGAACAATCCATCCCTATACTTCCACTTGGTATGGAAGGGGTCCAGTTTTAGAGATAATGGGTGGGATTTTATGGCCTCGCTCGTCCCCAAACCATAAATCCTGCTTGACATCAGTGGTCCACTGCCTCACGCACACTCCACTTCCTGTGACGGGTGGACAATAAAATTCTAGCCAATAATTTGGGGATTAAAACTTGATCCACTACCGAAGTTTCTCATATGCAGCTTCGTTTACCATAAATGATGGTGCTGTTCTATGTAAATGCTTTCTGATTACTTTGGGTGGCTTTGACTCTCTTTGACAAATTTGGAAACACGAGGCTCGGTTTCATTCTGAGACAACAGGGGTGATCTTACCGGCTTGTCATGCCAATCGATCAGGCAGCATGCCAGTAAGATCACAAGAAAGATAGAAAACTGAGTTCATGTCCAGTTTCTAGCTCTTGTTAAAGCTCTTATTAGTGGCCTTGTTAAACTGGTGTAATTCACCTTGCGACCAGAAAGGAGGTGAAACTGATTTATATATTTATAAGGTCAGGTACATTTTAAGACCTAAGAAATATATTTTTCTGTACACCATCTACAATCCCACACTCTCAACAAATTGGAAGGAAGATCCGAGAAGCACTGACTGTTTTGAGACTAATGTTATTCATTGTGATGAAACTATTGTTGAAGCCAAGCAGTCTGCTCTCGTTAGTTCCAAAGAGCGAGTAAATTCTGAATGTACTAAGAGACGCTCTAAGTATAGTCCAAAAGACTTCTTGGCAGTGTGCTAATAACTACTGTTTAGAACTTTGCCAAAATATTTGCCAGATGTTCTTTGACACAGGGAATACCAGGAATATGTATGAGAGGATCAAAAGGCAACAGGTCCTTCAGCAAAGAAAATGGCTCCACTGAAACAAAGGCAGAAGAGATCTGCACAATTGCAATAAACAGTTGGAGAAATGGCTGGAACACCAGCACAACAACAAAAACAGAAAATACTAGAAAAACGCTGCAGTTCTGACAGCATCGGTGGAGAGGGAATAGAGCCAACATTTTGAGTCTGGATGACCCTTCGTCAGCTCTCAACTCTGTTGGCTGCCCATCGAAAAATTGGCTGCCCATCGAAGCTACTTAATGTGATCAATTCTTTTCATCACAACATGATGGGTAAAGTCAGTTAAATTTATATTTAACTTATTGTATTTAAATGTAATTTAAATTAAGAGATTAGAACAAGATCGAACTTGGTGAGCAGTTATTTTATGAGCAATATGCTTCTTTACACAGAGAATGTTTAACATATGAGAAAGCTTTCAAGAAAAAAATCGAGGAAGTGAAAATCCTGGAATCTTCAAAGAAAATAAAATAGACATCTTTATGATCTTTCTATCTTCATATATTAAGATGGGCCAAGGGCTTTCTTTTTCATCTCTAACTCTGTTATGATTTTGTTAGATAGGTAAAAAATAGGTAAAATAAAGGCGCTGTAAGATGGTCTCACCTTTGAGGGGGAGAGCTGACTCATGGTGATTTAACCGGGCCTTCATGTTAGCAGTCTATACATAAATACTAAATTCATTGTCTTTAGCTGTGAACATGTGAAGAAGCTGCCAGCCAGCAGGTCTCCTGTATGGGATGGTGGTGTTCCTCCCTAACTGGCTCCTCTGGGTCCATGAATGGCCATCCTTCCCAAAGTTTAATTCCCACTCAGGATTTCCTCTTCCCCAATTCCCATGGCTTCTTAAATCCTGACTGCAGGCACCCAGCTCTGAATCCTTAATGAAGTTTGGATCCAGTACTGAATGCCTTCTTCAATTCGGGAGGGTAATGCCACAAGTTGCCACTGCTCATGCTGGCATCGCTGGTAGTTGAAAGTCACCAGCCTCTGATTGGCTTGTCCCTGAAAGTATGAATTTCCACGTCCACGTGATTGCAGGGTAATTGGTCTTCTCCTTGGCAAGCTTCCCCCGAAAACTTTTAGCTGAGGCATGAGCACTTTGTAAAATTTATGTCTCAGATTGATAACCTTCATCAGAATCTTTAGTTTCTATTTAGATTTTACTTGCTGTTCCATAATTTTACTATTTATCATATCTACTTTGGAGTCAGGAATAGCATTCTATTGATGGTGCTTATAAGTTTTCATTACAATACTGTGCTTTGCTGCTACCTTTTTCAGAGTGGTGCAGATTTAAATTTCTTCTTCTTGTATTTCACTTCAATGAGAAAGGTGGCTTTACTGACAATCAAGTCAGGAATTCTCCTATGGTACATGCCTTGGGTATTGATACAATATATCTCTAGTCTCGTATGTATTTAGCTAAAGTACTTAATTAAGCAATATCATCTTTCCAATGCTATGAATATATCAAATTCTCTTGTTTGCACACCAGGCATGAAAACTTAATTGAAAGAGATAAGGTGTTATGAGCATTTATTGTTTAAACATTATATTAAAAAAAATCAATAGAAAGGTAAAAAGAGAAGCAAGAATGTTTGTCATAATTTTTTCCCAACTATTTAACTGTGAACTGGTTGATGATGGATTTTCTCTTTTAAAATAGATTTTGCTAACTTCTATTCTCAGTATGCTTATTTTTTTCTACACCAGAGTAAAATTATTTTAACTGCTCTGCTTATTTATACTTGTTGTTTTCTGTTTGTGGCTCTGTGATTGGCATGTGCCCAGAGGCAAAGAGCAGAAGTCAGTACTATGAGCACACAGAAATTGAGAGGGCTGTCCCATTAATAGAGGTTTATAAGATGATGAGAGGGATTGATAGAGTAGATGTGCAGAGACTGTTTACTTGGGTGGATGTAGCTGTTACTAGGGGGCATAACTATAAGGTTCATAATGGAAGATATAGAAGGGATGTCCGAGGTAGATTCTTTGAGGTGTGGAATAGACTGCATGCTCTGATAATGGAGTCGGATACTTTAGGAACTTTCAAGCGGTTATTGAACGTGGAGCACACCAAAATGATAGGGAGTGGGATAGCTTGATCTTGGGATTGGATATAGCTCGGCACAACATTGAGGGCCTAAGGGCCTGTACTATGCTGTAATGTGCTATGTTTCTATGATGAAAGCCTGAGTAAATTGAATCTGTACTCTCTGGAGTTAAGAAGAATTAGCTGGGGAATCGAGAAGAGGGGTGCAATTTCACATGATAAAGGGCCAATTATTTATAACTGAGACAAGGAAGTTTTTCACTGAATCATTGGAATTCTCTATCTCAGAGGGTTATGGATGCTCCATTGTTGAATTTTGTTTTAAGGCTGAGATAGACATATCTTTGGTGTCTCAGAGAATTGGGGATATGGGGAGTGAGTGGGACAGAGGAGTTGAGTCTCTGTATAAATGCAGGCTGGCTTCTTTAGTTTAGTATCTACTTGTATTTAGTTTAGTATCTATTTCATTTGTCCCTGTTTCATACTTAAAACAGTACTCAGGATCAAACTTTTATATTCCATTTAGTATCTTATCTACCTGTATAAGAACCTCTCATCCCCTTATCGCTAAAGAGTATAGGATTTAAGATAGAAAAGAAAATGGGAAGCTTTGTCAAATAGGCTGCCATTTCCCCATGAGCCTGTTTCGTGCTTTCAGCAGAGAAAATTTCATCCCTCAGGATCCCCTCCCACTGCCTTCCCCATACTGTAGAATCCCTATTGTAGGAGAGGCTATTCACTCCATCCATCTTGTCTGCACAACTGTCCAAAACCCTCCTCTCCTCCCTATTCTCGTAACCCTGCACATTTACCCGTGACTAATTCATTTAACCTACATATCTTTAACATGGCAATTTAACATGACCAATCCACCTAGCCTTCACATCTTTGAACTCTCCTTTTAGCCCCAACAGCTATATCTAGATAGGGAGGTGGGTGGTGGCAAAGTGGGATTGTCATTGGACTAGTAGTCCAACAACCCAGAGTAAGGCTCTGAGGTCTCAGGTTCAAATCCCAACACTACAGGTAATGTAATTTGAATTCAATAAAAATAAATATGGAATTAAAAATCTAAAGATGACTATGAAATCATTTTGATCATTGTAAAAACCCAACTACTTCACTAATGACCTTTAAGGGAGGATATCTGTCATCCTTACATAGTCTGGCCCATGTGACTTCATATCCACAGCAATGCAGTTGACTCTTAACTGCCCTTTCACAGGCAATGAGGGATGGGCAATGAATGCTGCCTTAGCCAGCAATTCCCATGTTCATGAAGAAGTAAAAAAACTTCTTAAAAACTTACAACTGGCCTCAACTGCTTTTTCTGGTATAAAATTCCACAGGCTCACCACTCTGCGTGAAGAAATTCCTCATGTCAGTCCTAAATGGCGTGTTCGATGTACTCAGACTGTGACCTCCGGTCTGGACTGCCTCTCTGTTGGGAACATATTTCCTTTATCTACGCTACCTGGACTTGTTAGAATTTTATAGGTTTCTATGAGACTCCCCTCATTCTTCTGACCGCCAGCGAATATAACCCTAACAGACTCAATCTCTCCTCATATGTCAGTCCACCATCAGTCTGGTAAACCTTTGCTGCACTCCTGCTATAGCAAGAACATCCTTCTTAGATACAGAGAACAAAACTGCATACAATATTCCAAGAGTGATCTCATCAAGGCCTTGTATAACTGCAGCTAGATCTCCTGGATCCTGTACTCGAATACTTTTGCTATGTACGGCAATATGCCATTTACCATCTTCACCACCTGCTATACCTGCATGCTTACCATCAGTGACTGGTGTACAAGGACACCCAGGTCTCATTTATAGCCATTCAGATAATCATCTGCCTTCCTATTTGTGCTACCAAATTGGATAAGCTCATCCTTATTCACAAAGGAAAGGCACTCTTGCCTCCATGTAATCCTAAATTTATCTGCTAGATCTCTTTATCACTTGAAGAACATGTTGAAGTGTGCGTGATTTGCATTCTGAAAGAGACCTAAAACATGAAACAGGTGAATATTGTGGATGTCCAGGATGGGTCCTTTTTAAAATGCTTCTTTATTAACCACTATAATGTTAAGCAATAGAGGTTAAAGTTGGCTCCCTGATCATTTATATACTGCAGAAACTGTTACTGTGCTAGCATCAACTTTTGGGGCAATCCATTCAATGCCTGTGACAGGACAGCACAGTGGCATACAGCGCCAGGAATCCGGATTTCATTCCTGGGCTGGGTCACTGCCTGAGTGGAGTTTGCACATTCTTCTTGTGTCTGCTTGGGTTTCTTCCCGGTACTCCAGTTTCCTCCCACAATCCAAAGATGTGCGGGTTAGGTAGATTGGCCGTACTAGATTGTCCCTTAGTGTCAGAGGGACTAACTAGGGTAAATGTATGGGGATATGGACTTAGGGCCTGGGTAGCATTGTGATCGATGCAGACTCAATGTGCTGAAAGGCCTCCTCCTGCACTGTTGGATTCAATGATTTGTATTGATGATTCCTCTTTTTCAGCCAATTCCTTGTACTGTTCTAAGTTATATTGAATCCTTAGAACGTTTTGCAGAAGAGCTTGGGAGTTACATTCTTCCCTCAAACAATACCAGCAAAAGCATATTATCCAGTCATTTATCTCATTGCTGTTTCCGAGACATTGATGTGTACAAACTCGCTGTCATGTGTCTCTATATTCCAACAGTGATTAAATTTCAGAAGTACTTTATTGGTTGTGATATTCTCTGGAATCTTTCTGAATTGTGAAAGACGCTTATATAAACTCTTGTTTTCATGATCTATTCCAATATCTTAACAGTTGCCAATTACTAATGGAATCCATCGTTCCCTAAATTTTTCTAGTACCTTTCTTGAATTCTTGAAATCCAGACTGGTTTCTATTTTGCTAGGGTTCCTCTTACATGTTCTAATTCCCTCATAAGGATTGTCAGCACTTTGTAGATTTTCTCCTTAATTTCACTTCTGGTTTGTAAACTCTTGTGAAATTTAATGACTGAGCCATTTAATATTCGAGGAAATTGCACTTACATTAGCTCAAATGAGATACTGTTACTATTTTGTGCCTTCCAAGTAATAGGGGTGAATACGAGTAATTACAGGCCAGTGAGCTTGACGTCCATTGTAGGGAAGTTGTTGGAGAGGATTCTTAGAGATAGGACGTATGTGCATTTAGAATGGAACAATCTCATTAGTGACAGACATCTTGATTTTGTAAGATGGAGGTCACGCCTTACAAATCTGGTGGAATTTTTTGAGGAGGTGACTAAAATGGTTGACAAAGAAAGGGCCGTGGATGTCGTCTGTATGAATTTCAGTAAGAAATTCAATGACAAAGTCCCTCATGGCAGGTTGGTGAAAAAGGTTAAGGCTCATGGACTAGTAGAACATGTTGAAGTGTACGTAATTTGCATTCTGAAAGAGGCCTAAAACATGAAACAGGAGAATAGGGACACATGATATAGGAAGGATGAGGGAAGGGGATATTAAACAGAAATTTATGGAGTTGGGGTGGAAGCTTAGGGCCAAAACTGGCAGAGTGGTTATCTCTGGACTCTTGCCTGTGCCAAGGGATAGTTTAGAGAAGAATAGAGAGAGGGAATGTTTGAACTCGTGGCTGCGGGGATGGTGCAGGAGGGAGGGGTTCAGGTTCCTGAACAATTGGGACTCATTCTGGGATAGGTGGGACCTCTACAAGAGAGATGGTCTACACCTGAACCAGAGGGGAACTAATATCTTGGGGGGAAAATTTGCTAAGGCTATGCAGGGGGCTTTAAACTGATTCGGGGGGGGGGGGTGGGATCCTAAGTAGTTGGGGTGCTAAGAGGGATGAGAGTAAGGGGGTCATAGAGGAAAGCTGTAAAACACAGCAGCGTACGGGTGGGGTAGGGCATGGTTTGAAATGCGTATACTTTAATGCAAGGAGTATTCGCAATAAGGGGGAGGAACTTGCAGCTTGGACCAGTACCTGGAACTTCGATGTTGTGGCCATTTCAGAGACTTGGGTAGAGCAGGGACAAGAATGGATGTTGCAGGTTCCGGGGTTCAAATGCTTTAGTCGGAGTAGAGAAGGAGGTAGAAGGGGGGGAGGAGTGGCATTATTAGTCAAAGACTGTATCACAGTGACAGAAAAGAAGTTTGATGAGGACTTGTCTGTTGAGGTAGTATGGGCTGAGATTAGAAACAGGAGAGGAGAGGTCACCCTGTTGGGAGTCTTTTATAGACCTCCTAAAAGTTCTAGAGAGGTAGAGGAAAGGATTGCAAAGTCAATCCTGGACAGGAGTGAAAGTAATAGGGTAATTGTTATGGGGGACTTTAACTTTACTAATATTGATTGGAATAGCTATAGCTCTAGCTCGTTAGAGGGGTCAGTTTTCGTACAAAGTGTGCAGGAAGGTTTTTTGACTCAGTATGTAGATAGGCCAACTAGAGGTGAGGCTACATTGGATTTGGTGCTGGGCAATGAGCCAGACCAGGTGTTAGGCTTGGAAGTTAGTGAACATTTTGGTGATAGTGACCACAATTCGGTTACGTTCACCTTAGTGATGGATAGGGATAGGCATGAAGCTGGGGGCAGTAGTTATAGCTGGGGGAAGGGTAATTATGAGGCCATCAGGAGAGAATTAGGGTGCATAGATTGGACTAGGAAACTACAGGGACTGGGAACATCTGGAATGTGGAGCTTATTCAAGGAGCAGCTGCTGCGAGTCCTTGATAAGTATGTCCCTGTCAGGCAAGGAGGAAATGGTCGAGTAAGAGAACCTTGGTGTACGAAAAAAGTTGATTTGCTGGTTAAAAGGAAAAAGGAGGCTTATGTCAGGATGAGGCTTGAAGGCTCAGTTAGTGCAATGGATAGCTATAGATTAGCCAGGAGGGAGCTAAAGAGTGAATTGAGGAGAGCTAAGAGGGGACACGAGAAGACTTTGGCTGATAGGATTAAGGAGAATCCTAAAGCTTTCTTTAGATATGTTAAGAATAGAAGATTGGTTAGGGCAAGATTAGGGCCAGTCATAGACAGCAGTGGGAAGTTGTGCGTGGAGCCTGAAGAGATTGGAGAGGCACTGAATAAATATTTCTCTTCGGTATTCACGCAGGGAGATGTAAATGTAGTTGTGGAGAACACTGAGGTACAGGGTTGCAAACTGGAAAGTATTGAAGTAGATAGGGAGGATGTGCTAGATATTCTTGAGGGTTTGAAGTTAGATAAGTCCCCTGGGCCGGACGGGATTTACCCTAGGATTCTCTGGGAGGCAAGAGAGGCGATTGCAGAGCCTCTGGCTCTGATCTTCAGGTCGTCGTTGGTTACGGGTGTGGTTCCGGAGGACTGGAGGATAGCGAATGTGGTCCCATTGTTCAAGAAGGGGAAGAGAGACCTTCCAGGGAATTATAGGCCAGTGAGTCTTACTTCTGTTGTGGGCAAAGTATTGGAGAGAATTATTAGGGATAGGATTTATAGTTATTTAGAGAGAAATGAATTGATTGGGGATAGTCAGCATGGTTTTGTGAAGGGTAGGTCGTGCCTTACTAACCTCATTGAGTTTTTTGAAAAAGTGACCAAAGAGGTGGATTGGGGTAAGGCGGTTGATGTGGTATATATGGACTTTAGTAAGGCGTTTGATAAGGTGGCCCATGGAAGGCTTCTGCAGAAAATGCAGATGTATGGGATAGAGGGTGATTTAGCTAATTGGATTAGGAATTGGCTAGCAGATAGAAGACAGAGGGTGGTGGTTGATGGGAGATATTCATCGTGGAGTTCGGTGACAAGTGGTGTACCTCAGGGGTCTGTTTTGGGGCCCCTGCTGTTTGTAATTTTTATAAATGATCTGGATGAGGGTATTGAAGGATGGATTAGTAAATTTGCAGATGACACTAAAGTCGGTGGAGTGGTAGATAGTGAAGAGGGGTGTTATAGTTTGCAGAGAGACTTGGACAAGTTGCAGAGCTGGGCCGAGAGGTGGCAAATGGAGTTTAATGTGGAAAAGTGTGAGGTAATGCACTTTGGCAGGAATAATAAATGTGTAGAGTATAGGGCTAATGGTAGGATTCTTAATAGTGTTGATGAACAGAGGGATCTTGGTGTATTTGTGCATAGATCCCTGAAAGTAGGCAGTCGAGTCGATAAGGTTGTTAAGAAGGCATATGGAGTCTTAGCTTTTATTGGTAGGGGGATTGAATTTCGGAGCCGCAACGTCATGTTGCAACTGTACAAAACTCTAGTGCGGCCGCACTTGGAGTATTGTGTGCAGTTCTGGTCCCCACATTATAAGAAAGATGTGGAGGCATTGGAGAGGGTACAGAGGAGGTTTACCAGGATGTTGCCTGGTATGGAGGGCAGGTCTTATGAAGAGAGGCTGAGGGATTTGAGGTTGTTTTCGTTAGAAAGGAGGCGGCTAAGAGGGGACCTTATTGAAACATATAAGATGATTAGAGGTTTAGATAGGGTGGACAGTGATAGCCTTTTTCCTAGGATGGAGAAAGCTAGCACGAGGGGACACAGCTTTAAATTAAGGGGTGATAGTTATAGGACGGATATCAGAGGTAGGTTCTTTACCCAAAGGGTGGTTCGGGAGTGGAATGCCCTGCCTGCAGCAGTTGTAGATGCGCCAAGTTTGGTGGCGTTTAAGAGGTTTGTTGATAAGTATATGGAAGAGAAGGGAATGGTTTAGTTTGGAGGGGCATTGCTTTTTATATTGGTCGGCGCAACATCGAAGGCCGAAGGGCCTGTTCTGTGCTGTAATGTTCTATGTTCTATGTTCTAATATTGTGGATGTCCAGGATCGGTCCTTTTTAAAATGCTTCTTTATTAACCACTCTAATGTTAAGCAATAGAGGCTAGAGTTGGCTCCCTGATCATTTATATATTGCAGAAACTGTTACTGTGCTAAATGGGTTGACAACTGGCTTGGTCACAGGAATCAGAGGGTAGTAGTGGAAGGGTCATTTTCTAGCTGAGGTCTGTGACTAGTGGTGTTCCGCATGGCTCCGTACTGGAACTTCTGTTATTTGTGATATGATTTGGAAGAAGGAGTAACTGGTGCGATCACCAAGTTTGCGGATAACACAAAGGTGGCTAGATTTGCTGATAGTGATGAACAGTGTCAGACAATACAGCATGATATAGATAAGCTGGTAAATTGGACAGAGAAACGGCAGATGGAATTTAATCCAGATAAATGTGAGATGATGCTTTTTGGAAGAACAAATGTAGGGGGGAGTTATACAATAAATGGTAGGACCATTAAGTGTATAGTAACATAGAGGGACCTTGATGTGCAAGTTCACAAGTCCTTGAAGGTGGCAGCACAGGTGGAGAAGGTGGTGAAGAAGGCATATGGTATGTTTGCCTCTTTGTAGGAAGGGGTATAAAGTATAAAAGCTGGAATCTGATGTTGCATTGTATAGAACGTTGGTTAGATCGCACTTAGAGTACTGTTCTGGTTGCTGCACTACCGGAAGGACATGGAGGCCTTAGAGAGAGTACAGAAGAGGTTTACCAGGATGTTGCCTGGTATGGAGGGTCTTAGCTATGGGGAGAGATTGGGCAAACAAGGGTTCTTCTCCCTGGAAAGAAGGAGAAGGAGGGGAGACCTAATAGAGGTACATAAGATTATGAAGGATATAGATAGGGTGAACAGTAGGAAGCTTTTTCCCGGGTTGAAGGCAATGATCACGAGAGGTTGCAGACTCAAGGTGAGAGGGCGAAGTATAATTCAGATGTCAAAGGGACGTATTTTACACAGAGGTGGTGGGGCCCTGGAATACACTGCCAAGTAGGGTGATGGAGGCACATGCACTAGAGTTGTTTAAGACTTACCTGTACAGTCACATGAGCAGACTGGAAATGGAGGGATACAAAAGTATGTTTTAGTTGAAGATCAAGAGCCTCAGGACATTCTTGGGAATTAATAGATTCCTATCAGTCGTCCAACAAATTTTAAGGCTCACCTTGTCACTTACGTTGGAGCTATTGGGGATCTTTCGTTACCATCTGTATAATCTGTTGTATGTCTATTTACGTTTATTGATGTCTTTTATATCCACAGGCGATTCAGTCCGCCTTGTTGGCCAACAAGGTGCATACATGCGGTAGGTCGTGCGAGGGTTGCTCTTGGATGTTGCTTCGAGAGTTGCCTAGTGCTTCACGTCCATTAGTATATGCTTAATCTGGACCAATTGACGGGCAGCACGTCAGCTCAGTGACTATGATGTCTACAGTACAGTTACACGGATCCAAGTCAGATCTCCGGCTTGGAGCAATGTCTGTAGGAGTTTGCATATTCTCCCTGTACTGGCATGGGTTTTCTCTGCATGCTCCAGTTTCCTCCTACATCCCAAAAACATGCTTTTTAGGCTGATTGGTATCAATAAATTGTCCTTGAATTGGATCTCCCCTAATCTGGCGTATATATAATTCCTATTATTGTGCAGTTCCGTTAAAGGTAGACAAAAACATCGACGATTGACATAAGACTTGAGTAAGGCATTCACTGAGTGTTAAAATGGGCGGCGCGGGCTTGTAGAGCCGAAGGGCCTGTTTCCTGTTCTGTGCTGTTCTTTGTTCTAATAGCACTTGTGGGCTTGCTGTGTTTTTTTAAAGCAAGTGGCTGTATTTCTATCAAGTGAGAAGTTTCTTAAATTGCAATGCATTTAGGTGGCTAATACACAAGACTTGAGTTAGTCGAGATCTCATTTGCATACAGTAATTAGCAGGAAAGATATTGTAACAGGATTTATTGTAAATGTAACCTATCACTGTAAGTACAGTGAGGCTTTTCAGAGTGCTAAATACTGACCACAATTCTGTCAAAACATTTCTAAGCATTTCTGATGGGAAAAGTGGTTCAATTCCTGTTGAGTGGGTCAGCGCGATCCAGAATGTAGTCATGCCAAAAACTGATGACAGGATGGCTATGGTAGGTGAGAACCCTAGAAACTATCATTATCACGAAAGAGGTAGTGTTGGGCAACTTAATGGAGCTAAAGGTAGACAAGTCTTCTGGTCCTGATGGAATGCATCCCAGGATACTAGAAGAGATGGCGAGAGAAATAACAAATGCACTAGTGGTAATTTACCAAAATTTGGTGCACTCTAGGGTGGTTCCCACAAGTTGGAAAACAGCAAATGTCACACCACTATTTCAAAAAGGAAGTAGACAAAAGGCAGGTAACTACAGGCTGGTTAGCTTAACTTCTATAGTAGGAAAAATACTTGAATCTATCATCAAGGAAGAAAAAGTGAGACATTGAATATAAATTGTCCCATCAGTAAGACGCAGCATGGGTTCATGAAGGGAAGATCATGTTTGACTAATCTGTGGAATTCTTGGAGAACATTACATATGCAGTGGACAATGGGGAACCTATGGATGTGGTGTGTCTGGATTTCCAGAAGACATTTGACAAGGTGCCACACCAAAGACTGCTACATAAGATAAAGGTGCATGGTGTTACAGGTAATGTATTAACGTGGGAAGTGGATTGATTAACTAACAGAAAGCAAAAAGTGCAGGTAAGTGGGTGATTTTCTGGTTGGCAATCAGTGACTAGTGGTGTGCCTCAGGGATCAGTGTTGGGACCTCAATTGTTTACGATTTACATCGATGATTTGGAGCTGGGGACCAAGTGTAGTGTATCAAAATTTACAGATGACACTAAGGTGGGTGGCAGAGCAATGTATGCAGAGGACACTGAAAGTCTGCAGAGGGATGTAGATAATCCAAGTGAGTGGGTAAAGGTCTGGTAGATGAAGTACAATGTTGGTAAATGTGAAGTCATCCATTTTGGTAGGAATAACAGCAAAATGGATTATTATTTAAAGGCAAAAAGTTGCAGCATGCTGCTGTGCAGGGGGACCTGGGTGTAGTTGTGCAGAAATCTCAAGGAGTTGGTTTGCCGGTGCCACAGGTAATTAAGAAGCATATAGAATTTTGTACTTCATTGCCACAGGGATAGAGTTTAAAAACAGTGAGTTTATGTTACAGCTGCATAAGGTGCTGATAAGACCACACCTGGAGTACTGTGTACAGTTTTGATCTCCTTAGGATCTGGAGGATTGGAGGATATGCAAAGGAGATTCACTAGATGGATTCCGGAGTTGAGAGGGTTGGCTTATGAGGAGAGACTGAGTAGACTGGGGCTATAGTCATTGGAATTCAGAAGAATGAGCGTTTATCTTATAGAAACATTTAAGATAAGGGAATATATAAATTAGAAGTAGGAAAGTTGTTTCCTCTGGTGGGTGAAACTGAAACTAGGGGGCATAGCCTCAAAATTAAAGGAAGCAAAGTTAGGATTGAGTTGAGAAAGAACTTCTTCACAAAAAGGGTTGTGAATATGTGAAGTTCCCTGTCCAGTGAAGCAATTGAGGCAACTTCATTGCATGTTTTTAAGGCAAGAATAGAGTATTTTTTGAACAGTAAAGAAATTAAGAGTTATGGTGTGCGGGCAGGTAAGTGAAGCTGAGTCCACAAAAAGATCAGCCATGATCTCATTGAATGGCAGAGCAGGCTCGAGGGGCCAGATGGCCTACCCCTGCTCCTGATTCTTATGTTCCTAGTTCGTATGTACTCAAATTTAAAACATTTATTTGGAGCTTGGACTGACTCCTGCTGGGAGAGAGTTGTGTGGGACCTAAAGATGCTGGCAAGGTCAGCTTCTCAGGAATTGGAGATCTCTCTCCAGACAACTTACGGACCAACAACTCTCCTATTTGCAAAGATCCCCTCCCCAATTTGCTGACTCCTACTGTTCTCTCAACAAATTGCCACAACCATTGCCACCTTCCCAGCCCTCCCCTCTAAGAGAAAGAAACCCTGTATGAGGTGGCCAATAGTCCTTCCTTCAGGGTCCTGCTTCAGACCACCCACACCCTTTCTCCGGCCTTACCTTTTAGCCCCCAGCATGGTCATCACTCCTTGTCTCTGTTTGTGAAGACTGCACTGATTCCGGTCAGCTCCACGTTGCGCTGGCAAGTGGATTAATTTTGAAGCCAGATGAATCTGGTTTAAAACAGATATTTGAATGGGGGTTTAAATATGGTAAGCTGGTTTATGCCCTCACTGGTCATGAACCAGATTATATTGCCAGCTGGGGACTGGAAGAATAAAAAACAAAAAACAATACAGCACAGGAACAGGCCCTTTGGCCCTCCAAGCCTTCACAGATAATGATGCCTGCTGAAACTAAAACCGTATGCACTTAAGGAGTCCATGTTCTTCCATTCATGTATTCGTCTAGTTGCCTCTAGTTGCCGCTATCGTACCTGCTCCCCCAACCTCTCTGGGCAACGGTTTCCAGACATTCACCAACCTCTGTAAAAACACTTGCCTCACACATCTCTTCTAAACTTTTCCCCATGCACCTTAAACCTATGTCCCCTAGTACTTGACTTTTCTAGGAAAAAGCATCTAACTATCCACTCTATCCATGTCACTCATAATCTTGTAAACCTCTATCAGGTCACCCCTTAATCTCTGTTGTTCCAGTGAGAACAAACCAAGTTTTATCCAAGCTCTTCTCATAGCTAATACTCTCTAGACTAAGCAACATCCTGGTAAACCTCTTCTGTACCCTCTCCAAAGCTTCCACATCCTTTTGGAAATGTAGCAATGAGAATTGTACACATTATTCTAAGTGAGGCCTAACTAATATTCTGTACAGCTACAACATGATCTGTAAATTTTTATACTCAATTCTCTGATTGTACGCCTAGATCTCTTTGCCTGTCAATATTCCTAAGGGTTATACCATTTACTGCATAATTCCTACATTCATTGGATCTTCCAAAATGCATTACCTTACTTGTCTGGATTAAACTCTATCTGCCATTTGTCTGCACAAGTCTCCAACCAATCTATATCTTGCTCAATCCTCTGACAATCTTCTTCCCTATCCGCAACTCCACCAATATTTGTGTCATCTGCGAACTTACTAATCAGACTAGTTACATTTTCCTCCAAATCATTTATACATACTACAAACAACAAAGGTCCCAGAACTGATTCCTGTAGAAACTCGTTAGTCACAGCCTTCTGTTCAGAAAAGCACTGCTCAATTGCTACCCTCTGTCTTCTATGGCCAACATAGTATGAAGTCCCACAACACCAGGTCAAAGTCCAACAGGCTTATTTGGTAGCAAATGCCACTAACTTTCAGACTGCTTCTCCCTTGTCAGGTGAGTCTGGAGGAGCAGTGCTCTGAAAACCAGTGGCATTTGCTACCAAATAAACCTGTTGGACTTTAACCTGGTGTTTTGAAACTTCTTACTATGAAGTCCAATGCCAGCATCTCCACTTCTATGGCCAAGCCAGTTCTGTATCCACCTTGCCAGCTGTCCTCTTTAAATCATGTGATTTTACCTCTTACACCAGTCTACCACGAGGTGCCTTATCAAAGGCTTTGCTGAAGTCCATGTGTGCAACATCCACTGCCTCTCCTTCATCTATCATCTTCATCACTTCCTCAATCGAAAACTCAATCAAGTTAGTCAGGCATGATCTTTCCTTCACAAAACCATGCTGTCTATCACTAATAAGTCCATTTGTTTCCAAATGTGAGTAAAATCTTAAAATGCGTTCTCACTGGTATAAATCATGTTAGGATGTCTCTTGCAAGTCTCCAACTATAATGCGATTTACATTTACGCGCATGGGGCCAGAGAACCACTCCACTGTATGGAAAGAAATTATCTTTACTGCATATTATGCAATATCAGCTGTGAACTATTATGTACTATACTTCTATAACTTTTGTGAACGAAGTATATTTTTCGAACAAAAGTGTAAAATGACTAGAGGACTCAAAAACCTAGCATGATGGGTCATGGGCTTACGGTGAGGGGGGTAAGGTATAATTTGGATGCTAGAGGGAGTTTTTTCACACAGAGGATGGGGGGGGTATGGAATGCACTGCCAAGTAAAGTGGTGGAGGCAGGCACTCTGGAGTTATTTAAGAAACACTTAAATGGGCAAATGAACAGAATGGGAATGGAGGGGTATAGAAAACTGATTTAAAATAGGGATCATGAGCTTGGGAGTCCCTGGGGAAGTGTGTAAATAGATGATGATATTGATGTACTTGTTTTTATCCTACAGGTGCTTTGGTCCACCTTGTTGTCTAACAAGGGGCATACACGCGATGGGTCATGAGAGGGCTGCTCTTGGATTTTTTAAGAGTATCCTAGTGCTTCACACCGTTAGTGTACACTTGACCTGGACCATTTGATGGGCAACACAACAGCTCAGTGACTATCACTGTGCTGTGCAGATACATGGATTTGGGCCTGTGTCTGTGGGAGTTTGCGCATTCTCCCTGTGCTTGCGTGGGTTTTCTCTGGGTGCTCCGGTTACCTCCCACATCCCAAAGATGTGCTCTTAGGCTAATTGGCAAAATAAGCTCCCCCTAAATTGTCTCAAATTTGGTTTTTAATCCATAGATCTATAAACATAGATGGGGATCACAGGTAGAGGTGTGAACATCGGGGTGATAGCGTGGGCTCGTTGAGCCGAAGGGCCTGTTTCCCGTGCTGTTTTGTTCTTTGTTCTTTGTTCTTTGAAAGCATTCACAGCATATCAAACAAAGAGAAGAATAAATATTACAGAGCTGCCAAGTTTCAAAAATCAATTTGAGTTAATCCCATTGACTAACAATATTCTATGCCAACACATTTATTCACATGACTTAACACAATTTTTGTTATCAGTTAAATTGCCAAATGGCACATTGCTTTATGTAAATTTATAATAGAAGCTACAGAACAATACCCAGAAATAGCTCAGAATGTACAGATTGTTTTAAATTTGCTGATTTTTAATTTCTGCTTGTTATGATTTGTTTCTACTTAAGATTGAATAGTTATAAAATGCTATGAACATGTGGGCAAATGATGCACTCCCATGAATTGGACGTAGGGACTGAGCACTAATATACTAACTCTGGTGCCATCAACTGCAGTTTTCTGCTGGAAGTTCAGGATTGATGCTTTGATTAAAACTGATGGATGGGATAACAGCAGTATTTATAGAAATAGAAAATAGGAGTAGTAGCTCAGTCGGTACTTTGAGCCTGCTCCACTGTTCAACATGATCGCTGCTGTTTCTCTATCTCAATACCTTTCTCTCCATATCCTTGACCCCTTCGGGGTCTAGAAATCTATCTATTTCCACAGGTTTGTCACTCTCTGGGTTAAGAAATTTTTCCATATCTCAGTCTTAAACAACCTACCACGTATCCTGAGACTGTGACCCCCTCGTTCTAGATACCCTGACTAGTCTGAGCAGCCCTGTCAGAATTTTATATGTTTCAATTAGATCTTCTCTTGTTCTTCTACATTCCAGTGAACACAGACCCAGTTGACTCAATCTCTTCTCATATGATAATCCTACCATCCCAGGAGTCAGCCTGGTGAACTTTTGCTGCACTCCCTCTCTGGCAAATATATACTTTCTTAGGTAGGGAGATCAAAACTTCACACAATATTCCAGGTATCATCTCACCAAGGTCCTGAAACTACATTAATATAACTTGCTTTTGTATCAAGTCCTCTTGCAATGACGGCCAACATACCACTTGCCTTCCTAACTGCTTGCCCCTTACAATTGACCCCTGAATTTGGCAATCTCTGGCATTTAAAAGAATGAAGATGATCTCATTTAAAACAAAGTAGAAATGATCGAAGGCTTCAAGTTTTAGGTGTCCAGATCACCAACAAACTGTCCTGGCACCACCTGTGCTAACATGATAGTTAAGAAAGCCCACCAATGCCTCTACTTTCTCAGAAGACTAAGAAAATTTGGCATGTTCTGCTATGACTCTCACCAACTTTTACAGATGCACTATAGAAAGCATTCTTTCTGGTTGTATCACAGATTGCTATGGCTCCTGCTCTGCCCAAGGCTACAAGAAACTATAAAGGGTCATGAATGAAGCCTAATCCATCACACAAACCAGCCTCCCATTTATTGACTCTGATTACACTTCCCATGCCTTGAAGAAACAGCCAGCATAACAGCCACGCACCCCTGACATTGTCTCTTCTACATTCTTCCATTGAGAAAAATAGACAAAAGTCTGAGATCACTCACCAACCAACTCAAGGACAGCTTCTTTCTTGCTGCTGTCAGACTTTTGAACGGACCTATCTTGCACTAAGTTGATCTTTCTGTACACCCTAGCTTTGATTGTAAAACTACATTTTGTACTCTCGCCTTTCCTGCTTTAAGAATGGTATGCCTTGTCTGTATAGCTTGCAAGAAACAATACTTTTCACTGGACACTAATATATGTGATATAACAAATCAAATCAAGGGCATTATTCTCCCATTTTTTCCTTTGCAGTCTGCTGCTCATTAAAATTAGGGTTGAAATTGTTTCTTTAAAAATGCCCAATGATATATATAACTCCAAGCCTCATCTAGATTCCACTTATTTCAGGATAGGACAGATCAGAAAAATTCAATAATACTTGAAATAATTCCTATTGTTTTAAAATAAAGACTTGGGGGGAGATAGTGGTGTAGTGCTGATGTCACTAGATATAGAATTAGTCACTAACAGTGCCAATGAAACTTTCATTAATCATTATAAAAACCCAGTTTGTTCATCAATGTCCTTCCCCATTCTGACTTCATATATGACTTCAGACCACAGCAATGTGGTTGACTCTTAACTGGACTGGAATCATAGAATCACTACAATGCAGAAGGAGACCATTGAATCTGTACTGAACTCTGGAAGACCATCTCATCCAGGCCCAGTCCCTGCCCTACCCTCATAACCTCACAGATTTATACCGTTAATTCCCTAATTTGCACATCCTTGGAGACTACTTGGCAATTTACTATACCCAATTCTTCTAACCTCCACATCTTTGGACTGTGGGAAGAAACTTTGGACTGCGGGAAGCACAGGAGGAAAATCAAACAGACGCAGGGAGAAGGTGCAAACTCCACACAGTCACCCAAGACAAGAAGCGAAGCTGGATCTCTGGCATTGTGAGCCAGTGGTGCTAACCACTATGCGACATGCTGCCATGTCTACTAAGCCACTCAGTTCAAGGGTAATTTGGAATGGATAACAAATACTGATGCCAGTGACATCCAAATTCCATGAAAGAATAAAGGAAAAAATTTGCTTAGTAAGCATTTTGCACTCCTGTTTACCACCCATCTGTGACTAAAGCAGATAATCGCTGTAATTACTCAACATCATGGCAAGAAATCAATGAATTGATGAATACAATTATGAGTTGTTAAGAAATTCAGTGTTTCTTAATGTTCTGAACTACTGCCAGTTTATCATGTGCTCTGTCAAGCGATTTAAAGATTTATTTGCCGTGATGTTAACTGAGAAATATGGAATGGTTGATTGTCAGAGCATTAGTATGTAATCATACCTCATTATGGTCCATAAAAATCAACATTAATTTTTAAGCATGTAAGCATTTAAAATGTAATATAAATGTATGGCTTGATTGAGTTTTTTGAATAGGTAACCAAGAAGGTAGATGAGAGCAGTGCAGTTGAAGTTGTCTACATGGACTTTAGCAAGGCCTTTGACAAGGTATCGCGTGGTAGGTTGTTGCATAAAGTTAAATCTCACAGGATCCAGGGTGAAGTAAATAGATATAAAATCTAAATAGATATAAAATTGACTTCTTGACAGAAGCCAGATGTTGGTTGTAAAGAGTTGTTTTTCAAACTGAAGGCCTGTGACCAGGGATCAATGGTGGACCCAATGTTATTTGTCATTTATATTAATGATTTGGATGAGAATATAAGGGGCGTAGTTAGTAAGTTTGCAGATGACACCAACATTGGTGGCATAGTGGACAGTGAAGAAAATTATCTCCATTTGCAATGGGATCTTGAACAATTGGGCCAGTGGGCTGGTAAATGGCAAATGGAGTTTAATTTAGACAAATGAGAGATGATGCATTTTGGTAGATTGAACCAGGGCAGGACTTACTAAATTAATGGGAGGGTGTTGAGGAGAGTTACAGAACAAAGGGATCTTAGGATACAAGTTCATAGCTCTTTGAAAGTGGAGTCACAGGTGGGCAGAGTGGTGAAGAAGGCATTTGGCATGTTTGGTTTCATCGGTCAGAACATTGAATACAGGAGTTGGGATGTCTTGTTAAAGTTGTACAAGACATTGGTAAGGCCACACTTGGAATGCTATGTGCAATTCTGGTTACTCTATTACAGAAAGGATATTATTAAACTAGAAAGAATGCAGAAAAGGTTTAAAAGGATGCCAGCAGGACTTGATGGATTGAGTTATAAGGAGAGGCTGAACAGACTTTTTTTTTCCTCTGGAGTGTAGGAGGCTGAGGGGTGATCTTGTAGAGGTCTATAAAATAATAATGGGCATAGACAAAGTAGATAGTCAATATCTTTTCGTAAAAATAGGAGAGTCTAAAACTAGACGTTTAGGGTGAGAGGAGAGAGATACAAAAGTGTCCTGAGGGGCAATTTTTTCACACAGAGATGAGTGTCTGGAACAAACTTCCAGAGATAGTAGTAGAAGCGGGTACAATTTTATCTTTTAAAAAGCATGTTTTAGATAGTTACGTGGAAAGGTTGGGTATAAAGAAATATGAACCAATGCAGGCAATTGGGATTAGCTTAAAGGTTTTATAAAAAAAGGGCGTCATGGACAAGTTGGGCCGAAGACCTTGTTTCCATGCTGTAAACCTCTATGACTCTATGATGTCATGACTTGATTTCTCCAGGGAAATGTTCTACTATTGGCTTATGAGATAGATGTAAATGGAAGGAACCTTCTAAGATCCTATCCTGGACATCAGCCCTGTTTTTATTTTGAAGTCTATTACAGATTAACATAGGCTCAGACTATTAGCAGATCAGCTTTATTTCTTTTTAAGAACATCACATTTATGAAAAGAGAAAAAGCCATTCACTCAACAAGCTTGCTCCTTCCAAAGATTCCTTCTTTCTAGACTATGTCCCATGTATCTTTTAAAGGAAAGCATACATTAAAAATCCAAAAAGACAAAATCTTGCAAAGATTCTTCCTCATCCCTTAAAGGACTTTATCTAGGCAACAGCTGCATCCCAAAATCTTGCCAGCAAGATCTCAATTTTGGCCTATCATGGGATTTTGTGCCCTCATCATCATTTCAACGGGTGCAAACTTCCAGTTTCTATGCTGGGTTGGAGGAACCAGAGAGAGTAGCTTCAATTGGGTAACCTAGGCAACTCAATATCAGGTGCTCAGTCTTCAATAGAACTATAGTTTGCAAATATTTATTATGGATGTTTCTCAATCTGACTGACAACGCTGTGGATTATTGCAGTATCAGACCACTTAGGAAAGACTGACTTCTGCAAATGAAGCCAACACCGCTTCAATAGATTTTTGGCACGCAGCTAGAGCACCCCGCTTTCAAAGGTTTTCCAAGATCAGATGTGGTCATTGCTGGTGCTACAGTGAAGGTTTACTTGAAGTAAGATTTATAGGGTTCACTTGTTTGCGATAACTCCCCAGTTGTAAATCACATCAGGTTCTACAAACCTAACCACATGGCAAGAAAGAACACTTTAAATGTTAAATTCATAAAGTTTACTAACCACTAAAAAGCTAACAAGTCAGAAAGACTGAAAAAAGCAGTGTCAACTACAGTGATTAATAATAATTGGAGAAAGCTTAAGTTTAACAATTGAACAGATTTGTCGTGACCCTGCTCAGACCAGGACATGAGTGAAGGTCACAAAAGAGTGGATAACATGTTAAAATCCTACCAAAATGGTTCTCGAGACCCTTTTTATACCTTAGATGTTGAAGCCCACCTGTAGTCAATTGTTGGAGAGTAGTCAATGGAATAGACAGAACCTGGAGTTTAAAGCTCAGCTCAGATTCAGCAGGAAACCAAGAAGACAAGTGGCCTGGTTCACAGAGAGTGGCTGGACAGGGGAATGAAATAAATGGGAAAGACCCCCAATAGATTCTATTGCAGGTGAGATGCATAAAATAGGATGGAAGAATTCTCTCTGAGATCGTGTCCACCCTGACGCGGACATGCTTGAAGGATGGGATGGGCAGGGCTTGGGACAGGAAACCTATCCATGCTCCTATTAAGTTGAGGTGGGAACCATGGTTTGTTCTAGTAGGGAGGGCCTGGTAGAGCCAGCATTTTGGAGTGCATTGTGGCAATTTATGATTATTTATTTCCAGCCTTGGAAATTTGTTATGGCATTGACTTCACCCTTAGACCTCTGTCAATGAATACTAACATATCAACTTATAAATTCTTCACTGAATTTTAAGCAAATGTCATGTATCACTCTCCTTGGGACATCCAGAGTTGTTAAACAGTTTTGAACATTCTACATATTCTATTCATGTTTTTGTAGGTCATCTTGTGACCAATAACTTAAATCTCAATGTTGGATTTTCACCACACTTGTTCATTAATATTCTGGTGAACCTTGAAAATCTTTCCTTTGCCAAACTTTTAAAAGAACTTACTGGCACGAGGTTATTTGTTCTTTAAATTAGTTAGATTGTAAATATTTGTTTAGTTTTTAACCAAACACGTGCAATTTCTCATCAGGTGCTTGACTATCTTTTTAATTAGAATATGGAGAATATTGTTATTTGTCACAGTTATTATTGTTTTACCACTTACTACTAGCTCATGCACTGTGATAATAGTGCACAAATGCTACAACACCAAATCTACTCTGTAATTACTTTTTATTTGCAAATTGGACTATAATCTTGCTTTGAGATTATAGTGTTCCTGGATTAATTTCTTAGAACATATATTTGAACAAATTCTAATCTTGTATAGAGATAGTTTGAGCATCATTCAGAGAATGCCCATAACTCTAGTTTGTCTTGATATTTCTAATATTCAACGTTGTTCGCTCGGACCAGTATAAATATTCAGTATGCTTGTAATGGGAACTAGGATTTAGCACTATCCCTTATGTAAATGTGCCATTGTCCCCAAAAACTACCTTATTAGTTTTGAAAATAAAGTATACTTCCTTTTTAACTAATGAGTACAGAAAGTAGAAACTGAAACCAACTGAGGAAATATAAAATTCTTTCAGTTACATTTCTTGGTCTTATGGGATTTCCTAAACCATTTCAACAGCAAAGGGAATGGGCTGCAGTTTTCCATATATGGTAATAAAGGCCATATGGCACAGAGCCAACCACTTCATTAGACTTCCTGCTTGAGAGAGGAAGAGTTCAAATTGAAGACAATCTTTATTCCTGGTTCAAAGTGCTCCAGTAACCCTTTACTGCATTTTGTTATTAATAGACACCAAACAGTTTGAATAGTATTTGAATGAATGAATTTGCACTCACTTTGCCCAGTTTTCACTCCTTAAAATTTTCACAATTTAAAGCAACAATTTCTGGCTTGATGCTTTGGTTTATTATTGTCACATATATTAACATAGTGAAAAATATTGTTTCTTGTGCACTATTCAGACAAAACATATTCATAGAGAAGGAAAGGAGTGCAGTAGTGTAATGTAGTCATAGTTAGGGTGTAGAGAATAATCAACTTAATACAAGGTAAGTCCATTCCAAATTCTGACAGCAATAGGGGAGAAGCTGTTCTTGAGTCGGTTGGTGAGTGACCTCAGACTTTTGTATCTTTTTTTCTGAAGGAAGAAGGTGGAAGAAAGAATGTCCAGGATGTGTGGGGTCCTTAATTATGCTGGCTGCTTTACCGAGGCAGCAGGAAGTGTAGACAGTCAACGGATGGGAGGCTGGTTTGCACGATGGATTGGGCTGCATTCTTGATCTTTTGTAATTCCTTGCGGTCTTGGGCAGAGCAGGAACCATACCAAGCTGTGATACAACGAGAAAGAATGCTTTCTATGGTGCACCTGTAAAAATTGGTGACAGTCGTAGCTGATATACCAAATTTTCTTAGTCTTCTGAGAAAGTACAGGCTTTGGTGGGCTTTCATAATTATCGTGTTGGCACAGGGAGGGGAACTACAGAGTCATAGTCATAGAGGTTTACAGCTTGGAAACAGGTCCTTCAACTCAACTTGCCCATGCCATCCTTTTTTTTTGAATCCCCTCAGCTCATCCCAATTGCCACATTTAGCCCAGCTCTATATCCATTGTACCTATCTCTACTACTATCTCTGGCAGCTTGTTCCAGACACTCACCACCCTCTGTGTGAAAAAAAAATGCCTCTCTGGACACTTTTGTATCTCTCCCCCTCATCTTAAGTCTATGCCCTCTAGTTTTAGATTCCCTACCTTTGGGAAAAGATATTGACTATCTACCTTGTCTGTGCCCCACATTATTTTATAGATCTTTATAAGATCACCCCTCAGCCTCCTACCCCCAGAGGAAAATAGCCCCAGTCTATTCAGCCTCTCTAATTCAATCCATCAAGACCCTTCTCATAAATCTTTTCTGCATTCTTTTTAATTTAATAATATTCTTTCTATAATACGGTGACCAGAATTGTACGCGGTATTCCAAGTGTGATCTTACCAATGTCTTGTACAACTTCAACAAGACATCTGAACTCTTGTATTCGATAACCAGGATCAGGTTGGTGATGTGGACACCTAAAAACTTGAAGCTCATGACCCTTTCTACTTTGTCCCCATTGATGTTCTCCTTTATGCCTCCTGAAGTTGATGACAATCTCCTTCATTTTGTTCACTTTGAGGGAGAGATTATTGTTGCTGTTTTTGTTGTTGTTATTAATTACATCATTACATATAGCTCAAGTTAAAATTTGGAGAGATATTTTACTCAACAAGCACTTCATCGACAGAAATTTCATTGTGAGTTGAAATTATATGGAAGATTTTTTAGAAACTTTAATAAGTGCCCTGTTCACACTCATCTCAGTTCCATTTCAGCCATTTTTGCAATAATTGTGGTCTTTTCGCATGGAATGTAATTAGATTGAAAGTTGGGTCCTGCTATTATTTCTTGCTGCAAAGATGGTGACTGAGTCACAAAAGGCTAGTATACCAATACAGCAATTAGAAAAGCGAATAGAATATTATGAGTTATTGTGAGGGGAATTGATTATCAAAGTTGGGGGTTATGCTTCAGTTGTACAGAGCATTAGTGAGACCGCTGTGTACAGTATTGGTTTCCTGGGCTGAAATCCTCCGTCTTTGTTTGCAGCCTGCATTTTCCAGTGCCACTGAAAGTGAGTGGAGTTTTGGCTAGAACGCCAAATTTTCTGTTCTCATTTGCAATGACTCCTGCCATAGACAAGACCAGAGAATCCTGCCCCTTATTTAAGGAAGGATGTAAATGAATTGGAAGCGGTTTAGAGAAGGTTTACTCGACTAATACAGGAATGGGTGGGTTGTCTTATAAGGAAATGTTGGAGAGGTTAGGGTTGTGTTCACTACTGTTTAGAAGAGTAAGGGATAACTTCATTGAAACTTTTAAGATCCTGACGGCTATTGACTGCCAGGATGTGGACAAGATGTTTCCTCTTGCTGGAGAATCTAGGACTTGGGAATCACTTTTTAAAAATAAGGTGGGGATCTCCCTCATTTAAGACAGGGTTAAGAGAAATTATTTATCTCAGAGGATTGTGAGTCTCTGGAACTCTCTTCTTCCACAGGAAGTGGAATATTTTGAATATTTTTAAGGCAAAGAATCCTACCACTAGTGGACAGCATGTCACCTTCCATCAATCAGAAACAGGTGGTTAGGAGGCCAGAAAATTTCACCCATGATCTTTATTGGAATGTTGACATGATTTACTCATTTTTTGAATGGCTTTGTCAAATATTATAACAATCTAGACTGATCTAAGCTTCCAGATGTCTAACATAATAATATGAGAGCGTAACAATAGGCAACACAGTAGCACAGTGGCACAGTGACACATGGTTAGCACTGCTGTCTCTCAGCCCCAGGGACGTGGGTTCAATTCCCAGCTTGGGTCACTATCTGTGTGGAGTTTGTACTGTCTTCCTGGGTTTCCTCTGGGTGCTCTGGTTTCCTCCCACAGTCCAAAGACATGCTGGTTTGGTGCATTGGCTGTGCTAAATTCTCCCTCAGTATACCAAAACAGGACAGTGGTATCTAGGGGATTTTCACAGTAACTTTATTACAGTGTAAATGTAAGCCTACCTGTGGTATATTTTGATAATTAAGCAATAATGTGATAATTATTTACGAAAAAATGATATTTATACTTGGAATGAGGGAAAGCTGAATAGTGTAGAAGAACAGAGGAGTTTGAGGAGGTGAGGTGAGTAGGAATCATGTTCACATGACATTAAAAGCAACATTTTGTGGATAAGATCATTAAAATAGCTGATGTTCAATGGCAAAAGATATAGAACAGTATGGTCAAAGTGTAATTGTACTGTAAATCCATATACAGCAAAGATTATCTTTGGAATACTGCTGGAAGAATTCTCCTCTGGCCCTACTAGCAGTTCAATAATCAATGAGGGAAGAGAATTTGATGACAACACAAAAATTGCTTTTGCGTCAGCTTGAATTTTCTGCAGTATCTTGCACTGTTGCTTGCCATGGCAGATCAGAAAATCTGCTGGAGGCTGGCATGAAACTGATTTGTATCCCATAAATGGAGTGCAGATGAAGGCCTGATCCACCCACACCCATTTCTCCACAATGCCAATAGGAGAACATGCCAGTGCAAAGCATGTTAGGAATAACATGGCATACAAATGTCAGGACTCATCTCAATAGTGCCTGAGGCTACCTCAGAGTTTGGAATGGAGGTTACCAGCAATTCTGGACTCCCGAGCACCTCAATAGTGGGTAAGGGAGCATCTACAGGTAGATCTTCTGGATTAAGTGTCTTTAAAGAGGTTAATTTTCCAGCCTCAGAATATTCCTGAAGATCTATCTTGTTTCTCAGGAGATACATCTTCTGGCCTCAGAATGCTGCCGAAGAACAATCTTCATTTTTAGGAGATCAGTCTTTCTTCAGTAGTGAGTCAGTGAGTTGAGCGCTTTTTCAATATAGCATCCAGATGGAACAGTGGATGTACACACCATCAATCCTGCCCTGCCACAGAATATGGTGCAAAACACTAATTGCATAATTAACCACTGTTTCCCAATGGCCTCTGCAGCAGGAAACACTCCATGTTCTCACCCCACTCCAGGACTTAAACCTAGGTGAAAGAATTCCACCCTGTGCAGTTCCACAAGTTACTCACAATAAAGAGAAATGGTAGAAGAATCAATCCAGTCAGGTCTGTCAGATCCAAGCAGGTTTATTGTACAACGTTTCCTCTGAGGCTATGAGAGATTCCAACCCCTAATTGTTCCAGCTGTCTATTTATAATACATCAATGTCATATTTAACCAACAATTCTCTTAACAATGTAATTGTCACACATTAATGGTGTATTGACATCACACTACAGGAAGAGTGTTGAAGCAGTGGAAGTTCTTGAGGCATGGGATCAATTTTAGCGAAAGTGGGACCTGTAAAAACTGTACGGACAGTACCTAGGCAGAGGTGGAACCAATATCTTTGTCAGGGTAGATGAAGTGCAAGGTCTTAGCGTATAAAAACACAGGTCCCTGAAGGCAGCAGTTCAAGTAGACAAGATTGTAAAGAAGGCATATGGAATGCTCTCCTATATTTAAAAGTAAGGATATAATGTTGGAATTGAATAAAACACTAATGAGGCCACAACTGGAGCAATGTGTGCAGTTCTGGTCACCATATTACAGGAAGGACATAATTGCTCAGGTGAGGGTACAGATGACATTTAAAAGGATGTTGCTAGGGCTGGAAAGGTGTAGCTACAAGAAGAGATTAGATATGTTGGTGTTATTTTCCTTGGAACAAAGAAGGCTGATAGGTGATTTGATTGAGGAGTACTAAACTATGAGAAGAGACAGAGTGGACAAGATAAAATTATTTCCCTTGGCGAAGAATTCTAAAACTAGGGGACATAGATTCAAGATAAGTGCAGAAGATGTGGAGTGGAATGTAGAAAATCTTTTTTACTCAGAAGGTGATGGGCGTCTGGAATTCATTGCCCATGTTAATGGTGGAGGCAGAAAACTGTTCTGAAAAGTACCTGGATCTGCAGCTTAAGTGCTGTAAACTACAGGGTTATGGGTCTAGTGCAGGAAAGTGGGATTAGAAGGGACAGCTGAATGTCCTTGGGTTGGCATGGATGTGATGGGCTGAATGGCCTCCACTGTGCTGTAAGTTTTCTAAGGTTCTATGGTTACAGGCCAGATTCACAAAGATGCTGCCCATATAATGAGGCAATATAAATATGAAAACAATTGAAAACTAGGTTCTGTTTTATCTTAGAACAGAGAATAGATGGTGATTTGCTAAAAGTATTCAAAATTATGAAGGGATGGGACAGAATAAACAGGAAGTAACTATTTCTGGTATGTGTAAGGTCTACGTTATCAAATGTAAATAATTTAAGATAAAGAGTAGGAGATACTTTTAAAATTGAAGGTTATGAGATTGTGGAATATGCTTGTGAAGTTAGTGATTGAAGCAGAGAGCATGTTAATATTTAAGAATAGATTATGTAGGCGGTTTGATTGAAAAGGCAATAATGAGATACAGGAACAATCAGAGTTGATGCAATTAAGAAAACTGCTCATGTATAAGATAAACACGAACATAGACTTAACAAGCTAAACATTCTGTTTCTCATAGAGTCACTACAGTGCAGAAGAGACCATTCAGGTCTGCACCAACTCTGACAGAGTATTTTACCCAGGCCCTTTCCCCCATCCCATCTTCATTAACTAATACATTTCCTATGACAAATCCATCTGACCTACACAACTTTGGACTCTGGGAGGAAACCGGAGCATCCAGAGGAAACTCTTGAGATACAGGGAGAATGTGCAAACTTCACACAAATAGTTACCCAAGGCCAGAATTGAACCTGGGTACTGGAACTGTGAGGCAACAGTGCTAATCACTGAGACACCATAGCACACTTATTATTTCTATGGAATTCCATATATTTTTGACTCTATATTCTCTCCATTGTCAAGACTGCCTTCGTAATATCTCTTAGAAACTCTGAAAATTTTGATTTGATTTATTATTGTCATATGTATTAACATACAGTGAAAAGTATTTTTTTGTGTGCTATACAAACTGCTCGTAGAGAAGGAAATGCAGAATGTACTGTTACAGTCATAGCCAGAATGTAGAGAAATATCAACTTAATGCAAGTCCATTCAAAAGTCTGACAGCAGCAGCGAAGAAGCTATTCTTGAGTCGCTTGGTACATGACCTCATGACATGATGTGACATTGGTACATGACATTAGGACCTTTTGTAGTTTCTTGCAATCTTAGGCAGAACAGAAGCCATATCAAGCTGTGATACAAGAATGCTTTCTGTGGTGCATCTGTAAAAGTTGGTGAGAGTCGTAGCGGACATGCCAAATTTCTTTAGTCTTCTGAGAAAGTAGAGGGGTTGATGGGCTTTCTTAACTATAATAGCAGCATGGGGGACCAGAACAGGTTGTTGGTGATCTGGACACCTAAAAACTTGAAGCTCTCGACTCTTTCTACTTCATCCCCACTGATGTAGATGGGGGCATGTTCTCCTTTACGCTTTTGGCTTTTATTGCTTTTATTGTCTGTACGTTCAACTGTCCTGTCAGTCCCCCATCTTTCATCTCCGTAAACTGAAAATAATGCTAAGCGATGCTTTCTTTTATCTGAAATCACATTGGCCTCATTCACGCATCAACAGGGTAAACTATCCTACAGCCTTCGTATACCAACCAATTTTCATATTCTCATCCTTGTGTTAAAATCTCTCCACATACTTTAACCTTATGAATTTCTGTAACCTCCCCTTGCTATTTCTTGGGTCCTTTGCTACATTTCTATTGTATGACAATAGGTCAGGGGAAATTTCTTCTGTTATCTGAGTCACACAGAATATAACAAGTTTTCAAATGATCTTGCAATCTGCTCAAGCTTTGTTTATGATCACTGTTTTAGGTACTACATTACACATTATCCATGCTGGAACAATGAAAAATAATAAATGTCGAAAGAACCATTTTTATTCTTAGCTTTATGTTTTCTCCTTATGTTTTATTTTCTTTCTTTAGGCTTTGGACAAAGACAGGTCTGTCCTCCAGAAAATGAAGAAAGCAGTGAAAGTGAGACATACTTCAGGTCAAGGTAAGGATTGAGAAGTGGAAATTCTTTAGCACTCACAAGAACACAAGAAATAGGAGCAGGAGTAGGCCATATAGCCCTTCCAGCCTGCCCCGCCATTCAACAATTTTGAGGCTGTGCCCTCTAGTTCTGCTATCCTTTCCAAGTGGGAAGAATCTGTCTACCCTATCTAGCCCTTCATTATCTTAAATGTATCCTTAAGATCCCCCTTCAGCCTTTTAAACTCTAACGAGTACAGATCCAGTCTATTCAATCTCTCTTCATAGTGTAACCCCCTCAACTCCGGTATCAGTCTGATGAATCTTCTCTGTACTCCCTCCAAGGCCAATATATCCTTTCGCAAATGCAGTGACCAAAACTGCACACAGTACTCCAGTTGCAGCTTCACTAGTGCCCTGTACAGTTTCAGTAAGACCTCCCTGCTTTTATATTCTATCCCCTCGCTATAAAGGCCAACATTCCATTCGCCTTCTTGATCACCTGCTGCACCTGCAGACTGGGTTTTTGCAATTCGTGCACAAGGACCCCCAGGTCCCTCTGCACTGTAGCATGCTTCAGCTTTTCACCCTTTAAATAATAATCCCTTCTACTATTATTTCTACCAAAGTGGATAACCTCACATTTGCTAACGTTACATTCCGTCTGCCAGGTCCTCGCCCACTCACTCAGCCTATCCAGATCTCTCTGCAGACTTTCCGTACCTTCCACACAATTTGCTTTTCCACTCATCTTTGTGTCATCAGCAAATTTCATTACCATACACTCAACCCCCTCCTCCAGATTGTCTATGTAAATGGTAAACAGTTGAGACCCCAGGACTGATCCCTGCGGCACTCCACTAGTCACCAACTGTCAACCAGAATAGCACCCATTGATTCAAACTCTCTGCATCCTGTTAGACAACCAATCCTCTATCCACGCTAACACCTTACCCCAAACTCCATGCACCCTAACCTTTTGCAGCAACCTTTTGTGAGGCACCTTATCAAACGCCTTCTGAAAATCTAAAAACACCACATCCACCAGTTCCCCTCTGTCTACCGCACTAGTCACATTCTCATAGAGATCCAATAAATTCGTTAAACATGACTTCCCCTTCACGAATCCGTGCTGCATCTGTTTGATCAAACCATTCTTTTCTAGGTGTCTTGCTATTTCTTCTTTGATGACGGATTCTAGCATTTTTCCAACTACAGACATCAAGCTAACTGGCCTATAATTCCTTGCCTTTTGTCTGCTATCTTTTTTAAACAGCGGTGTAACATTAGCCATTTTCTAATCTTCCAGCACTTCCCCAGAGTTCAGTGAGTTTTAATAAATAATTACTAAGGCATCCACTACCAGCTCTGCCACTTCTTTCAGAAACCTGGGATGCATTCCATCCAGTCCCGGAGACTTGTCTACCTTCAGTCCCATTAGTCTATCAAGCACTACCTCTCTAGTGACAGTAATTGCATAAAGATCTTATTTCTTACCATCCTTCTATCTTTAATATTCAGCAAGCTATTTGTGTCCTCATCTATGAAGACCGACATGAAAAACTTATTTAAAGCCTAGCCATTTCCTCGTTACCCACCGCTAAATCCCCCCTCTAGTCCTCCAAGGGTCCAACATTCATTCTTGCCAGTCTTCTCCCCTTTATATATTTGTAAAACTTTTACTATCATTTTTTATATTTAGAGCTAGTTTAGCTTCATACTCTATCTTTCCTTTCTTTATCGCTTTCTTATTCATTCTTTGTTGTTTTTTAAATTTTTCCCAATCTTCTAATTGCCCACTATTTTTAGCCACTCTGAACGCAACAGCTTTTAATTTAACATCTCCTTTATTTCCTTCGATAACCACGGCTGGTTATCTCTTCTATTATACTCCTTTCATCAAAAATTACTGCAAAAATTATAAAAACACTTTTGAGGTATTTTTTGTTTCATGGAGCATACAGATATCTAGGTATTATTATTTTACAGTTATGTCATCAGGATGTACAGTGTCCCTCACTTATGTGGCTTTATAGTGACCATCTCAACTTGATGACTCTTACTAAAAACTATTTGTGGAATCCATATTATGCTTTTGTTTCTGCTTTTTCTTAATGGCACATATTAATGTAGGCATGAATGTCCAAGATATTCCATGTAACTGGTATGTCATTATGTGCACATTAGATTGTGCTCTAATTCTGATAAACCACAATTGTTTACTCAGAAGTAACATCATGAGAATGTCATGTCAACATTCCTAATTACTAGATTACAATTTGAATTAGTCACCATAACTAAAATAAGCTACTTTGGTCTGTTTAGGCAAACTCAACATATGACTTTGAAGAGAAAATTGTCTCTGAATTATTTTTATCAAGACCCAACTAATTTGGGGTTTATAGCCACTCCTGTTACTCCTGTTACCCCAAAAAATATTATACAAAAGGAACGTCAACAGCTTGATTATATCCTGCAAGTTACTGCATATTAGTAATGAAAGTAGATGTCAAGTGGTTTATCAGAAAAAAAATCAAGCTTGAGCATGATGTTGTCTTGTTTCCTGTTTCCACAATGCTATCCTTAAAATGACAGACTTGTCAACATAAACTGATGAACGTTGTGATTTGTGCCAAAGCTTTGTCGCAGATGTAGCAACTGCCATAATAAATTGAGCTGATGAAAAAAAATTGAGGCTGATGATTCATCCCAACGGTTTCCTTTCAATTAGGCATTACACTGATTTTAGTATTAGAAACCAAATTGTGAAGGAAAGCTTCTTTTAATTTGCTTAGGTTATTGAAGCGATTTTACTGCTTAAAAGCCTAATTATAAAGGAATGTTCTTTTAAAGATTTTTGGTTTGTATTGTAAATCTTCCCCATGTTCTGCTTTCCCTGAAGTTGCTGCGAATGGCTCATATTCAAACCATCTGTGTCATTATGAGTTAATTAACATTTAATGACTCTGTAGTGATGCACAAGGTTCAAAATTATTGGAAGTGCACCAAAAATGTCCTTGCATGTTTATAATGTAAAAAAATAACTGAGCGGCACTTCATAGTTCCTGTGAATTGCAGGACATTCTTGAGACAGTACAGGGGCAATTTTGTGCTACAGAAAACCTGCGTTATAACCTATTTACAAGATCCTGCATTTGTGAGCTGCAGCATGTAAAGCAATTAATCACCACTGGTACCACTATATTTTATGGGTATGATTGGCAGATAAAATGGTTCTATAACTCTTTAATTTAAAACTCTGACATTAAGTTGAAACAACAGAAAAAACACTGCTGATTCATTGTCACTGCTCATTTTAACATGTGATTTCTGATAGTTTTAGAACATAGAACATAGAACAATACAGCACAGAACAGGCCCTTCGGCCTTCGATGTTGTGCCGACCAAAATAAAAAGCAATGCCCCTCCAAACTAAACCATTCCCTTCTCTTCCATATACTTATCAATTAACCTCTTAAACGCCACCAAACTTGGCGCATCTACAACAGCTGCAGGCAGGGCATTCCACTCCCTAATCACTCTTTGAGTAAAGAACCTACCTCTGATATCCGTCCTATAACTCATACCCCTTAATTTAAAGCTGTGTCCCCTCGTGCTAGCTTTCTCCATCCTAGGAAAAAGGCTATCACTGTCCACCCTATCTAAACCTCTAATCATCTTATATGTTTCGATAAGGTCCCCTCTTAGCCGCCTCCTTTCTAACGAAAACAACCTCAAATCCCTCAGCCTCTCTTCATAAGACCTGCCCTCCATACCAGGCAACATCCTGGTAAACCTCCTCTGTACCCTCTCCAATGCCTCCACATCTTTCTTATAATGTGGGGACCAGAACTGCACACAATACTCCAAGTGCGGCCGCACTAGAGTTTTGTACAGTTGCAACATGATGCTGCGGCTCCTAAATTCAATCCCCCTACCAATAAAAGCTAAGACTCCATATGCCTTCTTAACAACTTTATCCACTTGACTGCCTACTTTCAGGGATCTATTGACACATACACCAAGATCCTTCTGTTCCTCAACACTATTAAGAGCCCTACCATTAGCCCTATACTCTACACATTTATTGTTCCTGCCAAAGTGCATTACCTCACACTTTTCCACATTAAACTCCATTTGCCACCTCTCGGCCCAGCTCTGCAACTTGTCCAAGTCACTCTGTAAACTAAAACACCCCTCTTCACTATCTACCACACCACCAACTTTAGTATCATCTGCAAATTTACTGATCCATCCCTCAATACCCTCATCCAGATCATTTATAAAAATTACAAACAGCAGGGGCCCCAAAACAGACCCCTGAGGCACACCACTCGTCACCATTTCACCATTTCTCCATTTCACGCAAGTAAAAGAAATACTCTTACATATTTTGCTTGAAATGCACAGAAATGGTAGGTATTTTTCATGAATGCCCAGTTCTGGTAACTGGAGCTACCTTTTATCCATTGAATGCTTTTGAGTTTTGCTCAACAGCACACCTGAGGGCACAACATCTTGTGAGAAAAGTGGTGAGTTAAACTTTTAAAAAATAAACAATGGATATTTTAATAGTTACAATTGGAAGACAAAAGATTCAGCGAGCGCTGGAAGTTGCTGCAATAAGCTAGTCTTTCTTGGCTTTACTATATTCAGAGTGGTTTATAAAAGTAAGTTATCTGCAAATAAACTTGTTTTCCTACTGATTTTATCTGAAAATAACTTGTTTTCCTTGCAGATGATATATCCTTTCAGGAAGCATTCATCAGTGAGCTGGAAAAACTTGTAGCTAATTTCCAAAGCAATGAAGAGTTAGTACTGGCTGAAGCTTTCAGTAAATTTGCAGAGTCTTCCAAAGAGTTGCTGACACCAATGAAAAATCTGGTAAGGTCTGCAATGTTTCTGAAAAGATGAGATCTGAAAAAGTCACTGAAACTAAATTAAGCCAATGTAATTTCTATTAAAGGATGTTTTTCATTGGATACAATTGAAGGAATGATCTTTTCAAAAGCTGAACTTTGGAACACCATACTCCTAACTATTGGGTCATCTAGAATAGGGCACATAGAGTCATGGAGGTTTACAGCATGGAAATAGGCACTTTGGCCCAACTTGTCCATTTAGCCCTTTTTTCCTTTTAAAATCCCAAAGGTAATCCCAGTTGCTTGCATTTGGCCCATATCCCTCTATACCCATGGTACCCATGGAACTATCTAAATGCTTTTTAAAAGATAAAATTGTATGCACCTGTATTCCTACCTTTGGCAGCTTGTTCCAGACACTCATTACTCTCTGTGGGAAAAAATTGCCCCCCTGGACACTTTTGTGTCTCTCCCCTCTCATCTTAAACCAATGCCCTCTAGTTTTAGACTCCCCTACCTTTGGGAAAGATATTGACTATCTACCTTGTCATGCCCCTCACAGATCACACAATGAAAACTACAGTCATGTTGCTTTTGCAGAGCCTCTACATTATTTTGTAAACTTAAAATAAAATATTTTAAATGATTTAGAAAATAAAATAAACTTAATTTGTGAATTAGTTTATTATCAGGGTACTTCATCAACAGATGCACAATTTTTCATCCGCTTACCAATACCTAGTAGTAATTCTAAACAAATCTATTGATTTGATTTGATTTATTATTATCACATATATTGACATACAGTGAAAAATATTTTTTCTTGAATACTGTTCATAGAGAATGAAACAAGAGAAAGATAGAATTAGAAGATATGTGGGGAACAGCATGCAAGAAATCACCATGCTCCAGCACCATCTTGGATAGGGCATTTGTTTAGGGATTCATTTTAAGATGTTGATGGTTAACGCATCAACTTGTTGATAATTCAAATTAAGTGATATTGGGAACAACAAGAACAGTTTTATGTAGCACCTTAATTTAATACTGGAAGATAAGCATAGATATGTCAGAGGGTTTGGAGCCTGACGAGATTACAGAGATATTGAGGGGTGAGGCCATGGACAGATTTGAAACAAGATTGAGAATTTTAAAAGTGAACTACTGCTGGAATGGGAGTCAATGTAGGTGAGCCAGCACATGACCGTTTCTTTCATGGCCAGAATTGTACATTGCTGGTCGAGTGCATACCTGACTTGGAAGTCTGTGAAATCATGCGACAAGACATGAAGAGCATGTGCTGATGTTGTCTCATACTTGAGTAATGTTTTGGTGGACAGCCACTTGTGAGAATGTGATTATTAGCGCCTCTATTTAGCCTGTTAAGAGGCTAATGGAATGCATGGCTCATCTACTTTTATGGTTGGCTGATGGGCCGATTAGAACATAGAATATAGAAACATAGAAAAACTACAGCACAAAGAAGCCCTTTGGCCCACAAGTTGCGCCGAACATATCTCTACCTACTAGGCTTACCAATAACCTTTAATCTTACTAAGACTCATGTACTCATCCAGAAGTCTCTTAAAAGATCCTATCGAATCCGCCTCCACCACCACCACCAGCAGCCGATTCCATGCACCCACCACCTTCTGAGTGAAAAACTTACTCTGACATCTTCTCTGTACCTACTTACCAGCACCCAAAACCTGTGCCCTCTTGTGGCAGCCATTTCAGCTCTGGGAAAAAGCCTCTGAGAATCAACCCGATCAATACCTCTCAACATCTTATACACCTCTATCAGGTCACCTCTCATCCTTCGTCTCTCTAAGCAGAAAAGACCAAGCTCTCTCAACCTATCCTCACAAGGCATGCCACCCAATCCAGGCAACATCCTTGTAAGCCTCCTCTGCATCCATTTAATAGCTTCCACATCCTTCCTGTAATGAGACGACCAGAACTGAGCACAGTACCTCAAGTGGGGTCTGACCAGGGTCTTGTACATCTGCAGCATTATCTCCCATCTCCTAAACTCAGTTCCTCGGTTGATGAAGGCCAGTATACCATATGCCTTCTTAACCACATCCTCGACCTGCGAAGCCGATTTGAGAGTTCTATGAACCTGGACCTCAAGATCCTTTTGATCTTCCACACTGCTAAGAGTCTTACCCTTAATATTGTATTCCTTCATCCCATTTGACCTGCCAAAATGAACCACCACACACTTATTCAAGTTGAAATACATCTACCAGTTCTCTCCCCAGTCTTGCATCCTAACATCCTTCCAAACCACCCACTACACCTCCAATCTTTATGTCATTGGCAAACTTACCAACCCATCCCTCCACTTCCTCATCCAGGTCATTTATAAAAGTCACAAACAGCAAGGATCCCAGAACAGATCCCTGGGGCACTCCACTGGTGACCAACCTCCATGCAGAAAAAGACCCATCTACAACCACTTTTTGCCTTCTGTGGGCAAGCCGGTTCTGGATCCCATGACCCCTCACTTTCTCAAAAAACCTTACATGGGGGATCTTATTGAACACTTTGCTGAAGTCCATATAAATCACATCTACCACTGTTCCTTTGTCAATGTGTTTGTCACATCTTCAAAAAAACTCAACCAGGCTCATAAGACATGATCTGTCTTTGACAAAGCTATACTTCTTGATCATACTTCTTCTCCAAATGTTCATAAATCCTGTCTCTCAGAATCTTTTCCATCAACTTGTCAACACTGAGGTTAGATTCACTGGTAATAATTCCCTGGGCTATCTCTATTCCTTTTCTTGAAAGAGGAACCATATCTGCAGTCCTCCAATCCTATGGAATCTCTCCTGTCACCATCGATGATGCAAAGCTCATTGCCAGAGACTCTGCAATCTTTTCCCTCACCTCCCACAGTAACTTGGGGTACATCCCATCTGGTCCCAGCAACTTATCTAACTTGATGCTTTTCAAAAGCTCCAACACATCTGTTTCTTAATGTGCACATACCCAAGCTTTTCAGTCTGCTGCAAACCTGCACTGCAACCACCAAGATTCTTTTCCATTGTGAATGCTCGAGTAAATTATTCACAGGGCACCTCTGCTATTTCTACTGGTTCTATACAAACTTTCCCACTGTCACATTTGATAGGTCCTATTCCTTCACGTCTCATCCTTTTGCTCTTCACATACTTGTAGAGCACCTTGAGGTTTTCCTTAATCTTACCTGCCAACGCTTTCTCATGACGCCTTCTGGCTCTTCTAATTTCCTTCTTAAGTTCCTTCCTACAAGTCGTATCTCCTCTAAATCCCTAACATTACCTAGCTCTCTGAATCTTTTGCACACTTTTCTTTTCTTTTTGACTAGATTCATTACAACTTTCGTGTACCACAGCTCCTATAATTTACCAAAACTTCCCTATCTCATTGGAACGTTGTTGTGCAGAACTCCAGACAAACATTCCTTGAAAATCTGCCACATTACTTCTGTAAATTTCCCTGAGACAACCTCCTTCCAATTTATGCCTCTAATTTCCTGCCTGATGACTTCATAATTCCCCTTACTCCAGATAAAAACTTTTCTACTTGCCTGATCCTATCTCTCTCCGATGTTAGTGTAAAGGTGATAGAGTTATGATCACTCTCCCTAAAATGCTCTCCCACTAAGAGATCTAACACCTGTCCAGGTTCACTACCCAATAGCAAATCAAGTACAATCTCTCCTCTTGTAGGTTTATCAACATACTGTGTCAAGAAACTCTCCTGAACACATCTAACAAACTCCTTCCCATCTAACCCCTTACCCTGGGGAGATTGCAATCAATATTTGGGAAATTAAAGTCTCCCATCACGACAACTCTGCTATTATTACATCTCTGCAGGATCTGTTGCACTATCTGCTCCTCAACATCCCTGTTGAGGAGGCCTATAGAAAACACCCAGTAAAATTATTGACCCCTTTCTGTTCCGAACTTCCACCCATGGACACCCTGTAGACAATACCTCCATGGCATCCACCTTCTCTACAGCCATGACACTATCTCTGATCAACAGTGCCATCCCCCACCTCTTTTGCCTCCTTCCCTGTCCCTCCTTGAAACATCTGAAACCCAAATTGGCCAAGCAGCCTTTACATTTTAGCTTCAACTTTGGTCTGAGGTTGATGTAATATCAAGGCTGAAATAAAATTTTCTGGAAGCTGAAGCTTGTGTTCAAATGTGCTGCCTAGACACTATTTGCGTACTTCCTCCATTGTATCCATACATCCGTCCTCCATAGAACGGATATCAGAGGCAGGTTCTTTACCCAAAGGGTGGTTCGGGAGTGGAATGCCCTGCCAGCAGCAGTTGTAGATGCGCCAAGTTTGGTGGCGTTTAAGAGGTTAGTTGATAAGTATATGTAAGAGAAGGGAATGGTTTAGTTTGGAGGGGCATTGCTTTTTATATTGGTCGGCGCAACATCGAAGGCCGAAGGGCCTGTTCTGTGCTGTAATGTTCTATGTTCTATTGCTGTTTATTTTTCACAGGTCTGCAGCTCCCTGAAACAGCTCCGCGGTGGCTGTTTCCCTGACGGAGCCCAATAAAAGTGCGAGCCTGCATGCTCTCTTTGCTCTCACCAGTCCTTCCCCCCTCTTCTCACCTGAGCTTAGCCTTTCACAGAGTGTGTTTCATGCTGAATGGCCAAGCAATGTGAAATTGTACACTGGGGCTAACCACAGCTAAGAGTGCATTTCAGGCTCGCTGAACTCAACGCGAGCAGTCAACAGGTACAAATTCAGGCCCAATCTCCTGGTCTTCTGCCAATCTTGTGTTGATGTTACAAAAAAAAGGGCAGCTCCTGTCATACAGAAGCCATTGACAGAAAGATATCTATTTTCTTCAATTCATCACTTTTTGTGAAAAGTGCATTCTTAACTCTAAACATTAGGGAAGAATAACAATTTGTAATTGGTTAAATACAAAATGTTAGCTATTATTACAACTTCTGACTGTTACCTATGAGTTTTTGCTAGTGAACCACTTTGTATTAGTAATTTTGTTGCTGATGATGATCAATATTTGCTTTTCAACATTTTCAATATTTCAAGAAAAGTTATTCAAATAACACCTCACCAAAGCACTGTGCATTACAGCTGTATCATAAACCTCCAATGCAAAAGCTCCACGCAATTGATGATTCTACTGTTCAGTGGCAATGGCAATGTAGTTTTTATTAATGATGCAACTATGCTAAAATACTCGTCTGCCTGAGCCTCAGATTGCTGTGAAAGAATGTACCATGCCAACAAGAGAATCATGCATTTGCAAGGATAATAAGCCTTCATTTCAAGAGACAGCCTTTGTGGAAGCCTCTAAGAGTAAGAACCAAAACAAGTTAACACATCAAGTCACAATATTGTGAGGCTGTTTTGGCTAGAATTTCATTTATTTGGGATGTGAAGTTTTAAATGAGTTTCATTGTTCCTATTTCAGTACATTCATAACAATATAAAAAAATTGCTTGTAATGAAGGATTAATGGGCCTTAATTCTCTATCTGTTCACTCTGGGGGGATGTTCTGATCCTGCTGATGCTGCACCCAGCCATCAGGAAATTCCTTTGACCAGAAGAGCCTGTCACTGGTGACAGCGCATTGTCTCCCACCCCTGAGAAAATCATGGTTGGGAAGCCAGAAAACTTCCCCATGAGTTTTATATTTAAAATTCCTTTTTGATGTCAGACTGGGTGTATTAATGTCTTCTGAATTTATGGTTTGAATTTCAGAACAGTGTTTGTATTCTGGCATCTCACACTATTACATTGTTAGAAATGGCTCTCTTATCCTGAGAGCAGAATTATAGATCCACATTTTAGTGGATCAGCAGTTCTGTCTTCAGAATAAAGGAGCAGCTTTAGCGATGTAAACATAAGAGTGTGCAAAAATATAGTTCCTCCATGAGTAGACTTAGAAAACAGAACTAGCTGTTCCCCGAAGCCACGCGGTTCCAGGACAGCTACAACGCTGACATCTACCCAACAATGTGGAAAATCGCACAGGTATGCCTTTTCCACAAAAAGGATAAATGTAGTCCAGCTAATTATCATTCATAAGCCTTCTTTATCATCAGCAGAGTGATGGGGTGGGTCAGTCAATATCAAGTGGCATTTACACAACGATAACTGCTCACTGATGCTCAGCTTGTTTCCTCCACTCAGCCCATGACTTAATTGCAATTTTGATCCAATCACGAATAAAAGAGCTGAACTCTAAGGATGAGTTGAGAGTGACTGCACTGGACATCAAAGTAGTATTTGATCAAGTGTATATCAAGGAGCCCTGGCAAAATTGAAGCTGATGTCTGTTAGGGGATGCTCCCTGTTGTTTGGAATCATACCTAGAAAAGGGAAGATAATCATGACTCTCAAGGGCAGTTAGTGATGGGCGGCAAATGTTGGTATTGCTAGCAACACTCATATCCCATGATAGAATTTTTAAAAAATCCTTATAGGTTTAGAAACAGGGATTTTTCTTCACTGAAAAATAGGAAATCTGCAATAACATAGTGCTTTGAAAGATAAAGGTCAAACCATTTCTTGAAACAAGACAAGTATGTATTTTTAATATTCAGAGGATGTCAAGATATTGCTTGTGAATGTCTTTTGGCAAAATGTAAAAAAAAGTTTTCTTTTTGATTATAACATTTGTTCTGCTTCACCCAGTTCACACTCTAAATTCTAAGCTATTGCTTTGTCAGATGTGATTTTCCTCGTTGTTTACTGTCTCTTATCATTTGTTGTTTATCACAGTAATGTATAAGCCTTGATTTCAATCTGGCAATCCTCCCTCTAACATACAGAATGGGCACAGATTAAATGGAGATATTGCATTCAGGATTTCAAATGTTGGACATTGCAGGTTTTAATTACGCTGATTTATTTTGGCAGTCTGTCTCCATAGGAACCACAACAAGATAGTGGAAATGTCATATTGTGCAATTAAATGTTTAGTCCACGTGTGCTGCCCCTGATGTGCTGTCCATATTGAACAGTTAGCAGTGTAGTGTATAGTAAACCTCAAGCACTACACTTAGTAGCTACAAAATGTTTTTGAAGTGTAAAAATAATGGGGAAGAAAGATAGAAGGCAGTAGTAGAGTGAATAGAGGAGAATATTATAACCAGCAGAACAAGATGCATGGGTGACCTAACATGTTCAGTTTGGCCAGAATCACTAAAGATGCGCTATTCCCATTTTCCTGGACTTGTCCCATGTCCTTGAAAGTTATGATCTTTCAATTGAAGTTGAAAAGAAAGCAAGGGCCAGGTATTGCACTTCATTTTAACATTTGAAATCAGTCTGCTGCTTGATGTCAGCAAGAAAAAAAACACGGCTGGGAGTAGGAGCGATTGGTATAGAAGCTGGCCAGCTCCAGGATCCCAAGGAAATAGTCCTCACATTGTAGTTTAAAAAGATGCTAATGCAGGGAGACTGGGGCAGCGGAAACCCAAAAGTTCTTTTTGGGGTTGAAGGGCCATTCTGTTCCTCATAACCATAGAGAAGTATTTCCAACAATAAATTTTATTATGGATCTTGACCTTTTCTGGCCACTATGACATGCTCCTTAGCAAGTTTTACATTGGTTATCTAGAAAATTCGACTCCAATGACTCTCCACTGTCAACTTGACTTTCTAAGACTACAATTCTCTGGTTTCAATTGTATCTGTCTTGGCGTGGCCAGAGAATCACCTGCAATGGTTTCTCTCCTCCTACCCAGTTACCTCTGCAGTTCCCCAAGGATCTGTCCTTTGGCCTCCCTTTTTCTCATCTATACTCTTCCCCTCAGCAACATCATACAAAATCACAGCATTAGTTTCATTACTTCATTTGATGATACTGAACTCTACCTCTCTTCCCATTTCTCTTGACTTCTCTCTCTCGCTAAATATCTGACTGCTTTTCTGACAACTATTAGTGGATGTGAAGAAATTTCTCTTATTAAGTATTGGGAAGTCAGTTTATGGTCCACATTATAAATTCCATTTCCACCAACTTCCTGACAATTGTCTTGATGAGATAGTTTGTAACCCTGATGTTAAAATTGACCCTGAGTCCAACTACACATTCACACAATTACTGATACCAGTAATATTCAGCTTCATAATATCATCAGACTTCAACTTTGTCTCAATTTATCTCTTACTAAAACCCTCATCAAAGCCTTTGTTACCTCTAAACTTGAATATTTTAACAACTTCTAGTCAGTTCCCCATGCTCTAACCTCTGCAAATTGAAAACATTCAATATTCTGCTGCTCATGTCCTAAACTACACAAAGTACCAGTCATCCAATTCCCCAATGCTCATTATGGTGTCTCTACAGCACATGGACTGCAGTAATTCAAGAAGGCAGTTTATCATCACCTTCTTAGGGGCAATTAGTGATGTGAAATAAATGCTGGTCTAGCCAGTGACACCTGTATTCCGTGAAAGAATAGATTTTAAAAATACCAATCTACATTGTCTCTCATCTAAGCAACTCAATTTTGAAGTTACTTTTCTTGTTTTAAATCTTGGCATTCGCCCTTCCCACGTCTATAATCTCCTTTAGCCCTCCTGCAAATTCTAGTCACTTGAAGTCTTCCCAGTTTTAACCACTGCAGTCTGAATGGCTGTGCCTTCAGTAGCTTTCTGCATAAGCTCTGGAATTCTCTCCCTAGATCTGTCCACCTCTCTTGGCCTCTTTTTTTTCCTTTTAGTTGCTACTTGGTCAGGTGACTAAAAGCTTGGCCAAATACCTCTAACATGGCCCAGTGTTAAACTTTGTTCCATACTTTTTCTCTGATAGCCCTGGAACATATGATTGAGTTAAAGTCGCTGCTGTTGTTGCAAA